>JAVQMG010000101.1:11165000-11765000 GCA_032878915.1 Castanopsis chinensis
AATTTTAGAAACTCGAGTTCAAAACTTGACAACTAATTAAAATATTTCAAAAGTAATGTTAAATGCAAAAAAAAAAAAAAAAAAAAAATCTATATAAATTCATAAAACTACAGTATAGGAGAATTAAATCACCTCTTCCAATATTTTTCACTTCGATAGCATTGTAGCCGTCTGTTGTTTGCCCAGGATTTGACCCACTATTGCAGTCCAACTTAGCTTCACCTTTTGTACTTTTGACAAGAATTTTCATGATTTGAACAGAATATACATGCTTCTGTTTTGTCCTCCTTATACCCTCTGATTGTAATGATCATTAAATATATATATATATATGTATTACAAAAAGGCAAATATGTTAATTAGGTATATATTTACTTAAAAAGCTAACAAATTGACATGATCACGATGATGAATGTAATTGAAATCACATTAATAAAATTATTATAAATAATTATAAGTTCTTTTATATAGAAAATAATAATACTTTTTTTGTTTTATGTGTTGTGTTGGGGTGGGGGTGTTAAAAGTAGGTTGAAGTCTAATACAATGACATACCATATCCAAAGCCCAGAATAACCCGGATGAATATTGTGTACAAAAGACGGAAAATGTTAAAACAGTCCGCATAATGTCTTCGTATAAATTCACGCGTTGTAACTAATCTCGGAGCTTGGGGTTCTGTTTCTGTGCCAAACAAAAATAATTCATCATAATGTGCAAATAAAAAGTTTTTTTTTCTTTTTTTTTTTAGTAATAAGCAAATAACATACATCCACATCCGTCTTTGTAAAATAGAAAATGCTCCATATTTTGCCCGACCAACCTTCAAATCCATCTTCTGAACACAAAAAAATTTAAAAAAACGTCCTAAAACTTCCCAAACCAACAAAGCTCTATGTATAATTCCATCAACAATTACAATAACAATGTAAATTTATATTGACATTATTCATTTTGCATTTAGTTTTTTTCCCCTTTCTTTACGTATTCTAATGATGAATGAAAAGAGTATTCTAACTCTTTATGATATCCACAAAATTCTAGGTTCAAAACTTCTTGTTAGCATCTTGAAGCTAACCTCAAGGGATTCCTCATTATAATAACTTGGTGTGTGTGGGAAAGGAGTACGGCATGCTACCAAGATGTAAGAGTCAAAATGATATTTTGGCCTACATTTTTTTAGGTTAGAATTTCAATTTATGGTATTCAATTGTCCATTTCATGATAATTGCTCTTATCATCAAGATAAATACTAATCAGATTTTCATTTTTTATGTAGGAGGGGTTCAAACTTTAAATATCTTATTTGACAATAAAATTTGTTATCACTTGAATTAATTGGAACTTGTTGCATTAGCATTGAAGGTTAGTAAAGCATTTAACTCAAAATTCTAATAGATGGACTGGACCAACTACCCATATTAAATCTAAAACCCAATTGATTTTGAAAATTTTTTTTAACAATTTCACACACAAAAAAAAAAAAAAAAAAAAAAAAGATAGAGAATTTGTATTAAGAAATACTAGTATGTAATCAAGTACAAATACTAGGGTACATTAAAAAATAATCACAATTACATTTATATATATATATATATATATATATATATATATGAGTTCAAATTAAACTTGGTGTAAGAATTACAACTTACACATTTTTTAAGCCATAAATTTCTAAAATATGTAATGGTTTCTCATTGGATCTAATTGGATCTAGACTCTTTGGTTTTTGCACCTAATAATTCACTTGCCACAAAGATTAAAAAAAAAAATTAGATGGGATATATGGTGCAAAATTGAATTCCAATTAAAATTCAATTTAAAATTTAATTGAATTTAGACTCTTTAATTTTTACAACTAATAATTCACTTGACACAAAAATTTAAAAATTAGATAAGATACGTGATGCAAAATTAAACTCCAATTTAGAATTTAATTAGGTTTTCTCTCTATTTTGGCTATTAATATATACTAGTATGTAACCCATGCTTACGCACAAAATTGATGAATTGTAATAGTATTATTGATGTTAGCTTGGGTTATTAAATATATATAGTTTGATTAGGACATTTGAAGGTATTAAAATAGTTGTTTCTTGCTATTTTGTTAAGATTAGTTACACCAAGTTTCTCATTACATTACTATTACATATATAATTTTGAAAGTCGATATTGGATACTACATATACAATATCAATTCACAATTATTATCAGTGAAATTATACTAAATACAACACAAAATAAAATAATAAATTATTCAAATAGTATCTCTTAAATTGAATAGGGATAAGTGCATGGGATTGCATTTACAGTTTGTTATGTTTAATATCTTTGCATACAAAGTATCTAAATTAAAACAGTATAAAACTTATATTAGATGGGACACATGACACAACATTAAGCTCTAATTGAAATCCAATTTTTACACTAAATTAACTCGCACAAAAATTTAAAATTTAGATTAGATAGACATATGACGTAAAATTGGACTCTAATTGAATGCAAATTTGAAACTTAGTTGAATTTTCTCTCAACTTTACTTATTGATATATATATATATAAGGTAGAGGATTTGTATTAAGAAATGCATAATATCAAAAGAAATACAAATTTCGATTCCATTTTTTGTGTTTTACTTTATACTTGATCAATCACAACTTGTATATTATCCTTGGTAAAATAACCATAATTTCAAATGAAATTAAAAAATATAATACACGACATACATGCATTAATTTCTTACGTTTTTGTTCTGATTGGCCAGTAACATTCTGTGCGTTGGGATTCTCTACATCTTCATTCCGGCCTTTTTGTTCTGATTGGCCAGTAGCATTCTGTGCTTTGGGATTCTCTACATCTTCATTCCTACCTTTGCATCTTTCAATCACTAGAAAAAGGAAAGCACTTCGGTTACAAACCTAAAGAAGAGAAAAATAAATCAACAATATTTTCATGCGGGGTTTTTGGGTTCTGTTGTATAAGTTGAAGTTTTAGTTACTCCGTTTAATTCATTTATGTAGTAAAGCTAGAAAAAAAAATTTAAAAATTGTTGAAATTAAATTTTTTATTTTTATTTTTGCACATGATTAATTAGAGACATCAATATCAATGAATGAAAGGTATTGTGTTTGACAAAGGCAAATGGAAGGTACGCGTGAGTTTCAATCATTCAACGACTGCATGCTTGTTAGCAAAACAATGTTGGAGGCAATCCACAACCAAAAGTACCAAACCTCTCTACCACCTCGAATCTTAAAAGCAAAGATTTACTATACCCGCAGCACATTCTTGGAATCAAATTATAAAAGATAGGCTCTTATGCATGACAAAGTATTATGGGCTAGAATGCACAGGCACAGACACAAACACAGACCTGGACATAGATATATATACGATACAATGACACAAGCAATTTTTGAAATATTATAACATGATATGGTAGAGTATGCTAGTGTGTTACAATTCTTAGTCTTGCTGTTTTTGTATTCTAAGTTGTGGGGTATGCCCTGTTTCTTATATATTTAGTTTTGTGTGTTCAATATTATTGTCATACTTCTATATATATTTTTTTTTAAATCACTGACATGATTCTTAAAAAAAAAAAAAAAATCAAATAATGGAAAAAGCAACTCCATGAATCTTATAAACCTAGAGTTAAATGATATTAGAAAAGTTTATTCTCTTAGTGTTGGTTTGAATATTCTTGCATTCCCCTTATATTTTGTGATTCTATCACCGAGGTTTTGCAATAACTTATTTTTTATTAAAGTAAATGTTACCTATTATCCCAAAAGTTTAGTGGGATATTTACCGATTATTTCAAAAACTTAAATGTGAGATAGAGTGGAAGAGAGACAATAATCGTACTTAAGATCTTATGCTCTTATACTATATTAGTATTGAGATATAATAAATTTAATCATTTAACTATACAATTTTAACGGTAAAAAAACAAAAACTCATTCCATACCAGATTGAGCCATCTTCAAAAGCACTTTATAGAACGCAATACATGTTTGGTAATTCTCTGGGAATCTGTGAGTAATGTCTTTTACGGAAGACCCCTTAGTGACTAAATCAACCGATTCTTTACGAACAGTTTCGTGCTCCAGCTCTTCAACAGATATACCTTCCACACATCAACAAAGGATAATGATAGGCGATGTTGGAAAATGGACAACAACAAAAGAAAAGTTTGTGATTTGAATCTAGACAATTGAGTCATACTTACAATAATATATGATTCTCTTCCACCATCCAAGGTGAGAATCGCTTTTGAAGACCGAAGGCTTCATTGCTAGGAGATGCAAAGGGGTGATTCCTACCTCGTTCACAGCATAAGCAAGACTAGGTTCTACTTGAAGTATCTCAAACGCCAAATCTGTCAACCATAATAATTAAAACCAGTCAGTAATGGATAAGAAAATACTCAGCAAATATAGGTAATAGGAGTATGAAAAGAAGTTTAGCAAAATGCTTACCAAAATACTCCCACCTAATGGCACAGTGAAGGGCAGTCTCACCATCATTTCTTCTGTAGGCAGGATCGATTGATTTGAGGTTGGTGTCGGAGGCTTCCAAGAGTAACAAGTGCAGATAAAGGAAGATTTGTCTGTTACCATGAAAAGCGGCTAAGAAGAGAGGGCTCTCACCGGCATTGTTACGAAAAAATTCTTGAACCGCCATGTCTTTAACGTCCAAAGACTCATCAAGTTTTGCAGCAAGGAGGATGCATATGTTCAATCTCCCCGTTGATGCTGCCACATGCAAAGGGGTATTCCCTTTATTGTTTTTTGTCCATAAACCCAACTCCGAAACACCGATAATTACATGTACAAGCTGTTGAACCTTTTCTTCTGGCGCAATGGAAACAGCTACGTGCAATGCCGTGTCCCTTGATGTGTTGATCCTGGCCTCAATGGCAGATAATGTGTGTTTCTTATACATCTCAACAACCTTCCCCCAATCACCTGTCATAGTATTCCTGTTCAAATTGAGGGCGAGCTCATCGCGATCCACTTCCGGCCTATCTTCTTCCATTTCTTTGTTACTACTAGGAACAAATCATGAAAAATATTAGATATAAGAATTAAGAAAAGATCAAAGGATTTTGTACCTCGCAATAATGGAAATGTGTTATCAACTTATGAGCTATATATATAATGACAAGGGAGAGGAGAGAGTGAGTGAGAGAACTTGCCCCTTTTTTCAACAGGAAAAGACAAATAACACACCAAAATTAATTGGAACTAGCCTCATATATTATATCCTGTTGTCTCAAATAAGCTTGAAAATGATACAACAAAATGCTTGAAAGATTCAAAATTAATGTAAAGGGGATAATGCTTAGAGTGTGAACCCAACTTTATTAATTGAGTAACGATGATGTTGAACAAAAATGAAGTCTTTCCGCAAGT
Source organism: Castanopsis chinensis (assembly GCA_032878915.1). NCBI lineage: Eukaryota > Viridiplantae > Streptophyta > Magnoliopsida > Fagales > Fagaceae > Castanopsis > Castanopsis chinensis. The sequence goes on from JAVQMG010000101.1 coordinate 11,170,418, forward strand.
TGAGCTTGAGATGAAGGCAATATTTCACAAGTTTTTCAAAAGGTTAAAGAGAATTTTGAGTTGATTGAATGGATACGAAAGAATAATGTTAACTTGAAAATCGTTAGGAATTTTATGGAAGATCTAATCAAATTAAAAAATGTGGTGAAGATAGGACTGATAAGTCCAAGGATTTCATTTACGTGTCAAAGTCCATTAATTTTTTGGATGTAAACTGTAAAAGAAAAAAAAAATGAGTTGGTTATTAGTTATCGCTTCAAATCAAATAAAACGTGAAGAGAAGAATTTGGATTGTGCCGAATTATTGAGATTTTCTTTATCTATATCCATATATATATATATATATATATATATATATATATATATACCCAAACATTTGTAATATATAAAGTACTTCACTTGTTTTAAGTTAAAAGCCTGACGAAGAAGGTGTCCCCCGCCCCCCCCCCCCCCACCCTTCCCCAATTTGAGAGTAAGTTATGTAAGATAGAATATATATATATATATATATATATATATATATATATATATATGAGGATCAATGTTTATTGTCTACTTACTTAATTATTTTATTATATAATTTTTGTATTTTAAAAGTTAGGTTTTTATGTCCTTATTTTAATTGGTTTTTAGGGTTTTCTGAACTAAATTAAAGCTTTTCTAGAGTAGTATACTAGTTAGGATCAATCTAAGAATACTGTTACATTGCAATTAGGTTTTATGTAGCCTATATATTGACACCCTAATTAAATTGTAAACGAAAACAAAAATCCAATATATATTGACATTTTTCTATTTTCCTGATTCATTATAGATTAAATGTTTATGTCAAGCTAGGGCAAGATCTAATCCTCTTATATCTTCTGTTTCACATTAAACAGCAGAATGAATCTTTGTCACATGCAGCTCTTTAGCAATAGAATTTAACCTTGTCTTTTTTAAAGAAGAGTAGGGTAGGGGAATGCAGACTTTTTCGAGAAGGACATATGCTTTAAGACCAATGAAAATAAATTTAGTCTAGGCATAGGATCCGTGTGGAATTTATAAGTAAAAAAAAGGCAATATGTAATGATTTTATACTCTTAAGCCTATTTCCATTTATGAACACAGCAAATGCAGAGAGAGAGAGAGAGAGAGAGCATAAGCAAAAAAGTAAAGGACTAGAGAAAAAAAAGAAAAGAGGAAAGATTACTTATGCCCAAAACTGGTAGTGGTAAGAATATAGAATTTTCCTAAAAAAAGATGTTTTGTATAGATCATAATAGTCGAACTTTCCACTTCCAGCCTAACATACTTGTGTTGACTGAAAAAAAAAAAAAAAAAAAACTCGTTAATATGCTTTGCAATTAATCTAGATTCATATTAAAAAAAGGAAGAAAAAAAAATCAGTGTCCACTGCAACGGGCATATAATGAGTATGGAAATATAGTTTTATTGAAAATCTAAACCAGCCATTAGAAAAAATTGTAAAGCATTTAGTCAAACGTCAAAACCATCATGCAACTATCTGGTTAACTGGTTAAGATGAAATAGAAGATTAAGTTTCCTCCAAGATGGTTCTCATATCAGAACCCTAATTAACATGTGATCCACTTGCTTCTGATAATAAATCTGTCTCAAATATTTACATCTAATGTTTAGATACGTGCTTTTCAAGTTATCTACGAACAAAATCCCTCCTCCTTAATTACAATTTTAAGTTACATGTATTACAAGTTACACGTGAATTAGGAAAATGAATCCTTGCATGCCCGTGTTTCCCAATTCACATTGAACTTTCTTTATCTTAACTGGGGAAGAGAGGGAGATTTCTTTAAAAGAGAGAAAGACGAAAGTAATGTGCTATATATATTACCGACATGAGCAAAGTAGAAGCATCTTTCCCTTTACCATAAGCTCACATCTTTCTTTTTCTTTAAATCTTTTTCCCCCTTGTTCTGAAAACTTCACTTTTGTAGAAGTTAAACTATTATAAGTCCTATATCCCAATTTTGGATTCGTGATTCGATAGGAAAAAGAAAAACTGTTGTAAGAAAAAGGAAATAACAAGATAAGACAAAAAAAAATGTGAAAAATGAAATTATATATAAGCTTCTTCTTCAAGTGGTCATCTAATATCATCGCTTGATACAAAATATAATTAAAAAAACACATTTATATCTGGACTAACACATACATAAAGATACTTCAGTCAGTTTAGGGAATTACTCACTAGGATATTTTATGTCTCAGGTTTCTTTTGATTGCCTTCATTATAATCATGCAAAAGAAAAAACCTATATGTTCAAAAACCTTAGAGAAAGAAAAATAATGCAATCAGTATGTCCTTCGGAGAATTTACTCCATCATATGAATACTAGCAAGATTTGGACTGATAAGGTGTGTGGCACCAGTATTGGGAACAAATTAGAATCTGATAAGGAGTGCCTATGAAGCAAGGTGAGTAGCAATGATAACAGGTAGCAAGTGTATGATTGAAGCCATTAAAGAATTGAAAAGTTGAAAACAAAAGCCATTGTCGTTAGGGTACGGTTGTCCCCGTGTGACCACTGGCCAAACCTACACGTTCACCCAATCAATTACATGTCCTGGTGGTTTTACGGGCCAACTTCATGGGCTTTCTGTTATTGATAGGTTCCTTGGGCTGAATTTTGTAGTTTTTCGGCCTATTGATTTGTTGTCCAAACTAACAATTTTAGCCACCTCTCAAGGGATCATTCTGGATGGTTGGTAATGGAACTGGGCTGGACATTATTAGAAACAATCTGGATACCCTCATTATTCTTTAGAAGGCAATTAAAAACACATTTTGTTTCAATGATTTTAACAAGTGTCGGCCCTTATACAAAGCAACCCAGCACAATGGGATAGAGAAAATAAAAAAATAAAAATAAATAAATAAATAAATAAATAAATAAATAATCTTAATCAGAAAGGTGGCTTGACAAGGAGGCAGCCCAAAGACAAGCTCAACAGGATAAAAGGTAATTCTACTCATCAAAGCCAGCCTATTGGCTGGACCAAAAAAGAACGATTCAATGAAACAGGCCCACTTGACAAAGTGCAATTGGGAAGCTCTACAGAAACAAAAAATTCATGAAGGATTGAAGCTTTTGATGTGAAAGATAGCATGGAGATTGGCGAATCCTCCCCACCAGGTCAGTTATAAGTGAAAAGTTCACAATAGGATGCACAACTTGTCCTCAAGGCAAAGAAGAAATAGAAACCTTACTACCTATTTATAGAGTGCCCCATCACTAGAATCGCACGGTCTCTCTCCATGGCCAATTTGATTCTATGAACTTCGAATTCAAACTATTGTGGAATGGATCCAAGTGATACTACAACCTTCAAAGGCTCTCAATAGTCAATATATATACCACAAAATGAGGAAATTACTTCATATTGTTTGGTGCGATTGCATGTGAAGAAATTTGGATTAACAGGAACATTAATTAATGTGATCAAATCAGAGAAAATGTCTGACCCTATAAAAATTGTGGAGCAAATTATGTGTTTATAGGAACCACCAAGAAACATGGGAATACAAAGCCCAAGAAAGTAAAATATTTGCATCTGAATTCTGAACTCCTCCTCCCTAGTAATGTATAGTTGAATTTCGATGCAACAATTGGAAAATACAAGGCCAGCCTAGTTTTGGTGGGTAGAGACTGTGGAGGACTAGATTTCTCGGTTCGATCAAACGAGTAAAATAGTTCCGCAAATGCGAATTTGTATTAATGAAAGTGTGTAGTACAATTCTCTGTAATTACAAGGAGTGATCTTCTGATTCGATCTCCTCAAAAGATTTGTGATGTGGTTTTGATTTGAACACAAAGTATCCTTCAATTTGGCTGAAGGATGGATCGAAGATCTTTGAAACAGAATTACAATGAATTTGTGGCCATGAGCTTGTTTAGAAATCCTTTGTTCTTCCCGTTCTTCGTGTTCTTTGCGTGTTCTTCGTGCGTTCTTTGTCTTTGAAAGTTTGTGGTGGAAGTTCTTTGGGGCTTTGGAGGCTTGAATCCGTAGAGTTTCGTTGATTTGTGGTTTATGAGGTTTCTGGAGGCTTTTGAGCTTGATTTCAGTAACCTTTGAGATCTAGAATGATGATTTGGATGATTCCTCTTCGAATGTTCTTTGTATTTGAAGGTTTGTGTTGGAAGTTCTTCGGGGCTTTGGAGGCTTGAATCCGTTGAACTTCGTTGATTTGTGGTTTAGAAGGTTATTGGAGGCTTTTGAGCTTGATTCTAGTGACCTTTGAGATTTAGGAGGATGATTTGAATGATTTAGCTTCGAATGTTATTCGTATTCGAAGGTTTATGGTGGAAGTTCTTCGGGGTTTTGGAGGCTTGAATCCGTAGAGCTTCATTGATTTGTGGTTTTTTGAGGTTTCTAGAGGCTTTTAAACTTGATTCCAGTGATCTTTGAGATCTAGGAGGATGATTTAGATCATTTAGCTTCGAATGTTCTTCGTATTCGAAGGTTTATGGTGGAAGTTCTTCGGGGCTTTGGAGGCTTGAATTCGTAGAGCTTCACTGATTTGTGGTTTTTGAGGTTTCTGGAGGCTTTTAAGCTTTATTCCAGTGACCTTTGAGATCTAGGAGGATGATTTAGATGATTTAGCTTCGAATGTTTTTCGTATTCGAAGGTTTATGGTGGAAGTTCTTCGGGGCTTTGGAGGCTTGAATCCGTAGAGTTTCACTAATTTGTGGTTTTTGAGATTTCTGGAGGCTTTTAAGCTTGATTCTAGTGACCTTTGAGATCTAGGAGGATGATTTGGATGATTTAGTTTCGAATGTTCTTTGTATTCGAAGGTTTATGGTGGAAGTTTTTCGGGGTTTTGGAGGCTTGAATCCGTAGAGCTTCATTGATTTGTGGTTTTTTGAGATTTCTGGAGGCTTTTAAACTTGATTCCAGTGACCTTTGAGGTCTAGGAGGATGATTTAGATGATTTTGCTTTGAATGTTCTTTGTATTCGAAGGTTTATGGTGGAAGTTCTTCGGGGCTTTGGAGGCTTGAATCCGTAGAGCTTCACTGATTTGTGGTTTTTGAGGTTTCTGAAGGCTTTTAAGCTTGATTCTAGTGACCTTTGAGATCTAGAAGGATGATTTGGGTGATTTGGCTTCGAATGTTCTTTGTATTCGAAGGTTGAAGTTCTTGGAGGCTTCAGTGCTTGATTCCAGCAGAACTTCAATACTTCTTTGTTGTTGTTTGTGTTCTAGATGGCTTGGTCTCCTCCTCCTTCTCCTGGATCCCTTTTAAATGCCTTAGGAAGGCTTCTATTTATAAGAGTTTGGTGGTAGGTGAGCGATACGTGACGGAACCTGATTGGTGACACATGTCACAGCTTGATTGGTCTACTTGTGTCATCGCTTACACAGCCGGATTGCTTGAGTCATCGCTTACACAGTCAGATTCGCTTGCATCATCGCTTACACGCGCCAACATGTGATTAGCATTTTGCATGCTTTTTATGTTCTTACCTTAATGAAATTTGACAAATTTTCAGTAGCAGTATATGATACTTTGTAATTAGCCATACTTTGTGAATTTTGTGGCATGACGTGTCAGCTTGTGATAAGCTGGAAATTTTTCCTCTCTATAGAGACCACAAGGCAAAGGTAAAGTGCATCTGGACTATATTAATAGAATGCACTGATCCATTGATAGCAAAAGCAAGAGCAGCATCTTTAGCAGAAAGGAAAGCAAAAGAGAAATGACTCAAGACCATATTATTAGAAGATGATGCACTAACGGTACTTATCCAAGCAATCCAAGACTCCTCCTTAAATCCTAACCCGTGGGGCCCCTAATTAATCCCAAAAAAAATTAAGGCTAATACTTGTTTGAGGCATATCGCAAATTGCATTAAAAAACTATAGTAATTTATAAGGAAGAGTGTGACAAATTATACTACACACATGACAAAACATACTCTTCTACGCAATGTGGAACAATTAACTTTTTTTTTTTTTTTTTTAACAAACAAACACACTCACACAAGTATTTTAATTATCTTTGTCAATAAATATATATTATGAACCTATTATGGTTTAAAACCTATAGAAGAAAACTAAGTTAAGGAAAAAAAGGAAAGAAAATAAAAAGGCAAGAGTTTTAATTGAAGAGGGAAAAAAATAAATTATTGCTATAAATTAGAAAAAAAAAATGATAATAGGATCTCAATTTTTTTTTCTAATCATTTATTTTCCTACATAAAATTTATGTATAAAAACTAAATTATGAAGATAATTAAATATTAAATTTCAAAATGTAATATTGTAGCTAAACTCAAAAGTTTCAAATACAAAAATGTTCATAGTATAGTTTTAATTATTATAAGTTAAATATTTTATGAGTCCATATCAACCAAAATAACAGAAGATTATGTAAGCAACATTTGGTATTTATGTAACTACTAAAAATCTTCACATTTGTAAGTTGAAATTACACTTCTTCGAATGTTGCAAAACTCACTATATGTTCACATGCATCTGAGTGATTGCAAATGTCATATATGAATTTTTCCCTCCTTTCAAGTCAAATCCTGTCACATTACTTAGTTAGGAGTTGTGATAATATACAATTTTATAATTTTAATTAAGGTTACATATATAGGAGCATATTCTTTTTTCTTTTTTTTTTTAATGATAACTACATTAAGAGAGAACAAAATATTTTCAATAAACAAGTTTTGTCATTATATTAAGATATGGGCATCTTTGTTGTTTAGGGCAATGACGGTTTTGGCTCCGCTCGGAACATAGGTACGAAGGCCCATATTCTCGGATCTCCTTAATTAATAAGAGTTTGTGGCTTTTAGTTTGACAATTGAGTAATACTTACAAAAATAATTATTCAATTATTGAACTCATATGCAAAACATTTTCGAAAGATTATAGTATCAGTGAAAGCACACGCATAGACATATATAATTACATGACACAATATAATACACCCAAAACAAACAGTTGAATTCAACGTTGAATCAAACCATGAAACTCAACCAATAGAAAAGGTAAAAACATTCAAATAAGCTCAAATTAAGTTGTAGAATGTAGAATAGATACACCCTAGAGAGATCAATCCAAATTGTAGTTTGGTCGAGGCACCTTCTTGTAAATAGCCCTTAAAAGATCAAAGTAGAGCGGAAACTGTGCTATGGCAAAAAGGATTACCGGCAGCCATTTCTTTGTATTGGTTCATTTGTTATAGATATTACACAAAGTAATAATAGAATAACAATGTTAATACAAACAAACAAAAAAAAAAAAAAAAAAAAAAAAAAAAAAAAAAAAAAAAAAAAAAAAAAAAAGGAAGATAACTTAGAGGCATTATACCATTTTCTTTAGACAATATTTTCCCTTCACACTATTGTTGCTAAAGGGTTATTGCAAATTTGTCCCCATAATACAACCAAGATGTTGAGTTTTACAAATAGTAATTCTGAAAAATGACCACAAGATTTCTTGTGTTTATTTCTAACTTACTATTTTGTGGAGTGAACATAATCCTCTATTTATACTCATAGGATTATGTTTCATCAAAAAGTATGTATGGAGAGTTAAAATATTTTATAGAATCATTCACAATACTTGAAACCTCTTCAACCTTTCTAGACAGTCATTAGAAAAATTCTATAAAGAAAATTCAGTTTTCGAGTTTCAATTGGTTGAGAGGTCCTTTCGATCGATCAATTGCTCTCTTCGATGATCGAATAAGAATCGAATAGTGATCGAACCATCCAAAAACTCCAGGATTAATTTTATTACTATTTCAATTGATCGAGCTAAAGTTTCGACTAATCGAAAATGTTGTATATCAAGTTTTCACTTAGAAAATTCTAGAAAATGAATTTTCACTTTATAAAATAATATTCTCTAAACTCCAACATCATTTATGCAAGAGTTTTATGATTTCCATTCTTTTCTCTCTCTATCTCTCAAAAACTGTTCTAATTTTCTCTCACTTTCATTCTTCGTGATTTACCTTTCCTTGTTCATAGTCTTGCATCGCTAAAACTGAGCTAAGAATTCAGATTTTCAGTAATACCACTGCTTGGTTTTGCATAAATAAACATTTTGTTATAGAAATTGAGAAATTCATTCAATACAAAATATGACAATAGAAGAACTTCGATATCCATTACAAATGTTGAAATTAGACTTATTAGAGAGAGATTCAACATAAAATACTTAATTGTTCAATTATTGCACTAATAAGCCAAACATTTCCAAAAGATTAAAATGATAAAATCTCAATTCCAACGTAAACACACACAAGGGCACGACACTCACAAAGCGCTTGAAAACACGAAGCATCTCAAATTTAAAAATCACACAACTTATTTGAATCCTAAAGCATACCACCAAACTTGATCGATCCAAAGCACTACAGCATTAAAACAGAAATTAAGTTGTGAATTGCATGCAGAAGAAGCCCTTAGAGTTAGAGAGAAATCTTCTTATTTCTCGAACGTGGCACTTTGCTCCAAATAGCCTATAAGTAATCAAAGTAGAGAGGAAGCTGTTGTATGGCAAAACAGATCATTGGAATGCATGTCAATAGTGCATATACTGTAAAGGTATTGTGTTTCAGTCTCTTCCCAAGCAAAAAGGAATGTCCAGCACAAAAAGAAACCAACATCGATACGATGGATACGAAGAGCATTGTTAAGGCGAACAGAAGACTTAATGGTAACTTGAAGCTGAAATCTTTCTGTTGGTATCGAGCAGTAAGGATGGAGAGAAACGAGAACAAGGAAGTGATGAAGAAGAACAGGGCAATTAGCGAGGAGTAGGCAAAGATGGTGAGCCCCAAGTGCTTTACAAGCTGTGGTGTCCCGCTTGTTTGGTTTAATTCACAGGGGATAGTGGTTGAAGCGGCAAAGGCAACAGTGGCAATTAGTGCAGCCACAACTGAGCAGGATTCAGAGGTTTTGTTTAACCAGTTACCTCCCTCTTCGACTAATTTCTCATGGGTTTCGTCGAAGATTTCTTCTGGTGTCTTGCCATTGTGGTTGAGTTGATAATGGAAGTGTTGCGGCACGTTGCTTTTTACAAACTGCATTATACGTTCAATAGTGAAAATTTGTATATCGAATACTTGTAGGATATCGGTGGCATGTGCTATGTATAATTACATCGTGAGCTTTTGTGCATAGTTGGTCAAGTTTCTTCGGTAAGTTGTTTAATTAAATAAAATTTGAGGCTCCAATAAAAAATAAATAAAATTTGAGGCTGTTTTCGGTTGAGTGGGCCCGTGTGTGGCTTGTATTTTCCACAAGCCCACTTCGGTAATTTTGATGACCAAGCCCAGCCACTTATTTGACCGAATAGGAGTAGTAACAGGAATACTCCTTTGTCCACTTGGTTAATAACATATCTATGTTGTTATGTGCGGCAATGTTAAGCGTGTCAATGTATGAATTCCTATAACCTAGCAGAATGTTAAGCGTGTCAATATATGAATTCCTATGCCTCGCTAGCTGCATAAGAGCACTAGCATCTGAGGATGTAAAAAAAGACATATTTTACATTCTCAAACACTACTTTATTTATTATATTAATTCATTTTACAACTCATCTTATATTTCAATTTTTATTTTTACATATAATCCAATAAAATAATATAATTTGTTTAATAAAATATTAAAAAGTATTCTTCTCTCTCTTTTCTCCTACTACCTTTTTCTCTTCACACAAAGCCACAAGATTAAATATTATTTTTTTCTTTACAACCTATGAATAGTAAGGTTGCATATTTTTTAAGTATAGGTTGCAAATTTTATAAGTATACAAACCCAGATGGAGTAATGTTTTGATATCTTGAGTTGTGAAATAGCAACTGGAGGGTGTCTACACCCTCCATTGCTAGTGCTCTAAGAGAATAGAGAAAAAGAGAGGCTATTAGCTTCTAGTCTTATGTCTTTTGTGTGAGAGAGAGTTATGGTGTAATTGGAATGTAGATTTCTTGAGAGTATTTATATGAACTATTTTGTCTTCCTGTTATTATAGTGAAAATTTTCTATCATCACTTATGGGAGTAGGTAGTTTGCCGAACCATGTAAATTATTGTGATCTTTGTGTGTGATTGTTATTTAATTTCTGCTTATTTAGTGTTGTTGGTTTCATACCTTATACCACAACAGAGGCCAAAGCTAGTTTTGAGTTCATACCTTATACCACTTGATTTCCCACTGCATTTGCAAGGCGGCCCCAGTAATTAGCCAAGGTTTTTGCTTTCCTAACTCCGCAGCTAGATGCAATGCAATATTGTTTTCCTTCAGATCCACTTCATGAATTAGTTTGCGTCTCACAAACTCCTGGTTCAACAATAGCTTTAATACTTGCGGTTGCCTGTTCTTTGCTGCCGAAAGCACAATATTGTTACCTTCACTCTTGTCACTAATGGCCGTTGGAATATCTTTGAATATTTCTGTGACCATTTCTGTGATACCATATCTTGTCGCAAGCAATATAGGTGTCTCTGTTTTTTCCATATTTTCTATTTTTGATGTTTCCTTCTTTCCTACTAATAAGTAATGACACAAGGGGTAGATTCAGCCAAAAGGTAAAAAACCAAAGAGGGATAGAATTAAAGTGAAAATATCATTTTGGTCCCTACATTTTGGTAGGGGTCAATTTGGTCTCAATTATTTTTAATTTGCAGTTAATTTGATCTCTACTGTTAACCACTAAAAGAAAATGTTTATGAGACAAACGGTATACACAATTGGACACTTGAAGCTTACATTGCAAATAAAATAATACTAATAAATTTTAATAAATATTTAAAAGATGCCACGTCAACTTTTAAATAAATAAATCCAAATAAAAAAAATAAAAAATAAATTAAAATTTTATTTTCTCTCTCATCACTTTCTTACCAACCAAACACACCAAAATGATTTTATTTCCTCTTTCATAGCTTTTATTTTTGTTATTAAATGTAAGGACCAAAATAATATTTTCACAATTAAATGTTAGCCACATATCATGTCTTATCCCCAAATGGACATCAATTAAAGTTTTTCATAACTATTTATATATACAGTTAACTTATATCAATCTATTATAGTGGGAAAATTAGCTATTTCGCTCCCTTCCTTGTAAATTTAAGCCAAAAAGTCACTCTTTTGAAATATTTAAGACCGTAACCCTTTTTTGAAACTCAATCTGAGTAAAATCAATTTCTTCTTGCATCTTGATTACATAGAAAACGAGTTCAATGTTATCTTTTTGCATCTTGATTACTTAGAAAACGAGCTCTATGTTATTTTTTTAAAAGAACTCGATGTTTGTAAAGTCAAGTTGTATTTAAGTAGAATTTGACATTAATAAAATTGAGTTATGTGTAATTTTTTAAAAATAACTTAATAATGAAATCGAGTTTCAAAACGGGACTACCACCCCAAACAAAAAGCAGACTTTCGTCCAATTTTTTTTTTTTTTTAAAGGGGCTAAATGGCTGATTTGCCCTGTCACAGTATATAAGAAATGGAGAATAGTGAATTACCTCCTTCGTTGGTATCCTGTTGGTCAGTTTTGGAAGTTGTGATAGTCTCACTGGATACCGCATCGTTTAGCTCACAAGCTTCCGGCTCCGATGTTTGGCGAGGATTCCTTCCATTTGAGAAGTTGAAGTACGGATATTTCTTTTTTATAATTGCTATAAGTATTTTCATGATTTTAACAGAATGTACGTGCTTCCGTTTTATCTTCCATATACGCGGCACTAATCCTTATAATCATAAAATAAAATATATATACTATGAAAAGGCAAAGATATTTATTAATACACGTATATTGTGCGGATTTATATGAAAAAAAAAAAAAAGAAGTAGGATGAAGATCTGATGTAGTGGCATACCAAAACCAAATGGAAGAACAACTAGAGCAAGTATTAATAATATCGTGGAGAATACAAGGTTGTGAATGTAATTATAGCATCTCCAAAAAAAGTGAAGCTCATCACTCGGAGATTGGGAATGGAGTCCTGTACAAAACAAAATTAAGTCATTATGATTTGCAAACAACAAGGTTTGATTAGTAGAACTACTTTTCACTAAGCTTCAACAACGGCGATGATAAAGGGAAGTGGCCGATATAATTAGTTTTAGCATTAGCAATACCAGGCCATTAGCATTAATGGTTCGACCAAAAAATAAGGCCCAAACTTAGGTTATTTTTTTAGGTTTTGTTGTACCTTAGGTACACATGGCTGCATTTATTATCCTTGTCAAGCGCAATTGATTTCAATGCGACCGGGCCAATCATGAGTATGAAACTTTGAATTTAATTGAAAGACACTTGAATACAAACTTTGGCACAATTTGCTTAGATGTGATTAGATTATATCGTTTAATTATACATGGGTCTACTACTTAAAGCACTTCAATCATCAATCAAATTGTAGAAAAGTGGTGGGTTCCAATTAGCTCAATTGGAAAAGTCTCTAATGGTTGAATAAGAGATCGGAGGTTTAATCCCTACTTACACAAAAAACTGATTAATGTCTTGGTCTGATGATAAAAGAGCTATTATCAAGAGCGGACGCCATATATTGAAATATTCTTAAAAAAAAAAAAAATTGTAGAAAAGTGCTTCTATATATATATGGCAAAGTGTGTGTCAAAAAATGTGTCCCCCTATACTTTTTGTAAGTTTCAACTCTTAAAAAACTTTACTTCAGTTTTACTCAAAATTTCTTCTAAAAAGAAAAAAATTTTACTTAACATTTAATAGATGGACGGGACGAGCGAAGAAATTAATAAATCCATATTATATATATATATATATATATATATATATATATGCATATATTAAAGAATAGCTCAAATGAGTTTTTTTTCCGGTAGCATGCATATTTTACCTTCATGTTTTGATTGGCCAGTAACATTCTGCTAAATCTGCTCACTACGACTCTCTACATCTTCATACCGGCATTTGCAATGCATATTTCTCCATTTCGACACTAGAAAAGAAAAGTAACTCGGTTACGGAACTTTAAGAAACGTTTCTTTTCTGGTCCCCAAAAAAGAAAGGGCAAGAAACGTTACTTTTAATAAGTAAAGGAAAAAAAAAAATACATTCCATAACGAATTGAGCCATAGTCTGCCACACTTGATGGAACTCGATGCCTGTTAGGTACTTATTTGGGAATTTGTGATTATTTTCGTTGTTGGTTTTGGAAGATTCATTCAATTCTTTAATGACACAATTAATCAATTCTTCAAAATTAGTTTCTTGCTTCAGCTCTTCAACATGTATACCTTTCACAAACACAAATGACAACGACAGGTGATGTTGGACAATGGGCAACGACAAATGAAAATACATGTAATGTATGTAGGTACAACTTTGATATCCAAAATTAAAGAGAGTTTGTGATTTGCAGCTAGACAATTGAGTAATACTTACTATAATAAATGATCTTCTTCCACCATACGAGGTCGCAAGCACTTTCAAAGACTGAAGGCTTACTTGCTAGGAGATGCAGAGGGGTGATTCTCATATCGTTCACAACAAAAACAAGATTAGGTTGCTTTTGAAGTATCTCAAATGCCAAATCTGTCAACCATAATAATTAAAACTAGTCAGTTATAAACGGAAAAGTTTAATATATAGGGGCATGTTAACGGGTGTCTTTAAAGTAATTGTTAATAAACAATTTTAAGAAAGTTTTAATACCACTTTTATCGGAAAAAAAAAAATTTGTCAAAATATTAATTACTTTTTTTTTACTTTTTTCATAAAAACTTTCCTAAATTGGATTATTAACAAATGTCCTTAGAGCATCAGTTAACATTTCTCTAATATATAGTTTTTTTCATTTTATTTATATATTTTAGTAATAGTGTAACCCTATATACACGTGCATGCATTTAAAATTAAAATTAAAAATACATAGTCAAAATCCAAGCAATTTATGGGAAAGTTTAATAAAATAAAATTTTATTTATTTATTTTGAATAATGCTAGAGATACAAACTATTTTACAAAAAAATTTACAAACTGCTGATGTGGTGAGTGATTATTGGTAAATGAAAAAATGATATTAATGGTGGGTCTAAATGAAAACCAATAAGAGGTTGGCTATATCAGCATTTTGTAAAAATGTTGTAAAATAGTTTGTGAATATAACACTACTCTTTATTTTTATTTATAAAAACATGAAACCTGATAATTATGATAGTTGTTGATAATTTATTTTGATTTTATTTATATATAAAATATTAAATATGAAATTTGATAATTATGGCATTTAATAGGTTTTTTTTTATATATAAACAAGAGTGTCCAGATCTCTTTGTGTATTATATGATTGTGTTTTTATATAGAATTATTAAATATATAGTTATGGTAATTATTAATTGATATTTACTATGATTGTTTTTGTATATTGAACTATCTTTTTTTTTCTTTCAATTTTCTATATTTAAACAAATATACACATATACATATAAGGGAGAGTGAATAAAGTTTTAACACAAAGACACACACACCACATAATCCAAGGTCGAGCAATATATTGAACTATCTATTCTATCATTTTTTTATTTTTTATTTATTTTTATTTTTTTGAGAATTTATTCTATCATTTAATTGAGGTTTTAAATATAGAATAGATTTTAAGTCCAATTAAAAAATATATGTTAAAATATTGGCATGTAAAATTGTGAGAACTATAAAGCTTAGTTATATGGCAACATATTACGAGGCCAATTAAAAGTCATAATTGCTACCTAAATTTTCTTTTTAATGGGAATTGACTCCCGAATATTTGGCAATATTCTTGGATGTGTCAATATCAACTGTCAATCTACTGGCCAAACTTTAGAATCTCCTTGAGGTGTTCTCTTCCTAGTCCCCCATAGTAATTTTCTTTTTAGCTTTGGATCATGTAAATTCAATTCCTTCTACAAATTTTACTTTATATGAAAGCATAAATTTCTACTAAAATAGAACATTAGTTCAAGATTTATTTAATAGGTGAAGACGTGAAGTGAGAAGGCTAGGCAAAAATGTTCACCGAAATACTCCCACCTGATGGCACAGTGAAGGACAGTCTCACCGTCATTTCTTCTGTAGGCGGGATCGATTTTATTGGCTTCTGAGTCCTCCAATTTCAAGAGTTGCGAATGTAGGTAAAGGAAGATTGGTTTGCTACCATGAAAAGCGGCTAAGAAGACAGGACTCTCACCGACCTTGTTACGAAATATATCTTGAAGCACCAAATCCTGAAACTCCGAAAACCTGTAACGTTCAGCAAGGAGGATGCATATTTTTAATCTCCCCGTTGATGCTGCCACATGCAAAGGAGTATTCCCTTCATTGTTTTTTATCGGTACACCAGGATGGATTACACTTGCGAGTTCTTGAACAATACGTTCTGGCGCAATGGAGGCAGCTACGTGCAATGCCGTGTCCCCTGTCGTGTTGATACTGGTTGTAATGGCTCGGACTGTGTCTTGCTTATACATCTTAACAACATTCTCCCATTCACCTGTCATGGTATCCCCATATAATTTGAGGGCTGGATTGAAGTTCCCTTCCAGCCCACTCTCCATTTTCTTTCTTACTACTCGGAACAAAAGCAATAGATATAAGAAAAGAAGAGGACTGTGTACGCTCGCAATATTGGAAATGCTTACCAGTTTTAAGCTATATATAAGGGAAGAGAGAAAATTCATTGTAACGACGGAAATGCAAATTGCAACCTCTATAAGGGAAATGTTTACCCACAAGCTTGTATTAACATATTATTATATTATTTTTATAAGAAAAGAATCAATTTTTTATAAAGGAATAATCAATCTATTTTTTTAAATGAAAGAATTAAAAAATTTAATACTTAATTATAAATTTTTACAGTCAAATCTATTTAATTTTTTGTTTTGTTGATGGAAACCTATTAAATTTTTTTTATTAAAGCTTTAAATAGTTTTTTATTTTTATCTTTAATAAAAAAAAAATGTCAAATTGTTAATTTAAATTTGCTAGACTACTAGAAAAATATATATTTAGTAAACTAAGTTTAGCACAATTACTCTGAGTATCTTAGAGGTTAAAAGAGTTTTCTTAAGAAATTCTTCTATAATATCTCAAGATCAATCCTTCATACACTTCCTATATATTTTTGTTATAAATTATGAGTTATTGGGTTGGGCCAACGGGTTAGGCCAACTAGCTGGACAACGAGTTGGGCTACTGGGCTAATCTACGGGGTACCCATGGGTATAAAAACTAGCCCACGACCTAACTCACTGGGCTAGTGGGCTACCCATGAGCCTCAATAACAACAGGCCGAGCCGCCCATTAGCCCAGTGGGCCATCGGGTATTTAGGTCGGGTTATGGACCGTGGGCTATTTGATAACTCTTAATTATATCCTGTTGTCTCAGGAGATTGCATGGTGGCAAAAGACTTCTGGTACAATTTGAAGGTTCCCCCTGAGATGGTTAGCTCGTTTGTGGAAATGGACTTAAGCTATTGGCTGAAAGAGAACTGTCAAAGCAAGGTGTCTCACCATTCTTTAACACCGTGGAGCTATGTCTTTACCTTTGCCATATGGAATTTGTGGAAACATAGGAATGAAATGGTTTTCAATAATTCTGCCTTGAATTCTAATTTACACAAAGGTAGTACAAGCCAAGCTCTGGAATTTTTTTATTGTGTGGGAAAGCTGAAAAACCAAAGGAGAATGGTGGTTTGTCATGGCAGTTGGAAAAAGCCTCCGGCGGGTTGGTTTAAGTTAAATACAGATAGGGCTACTCTGGGGTAATCCAGGTAAGGCAGGAGGAGGGGGGATCATCAGAGATAGTGATGGCAATTGGATAAAAGGTTTCACTAGATCAATCGGATTCACTACTAGCATTACAGCAGAGTTTTGGGCATTAAGGGATGGTTTACTGCTTGCAGATCAGATGGGAGTGCAGCCTCTCTGTTGGTTGATTGCAAGTTACTCATGAGCAGATTCCAACATTGCAAAGTGCAGCACGCTTTCCGTGAAGTTAATAGAGTAGCAGACGCATTGGCTAAGCTTGGAGGATTTTGTAATATGGGATATAGCCCCTTCTGATGTAATCTCCTTTTATGTGTTGTCTGACTCCGTTGGGGAGATTTTTTGTAGACTTTCAGACACCAGTTTAGCCATTTTGGCTTAGTTAAATGAATCTTCCAGTTAACCCAAAAAAAAAAAAAAAAAAAAAAACTTGAAAATGCCAAGCTTATTTGAGACAATAGGATTGAAGTATTGTATTTAGATTGTATTTCCCTGAATATTTGAATGAGAATGGTTTCACTTTAAAAAAAAAAAAATGATGCAAAGCTTGAAAATGATGCAACAAAATGCTAGAAATTAAGATGCAAAGCTTATGTAAAGGCCAAAGTGATAAAGCTTGTAATGTGAACCCAACTCTTTAAAAGAGTAATTGTGAAGATGGTGTCTCAAGCTCATGATCCTGATTGCAATAGAAGTCACAGCCTGCAGTCCAATGGTGTTATTGTTCCATCAATGTAAACGGCGTGTAGCTTAAGATGTAACTAAAGTTTGTTAAGTTACTGTTAATCAATAGCCACGTGTCAGATGTGTATTGGTTGGTTAGAAATTCTGTTAGTTTGTTAGATTAGGCGGCAATCTATGTTTTTAGATTGTTTTTTTTTTTTTTAAAAGGTCACTATGTTTTGCATATATAATAACATAGACTTGTAATGTATTCTCGGCCAAAAAAAAAAACACTTTTAATGTATTAGATTAAAGTTTCATCTTCGTAATATAAGAGTGAATTCGGTTTTGTAATTATCCAAATCCCTCTCTATTAAAGTTCTTTGCATTAATGTAACCATGATGTTGAATTGTTGAAACGAAGAAAGCCTTGCCACAAGTTATACAGAAATTTTAGAGTTGATTGAATGGATAAGCGAAAATGTTAAGGTGAAAATTGTTAGGAATATTATGGAAGATCTAATCAAATTAAAAAATGTGGAGATAGAATATGGGGATTAATTTTTATTACCGACCAACTTTAATATCTTTATATAATTTTTGGATTTTAAATGTAGGTTTTTATTTTCTTATTTTAATTGCTTTTTAGGGTTTTCTAAATCAAATTATTGAAGTTCTTCCAGAGCAGTATACTAGTTAGGATCAATCAAAAAATACTCTTTCATTGTAATATCAGGTTTCATGAATCCCAGAGATTGACATCCTAACTTGTAAACGAAAACTAAAATTCAATACTCACTTTCTTTTCTATTTTTTTCTTTTTGGAGATTTTTTTCTACTTTCTGGTGCATTCAAATATTTTTGTTATGAATTCAATAGTCCATTATAGTTTGAAAGCTTATGTTGAGCTTGACAGGGTCTAACCCTCTTATATTTTCAGTTTCACATTAAGCAGCACAATGAATCTTTGTCACTGCACTTTTGCAATAGAATTTCACCTTGTATTTTTTTTAAAAGAAAAATAGTGGGGAAGGGGATTTCAGACGTTTTCGAGAAGCACCAATGAAAATAAATTTGACATAGAGTTGGGAACTGTGTGGAACTAACAAAATGGCAATATGTACCTGTTTTAGTACTATGAAGGCTATATCCATTTATAAAAATTTAGCCAAAAAAAAAAATCCATTTATAGAGAGAGACAGCAAAGAAAACAAAAGTAAATGACTAAAGAAAAAAGAAAAGAGGAACTGGTAAGAAAATAGAATTTTCCTTAAAGATGTCTAGCTAGTAGCTCATATGGTATGGTAGTTGGACTTTTCACTTTCCTTAAAGATGTCTGTGTGGAACTTACTTTTATTGAAGTTTCTAGGGGGTTTTCTAATTCTATAATGACTACTTCAAAATAGTTTAATTGAAAATCTAAAGCAGCATTATAAAAAAAAAAAAAGAGATTTGCAAAGTTTAATTAACCATCGGGCTCTTCTCAGAAAAAATTAACCATCAGGCAACTATCTAGTTAAAGATGAAATAAAAGATTAATTTTCCTCAAGGTGGTTCTCGTATTAGAACCTTAATTAAGTAACATGTAATCCACTTGGCGTCTGACAATGAATCTATCTCAAATATTTACATTAAGGGTCTATTTGGAATCCGCTTATTTTGCTAAAATTGAAACTTTTTTACTGAAAGTACTGTAGACAATGATAAAAGTTAACCAAAATAGTACAGTGAAACTCATAAATAGTACCAAAAACGTAGTAGGGCTCATGAATAGTAGCCAAAAAGCTGAGTAGCAAAATAAACTAACTTTTAAATTTGGAGCCAAATGCACACGTAAAGGAAAAGATACTTAGGATTTGTTTGAATACCGCTTATTTTGCTAAAACTGAAAATTTATTACTGAAAGAACGGTAAATAAAGGTAAAAGTTAATTGAAATAGTACAATATGACCTATAAATAATACCAAAAAGTACAATAGAGTCTATAAATAGTAACAAAAATAAGCCGAATAGTAAAATAGTTTTAATTTTTCATTCTTATCCAAACGCATGCTTATACTTTGGGATTCGGGCATAGCACATTACTTTAGTCTTTCTTTCTTTAAAAGAAAATTCCCCTCTCCCGTAGTTTAGACTTTAGATAAAGATAAGTTCAATATGCAACACGAGCAGGAATTCATTTTCCTAATTCACATGCAACGTGGAATGCATGTAGCTTAAAAAGTCAAAACTGTAAGGTGGGGAACCTTGATCGATACATGACTTGAAAGGCATGAATCTAAATATATAGAGTCTATTTAAGATTCGTTTATTTTACTAATTTTTTTTTTTTAAGTACTGTAAATAAATGTAGAAGTTAGCTGAAATAGTACAGTATAACTCATAAATAATACCAAAAAATATAGTGAGGCTTATGAATAATAGCAAAAATAAGCTAATTTTTTAATTTTTTTCCAAACTCACACAAAGTACCCCGTTTGGGTATAGCTGAAACGCAGTTCGTCTGCATTTCAGCGTTTTTTATTTTTTACCAGGGCCTCTTACATTGTTCATGGAACATAAACAGTGCGTTAAAGAAAATGAACAGTGTTTTGTGAGTATGAACAATAACTGAAAATTATTTTTTTATTATTTTTAATTTTCAACAAAATAAGCGATATTTAAATGCACCTAAAAATGAAATAAAAGATTAATTTTCCTCCAAGGTGGTTCTCATATTAGAACCTTAATTAAGTAACATGTAATCCACTTGGCGTCTGATAATGAATCTGTCTCAAATATTTACATTAAATGTTTAGATACGTGTCTTTCAAGTTATGTATCGATCAAGGTTCCCCACCTTACAGTTTTAATTTTTTAAGCTACATGTATTCCACGTTACAGTTTTAACTTTTGATGCTACATGTATTCCTAGTTGCATGTGAATTAGGAAAATGAATTCCTGCTCGTGTTTCGGATTGAACTTATCTTTATCTAAAATCTAAACTACGAGAGAGGGGAAGTTTCTTTTAAAGAAAGAAAGAATAAAGTAATATGTTATGCCCCAATGAGCAAAGTAAAAGTATATTTTCCTTTACGTATGTATTTGGCTCCAAATTAAAAAATAAGTTTATTTTACTATTCAGTTTATTTTTGTTACTATTTATGAGTCTTATTACATTTTTTGGTACTATTTATGAGTGTCACTATACTATTCAGTTAACTTTTACTTTTATATACAATACTTTCAGTAAAAAAAATTCAATTTTAGCAAAATAAGTGAATCTCAAATAAATCCTACCTTAAACTCACAGTAGTCATTTTCCTTTTGCTCAGTAATATGTTCACCCTTTTTTTCCATGCTCCGTAAACTTCCCTTTTGTAGAGAAGTTAGTCTTAGAAAAATAAAAAATCCTTAATCCAAATTTCAGATTCGTGATTTGGTAGAGAGAAAAAGAGAAAAATGAACTGTTTTAAAACAAAAGAAATAGCAGGATTAGAGAACAAAAAAAATTTGAGAATAAGACTATATATGAACTTCTTCTTCAAGTGATCATCCACCACGTAAAAAAAAATAGTTATTTTTCATTTGGCGAATTAGAGACATAGACAATATATATATATATATATATATATATATATATATATATTTCATTCTGGGAAAGAAGAAAATTGTGAATTTTGTGATTAAGTGTTAGAGATCTATATTACATTTGTCATCTATGAAAATAATTTTTTATTGGTATATTTTTTTAATATTTATTTGTATATGATTAGGAATGTAAAATAAAGACTTTTGTTATTTAAATTATTTAAAATTAACTAATTTTTTTTATATGTTTTATATATTGTAGAACTATTAATTAGTAAACTCTGACTATTTAATTAAAAAATATTGATATAAAATGATTAAACAATATTAATTATGATTTATAAGATAATTCATAATTACTTGTTTTTTTTTTAATAAAAAAATAGATAGTTCATAATTTAAAAATTAAATGGATGGAATAAATATTTTGAGTTATATTAAGTAGGAATGGCAACAGGATGCAGAGTATGAGGCAGGTTTCTTATTCTCCGCTTCCACCCCACTCTCAAATATTTGGAATCTAATCTTGATTTTGTTTGGCTTATTTTTATTGTTATTTGAGCTAATTTTATTGTTGTTATTTAAACCCATTTTGGGGGTTCAAAGGGTTAAGAATTATGTTTGGGAGGCCAAAATTATTTTTGGTGTAATGCTAATGTTCACAACATAATTTCCACTACAAATCTTATTTGACAAATTTTTATTGGTAGATAGAAAAATAATGTTAGTATTGGGCCCAAATTAGAATTGATAATAACTTACCTTATAAGATTTGATGTAAAATTATTGTAAAAAAATGCTGTAAATGTAGCATTACTCTTATTTTAATTTGTTGAACCCAAATTAATTTCTATAATTTTCAAGTCAAGGTATTCAAAATTTTTATTAGGATTATCAAAATAGGTTAATTTAATATATAAAAATTTTTTGCAAGCATACATATACATTTTTTTACAAGTCAGGGTAGTCCTATGACCCCCCTGACATTCACATAGAGCCGCCATTGATTAAAAGGTTTGAATATAAAAAATGAAATGGGTTGTGCGGGAGAAGATGGAAATGGGATATAGATTATGTTTGTTCTTAATTATAAAACCCTAACTTCTAGATCTTACTTTTTCTTTTTCTTTTTTATGTTTTTTTTAGAGAGACATAAAAAGGAGAGTAAAAATATATATTTACCTATACTTTTAACAAAAATGGGTTACAGAGCCTCTAACAAAAATGACCTTAAGTAAGTAAAGTGTCAAGTTTTGAACCATAAATAAATAAGATAGAAATAGACCTAATTACGTGTAAGTTTAGTGTAATTATCCCTAATAAAATTTGTTTTGAGAGTTTTTCTACCTTCTGGTTGATTGCATTGTCCTCCTTATAGATTTGAAGACGTGAGTCTAGCCATGACGTGAATAATTTAACATGTTTACACTATTAATTTACCATGTCCTCCTTATAAAATTAGTTACTGATTCATTTTGTATGGTAACTGGATATGTAAGTGTGCTTTTCACGTTATCGTTATGCATGATAATACATTTTGATCAAGGCTCCTCACTATACAATTATAAATAACATGCATCCCATATTACATATGAATTGTCCTAGAAAAATGAAAAATTTTACTCTCCCATGAACCTAATCTCAATATAATAGTTATATTCTTTTGAAAAGTGAAAGTTTTTTTTTTGGTTACAATAATAACTTCATTTTTATAAAGTATGATAACTTAGCATCTGTTTTAGGCTTTTAGCTCTTTATTCTTTTTACTCCTCGACCATTTTTATTCTCTATTCGTAAATGTTCCGCAATATTACTGCAATTTAACTAATACACAATCACAACAACTAGAAGGCGGGCGAGAGGGGCTTGGACTTGAGAGAGATCGAGAATCACAGATCGAGACGATTTGGATGGAGATAGAGCGTTGGTCTGATGGAGCCCTTGGTGCGCTCAAAGCTTGTGGCAAAGAGGTTTGGAGTAAGGCTTCTTTGGCGAGGCCGACGATGAGGTTCTCGTTCTTTGTTGCAATGACTAAGACCGGTGGGAGAAATAGTGGCAGAGACAATGACACACAAATAGAGAGGAATATAAACATAATTAATTTGTTTTGGTCCTACGAAGAACAGTAACTCATTGACTCACTGTTCTTAATTGATAACTTATGTATTATTACCACTGCGCACATTTAGTGCGGTGGTCACTTCATAAGTATAAATGTTTGTAGGGTGTGAGGGGCAAAGGCCGGGGTTCAAATCTCCAAGAGGGAGTTTCACACACATATACACTTAGATTAGATTAGAGTAGAAATTCTATCTTGCATAAAAAAATATATAAAAAAAAAAAAACTTATGTATTATTAATTCAAGTATAAGTTTTTATATTGTCACATAACCTTGTATGTAGCAAAAAGTATCCTTCTTAATAGTAGTAGCGGCTCCACATATATTTCAGGGTAGTCACAAGACCACCTTGACTTGCTAAAAATTTATATATATACTTGAAATTAAAAAAATTATATACTAAAGTAACCTATTTTGACCACTCTAATAATAATATTAAATACATTAACTTGAGAATCGTAAGAATTTGGTTTCAACAAAAAAAAAAAAAAAAAGTAATGTTGCATCCACAATATTTTTATAATAATTTTACTACAAATTGGAGCTTCTAACTTGAGAGATAATATTGTGGTAAGATGTTATTAATTCTAATTTGATCTTTATACTAACATCAATTTTCCACCCATCAGTATATAACAATTGGTTGCTTAAGATTTGTTATGAAAATGTTATGAACGTAGCATTACTTCATAAAAAATTCTGGCCCTCCAAATATAATCCTTAACCTCTTTAAAAAACCAAAAATTAAATAACAACAATAAAAATTAACCCAACAAAAATAAGGGTAATGTTACATCAACAACAAAAATGCATTTCAAACAAAAAAAATAAGAGTAATGCTATATCTATAATATTCTTTTTCTTAGTAGAAAGAAATGGTAGTGACCTATGTCCAAATTATTTTTTTTATTAGATTTTGTATAATTTAATTTTTTATAAGTGATCATAAAAAAATTCCTACAACCTCCACAGTTCCCTAATAACAATACAAGCATATAATATGTTAATAATAAAAATATTTTATTGTAAGTTATAGTTCTCGTAGCAATTTCTATTTTAACTTTGTGTCATGAAAATTCAATTCCTTCAACTAATTGTACATTATCGGAATACAGTATAAATTTCTACTATATAAAGTAGAACATTAATTCATGTTTTATTCAATAGGTGAAGTGAGAAAAAGTTAAGCAGAAAATGCTCACCGAAATACTCCCACTTGATGGCACAGTGAAGGGCAGTCTCACCATCATTTCTTCTATAGCCAGGATCGACTGACTTAAGGTCGGTGTCGGTGGCTTCCAGGAGTGCCATATGCAGGTAAAGGAAGATTGGTTTGTAACCATGAAAAGCATCTAAGAAGAGAGGAGTCTCACCAGCTTTGTTACGATATAAATCTTTATTTTACAAATCTTGAACCTCTGAAAACCCACCGATGCAAATCTTCAATCTCCCCATTGATGCGGCCACATGCAAAGGGGTATTCCCTTTTATCGTTTTTGATCCGTAAAGCGGGCTCCGGAATGTTGGAAATTACACGTATGAGATCTCTAACATTATTTTCTGGCGCGATGGAGACAGCTACATGCAATGCCGTGTCCCTTGACGTGTTGATCCTGGCCGAAATGGCTGAGAATGTGTGTTGCTTATGCATCTCAACAATGCTCTCCCAATTACCCGTCATGGTATTCCTGTACAAATTAAGGGCAAGCTCCTCATCCATTCCCTCCTGCATATCTCCCTTTTTTCGGTTACCACTAGGAACAGTTTTTTCGGCTTCTATTTCTTTGTTACTACTAAGACCAATCACGAAAAAAATTAGATATATATGAAAATTAAGAAAACAATAGGATTGTGTACCTCGCAATACTGTAAATGTGTATCTTTTTTCAAGCTATATATAAAAAGATAAGGAACGAGAGAGAAAGAGAATCCTAATCCATATTTAAGTAGTGGTTATTTTATGTTGAGAATAACCACGCACGTTAATAAATCTCCAAAGTAAAGGAGGACTATTTACATTTTTTTTTTTTTTTTTTTATGTTGAGGATTATTTACTTTTTGTGATTAACCAGAAAAAAATATAGAATAGAGTGAACTTGACCATTTTTTTTCCAGCAAGAAAAGACAAATAACACACCAAAAATTGATAGAAACACAAAGAAAGAGAAAATGTTAGGATCACGACTTTGCTACAAATTGCTTATATGGTAAGTTGTGAGTGGTGGGTCCATGAGGTCCATGAGGGTCTAAAGAAAAGCCAAAAACAAAATAAACACAAGGTACACCATTGTGATTTTCACATCACATCTGTATGCAAAGCGATAAATGGTACACCATTGTTCTTCTCATAAAGGTTTTGCGCCATAGAATAGAAGTACTTTAGAGTCACAATTGCTTCACTTTATGTATGACAAGGAATCCTTTAATTATTTGTTATTGATGTTTATCGCAATGAAGATGCTAGGATCACATATTGCATACAACTTTGGTCACAACTCGCCACATGGCTAAAACTAGTAAAGAGTATAGAATTTTCCTTAAAGATGTCTAGTAGCTCATGGTTGGACTTTTCACTTTCCAGCCTAACATACTTTAATTAAAGCTTCTAGGGTTTTTTATTTATTTCACATCCCCCCACTCCCCCCCCCCCCCCCCCCCAAAAAAAAAAAAAAAAGCTTTGTAAATCCAGATTAATAAAAAAAAAATCAACCTCCACTACAATGCAAGTTGACAATTCGGTAACTCATGGAGGGCTTGTGAAAGCTAAATTCATCAAACATTCATTGTCTAACTCTACTCTATTCTCTTTCCATTCAAACTAACCATTAATTAAATAACATGTAATCGACTTCACGTTTGATGGTGAATCTGTCTCAAATATTTACAATAAATGTTTAGATAGGTACGTGCTTTTCAACTCAATTAAGTATCGATCATTGTTCCTCACCCTACAATTTTAAGCTACATGCATGTATTCCACGTTACATCTGAATTAGAAAAATGAATTCCTTCCCGTGTTGCACATGGAACTTTTCTTTATCTAAATTAGGGGAGTAGGGGAAGTTTCTTTAGAAAAAGAAAGACGAAAGTAATGTGCTATGCCTATACCGACATGAGCAAAGTAGAAGTATATATCCTTCCCTTTATCTTAAACTCACAGCAGTCATTATCTTTTTGGTTTGAAGCTTAAAATCCCAAGTTCAACGAAAACACAGGCATACGGATACACAAAAGCAGATATATAGCTGCTCAACACACAACACCCAAAACAAATAGCTTATTTTAACCATGAAGAAACCATAGTAATCAATAAATAGAAAAAGTGAAATCATCAATCCAACACAAAGTTGTAGGATGTAGACGAAACACCCTAGATAGAAACCACCTTATAGCTTGGCGGAGGCACCTTCTTGACAGTAAGCCTTAAAAGTTGAAAGTAGAGTGGAAGCTGTCCTATGGATAAAAGGATTATAGGCAGGCATATCACCGCATACACAGGAAACGCCTTATCTTGCACTTTATCTTGTAGCATGAAGAACTGTCCAGCACAGAAAGAAATTAACATCGCCCCAATGGATACAAAGAGCAATGTTAGGCCAAGCAGAAGTTTCCTCGGCACATAGCTATGAAAATCTTTCGGTTGGAATTGGGAGGTGAGGATGTTGAGGAACAAAAACAAGGAAATAACAGAGGCGCACAGAGCAACAACTGAGCAAATACCAAATACGCTGAATGCAGGATGTTCTACAAGGATTGGCATGCCACTATGATTGATTCCACCGGGGACAGTGGTTGATGCCGGAAAGACAACAGTAGCGATGAGTGTAGCCACAACAGAGCAGGAATTTGAAATGCTTTTTAGCCACTTGTCTCCTTCCTTGACAAGGTCCATGTGGGTTTCGTTGAATATATCTTCTGGTGTCTTGCCCTCGCGGTTGACTTGATAACAGAAGTGTTGCGGCATCATGTCTTTTATAAACTGCATTGATATACATTCGATAGTGAAAATTTTTTTATCAAGTACTTGTAGGATGGTGGCATTTGCCATGATGTGCATTTAGATTGTAAGCTTTAGTTCATAGGTGGTTAAATCCCTTGGTAAGATGTTTAATAAAATTCGATGTAAAGCTAGTTTTGAGTCTGTACCTCATACCATTTGACTTCACACTGCATTTGCAATGCGCCCCCAGGTATTTGCCAAACCTTTTGCTTTTCTAGATTCGCTGCCAGATGCAATGCGTTGTTTTCATTCGCATCCACTTCATGAATTAGTCTACAATTCACAAACTCTTGCTCGAGCAGATATTGTAATACATGTGTTTGCCTGTTTTCTGCAGCCAAAAGCACAATATTTTTATCTTTGGTCGTGTAATTAATGGCCACTGGAAACTCTTTGAGTATGTGCTCAACCATTTCCATAATACCATTTCTTGCTGCAAGCAATATGACTGTCTCTGTCTTTTCTTTGCTCATGTCATTAGTGTCAATTGGAAACTTTTGAAGTTTTTGATCGACCATTTTCGTGATACCATCTTTTGCCGCAACCAAAATGGGTATCTCTATCTTTGCGGTTTCAGGCATTTTCCTTTTCTCTGGCATTAAAATACGTAAGGGTGTCTCTGTCTTTTCCATTTTTGACGTTTCCTCCTTTTCTGCTTAAAACAAAAGCATTGATTATAGTCGAGATCAAATTGATTGATTTAGGATGGGTTTGAATAGCGGTAGACCCAGCGTTTTGCATGTATGCGTTTTTTTGACTTGGTCCCATGCACTGTTCATGGGACCTATAAGTATTTTTTTCAGCAAAAACAACTTTAAAATTAGGTTCCACGATACTATTCACATATTTAAAAATTATTTTGTTACAGTTTTTTTAGATTTCAACAATAAGCGGTATCCAAACAGACCTTAATAACTGATATACTTAACAATTAACAATTCGAGTCAATATATAAATTGAGGTAATTTGCAGCCTAGCATGCATTTGGGAGACAATAGTTTTTGTTAGCATGCGTTTGAAATGATTCCGTAAAGTAGCATCCCAAGTTTTATTGGCTTGAGCTCAATATGAAACTTGAGTCTTAAAAGACTCAAGTTTTACTTGTTGATCTAGAGGTTTTTTGCCACATAGAGCTTGAGTCTTATAGACTCGAATTTGTAAAAAGCAAACTCAAGTCTATAGGACTCGATTTCTATAGATGGAGATCTAGAAGACAAAAGAAGAAGAATAGAGGAACAGAAGACCAGATCAGATCCAGAACAGAAAATCAAATCAAGAAGGAAGAAGAAGAAGAACAAAGGACCAGATCGGGCAAGAAGAAGAAGAATCAGATCAAGAAGGAAGAAGAAAAGAACTAAGAAAGAAGAAGAAGAGGCATGTTCGTGAAATGTGGAGAATAGGGAATTCGAGTTTTAAATTTCTTGATTTTCAAGTGAATATTTTTCCACATCAGACTACTATCACATGCAACTCGAATTCAAAACATGACAACTAATTAAAATATTTCAAAATAATGTTAAATGCAAAAAAAAAAAAAAAAAAAAAAATTCTATATAAATTCATAAAACTACAGTATAGGGGAATTAAATCACCTGTTCCAATATTTTTCACTTCGATAGCACTGTAACCGTCTGTTGTTTGCCCAGGATTCGACCCACTATTGCAGTCCAACTTAGCTTCACCTTTTGTACTTTTGACAAGAATTTTCATGATTTGAACAGAATATACATGCTTCTGTTTTATCCTCATTATACCCTCTGATTGTAATGATCATTAAGTATAATATATATATATATATATATATATATATATATATATATTACAAAAAGGCAAATATGTTAATTAGGTATATATTTACTTAAAAAGCTAACAAATTGACATTATGATGATGAATGTAATTGAAATCACATTCATAAAATTATTATAAATAATTATAAGTTCTTTTATATAGTAAATAATAATACTTTTTTGTTTTATGTGTTGTGTTGGGGTGGGGGGTGTTAAAAGTAGGTTGAAGTCTAATACAGTGACATACCATATCCAAAGCCCAAAATAACCCGGATGAATATTGTGTACAAAAAATGGAAAATGTTAAAACAGTCCGCATAATGTCTCCGTACAAATTCATGCTTCGTAACTAATCTCGGAGCTTGGGATTCTGTTTCTGTGCCAAACAAAAATAATTCATCATAATGTGCAAATAACAAGATTTAAAAAAAAAAAAAAATAGTACTAAGCAAATAACATATGTTCACATCCGTCTTTGTAAAATAAAAAATGCTCCATATATTGCCCAACCAACCCCGAAAGACATCATCTCCAAACAAAAAAAAAAAAAAAAAAAATCCTAAAACCTCCGTATCAATAACACTATGTATATAATTCCATTAACAACTACTATAACTATGTAAATTGATATTGATACTATTTATTTTTCATTTAGTTTTTTATTTTTTTTACGTATACCAAGAATGAATGAAGAGAGTGAATAATAGTTCCTAACTCTTTATGACATCCATAAAATACTAGGTTCAAAACTTCTTGTTAGCATCTCGAAGCTAATCTCAAGGGATATCTCATTGTAATAACTTGGTGTATGTGGGAAGGGAGGACTACATGCTACCAAGGCATAGGAGCAAAATGATATTTTGGCCTACCTTTTTTCAGGTGAAAACTTCAATTTATGGTGATCAGCTGTCTATTTTATGATAATTACTCTTACCTTCAAGATAAGACATCAATCAAATTTTCATTTTTTATGTCGAAGGAGTTCAAACCTTAGATCTCTTATTTGAAGACAAAATTTTTTATCACTTGAATTAATTGGAACTTGTTGCATTAGCAACATTTGAAGGTTAGTAAAGCATTCAACTCAAAAATTTAATAGATGGACCGGACCAACTACCCATATTAAATCCAAAACCCAATTGATTTTGAAATTTTTCTAACAATTTCAACACAAAAAATGAGATAGATGATTTGTATTAAGAAATGCATAATATCAAAAGGAATACAAATCTCTATCCTAGTTTTTGTGTTTCACTTTATACTCGACCAATGACAACTTGTCATGTATTCTTTTTTTACTATTTTTGTAAAAGGGGGAGGTTTGGGTCCAGTGCTTTCAGTGCACTAGACCCGGTTGGATGATGACACATGTTCAAAAAAAGACACGTGTTACAATCTCAACGGATCCAATGTTATTGAACACCGGACCTAATCCGGACCCTTTGTAAAATAACCGTAGTTTCAAATGAAATTAAAAAAATTTAATACACAACATACCACAATTGATGCATTAATTTCTTACCTTTTCGTTCTGATTGGCCAGTAACATTCTGTGCGTTAGGATTCTCTACATCTTCATTCCGGCCTTTGCATCTTTCAATCACTAGAAAAACGAAAGCATTTCGGTTACAAACCTAAAGAAGAGAAAAATAAATCAAAAATATTTTCATGCGGGGTTTTTGGCTTCTGTTGTTTATGTTGAAGTTTTAATTATTCAGTTTAACTCATTTATGTGGTAAAGCTAGAAAATTTTAAAAAAATTTGTTGAAATTAAATTTTTTATTTTATTTTTGCACATGATTAATTAGAGATATCAATATCAGTGAATGAAAGGTAATGTGTCGGCCAAAAGCAAATGGAAGGTATTCGTG
This sequence comes from Castanopsis chinensis, assembly GCA_032878915.1. Classification (NCBI taxonomy): domain Eukaryota; kingdom Viridiplantae; phylum Streptophyta; class Magnoliopsida; order Fagales; family Fagaceae; genus Castanopsis; species Castanopsis chinensis. The sequence goes on from JAVQMG010000101.1 coordinate 11,201,218, forward strand.
AGCAAAACAGTGTTGGAGGCAATCCACAACCAAACCTCTCTTCTACCCCAGGTCTTAAAAGCAAAGAATACTATCCCCGCAGCACATTCTTGAAATCAAACTATAAAAAGAGAGGCTCTTATGCATGGCAAAGTATTATGGGCTAGGATGCATGGACATGGACAAGGACATAGATACAAATACGGATACGAATACGATACGACAATACGAGCAATTTTTAAAAAATTATAAGATGTTATGGCAGGGTATGCTAGTGTGTTATAAGTCCTAGTCTTGGTTGTAGGGTATGCTTTGCTTCTTTTGTATTTAGTTTTGTGTGTTCAATATTAGTCTTACTTCTATAAAAAATCATTTTTTAAAAAAACCACTGAAATGATTCTTCAAAAAGAAAAAAAACAAAATCAAATAATGGAAAAGCAACTCCATAAATCTTATAAACCTAGAGTTAAATGATACTAGAAAAATTTTATTCCCTTAGCATTGGTCTAAACATTCTTGTGTTTCCTTAAGCTTATATTCTGTCACCGGTTTTGCAATAATTTGCTTTTGATTATAGTAAATGTCATTGATTGTTCCAAAAGTTTAAGCTATTAAGATAATGTGAGATTTACTGATTGTCCCAAAAGCTTGGTAAGATTTACCAATTGTCTAAAAAGCTTAAATGGGAGGTAGAATGGAGGAGACAACGACCAAACTCAAGATCTCATATTCTGATACCTTGTTAAATTATCAAGTGTCTCAAAAGTTTAAAGTATTGAAATATGGTAAATCTAACTATTTAACCACACAATTCTAATGGCAAAAAAACAAAAACTCATTCCATACCAGATTGAGCCATCTTCAAAAGCACTTTATAGAACGCAATACATGTTTGGTAATTCTCTGGGAATTTGTGAGTAATGTCTTCTACGGAAGACCCCTTAGTCACTAAATCAACCGATTCTTTACGAACAGTTTCGTGCTCCAGCTCTTCAACATATATACCTTCCACACATCAACAAAGGACAATGATAGGCGATGTTGGACAATGGACAACAAAGTGTTATATAGGTACAACTTCGATCTCCAAAATTGGAGAGATTTTGTGATTAGAATCTAGAAAATTGAGTAATACTTACAATAATATATGATGCTCTTCCACCATCCAAGGTGAGAACCACTTTTGAAGACTGAAGGCTTACTTGCTAGGAGATGCAAAGGGGTGATTCCTAGCTCGTTCACAGCATATGCAAGAGTAGGTTCCACTAGAAGTATCTCAAATGCCAAATCTGTCAACCATAATAATTAAAACCGGTCAGTAATGGATCAGAAAATACTCAGCAATATATAGGTAATAGGAGTATGAAAAGAAGTTAAGCAAAATGCTTACCAAAATACTCCCACCTAATGGCACAGTGAAGGGCAGTCTCACCATCATTTCTTCTGTAGGCAGGATCGATTGAATTAAGGTCCTTGTAGGAGGGTTTCAAGAGTAACAAGTGCAGGTAAAGGAAGATTTGTCTGTTACCATGAAAAGCGGCTAAGAAGAGAGGGCTCTCCCCGGCTTTGTTACAAAAAAATTCTTGAACCACCACATCTGTAACCTCCAAAGACTCATCAAGTTTTTCAGCAAGGAGGATGCATATGTTCAATCTCCCCGTTGATGCTGCCACATGCAAAGGGGTATTCCCTTTATTGTTTTTTGACCATAAACCCAACTCCGAAACACCGAAAATTACATGTACAAGCTGTTGAACCTTTTCTTCTGGCGCGATGGAAACAGCTACATGCAATGCCGTGTCCCTTGATGTGTTGATCCTGGCCTCAATGGCTGATAATGTGTGTTGCTTATACATCTCAACAACCTTCCTCCAATCACCTGTCATAATATTCCTCTTCAAATTGAGGGCGAGCTCATCGTGATCCACTTCCGGCCTATCTTCTTCCATTTCTTTGTTACTACTAGGAACAAATCATGAAAAGTATTAGATATAAGAATTAAGAAAAGATCACAGGATTTTGTACCTCGCAATAATGGAAATGTGTTATCTACTTATGAGCTATATATATAATGACAAGGGAGAGGAGAGAGTGAGTGAGAGAACTTGCCTGTTAGAAGTATTGGTTAAATGATTAAATTTACCATATCTCAATAGTTTAAGTTTTTGGGACAATCGGTAATTTAACATGGTATCAGAGTATAAGATCCTGAGTTTGATCCTTGTCTCCTCCACTCTACTTGTCATTTAAATTCCCACGTGTTAGGCTTCACTTATTAAAAGGTAGTTTCGGCCCACACGTGAGGGAAAGTGTTAGAAGTATTGGTTAAATGATTAAATTTACCATATCCCAATAGCTTAAACTTTTGGGACAATCGGTAATTTAACATTACCCCTTCTTTCAAAAGGAAAAGACAAATAGCACACCAAAATTAATAGGAACTAACCTCATATATTATATCCTGTTGTCTCAAATAAGCTTGAAAATGATACAGCAAAATGCTTAAAAGATTCAAAATTAATGTAAAGGGGATAATGCTTAGGGTGTGAACCCAACTTTATTAATTGAGTAACGATGATGTTGAACAAAAATGAAGTCTTGCCACAAGTTGAGCTTGAGATGAAGGCAATATTTCACAAGTTTTTCAAAAGGTTAAAGAGAATTTTGAGTTGATTGAATGGATAAGAAAGAATAATGTTAACTTGAAAATCGTTAGGAATTTTATGGAAGATCTAATCAAATTAAAAAATGTGGTGAAGATAGGACTGATAAGTCCAAGGATTTCATTTACGTACCAAAGTCCATTAATTTTTTGGAGGTAAACTGTAAAAGAAAAAAAATGAGTTGGTTATTAGTTATCGCTTCAAATCAAATAAAACGTGAAGAGAAGAATTTGGATTGTGCCGAATTATTGAGATTTTCTTTATCTATATCTATATATATATATATATATATATATATATCCAAACATTTGTAATATTTAAAGTACTTCACTTGTTTTAAGTTAAAAACCTGACGAAGAAGGTGCTCCCCCCCCCCCCCCCCCCCCCCCCCCCCCCCCCCCCGGGCCCCTTAATTGGAGAGTAAGTTATGTAAGATAGAATATATATATATATATATATATGAGGATCAATTTTTATTGTCTACTTACTTAAATATTTTATTATATAATTTTTCTATTTTAAAAGTTAGGTTTTTATGTTCTTATTTTAATTGTTTTTTAGGGTTTTCTGAACTAAATTAAAGCTTTTCTAGAGTACTATACTAGTTAGGATCAATCTAAGAATACTGTGACATTGTAATTAGGTTTTATGGAGCCTATATATTGACACCCTAATTAAATTGTAAACGAAAACAAAAATCCAATATATATTGACATTTTTCTATTTTCCTGATTCATTATAGATTAAATGTTTATGTCAAGCTAGGGCAAGATCTAACTCTCTTATATCTTCTGTTTCACATTAAACAGCAGAATGAATCTTTGTCACATGCAGCTCTTTAGCAATAGAATTTAACTTTGTCTTTTTTAAAGAAGAAGAGTAGGGTAGGGGAATGCAGACTTTTTCGAGAAGGACATATGCTTTAAGACCAATGAAAATAAATTTAGTCTAGGGATAGGATCCGTGTGGAATATATAAATAAATAAAAAAGGCAATATGTAATGATTCTATACTCTTAAGCCCATTTCCATTTATGAAGACAGCAAAATGCAGAGAGAGAGAGAGAGAGAGAGAGAGCATAAAAAAAAAGTAAAGGACTAGAGAAAAAAAAAAGAAAAGAGGAAAGATTACTTATGCCCAAAACTGGTAGTGCTAAGAATATAGAATTTTCCTAAAAAAAGATGTCTTGTATAGATCATAGTCGGAGTTTTCACTTTCCACTTTCCAGCCTAACATACTTGTGTTGACTAAAAAAAGAAAAAACTCGTTAATATGCTTTGCAATTAATCTAGATTCATATTAAAAAATAGAAGAAAAAAAATCAGTGTCCACTGCAACGGGCATATGAGTATGGAAATATAGTTTTATTGAAAATCTAAACCAGCCATTAGAAAAAAATTGTAAAGCATTTAGTCAAAAGTCAAAACCATCATGCAACTATCTGGTTAACTGGTTAAGATGAAATAGAAGATTAAGTTTCCTCCAAGATGGTTCTTATAGCAGAACCCTAATTAAGTAACATGTGATCCACTTGCTTCTGATAATAAATCTATCTCAAATATTTACATTTAATGTTTAGATACGTACTTTTCAAGTTATTAACGAACAAAATCCTTATAGCAGAATCCTTAATTACAATTTTAAGTTACATGTATTACAAGTTACACGTGAATTAGGAAAATGAATCCCTGCATGCCCGTGTTTCCCAATTCACATTGAACTTTTCTTTATCTTAACTGGGGAAGAGAGGGAGATTTCTTTAAAAGAGAGAAAGACGAAAGTAATGTGCTATGTATATATATGTTACCGACATGAGCAAAGTAGAAGCATCTTTCCCCTTACCATAAGCTCACATCTTTCTTTTTCTTTAAATCTTTTTCCCCCTTGTTCTGAAAACTTCACTTTTGTAGAAGTTAAACTATTATAAGTCCTATATCCCAATTTTGGATTCGTGATTCGATAGAAAAAAGAAAAACTGTTGTAAGATAAAGGAAATGACAAGATAAGACAAAAAAGATATGTGAAAAATGAAATGATATATAAGCTTCTTCTTCAAGTGGTCATCTAATATCATCACTTGATACAAAATATAAATTAAAAAAACACATTTATATCTGAACAAACACATACATAAAGATACTTCAGTCGGTTTAATGAATTACTCACTAGGATATTTTATGTCTCAGGTATCTTTTGATTGCCTTCATTATAATCTTGCAAAAGAAAAAACCTATATGGTCAAAAACCTTAGAGAAAGAAAAATAATGCAATCAGTATATGTCCTTCGGAGAATTTACTCCATCATGTGAATACTAGCAAGATTTGGACTGATAAGGAGTGTGGCACCAGTATTAGGAACAAATTAGAATCTGATAAGGAGTGTATATGAAGCAAGGTGAGTAGCAATGATAACAGGTAGCAAGTGTATTATTGAAGCCATTAAAGAATTGAAAAGTTGAAAACGAAAGCCATTGTCGTTAGGGTACGATTGTCCCCGTGTGACCACTGGCCAAACCTACTCGTTCACCCAATTAGTTACATGTTCTGGTGGTTTGAAATCAATTTATGGGCCAACTTCATGGGCTTTCTGCTATTGATAGGTTCCTTGGGCTGAATTTGTAGTTTTTCGGCCTAGTGATTTGTTGTCCAAACTAACAATTTTAGCTACCTCTCAAAGGATCATTCTGGGTGGTTAGTGATGGAACTGGGCTGGACATAATTAGAGAAACAATCTGGATACCCTCTTTATACTTTAGAAGGCAATTCACAACAAATTTTGTTTCAATGATTTTACAAGTGTCGGCCCTTATACAAAGCAACCCAGCACAATGGGATAGAAAAAAAAAAAAAAAAAAATTCTTAATCAGAAAGGTGCTTTGACAAGGAGGCAGCCCAAAGACAAGCTCAACTGGATGAAAGGTAATTCTACTCATCAAAGCCAGCTTATTGGCTGGACCAAAAAAGAACGATTCAATGAAACAGGCCCACTTGACAAAGTGCAATTAGGAAGCCCTACGGAAACAAAAAATTCATGAAAGATTGAAGCTTTTGATGTGAAAGATGGCAGGGAGATTGGAGAATACTCCCCACCAGGTCAGTTTTAAGTGAAAAGTTCACAATAGGATGCACAACTTGTCCTCTAGGCAAAGAAGAAATAGAAACCTTACTACCTATTTATAGAGTGCCCCATCACTAGAATCGCATGGTCTATCTCCATGGCCAATTTGATTCTATGAACTTCGAATCCAAATTATTGTGGAATGAATCCAAGTGATAGTACAACCTTCAAAGGCTCTCAATATACCACAAAATGAGGAAAATTGCTTCATATTGTTTGGTGCGATTGCATGTGAAGAAATTTGGATTAACAGGAACATTGATTAATGTGATCAAATCAGAGAAAATGCCTGACCCTATAAAAATTGTGGAGCAAATTATATGTGTTTATAGGAACCACCAAGAAACATGGGAATACAAAGCCCAAGAAAGTAAAATATTTGCATCTGAATTCTGAACTCCTCCTTCTCCCTAGTAATGTATAGTTGAATTTCGATGCAACAATTGGAAAATACAAGGCCAGCCTAGTTTTGGTGGGTAGAGACCACAAGGCAGAGGTAAAGTGCATCTGGACTATATTAATAGAATGCACTGATTTATTGATAGCAAAAGCAAGAGCAGCATCTTTAGCAGAAAGGAAAGCAGAAGAGAAATGACTCAAGACCATATTATTAGAAGATGATGCACTGACGGTTATCCAAGCAATCCAAGACGACTCCTTAAATCCTAACCCGTGGGGCCCCTAATTAATCCCGAAAAAAATTAAGGCTAATTCTTATTTGAGGCATATCACAAATTGCATTAAAAAACTATAATAATTTATAAGGAAGAGTGTGACAAATTATACTATACACATGACAAAACATACTCTTCTAAGCAATGTGGAAGAATTAAATATTTTTTTTTTTTTAAAGAAACAAACACACTCACACAAGTGTTTTAATTATCTTTGTCAATAAACATATATTATCAATACTTATTATGGTTTAAAACCTATAGAAGAAAACTAAGTTAAGGAAAAAAAGAAAAGAAAATAAAAAGGCAAGAGTTTTAATTGAAGGGAGAAAAAAAATAAATTATTGCTATAAATTAGAAAAAAAATGATAATAGGATCTCAATTTTTTTTTTTTTTCTAATCATTTATTTTCCTACATAAAATTTATGTATAAAAACTAAATTATGAAGATAATTAAATATTAAATTTCAAAGAGTAAGTTTCAAATACAAAAATGTTCATAGTATAGTTTTAATTATTACAATTTAAATATTTTATGAGTCCATATCAACCAAAATAACAGAAGATTATGTAAGCAACATTTGGTATCTATGTAACTACTAAAAATCATCACATTTGTAAGTTGAAATCACACTTCTTCGAATGTTGCAAAACTCACTATATATTCACATGCAAGTGAGTGATTGCAAATGTCATATATGAATTTTTCCCTCCTTTCAAGTCAAATCCTGTCACATTTCTTAGTTAGGAGTTGTGATAATATACAATTTTATAATTTTAAGGCTACATATATAGGAGCATATTCTTTTCTTTTTTTTTTTTAATGATAACTACATTAAGAGAGAAAAAAATATTTTCAATAAACAAGTTTTGTCATTATATTAAGATATGGGCATCTTTGTTGTTTAGGGCAATGACGGTTTTGGCTCCCCTCGGAACATAGGAACTAAGGTAAATATTCTCGGATCTCCGTAATTAATAAGAGTTTGTGATTTTTAGTTTGACAATTGAGTAATACTTACAATAATAAATAGTTTTTTTTTTTTAAATTATTATAACTGTGAAATTATTAAATAAAAATTCCACCAACCACATGCTCGAGTTGGTGTCTTCGTTTCTTCCTTATGGGTTGTGCCTTGTGTCAATGGTTTGCTCCCTATGACTGGAACTATATATTGGCCATATACGCTTAAAAGATGCAGAGAACAAATTCAAAACTTAGTTCAGTGTCTTTATTAATGAGCGTGAGAGAAATAGATTCAACCAAAACACTTAATTATTCAATTATTGAACTCATATGCAAAACATTTTCGAAAGATTTAAGTCTCAGTGAAAGCACAAGCATAGACATAATTACATGACACAATATAATACACCCAAAACAAACAGATGAATTCAACGTTGAATCAAACCATGAAACTCAACCAATAGAAAAGGTAAAAACATTCAAACAAGCTCAAATTAAGTTGTAGAATGTAGGATAGATACACCCTAGAGAGATCAATTTAAATTGTAGTTTGGTCGAGGCACCTTCTTGTAAATAGCCCTCAAAAGATCAAAGTAGAGCGGAAACTGTGCTATGGCAAAAAGGATTACCAGCAGCCATTCCTTTGTATTGGTTTATTTGTTGTAGATATTACACAAAGTAATAATGGAATAACAAGGTTAACACAAAAAACAAATAGAAAATAGATAACTTAGAGACATTATATCATTTTCCTTAGATAATATTTTTCCCCTACACTATTGTTGCTAAAAGGTTACCGCAAATTTGTCCCCAGAATACAACCAAAATATTAAGTTTTACAAATAACAATTCTGAAGAATAATCACAGGATTTCTTGTGTTTATTTCTAACTTACTATTTTGTGGAGTGAACATAATCCTCTATTTATACTCATAGGGCTATGTTTCATCAAAAGGTATGTATGGAGAGTTAAAATGTTTTATAAAATCATTCACAATGCTTGAAACCTCTTCGATCTTTCCGAACAGTCATTAGAAAAATTCTATAGAGAAAATTTAGTTTTCGAGTTTCAATTAGTCAAGAGGTCCTTTCGATCGATCGATTGCTCTTTTCAATGATCGAATAACCGAATAGCAATCGAACCATCCAAAAACTCCAGGATTATTTTTCTTACTATTTTGATTGATCCAGCTAAATTTCGACCAATCGAAAATGTTGCATTTCAAATTTTCACTTAGAACTTGAATTTTCACTTTATGAAATAATAATCTCCAAACTCAAACATTATTATTACATCCTATCCTTGTTTATACCTATATATACAACATCATTTATGCAAGATTAGTTTTATCATTTCCATTCTTTTCTCTCTCTATCTCTCATACACTGTTCTAATTTTCTCTCACTTTCATTCTTCGGGATTTACCTTTCCTTGTTCATAGTCTTGCATCGCTAAAACTGAGCTAAGAATTCAGATTTTCAGTAATACCACTGCTTGGTTTTGCATAAATAAACATTTTGTTATAGAAATTGAAAAATTCATTCAATACAAATTATGACAATGGAAGAACTTCGATCCATTACAAATGTTGAAATTAGACATACTTATTAGAGAGCGATTCAACATAAAATACTTAATTGTTCAATTATTGCACAAATAAGCCAAACATTTCCAAAAGATTAAAATGATAAAATCTCAATTCCAACGTAAACACACACAAGTGCATGCACGACACTCACAAATCGCTTGAAAACACGAAGCATCCCAAATTTAAAAATCACACAGCTTATTTGAATCCTAAAGCATACCACCAAACTTGATCGATCCAAAGCACTACAGCATCAAAACAGAAATTAAGTTGTGAATTGCATGCAGAAGAAGCCCTTAGAGTTAGAGAGAAATCTTCTTATTTCTCGAACGTGGCACTTTGCTCCAAATAGCCCATAAGTAATCAAAGTAGAGAGGAAGCTGTTGTATGGCAAAACAGATCATTGGAATGCATGTCAATAGTGCATATACTGTAAAGCTATCGTGTTTCAGTCTCTTCCCAAGCAAAAAGGAATGTCCAACACAAAAAGAAACCAACATCGATACGATGGATACGAAGAGCATTGTTAATTAAGGCGAACAGAAGAATTAATGGTAACTTGAAGCTGAAATCTTTCTGTTGGTATCGAGCAGTAAGGATGGAGAGAAACGAGAACAAGGAAGTGATGGAGAAGAACAGGGCAATTAGCGAGGAGTAGGCAAAGATGGTGAGCCCCAAGTGCTTTTCAAGCTGTGGTGTCCCGCTCGTTTGGTTTAAGTCACCGGGGATAGTGGTTGAAGCGGCAAAGGCAACAGTGGCAATTAGTGCAGCCACAACTGAGCAGGATTCAGAGGTTTTGTTTAACCAGTTACCTCCCTCTTCGACTAATTTCTCATGGGTTTCGTCGAAGATTTCTTCTGGTGTCTTGCCATTGTGGTTGAGTTGATAATGGAAGTGTTGCGGCACGTTGCTTTTTACAAACTGCATTATACGTTCAATGGTGAAAATTTTTATATCAAATACTTGTAGGATATCAGTGGCATGTGCTATGTATAATTACATCGTGAGCTTTTGTGCATAGTTGGTCAAGTTTCTTCGGTAAGTTGTTTAATTAAATAAAATTCGAGGCTCCAATAAAAAAAAAAATTGAGGCTGTTTTTTGGTTGAGTGGGCCCGTGTGTGGCTTGTATTTTCCACAAGCCCACTTCGGTAATTTTGATGACCAAGCCCAGCCACTTATTTGACCGAATAGGAGTAGAAACAGGAATACTCCTTTGTCGACTTGGTTAATAACATATCTATGTTGTTATGTGCGGCAATGTTAAGCGTGTCAATGTATGAATTACTATAACCTAGCAGAATGTTAAGCGTGTCAATGTATGAATTCCTATACCTAGCTAGCTGCATAAGAGCACTAGGATGTAAAAAACAAAAAACCCTATTTTGCATTCTCCAACATTACTTTATTTATTAAACCAAGTCATTTTACAACTTACCTTACATTCCAGTTTTTATTTTTACAAATAACCTAATAAAATAATATAATTTGTTTAATAAAATAATAAAAAGTATTCTTCTCTCTTTTTTCTCTCATTATCTTTTTCTCTTCACAAACAGCCACAAGATTAAATATTGTTTTTTTCTTTACAACCTATGAATAGTAAGGTTGCATATTTTTTAAGAATAGGTTGCAAATTTTATAAGTATACAAACCCAGATGGAGTGGTATTTTGATGTCTTGAGTTGTGAAATAGCAACTGGAGGATGTTTACACCCCCTATTGCTAGTGCTCTAAGGGGATAGAGAAAAAGAGAGGTTGTTAGCTGCTAGTCTTATGTCTTTTGTGAGAGAGAGAGTTATGGTGTAATTGGAATGTAGATTTCTTGAGAGTATTTATATGAACTATTTTGTCTCCCTATTATTATAGTGAAAATTTTCTGTCATCACTCGTGAAGGTAGGTAGTTTGCTGAACCATGTAAACTATTGTGATTTTTGTGTGCGCTTGTTATTTAATTTCTGCTTATTTAGTGTTATTGGTTTCATACCTCATACCACAACAGAGGCCAAAGCTAGTTTTGAGTTCATACCTTATACCACTTGATTTCCCACTGCATTTGCAAGGCGGCCCCAGTAATTAGCCAAGGTTTCTGCTTTCCTAACCTCGCAGCTAGATGCAATGCATTATTGTTTTCCTTCATATCCACTTCATGAATTAGTTTGCGTCTCACAAACTCCTGGTTCAACAATAGCTTTAATACTTGCGGTTGCCTGTTCTTTGCTGCCGAAAGCACAATATTGTTACCTTCACTCTTGTCACTAATGGCCGTTGGAATATCTTTGAATATTTCTGTGACCATTTTTGTGATACCATATCTTGCCGCAAGAAATATAGGAGTCTCTGTTTTTTCCATATTTTCTATTTTTGACACAAGGGGTAGATTCTGCCAAAAGGTAAAAAAACCAAAGAGGGATAGAATTAAAGTGAAAATATCATTTTGGTCTCTACATTTTGGTAGGAGTCAATTTGGTCTAAGTTATTTGTAATTTGTAGTCAATTTGATCTCTACTATTAACCACTAAAAGAAAATGTTTATGTGATAAACGGTTTGCACAATTGGACACTTAAAGCTTATGTGGCAAATAAAATAATACTAATAAATTTTAATAAATATTTAAAAGATGCCACATCATCTTTTAAATAATAAATCCAAATAAAAAAATAAATTAAAATTTTATTTTCTCTCTCACTTTCTTACCAACCAAACACACCAAAATGATTTTATTTTCTCTTTCACATCTTTTATTTTTGTTATTAAATGTAATGACCAAAATAATATTTTCACAATTAAATGTTAGCCACATATCATATGTCTTATCCCCAAATGGACATCAATTAAAGTTTTTCATAAGTATTTATTTATACAGTTAACTGATATCAATCTATTATAGTGGGAAAATTAGCTATTTAGCTCTGTTCCTCGTAAATTTAAGCCAAAAAGTCACTCTTTTGAAATATTTAAGACCGTAACCCTTTTTTGAAACTCAATCTGAGTAAAATCAATTTCTTCTTGCATCTTGATTACATAGAAAACGAGTTCAATGTTATCTTTTTGCATCTTGATTACTTAGAAAACGAGTTCTACGTTATTTTTTTTAAAGAACTTGAAGTTTGTAAAGTCAAGTTGTATCTAAGTAGAATTTGATATTAATAAAATTGAGTAATGTGTAATTTTTTAAAAATAACCCGATGATGATGAAATCGAGTTTCAAAACGGCACTACCACCCTAAACAAAAACCGGACTTTTGTCCAAAATTATTACTATTTTTTTTAAAAAAAAAAAAAGGGGGCTAAATGGCTGATTTGCCCTGTTACAGTATGTAAGAAATGGAGAATAGTGAATTACCTACTTCGTTGGTATCCTGTTGGTCAGTTTTGGAAGTTGTGATAGTCTCACTGGATACCGCATCGTTTAGCTCGCAAGCGTCCGGCTCCGATGTTTGGCGAGGGTTCCTTCCATTTTAGAAGTTGAAGTACGGATATTTCTTTTTTATAATTGCTATAAGTATTTTCATGATTTTAACAGAATGTACGTGCTTCCGTTTTATCTTCCATATACGCAGCACTGATCCTTATAATCATAAAATAAAATATATATACTATGAAAAGGCAAAGATATTTATTAATACACGTATATTGCGCGAATTTATATGAAGAAAAGAAAGGAAGCAGGATGAAGATCTGATGTAGTGGCATACCAAAACCAAATGGAAGAATAACTAGAGCTAGTATTAATAATATCGTGGAGAATACAAGGTTGTGAATGTAATTATAGCATCTCCAAAAAAAGTGAAGCTCATCACTCGGAGATTGGGAATGGAGTCCTGTAGAAAACAAAATTAAGTCATTATGATTTGCAAGCAACAAGGTTTGATTAGTAGAACTACTTTTCACTAAGCTTCAACAACGGCGATGATAAAGGGAAGTGGCCGATGTTAGCATTAGCAACACCAGGCCATTCGCATTAATGGTTCGACCATAAAGTAAGGCCCAAACTTAGGTTATTTTTTTAGGTTTTGTTGTAGCTTAGGTACACATGGCTGCATTTATTATCCTTGCCAAGCGCAATTGATTTCAATGCGATCGGGCCAATCATGAGTATGAAACTTTGAATTTAATTGAAAACACACTTGATTATAAACTTTGGCACATATTGCTTAGATGTGATTAGATTATATCATTTAATTATACATGGGTCTACTACTTAAAGCACTTCAATCATCAATCAAATTGTAGAAAAGTAGTAGGTTTCAGTTAGCTCAATTGGAAAATTCTCTAATGGTTAAATAAGAGATCTGAGATTCAATCCCCGCTTACACCAAAAACTGATTAGTGTCTTGGTCTGATGATAAAAGAACTATCATCAGGAACGGACGTCATAGATTGAAACATTGAAACATTCTAAAAAATATTGTAGACAAGTGTTTCTATATATATATATATATATATATATATATATATATATATGGCAAAGTGTGTGTCAAAAAATGTGTCCCCCTATACTTTTTGTAAGTTTCAACACCTAAAAAACTTTACTTCAGTTTTACTCAAAATTTCTTCTAAAAAGAAAAAAATTTTACTTAACATTTAATAGATGGACAGGACTAGCAAAGAAATTAATAAATCCATATTTTATATATATATATATATATATATATATATGTGTGTGTGTGTGTGTGTGCACGCGCGCGCGCATATTAAAGAATATATAGCTCAAATGAGTTTTTTACGGTAGCATGCATATTTTACCTTCTTGTTTTGATTGGCCAGTAACATTCTGCTGAATCTGCTCACTGCGACTCTCTACATCTTCATCCCAGCATTTGCAATGCATATTTCTCCATTTCGACACTAGAAAAGAAAAGTAACTCGGTTACGGAAATTTAAGAAACGTTACTTTTCTGGTCCCCAAAAAAAAAAAAAAATGGCAAGAAACGTTACTTTTAATTAAAGTAAAGGAAAAAAAAAATACATTCCATAACGAATTGAGCCATAGTCTGCCACACTTGATGGAACTCGATGCCTGTTAGGTACTTCTTTGGGAATTTGTGAGTATTTTCGTCGTTGGTTTTGGAAGATTCATTCAACTCTTTAATGACAGAATTAATCAAATCTTCAAAATTAGTTTCTTGCTTCAGCTCTTCAACATGTATACCTTTCACAAACACAAATGATAACGACAGGTGATGTTGGACAATGGGCAACAACAAATGAAAGTACATGTAATGTACGTAGGTACAACTTTGATATCCAAAATTAAAGAGAGTTTGTGATTTGCAGCTAGACAATTGAGTAATACTTACTATAACAAATGATCTTCTTCCACCGTACGAGGTCGCAACCACTTTCAAAGACTGAAGGCTTACTTGCTATGAGATGCAGAGGGGTGATTCCCATATCGTTCACAACAAAAACAAGATTAGGTTGCTTTTGAAGTATCACGAATGCCAAATCTGTCAACCATAATAATTAAAACTAGTCAGTTATAAACGGAAAAGTTTAACATATAGGGGCATGTTAACGGGTGTCTTTAAAGTAATTGTTAATAAACAATTTTAAGAAAGTTTTAATACCACTTTTATCGGAAATAAAAAAAAAAAAAAAAAAAAAAACTGTGAAAGCATTAATTACTTTTTTTTTTCTTTTTCAATAAAAACTTTTTTAAATTAGATTATTAACAAATGCCCTTAGGGCATCAGTTAACATTTCTCTAATATATAGCATTTTTCAATTTATTTATATATTTTAGCAATAGTGTAACCCTATATACACGTGCATGCATTTAAAATTAAAATTAAAAATACATAGTCAAAATCCAAGCAATTTATGGGAAAGTTTAATAAAAATAAAGTTTTATTTATTTATTTTGAATAATGCTAAAGATACAAACTATTTTACAAAAAAATTTACAAACTGCTGATATGGTAAGTGATTATTGGTAAATGAAAAAATAATATTAATGGTGGGTCTAAATGAAAACCAATAAAAAGTTGGCTACATCAACATTTTGTAAAAATGTTGTAAAATAGTTTATGGATATAACACTACTCTTTATTTTTATTTATAAAAACAAGAAACCTGATAATTATGATAGCTGTTGATAATTTACTTTGATTATTTATTTTGATTGTATTTATATATAAAATATTAAATATGAAATTTGATAATTATGGCATTTAATAGGTTTTTTTATATATAAACAAGAGTATCGAAATACTCCCACCTGATGGCACAGTGAAGGACAGTCTCACCATCATTTCTTCTGTAGGCGGGATCGATTTTATTGGCTTCTGAGTCCTCCAATTTCAAGAGTTGCGAATGTAGGTAAAGGAAGATTGGTTTGTTATCATGAAAAGCGGCTAAGAAGAGAGGACTCTCACCGACCTTGTTACGAAATATATCTTGAAGCACCAAATCCTTAAACTCCGAAAACCTGTAATGCTGTGTCCTCCAATGCCGTGTCCCCTGTCGTGTTGATACTGGTTGTAATGGCTCGGACTTTATCTTGCTTATACATCTTAACAACATTCTCCGATTCACCTGTCATGGTATCCCCATAAAATTTGAGGGCTGGATCGATGTTCCCTTCTAGCCCACTCTCCATTTTCTTTCTTACTACTCGGAACAAAAACAATAGATTTAAGAAAAGAATAGGACTGTGTACGCTCGCAATATTGGAACTGTATACCAGTTTTTAAGCTTTATATAAGGGAAGAGAGAGAAAATCCATTGTAAATGCATAAATGAAAATTGCAACCTCTAAATTTAATTGAAATTCATTTTAATCCTGTAACTTTATTTTGGATCAATTGAGTCATCTAAATTTTAACTTTATTCAATTCAAGTTTTTTGTCTAATTTTATTTAGAAAATTGCTAGTAAAAATATTATTTTCACTTGAAAAAAAATCTATAAATTATTAAAAATATTTTTTACTTTTTTTAATTTGATAAAAAAAACCCATAAAATATTTTTATTAAGAATCTACCTTTTCTATTTTACTTACTCAATTTTCAAAAAAACCTCACATCAAATTATTTATTTTACACTACATTTTGATTAAAATATCAAAAAAATTAATTTTTTTTAACTGTTTTTCTTTCTTCACACACAATAGCCACCATCCACTTTCTTCATTTATTCTTGGAATATGTAAATAAAAAAAAAACTAAATGAAAAATTAATAGTGTCAGTATAAATTTACATTGTTACTTTAGCAAACTTGTAAATTTAAAAAACTATACATTAATTGATGTGGGGTATTTTTAGATAAAACTGTGTAAACTTTACACCTTTTTCTTTTTACACCTATTGCATGAGCATCAGTGAGCAGTATTGTCCTTTTTATTTATAGATTAGCTACGGCTTACAATTAATAATTATTATTATATCCTGTTGTCTCAACTAAGCTTGAAAATGATGCAACAAAATGCTATAAATTAAGATGCTAAGCTTATGTAAAGGCCAAAGTGATAAAGCTTGTAGTGTGAACCCAACTCTTTAAAAGAGTAATTGTGAAGACGATGTCTCAAGCTCATGATCCTGATTGCAATAGAAGTCACAGCCTGCAGTCCAATGGTGTTATTGTTCTATCAATGTAAACGGCGTGTAGCTTAAGATGTAACTAAAGTTTGTTAAGTTACTGCTAATCAATAGCCACGTGTCAGATGTGTATTGGTTGGTTAGAAATTCTGTTAGTTTGTTAGATTAGGCGGCAATCTATGTTTTTAGATTTTTTTTTTTTTTTTTAAGTCAGTATGTTTTGCATATATAATAACATAGACTCGTAATGTATTCTCGGCCAAAATTATTAAAAAAAAAAAAAAGGCTTGTAATGTATTAGATTAAAAGTTGCATCTTCGTAATATAAGAGTGAATTCAGTTTTGTAATTATCCAAATTCCTCTCTATTAAAGTTCTTTGCATTAGTGTAACGATGATGTTGAAACGAAGAAAGTCTTGCCACAAGTTATATTTCACAATAAGTTTCTCAAGAGGCTAATTAAGGAGAAATTTTAGAGTTGATTGAATGGATAAGCAAAAATGTTACGGTGAAAATTGTTAGGAATATTCAAATTAAAAAATGTGGAGAAGCTAGGACTGATAAGTCCTAGGATTTCATTAACATATCAAGGTCCGTTAATTTTTTTTTTTTGGGTGAAAAATAATTCCAGTTGGTTATTAGTTATCGCCTTCAAATCAATTAAAACGCGAAGAGAAGAAATATGGACTGTGACAAATTTTGGAGATTTTCTTTATCAATATATATATATATATATATATATCCAAAGTCCAAACAGTTGTAATATTTCAATTACCTTTACTTTATTTTAAATTAAAAACCTGAGGAAGATTTTTTTTTTTTTTTTTTTTTCAATTGCAGAGGCCTTATGTAAGATAGAATATGGGGGTTAATTTTTATTACTGACCAACTTTGATATCTTTATATAAGTCTTGGATTTTAAATGTAGGTTTTTATTTTCTTATTTTAATTGCTTTTTAGGGTTTTCTAAATCAAATTATTGAAGTTCTTCCAGAGTAGTATACTAGTTAGGATCAATCAAAGAATACTCTCAGGTATCATGAATCCCAGAGATTGACATCCTAACTTGTAAACGAAAACTAAAATTCAATACTCACCTTCTTGTCTTTTTTTTTTTTTTTAGAGATTTTTTTCTACTTTTTGGTGCATTCAAATATTTTTGTTTTGAATTCAATAGTCCATTATAGTTTAAAAGCTTATGTTGAGCTTGATAGGGTCTAACCCTATTATATTTTCAGTTTCACATTAAGCAGCACAATGAATTTCACCTTTTTTGTTTTTTTAAAAGAAAAAGAGTGGGGAAGGGGATTTCAGACGTTTTCGAGAAGCATCAATGAAAATAAATTTGACATAGAGTTGGGAACTTTGTGGAACTAACAAAATGGCAATATGTACCTGTTTTTGTACTATGAAGGCTATATCCATTTATAAAAATTCAGCCCAAAAAAAAAAAAAAAAATCCATCTATAGAAAGAAACAGCAAAGAAAACAAAAGTAAATGACTAAAGCAAAAAAAAAGAGGAACTGGTAAGAAAATAGAATTTTCCTTAAAGATGTCTAGTAGCTCATATGGTATGGTAGTTGGACTTTTCACTTTCCAGTAGCTAACTTACTTTTATTGAAGTTTCTAGGGGGTTTTCTAATGACTACTTGAATATAGTTTAATTGAAAATCTAAGGCAGCATTAAGAAAAAAAAAAAAAAAGAATCTGATAATGAATCTGTCTCAAATATTTACATTAAGGGTCTATTCGAGATCCGCTTATTTTACTGAAATTGAAAATTTTTTACTGAAAGTACTGTAGATAATAATAAAAGTTAACTAAAATAGTACAGTGAGAGTCATAAATAGTACCAAAAAGTATAATAGAGCTCATGAATAATAGCCAAAATAACCTAAGTAGTAAAATAAACTAACTTTTAAATTTGGAGCCAAACGCACACGTAAAGGAAAAGATACTTAGGGTTTGTTTGGATATCGCTTAGTTTGCTGAAACTGAAAACTTATTACTGAAAGTACTGTAAATAAATGTAAAAGTTAGTTAAAATAGTATAATGGGACCATGAGTAGTACTAAAAAGTATAATAGAGTCCATATAAATAATAGTAAAAATAAGCTAAATAGTAAAATAATTTTAATTTTTCATTCTTATCCAAACGCATGCTTATACTTGCTCATTTGGGCATAGCACATTACTTTAGTCTTTCTTTCTTTAAAAGAAAATTCCCCTCTCCCGTAGTTTAGACTTTAGATAAAGATAAGTTCAATCCGCAACACGAGCAGGAATTCATTTTCCTAATTCGCATGCAACGTGGAATACATGTAGCTTAAAAAGTTAAAACTGTATGGTGGGGAACCTTGATCGATACATAACTTGAAAGGCACGAATCTAAACATATAGAGCCTGCTTGAGATCCATTTATTTTGCTGAAACTAAATTTTTTTTGTTGAAAGTATTGTAGATAAAAGTAAAAGTTAGCTGAAATGGTACAATAAGACTCATGAATATTATCAAAAAATGCAGTGAGGCTTATGAATAGTAGCAAAAATAAGTTGGTTATTTAATTTTTGCTAAACTCACACTAAGTAACCGTTTGGGTACAGCTGAAACGTAGTGCCTCTGCATTTCAGCGTTTTTTTTTTTTTTTTTACTAGCGCCTCTTACACTATTCACAGAACATGAACAGTACATTACGGCAAATGAACAGTGCTTTATTAGTGTGAATAGTAACCAAAAATTATTTTTTTATTGTTTTCAAATTTTAATAAAATAAACGATATCTAAACGCACCCTAAGATGAAATAAAAGATTAATTTTCCTCCAAGGTGGTTCTCATATCAGAACCTTAATTAAGTAACATGTAATCCACTTGATGTCTGATAATATATGTCTCAAATATTTACATTAAATGTTTAGATTCGTGCCTTTCAAGTTATGTATCGATCAAGGTTCCCCACATTACAGTTTTAACTTTTTAAGCTACATGTATTCCACTTTGCACGTTAATTAGGAAAATGAATTCCTGCTTGTGTTGCGGATTGAACTTTTCTTTATCTAAAGTCTAAACTACAGGAGAGGGGAAGTTTCTTTTAAAGAAAGAAAGACTAAAGTAATGTGCTATGCCCGAATGAATATTTTTCCCTTTACATGTGTGTTTGGCTCCAAATTATTAAAAAAAAAAAAAAAATAGTTTATTTTACTATTCAGTTTATTTTTATTATTATTTATGAACCCTGCTACACTTTTTAGTACTATTTATGAGTTCCACTATACTATTTTAGTTCATTTTTACCTTTATGTATAGTACTTTTAGTAAAAAGTTTTTAATTTCAGTAAAATAAA
This sequence comes from Castanopsis chinensis, assembly GCA_032878915.1. Classification (NCBI taxonomy): domain Eukaryota; kingdom Viridiplantae; phylum Streptophyta; class Magnoliopsida; order Fagales; family Fagaceae; genus Castanopsis; species Castanopsis chinensis. Next base: position 11,221,093 of record JAVQMG010000101.1, read on the forward strand.
CGAATCTCAAACAGACCCTACCTTAAACTCACATCAGTCATTTTTCTTTTGGTCAGTAATATGTTCACCTTTTTTTTCCTTGTTTTGTAAACATCCCTTTTGTAGAGAAGTTAGTTCTTAGAAAAATAAAAAAAATCCTTTATCCAAATTTCAGATTCGTGATTTGGTAGAGAGAAAAAGAGAAAAAGAAACTGTTTTAAAACAAAAGAAATAGCAGGGCAAGAGAACAAAAAAAATTTGAGAGTAAGACTATATATGAACGTCTGCTTCAAGTGATCATCCACCACGTAAAAAAAAAATAGTTATTTTTCATTAGGCGAATTAGAGACATGGACTATATATATATATATATATATATATATATATATATATATATATATATATATTTCATTCTCATATTTATTTGTATATGATTAGGAATGTAAAATAAATACTTTTATTATTTAAATTATTTAAAATTGACTAATTTTTTTATATGTTTTATAAATTTTAGAACTATTAATTAGTAAACTCTGACCATTTAATTAAAAAATATTGATATAAAATGATTAAACAATATTAATTATGATTTATAAGATAGTTCATAATTACTTTAAAAAAAAAATAGATAGTTCATAATTTAAAAATTAAATGGATGGAAAAAATATTTTGAGTTATATTAATTAGTAGGAATCTAGTCTTATTCTCCGCTCCCACCCCACTCTCAAATATTTTGAATCTAATCTTGATTTTGTTTGGCTTATTTTTATTGTTATTTGAGCTAATTTTATTGTTGTTATTTAAACCCTTTTGGGGGGGTTTAAAGGGTTAAGAATTATGTTTGGGAGGCCAAAATTATTTTTGGCGTAATGTTAATGTTCATAATATTTTCACTACAAATCTTATTTAACAAATTGTTATTGGTAGATAGAAAAATAATGTTAGTACGTATTGGAGACATAAAAGGAGATGGGTTACAGAGATGGGTTATAGAGCCTCTAACGGAAGTGACTTAAGTGGATAAAGTGTTAAGTTTTAAACCATGAATAGACAAGATAGAAACGGACCTAATTACATGTAAGTTTACTCTAATTGCCTCTAATAAAATTTATTTGAGAGTTTTTCTACCTTCTGGTTCATTGCATTGCCTGGCCTCCTTATAGATTTGAAGACGTAAGTCTAGCCATGACGTGATTAATTTAACATGTTTACACTATTCATGTTAATTTAGACTATTAATTTAACATGTCCTCCTTATAAAATTAGTTACTTATTCATTTTGTATGGTAACTGGATATGTAAGTGTGCTTTTCACGTTATTGTTATGCATGATAATACATTTTGATCAAGGCTCCTCACTATACAATTATAAATAACATGCATCCCATATTACATAAGAATTGTCCTAGCAGCAAAATGAAAAATTTTACTCTCCCATGAACCTAATCTCAATATAATAGTTATTTTATTTTGAAAAGTGAAGGTTTTTTTTTTGGTTACAATAATACACTACAAGAAATTTGGTTTTTAGCGACGGCACATAGTCGTCGCTAATGCTTTAAATTTCGTCACTAAATATATTGGCGACGAAAAATGTCATCGCTAAATTTCGTTAAAGAAAAGTGGTAACAAAAAAGGTTTTTAGTGACGATATTAATGTCGTCGCAAATTACAATACTATTAATGATGACAAAGTCGTCGCTAATAGTTACAATTATCGTCATAAATAACTTGAGATTCCAAGACAAAATGTCGTCGCTACTAACTCATTAGTAGTGATGAATTTTTTTGTCGTCGTTATTAGATTATTATTAACGACAACATTTTCGTTGTCGCTAATATGTCATTACTAGCGAGGACGCTTGCTGTCGTCACAAATAATGATATATAAGTGACCACAAACATGTTATCACTAAAAATTGCATATTAGCGATGATATTGTTTGTCGTCACTAATGATATGATAAAATATTAGTGATGTCATTGTCGTCGCTAATAATATTTTACATTTTTTTTTCTTTAACATTTACATTTTGAATTTTACATGGGTACCTGTTGGGAAATAACAAAGCACAATCCTATGCACATAAAAAATTTTCAATCACAAAAACTCATATAAGCATAACAACTGTTCAATCAATAACTACTAATAAGGGAAAATAATACCCAAGTTCAATATCATATACATAATAAAAACTCCAATCTATTCACTCAAATACTAATCAATGATAACAAATTCCTCATGAAGATATGCAACCAAGCTGAAACTTGTTGCAATGAAATATATCTCCCCTCTTCATCATCTCATTAATGCATGGACATGTGCACTTCCATGCAATCATAGGAGAACGATCTTTCTTTGTGCAGGTCATTTTATAAAAATTCACTTTTCCAATCTCTTTAATTACCACTTTAATTTTTCTGCACATAATAAAGATAAAATTAACATGTATACACTAGCATTATTATAAATAATAAAGAATTAAATTGTTGCAACCTCTTCATAATAATCAATAAATGATTTGGATCCACAAGTGTGACCAGTTTTGTTCTTTCCTTTGTTCTCCTTATTTCGGTCTAACTTACCCTAACAAGTATTAGATAAAAAACAAAAAAGATAACAATTAAAACAAAGAGAATTAAAAATCATAACAAACAATATATCAAAATATACTTGTGTTGAAAATGATTAACATTTTAGTATTAACAAGATTTACCTTCCATGTGCTTGTTTCATATAAATCACATAAAGCATCCCATTTGTCCTGTGTCAAATCTAGTGGAACATTGGCCCTCACTTCCTCCTTACTAAATTTCAAGTACTCTTTGTAATAGTTACTACGAACATTATTATAGGTACTTGACAATGAAATCTCCATACACTTCTTATCCTCAACACGATTTGGGTCCAACGAGAAATCAGCCTAAAACGTAATAATTAAAACAACAATTATCATTCATTTTTTTTACACAAATTTTAAATACCATAGCCTTTGTGGTAACAACTTACCACCAAACAATTCTTCAACATTTGTCGATGTTCTTGTGGGGCCTTAGACAAAGATTGATAACTAAGGTTCGCATGTTCACGAACGATGAAGCCCACCCTTCTTGTAAACACACTAGCATTTTCGCCCACAGGTCCTTGGGCCCTTGGAGGGATGGTTATCGGAATGAGTCCATTTTTCCTCAGTTTTTTAAACTTGGTGCATAAATTTCTACCTCTTTTTGGTTTGTTGGCCATAGTAGCTATTAGGAAAAATAAGATAGCATAGTCAGTAACATTTTGGCAAAGTAACTTATTCAAAAGTCTATACAATAACAAAGATAACTACATGAAAGATCAAACGTTCACTCACCAGATGGAATAAGGGCTCCTTGCTCACTTGAAATGGGAGTTGAGTCAACCATCTCATGTGGTGGTCCATTAGGTGGAGTAGACATTCTTCTTAGGGGGGCCAAAAACTAATATATATTGACAAAGAGAGGAAGACAACAAATAATATAATTGACAGAGAAAAATAATCATTGTAAAGAAAATAAAGTAAAAGAATTTAAAGCAAATGAAAAACCATTAACACAATCGAAACGTCACTTATCTAAAAAACAAATCATTCATAGTGAACTTAAAGCAAAAGAATTTAAATGGATACACAAACAGATTGTTAATTAAATAAAAATAAAAAGAAATAGAAAAAATGGAAAAAAAAAAAAAAAAAAACCAAAGACATTCTGATCTATTCATTATTTCTATGAAAGTTTAGAACAATACACCAAAAGACTATAGCCCTAAATCTTGAAATTTCAAAACAAGTTTAGAACTATTTTTAGCTACATGATTGACAAGCATCCAAATCTACATAGTATACTATATGCCAATCAAACAATTGACAAATGATATGAGGGATACAAGAGTCTCTTGGATGGGGTTCAATTATTTCTCGATATTGTTAGTATAGTTAAAGAGTAAAAATTCCCAGTGGGACCATTAAGCACATACAAAACTACCAGTAAAGTCTACTCCCTTAGTCCAATCAATTTTTTAATTAATGCATTCTTACATGTATTTATGCAATGCAAAAGAATATCTATCATAAAATTTCCTGAATCTGACAATTTTAGCAATTTGTGGCAATTACAATTTCCAAGAACCCATAATAAAGAGTGCTCTTAGTAATATTTTTAACTTGGCTGTAAATTATGTTGTGACAAAACGGACAATGAACAAGAAGATTATATGGCCCTAAAGGGGACTCAAATCACCCTCATCATGAGAATGGTGAAGCAGTTAGGGGGATTGAAACAAATTTTCTATCAAAATATAATTAAAACAGGCATATATTTAATGACAAACACTAAGAACAAAAATAGAAGCAAAGAAAAAAGAAAATACCTGAACACTAAGAACAAAACTAGAAGCAAAGAAAAAAGAAAATACCTGAACAGTGGCAGTGGATCTACAGGATTAGTGGGTATGTGAGAAAAAATGAGAGAGGTGATGAGTGATATAATTGGCGATAATGACTGAGAAAGACAAGGGGATCATGCTCATCATGGGACTTCAAAATCCATTATGTTCGGTGTTTTTTTTTTTTTTAATACATATCATGAGTTATTGTGACAAAAAAAGAGAAGTTACGTTCACAATATTTTTACAATATTTTCATAGCAAATTACAGGTGGTTAGTTTTTGTTGGTTTAAGTTTGAACCTAACACTAAGATTACTTTTTTGCTCCAACAATAACAACTAGTAATAACCTGCCACTTAAGATTTGTTGTGAAAATGTTGTGGGCATACCAATTCTCTACCTAAATATTTCATATGAAAAAAAAAAAAAAAAACCACAACCGATTAAAATATAAGGAAAAAAAATAATAATTATCATTAACAACCTACCACTTAAAATTTATTATAAAAATATTGTGAAAATATTATAAATATATCATTTTCGATATTAATACTAAGTACTACGTAGGCGTGCTGTTGAGAAAAACTTTTAATAGAATCTTGGAAGGTGTGATGAAAAATCTAAGTTACGTGTCTGAGTCAACGTGTAGATAAAGATGAAAGGTGTAGAGAAAGATGTGATGAGGGATAGACATAAAGCAGTCAGACACAAATGAATATGTGTGGGGCTTATAAAAAACAAGAGATAAAAAAAATGATAAGAGAAGAAATATATAATAAGATGTTGGAAATAGAGATTGTTTGACTTTGTGTAGTCAGTAGTGTGCCTAGCCTTCTTTTTTTTCTTTTTGGGTAAAAAGTGAGCCTAGCCTTCGTTTGCCAATTTCCTACATTAAAAACATTAATTAGTATTTTAATTAAAATAATAGTATTTTAATTGATTTGATTAGATTAATTTTAAAATAAAAGGTTTTATAAATATAACTCTTATGTTTTTAAAAGTAATAGGTTATGAAGTATATATATATATATATATATATATATATATATATATAAAAGAAACATGTTTTCAAAAGAAAATAGTTTTATACATTTTGAAATCTGACATGTCTTAAAACGGTACATCGAAATTGGCCAGTGCCAAAATATTTCATTCCACTGGACAAACCAAAACGGGATTCAAAACGGTATTCATAACATTGGAGAGAACAAAGCCATACTGGTACACAACACATGTCCATCACACGCCATCCTTCAATTTGAAATCTAACCGTTGGATTTGAAGAGTGTAATGAAAGGTTAATTCTAGCAAATTATGGTTAGAATTAAACGATTGGATTTAGAGAAAGGCGCAGTCAAAGTTTAGTTAAACTTGGTCAAACTTGGTTAAACTTAATAGATGGTCCCTAGACCACTGGACTGGGTGAAATTCATATTCGAATATTGATTATTGGGATCGAAGAGTATGGTGACATATTGATGTTGTAAAATTCGAGAACAATTGGATGGTCAGATTAAGAGAACAAAGCCATACAGGTACACAACATATGTCCATCACATGTCATCGTTAGATTTGAAATCTAACCGTTGGATTCGAACAGTGTAATGAAAGGTTAGTTCAAGTAAATTATGGTCACAATCAAACGGTTGGATTTAGAGAAAGGTGTGGTCAAAGTTTAGTTAAACTTGATCAAACTCCATCAAACTTAATAGATGGTCTTGTGACCACTGGACTTGGTGAAATTCATATTTCAATCTTAATCATTAGAACTGAAGAGTATGGTGATATATTAGTGTTGGTGAAATTTAAGACCAATTGGATGGTCAGATTGAGAGAACATAACCATAGAGGTACACAATACATGTCCATCTCACGCTATACTTAGATTTGAAATCTAACCGTTGGATTTGAAGAGTGTAATGAAAGGTTAATTTTAGTAAATTATGGTCACAATCAAACGGTTGGATTTAGAGAAATACACGGTCAAAATTTAATTAAAGTTGGTCAAACTTGGTCAAACTTAATAGATAGTCCCGAGATCACTGGACTTGGTAAAATTTATATTCGAATCTTGATCATTGGGATTGAAGAGTATGGTGACATATTAGTGTTGGTGAAGTTTGAGAACAATTGGATCGTTAGATTGAGAAAACACAGCCATACAGGTACATAATACATGTCCATCATGCACCACCATTAGATTTGAAATCTAACCGTTGGATTCGAAGAGTGTAATGAAAGGTTGATTCAAGTGAATTATGATTACAATCAAATGGTTGGATTTAGTAAAAGTTGTAGTCAAAGTTTAGTTAAACTTGGTCAAACCCGATCAAATTTAATAGATGGTCCCGAGACCACTGGACTTGGTGAAATTCATATTCAAATCTTGATCATTGGGATTGAAGATTATAGTGACATATTAGTGTTGGTGAAATTTGAGAACAATTAGATGGTCAGATTGAGAGAACATGGCCATACAGGTACACAACACATGTCCATCTCACGCCATACTTAGATTTGAAATCTAACGGTTGGATTTGAAGAGTGTAATGAAAAGTTAATTTTAGTAAATTATGGTCATAATCAAACGGTTGGATTTAGAGAAATACGCGGTCAAAGTTAAGTTAAAGTTAGTCAAACCCTGTCAAGCTTAATAGATGATCCTGAGACCACTAGACTTGGTGAAATTGATATTCATGTCTTGATCATTGGGATTGAAGAGTATGGTGACATATTGGTATTGGTGAAATTTGAAAATAATTGGATGGTCAGATTGAGAGAGCATAGCCATACAGGTATACAATACATGTCCATCACGCGCCATCCTTAGATTTGAAATATAACCGTTGGATTCGAAGAGTGTAATGAAAAGTTAATTCTAGTAAATTATGATCACAATCAAACAGTTAGATTTAGAGAAATGGGTAGTCAAAGTTGGTCAAACCCAATCAAACTTAATAGATGGTCCCGAGACCTTTGGACTTGGTGAAATTTATATTCGAATCTTGATGATTAGGATTGAAGAGTATGGTGGCATATTGATGTTGATGAAATTTAAGAACAATGGGATGATTAGATTGAGTACAAGTACAAAACATATGTCCATCACGTGTTGTCCTTAGATTTAAAATCTAACCATTAGATTCGAAGAGTGTAATGAAAAGTTAATTCTAGTAAATTATAATCACAATCAAATGGCTAGATTTAGAGAAAGGTGCAGTCAAAGTTTAGTTAAAGTTGGTCAAACTCGGTTAAACTTAATAGATGGTCTTGTGACCATTGGCCTTGGTGAAATTTATATTTAAATCTTGATCATTAGTTTTGAAGAGTATGGTGACATATTGGTGCTGGTGAAATTTGAGACCAATTGGATGGTTAGATTGAGAGAATATAGCTATACAGATACATAACACATGTCCATTTCACGGCATACTGTGATCTGAAATCTAACCGTTGGACTTAAAGAGTGTAATGAAAGGTTAATTCTAGTAAATTATGGTCACAATCAAACGGTTAGATTTAGAGAAAGGCACAGTTAACGTTGGTCAAACCCAGTCAAACTTAATAGATAGTCTCGAGACCACTAGACTTTGTGAATTTAGGTTCAGCGGGAAGGTTTTCAGTGGATTGTTGGGTATTGGAGTAGTTGTTAGAAAATGTTAATAAACAAATAATTTTGAAAGATGATGAACATCTTGTTAACATTGACTTAGATAAAGTTGATTAGGCAAAATGATGAAAAAATTTATTATTTTGGCTCATATACCATATATTATCACTTCTGATTTTAATTAATTTGAAAATGTATGTTATAAATAGATTTTAATTTGATTTATTTACTTACTTTTGGTAAATATTATTACGTAATTGATAATTGAATTGGTTATTAGTTGAATATATTATGAATTTATAATGAATATACCTTTCATATATTTATAATGATTTTATTAGTTTGGTAAATAATGACTAATACCTTTCTTATGACACATGATATAGAAAAATAAAAAATTGATTCATGGTACGATTCACATTTTGATAACTATAAGAATTAGTTAGTATTTTGAGTTGAATAAGAACTTTTTCAATTTTATTATTTTATCGATTTCAAGTTTCAAATGGGTAATATTATGATTTGAGAGTATTTTGAAGCAACAAGACCTCGGTTGTCTCATTTTTTCTTCTTCTTTTTTTAATGGATTTGAAAGTTTTAAACTACTTTGGAGGCTTCAAGTTTATTTTGGTCATTATATAAGTTTGGGGGTATTTTGGTCATTTTGATGAGGTTAATGGTATTTTAATCATTTCAAACATTTTAAAGGAATTTATGTCATTTTAAATATTTTAAGAGGCATTTGGAGGATTTGATGAAAAAAAATCATATTATATCAAATTTTTTTTGGCCACATATTAGTGATGACAATATTTGTTTTCATTAAAAGATCCTTTATAGCGATGACCTAATTCGGTGCTAATATAAAATCTACTTCCCTCCAGTAATTTCCACCACTTTTTGAGAGTGAAAATTTTACCCTCCATTATATTTAGGTAGATATATTTGCGATGACATATTGTGTCATCGCTAATAACCTTCTAATAGTGACCACCAATGTGTCATCACTGATATATAAGGCATATATAATATATATTTACTATATGTTTTTGGCCACATATATGTGACGAAACATAAGGTCGTCACTAAAGATGATTATTAGCGATGATAGATGTCGTCGTTAAAATATACCTTATTTTAGCGACGTAAATGTTGTCGCAACAAAATTTATTGTCGTTGCTAAAAGTTTCCCCCCATTTTCCAAAAGTAAATAAAATTCCCTCCATGGCGTTAGTGACGACTTATTAGCGACTACTTTAGTGTTGTTGCTACAATACACTTATTAGCGATGACCATTTATTATCATCGCTAATGTATGCCTAATAGTGACGACTTTTTGGTCGTCGCTAAAACATTGGTCGCAAAAGACCAAAATTCTTGTAGTGATAACTTCATTTTTATAAAGTATGATAACTTAGCATCTGTTTTAGGCTTTTAGCTCTTTATTCTTTTTACTCTTCAAGTAAAGCACCTCAAAGGAAGTAATTAATTAGGACTGTGATGAATCATGTTGCTAGAATGAAATATAAAATTGTCTGCCAAGATTGTGTTCAAAATTCTTGGGAGAGTAGTTTAAATTATGTTGTGTGAGTCTTTTTGATATACGTGTGAGTGAAAAAGTGTGTAAAAATGTGTGTGATGTTGTTTAAAATGTGTGAAAATATGTTTAAACATACTTGCCAAACACCCCTAACTTGCTGCATGTTCCACGTTATGTTTTGAAATTCTCATAAAGGTTTTGCACCATAAAAGTATAGAACTACATATGCTCCACCTAATGTACGATAAGGTATCCTTCAACCAGGGCCGGCCCTAGACATTTTGGGGCCTAAAGCGAGAATTAAAAATTGGGCCTTTTTTATACTTATATATTAATTAAATTAATATTTATTTAATATTTTTATATTATAATATATTAATCAAGGCTTCAACCATCATTGATGAAGGAAGGAATTCTGGATCAATTTTGTCTCAAATTCTTGCAAAAAACAACTAGATATTATTACATGATTTACATGCATTTCATATTATATATGATGATAATGAATCCTTGACCAATGTTAGACATTAAACCTTTCTTTTGACAAACTCAAGGTGAGGTAGAAGTTCTTAGGGAAAAGAAAGACGGTTGTACATTAATTTTTATACCCAGAGCAAAGTGAAAGATCTTATCCTCCCCTTAACCTATAAACTTTAATAAGTTGTCTTCTTGTGGTCAGTTTTATTTTTCTTTATTCCTAAAATTTCACTTTACATGGAATAAGTTGGTAACTTATATATAAGTTTTTGCTCTTTATTCTTCTTGCTCTTCTAGTAAATAATATCAAAGGAAACAATTCGAATGTCATGAACCTCCTGGTGTCTTTGACTTTTACTACTTGAATTTTAAGTTACTGATGTGTGTTCCATGCTTTTGTTTCAAAATTCTAATAAAGGTTTTACACCATAAAGCTTTAGATTACAAGCATAATTTATGATAAACAATCCTTCCAACCATGATGGACTTAGGAAACAGTACTTGACACTCCATCGTTAAAACAATTCAAAAATTGAAGCCTTAGAGTCAATTATTTTGAAAAAAATAATAATAATAATAATGGGATCTCGAGTTTTCTATGAAATAATTTATTCTTCTTCATATATGATATAGGCATTTGTGTAGAAACAATAAAATATAAGGATAATTACATAATGAGCACCAAATTATAATATTCTTTTCAAGTTAAGCTTTGAAGATTCGGACACTTAAAATGTTCATAGACTGTTTTTGGATAAGTTTATCTTTATTGACCTATTTTGTTTACTAAATGAATTGTAGAAAAGTACAAATGTATTTATAAGTAAGGGTTTAAATCAGTGGCGGAGCCAAGAATTTAGGTCAGGGGGGGCAAGATTAAAAGATAAGATTAGAAGTAAAAAATTAATCTATATTAATAACAAAATAAGTAAACAACTTTATGATAATGTAATTGTCATACATTCTAACATAAAATGTAAACTTTAATTTATTTTTTCACACCTAGCTTATTTTACTCAATTGCCCTCAACGATTTTTCATATTTTGAAACCGCTGCATGATTTCTTCACACTCAATAATCTTAAATATATCTTTCTCAATATATGTGACTAAGCAATCATTCATCCACTGATCTCCTATTCGATTGCGTAATCGATTTTTAATTCTGTTCATTACTGAAAAAGCTCTTTCAACAATAGCTGTTGCATTATATATACTTTGTTTTTCAGTGTTCTATACTAGTAGTAGTACTGACTTCTATTCCGTGTAGGTGTGGCACAATTGTTATTTTTTTATTTTTTTAATCATTATCAAGTGGGGGCCATGGTTTTATTAAATATTGTGAATTCATTGAATATAAGACTTCTACAGTAACGTGAAATAGGGCATAAAAAAATTTTGCAACTTTACCTAGTCCATCAAGTCTACTATTATTAGGAGTAGAACTGTAGAAATCTACTATTATTAGGATTCTAGGAAAGCTGAAAAGGTTCTTTCAAATCTGTCAAAAAAAAAAAAAAAAAAAAAAAAAAAGAAAAAAAAGGGGAAAGCTGGAAAGGTCATGTGAGGGATTTTTTTTTTTTTTTTTGGTCTTTTGTGTGGGAGGGGGGGGGGGGGGCAAATATGGTAATTCAAGTATAAAAACATTTGAAATTTCAGGGGGGGCACCTGCCCCCCCTCGCCCCCCCCTCCCTCCGCCCCTGGCTGTCAATCAATGCAGCTTTTCCTTTTTTTTTTTTTTCTTTTCTTCTGGGTTCGGTCTAGCTTAACATCAGTTTTTTTTTTTTTTTTTTTTTTTTCCTGGGTTTAGGTAATCCGATACTGAAGAAAAAAAAAAAAAAAAGAAAAGAAAATTAACGTTAACGTTGAACCCAGAAAAAAAAAAAAAAAAAAAAAAAAAAAAAAAAAAAAAAAAAAAAAAAAAAAAAAAAAAAAACCTGAAGACCGAATCCAGAAAAAAAAAAAAAAAAAAAAAAAAAGTCAACGGTCAAAAGTTGCGGCTGTGGGTCCCCCAATGTGTGTTTAATTATAAAAATGCCATTGAGTTATGAGTTATGGAAACTGAAAACAGCTAAAATGTGTTTTCAATTTCCATAAGTTATAACTCAAAAATCAGAGAATTGAGTGATGGAAACAGAATTATGGAAATTGAGTTATTTCCACCCAAACAAAGTTTCAACCATGGGTCCCACCATTTTTGAGTTATGAGTTATGGAAACTGAGTTATGAGTTATGGAAATTGACAATCCAAACACCCCCTTAAATTTCAAGTTTTTGTAGTCTAAAATTATGCATAAAAAATAAGTTTATAGATCAAATAGTAAATAACATTCAATTGGCACAAAATTTGATATACGTGTTAAGAACATTAAAAAAACATGTAAATCCAATAGTTAAATTTTCAAAGTATATAACTAGGTTAAATTTTTAGTGAGAACTATACCCAAATTTTATCCCAACTTAAAATGAATTGTCGGTTTAATATATGCTCTTAAGACATACATTAATCATCCATTTTTGGAAAAAATTTTTATAGAGAATTGGAAAAACTGTCAAAAAAATTGACAACTTTTTTTATTTTTTCATAAAAAATTTCCTTAAATGGTTTTACTAAGAGCAAGACTTAGGTACAATACTTAAATATTGTTCCTTAGATTCCTTGTTAAGATTTTGCCATGTAAATTTTTTCTCATGAATGGGAAGTGTATTTTTTAGTTAAATAACCACATGGCTGAATCTTAAGAAGTGAACTTAAGGATCGACACTTAAGATATTGTACTTAAATTTTATTTTTTACTAATATATATACCCTAAGGCTAAGGGCATATATTAATAAAATCCTAAAAAAAAATTAATAAAAAAAAGTATTTATGGTAATTTGAGTACCCTCTCCCAATTAAAATAAAATGAAGAAGGGTATATATGGTAATTTATCAAACTTTTCTTATGGAAGTCACGTGGCACCAATTTTTTTTCTCCGAAGTTGCGCCATTAAAAAACTCCCTGTTCTTTTATAACAATAATTAATGGTACCGCCAATAACTGTTGTTATAAAAGAACTGGGAATTTTCGATCATGACCCATGAAAGTTTTTTGGCTGCCACGGAAAAAACAAATACAGTCTCCTTATTGGCATTGAGATAGAGAAAGAGACACCGTGTGGCTTACGTTCTCGTCGGCACCGGTACGTAAGTTTCATTGATATATATCTTGTGACTGATAGTTACATCCTTGTTGTTTTCCTTTGATGACTTCTTTTTCAATTTCGAATTAGATAATGAGTGTTTATTTGTTTTGACATTTACTGCTGTTATTGTTAATCCACCGATCGTAGGCGTCAGTGGCGGAGCCAGAATTTTAGTCTAGAGGGGGCAAAATTAAAAGACGATATTAAAAGCGAAATTAATCTAAAAAATACTAATCAACAATAATAACAAAATAAATAAAAAATTATAAGCAAATATGAATATATTTCATATTATTAAAATAAATATACAAAAATAACAAATTCATAGCTACTAAAAAATTTATAAACTGATGGAGTAAAAATGAGATTAGTGTTACTTAAAAAACATAATAAGTAAATGTTTGGAATTATTATTTTTGATTGGTGACATGCTAATTTGTAACATATATGTAGTAAAACTTGTAGTATTTTTAGTATTATACAAAAATAAAATGCTATGAAAAGTATCATAAAATGGTGTAAATAATTATATAAAATTAAAAACTAAAAAAAAAATAGTGAAATAGGTACAAGTTGGACACAGGACAAGACAAAAGGATTTGGTGTTTGTCAGTTTTTTTTACCTTTCTTTTTCTGGAGAGTCACTTTCAACCAAGTAGAATTCCTTTTTTTTTTTTCTTATTTTTTTCCTCCATGTCAGTAAGTACTTTAGTGTACTGATGCTAGCAAATTTTAGAAGTCAGGGGGGGCAGGTGCCCCCCCTCGCCCCCTCTGGCTCCGCCAGTGGTTTAAATGTTATACAATAGTTAGAGATAAAATATATGCTGGAATGTTAAGCTAAAAGAAACAAAACTATAATATAGATTTACCAAAATAATAGAAATTTACATAAGTAGAACTGACGTCTACCTAACAACTAAAACCATTTGCATTCACAGTTTAGACTTTATGTCAATTTCAATTTAATTACAAAATGAAGCCCAATTGTTACTTCCTGCTCCAACTCACAATTGATTCCAATAATCTTTTCTCCTTGTTAGCCACCGGTTCCGTGAATTGAGCCCGATCGCAAGACCAAATTTACATGTTAATTTTTAAGTCTTGATATATATGATGTAGTGCTTGGATTTATATGATGAAGTCACTATTATGCTTATGTTATCGGATCCTTTTTAGCCACAAGCTTGTTACATGTTTTTTTTAGGAGGAATTGAAGGAAAGCCATAATGAAGATTAATACTCCTGTGCTTCTTAGTCCTGATTCACTGGCCATGGTGTGATTGGGAAATAGATAAGGCAATTTGTTAAGCTATATAGGTATAATAGATTTGAATTTGGGAATTTACCGTGTAACGGCTACTATTGCCTATTGGCAGTGTTTGAGAGAAGACCAAAACGGTGTCGCTGTGAGCAACACCTGAGACGCTCGCGACACACTTAGAAACATCCACACGTGCGACAGTTAAAGTCTTCCACAATTCATCAGTTTTGATCTAGGGATTAACAGGAACAGCAAGATCCACGAGACACAGAAGGTGTTATGCACTACAAAATCTATGACCTTGATTGCAGCTAATGGTGACAATGAATGAGCGCGGTTTGATAGTTAAGGAAGAAATTTTGTTTCAATGGGACGGAGTTTGGTCCAAGGTAGGTTTTGTTATGCAACACGACAAACTAGTGGAGTAACCAGGAATTAGTCCTTGGCCAAAATTAAAATAAAAGGTTGATTATAAAATTAATTTTAAAACAATATTGATTAATATAAGTAAAATTTAATTAATTAAAAATAGTTCACATTGAGTTTCATTGTTATATTTAAGGTACTTTATGATCTAAGGTGATTGTAAGTATATTTTTCAAACAAGTAACAAATATAAATAAAAGCAATAAATAAATATATAATCATTAATAGATGAAGTTAAAAAAAAAAAAAAATTAGATTTAAGTAGAAGATTTCAATGAAGTCATTTGATTATATAAAAAATATTTTAAAAAAATAAATTAACAAAATATTAAAAGTATGATAATATACTTGAAGTTTTTGAAATATTCAATGTATATATATTCATTTTTAAAATAGATTTATGACATTTTGATTTCAAACCAACTTAAAAGTATTGTTGTATATTTATTTTACTTGTCATTTCGACTAAATTTGGATTTAATTTAAAAAATAAAAAGTATATGATGTTGTAGAAGAATTAGAAAAACAACAATTACAAAAAAAATAAATAAATAAAACAAATAAATAAAAAATAAAATAAAATAAAATATATTGGCACATTACTTAAGAGATGTTGTGATATTCACTCCAAAGGAAAAAGAAATGTTGTGATAATATCTACATTAAGAGAGTTAGAAAATATTTTCAATAAACAAGTTTTGTAACTTTTGGTATTGTATTAAGATATGACTCTATGAGTATATTGTATATATCTTGGTTGTTTAGGGGAAGGGGGGTTTTGGCTTCGCCTTGAACATATATAGGTAAATATTATTGGATCTTTGCAATTAATAAGAGCTTGCAATTTATGGATTGAAAATTGGAATCAACATCTTCTGTATTACTTTTTGTTCTACAAATAAAAACTTGTCACATGTCTCCTTATTTAATTAAATCCTCCCATTATGTTTTTTTCATAATTTAATTACCTAAAATAAATTAAGAAACCAAACACCACCACCATCAACCTTTGCTAGTTTAGGCCACCTCTGCCCTCAACTTTACTGGTCACGGCAACCACCGTCATCCAATCTACACCACCGCGTTGGACATCCATGTCACTACCCCCTCTCAATCCCACCAATCACCATCACTTCACCACCAAAAAAAAATAAAAATCCCAACAGGTCCCACCGGACAATAAAAAAATGGAAAATTTCTCATCTTTCTTCATTTTTAAATTTCTAGTAGTCTTATTAGACAATACCCAACAGATCCTAACAGTTAAATTTCTCATCTTTCTTCATTTTTTATTAAGAAACAAAATCCACAATAAAATAATGGAAAATAAAACAGCAAAAACAAATCTTAATGGATCCTTAGAACTAGAAGGAAAGTCCAGTGATTTGAGATGGGGTTTGGATCCTTGTCAGTGTCGGTGGTGGATGGCCATAAATGGTTGATGGTGTTGACTCCGGTGAAGGTTGGTGGAGGTGGAATTGGGGATGTATTGTGTTAGATCCACCATCCCTTCCTCCGACTCTCTCTCCTGATCTACTCAAATACCTTGGCAGTGGTGGACGGTCATAAATGGAGGTGTTGATGCAGTTGGAGACAGTTGCTAGTGGCGCTAGCAGAGTGATGCTGGCGGTGGTTGATGGTGGCAGTCGAGATGTGGTGGGATATAAATTTATTTTAGGTAATAAAATAAGCATAAAATTAGGATGTGCATAACTAAGTGGACACATGGCAAGTTCTTATTTGTAGATGTTAATTCGAACAATTGATTTGTACTTATAATAATAAATGATTTTATTATTATAATTGTTATTATTATAACTATTGAATTAAAAAAAAAATAAAAAAATCATTCCTCCAACAACTGGATTAGCTGGCAATTAAGCACCTCTGAAGGCGGTAGGCTTACATGCTCGAGTTGAAGCAACTGGTGTTTTTGTTTCTTCTATATGGTTTGTGTCTTATGTCAATGGTCTACTCCCTATGACTAGAACTATAGGCGATATACGCTTAAAAGGTGCAGCGAACAAATTCAGAACTTAGTTCAGTGTCTTTATTCAATAAAAAACACTTTTGAAAAACACACTTTTAACATTTTCGAAACGTTAAAAGTCTCAGTGAAAACACACGTAGACATAATTACATGGCAATATAATACACCCAAAACAAATAGTTGAATTCAACGTTGAATCAAACCTTGAAACTCAACCAATAGAAAAAGTAAAACATTCAAACAAGCTCAAATTAAGTTGTAGAATGTAGAATAGAAACACCGTACAGAGATCAATCCACATTGTAGCTTGGTCGAGGCACCTTCTTATAAATAGCGCTTAAAAGATCAAAGTAGAGCGGAAACTGTGCTATGGCGAAAAGGATTACCGGCAGGCATGTAATTGCATATACTGGAAGTTCATCGTTCTTAAGTTTATCCTTAAGCACAAAGAAATGTCCTCCACAGAAAGAGATTAACATCGACGCAAGGGATACGAAGAGTGAAGTTAAACCAAACAGAAGTTTCTTGGGCAAGTCACTACGGAAATCGGTCTGTTGGTATCGGGAAGTGAGAATAGAGAAGCCTAGGGCAACAAGTGAGGATGCAGCAAAGATGTCAAATTCTTGATGGCTTTCGAGGATTGGTGTGCCACTGCCCTTGACACCGCCTGCGACAGTGATTGATGCTGTAAAAGCGAAGGTGGCAACGAATGCAGCCACAAGTGAATAGGACTTAGAGGTTTTGCTTAACCACTCACCTCCCTGATGACGAGGTCTTCATGGGTGTTGGTGAAGATTTTTGCTGGGGTCTCACACCCTCCTTGTTGAGTTGTGTCATGGGAAATGAATCTCTCTTAAAGTTTTATTAGGGTTGAAGCTTTCATCATTTCTTTTTTTTCATAGGAAATACTTGACCATTTAACCGTATTTCTTAACCTTTTTATTGGTCCTCATGAAAACAGTTTATTAAATTGTCAAATGGCTGGATATGAATTAAAGATAATTTAGACATAGACTTGCATTATAAAAATTTTGAACTTTAACAAAAATGTTGTGTGTGTGTCTATATATATATATATATATATATATATATTGTAGGAGCACAAATCAAACTAACCCAAGTTAGAACCAGTGGACCAGCTTAATGAGCACTAAATAATGAATTTATTGAGAGTGGATGTCTAATCTGGGTTTCGGGACGACAGATAACATAAAGGTTCGATTCGATTATCTAGTTCCTATACAACAGTGTGATATTAAGTTAAATACTCGAATGCCGAGGAAAGTTCTTCATATTTCTTTTACAAATTCTCCCTCTCTCTCTTACTCTGTTTTTCTGTTCTATCTTCTCTCTCTCTCTCTTACTCTGTTTTTCTGTTCTATCTTCTCCCTCCCCCTCCTCTCTCGTTTCCTTTTTCTTTTTATATGCCCCCCTTTCTTCTTCTTCCTCTTTCCACCTGTAATCCAGGTGTTTCCTTTTAGATATTTGTCCCATCATTCCCCCTTACTCAAGTATCTGGCGGTGATGGTAGGGCATAATTTCAATGTTCAGATGTCACTTCTTCATTAATGCGGCCAGAGGGGTAGGTATAGTGCCTTCAATGCGGTGGCAGCAACCTTTTCTCTGATATTTGCCCATCAACTTAATTTGTTTCTTATCCTCACTCTCTCTTAGTCACTTGTACGTAAGGTCCTTAATACGGGAGTCTTCGAATTACCAGGCCACTAATATTGTCCTCGGCAACAAGCTGCCGAGGACAATGTCATCCTCGGACGTCGTGTCCTGTGGTGCAGCGCTCGTGCATGTTAACTTCCTCTGTTACGTGGTATCGCAGGAAGGAATCATTATGTCCTCGGACCATTTAGGACTGTTAAGTTGGACTTTCTTCTTTGTGAGGGTCTTTGGGCCGGCCCAATATGTGATTTGGGGCCCATAGGTACCACAATAGCCCCTCGAAATCCTCATTTCTATTCTGTTGGAGAGGAACGAGGGTTTCGACATGTGCGCACGTAAGGCAATACGCTTCTGACGCTTCGATCTCCTGGATGCGCTTCAATTAAATATTGGCGGCGTTATGTTCCCTGTTTCCAGCTGCATGATGCTCATCTAACGGATAGGCGCCCTTTGAGGAGGCAGGCGGGAGGCTTCCCGCTTTACGTCTTCCCACGAAATAAATACCGCCACTTTAAAGATTTTCTGTTCATTTCAGACCTTTCGCATTGAACCTGACCTTTCCTGCAACCTGCACGCGTCTTCACACCCTTCATTTCTAAGCCGAGGTGACGTAGTCATTTAAAAGTAAGTTCTTCAACTTTCTGATTTCATTATCGCTTTTTACTCTTTCGATTATCCCCTTTTTTTCGTCCTCGGCCATTTAGATCTTCAGATTCTGTTATTGTGTTCACTCCCTAGTGTTGAGAAATGGGTAGGTTCGCATCACTAGTGGATACCCCTGAGAAAATAGAAGCCTTTAAAGCCAAATATGAGATCCCACCCGGAGTGTCCATTAGGTACTGTAAGACGGGAGAGTGGCTCACCAAGAGAAAGACCGGTGAGGTAGCGATTCCCATGATAGCGTTTATAGAGGGAGGGATGAGAATCCCTATGATGCCCATTACTATGAACTATCTTAGAACCGCTAGGTTGTCCCCTACACAGTGCGCTCCCAATATGTTTAGGATCCTGGGTGCTACTGACGTCTTGAACGAGAGATTAGGGTTAGGTCTTACTCACCACGAGGTGAATTGGGTGTATACCCTTCACCGATTGAGGGGGCATACCTACTACTTGAAGTCTAGACACCCTGAAGTCAGATTGATCCAATGCCTTCCCCATTCCAACAAGGGTTTGGACAAGGACTTCCTTATATTGTCCGGGGAGTGGCATGACGGTTTCCACTGTCCGACAACGGAGGGGGAACCTGGTGAGTGCTCACGTGGCGTCAACCTCATTCAATGATAGATGTACCGTTTCTTTTGTTGATGGTGTTTTTCCTTAATTTGTTTGTACTAATCTGTTTTTTGAAATATATGCGCAGATCGTCGCGCGCTTGCGCCTCGTGTCAATCTCGTCAACTTTGATCGTCTCGACAAGATCTTGAAGGCCAAGGTGTTCGTGCACTCAGACGGTCAGCTTCGCGCCGCCCACCGCATCCTCGGATACACACCCATATCCTCCGCCTTCCAAGAAACCAAGTGTGTCATCAAAGAGAAAGATCCGAGGCTCCCTAGGATAAGTGTAGCAGTCGAGGGTTTTCTGTTGCCGCCTGGTGCTTCAGTCCCTCAAGGCGTTCTGATTACCGAGCCTGTCAGGGTTGTCCCGAGAGCCACAAATTTAGCCACGCCCTCGGCTCGACCTAGACTAGGCGAGGGTTCTACCTCTCAGCTAGTAGCCGAGGTAGAAGAGGAAGAAGGAGAAGAAGAAGAAGAAGAACAAGAACAAGAAAAAGTTGTTGAACTTTCGGATTCTGAGGAGGAGTTCGAAGCCTTAGATCCACTCTTTCCGCCCAGACACTCCTCTCCTATCGTCAGATCTCCTTCCTTCACATCCTCAGACGACGACGACCAACCCTTAATAAGGATGGGAGTTCAGCGTAGACCCAAGCCCAGCTTGAAGGACGTGTTGGAGGGGCAAGCTGGAGCACAGGAGCTCCCTAAGGCGTCCCCCGTAAAATCTAAGGACAAGGGGACTGAGCAGGTTCCCTCGATAAGGGTTACACTTCCTCCTTCCTCTCAGGTTCAACACGTTGACCCCGCTGATCACAAAAGAAAAAGGGATCAGCCCAAGGGGAAGGAGATAGTCGATGGGAGCAAAGACCTCCCTACTAAAGAGGCCGATCCGGAGAGGGGAGGCAAGCATGCTCGGCATGCCCACCCGAGGTCGGAGAGGCGAATTGACCCTCCAGTGGCATTTCATGAGCCCATTTGGGCTCCCCAAATGCACGTGGACGATCAAGCTGTCACTGCAGACGCATCTATTAGGGGATCCGATGAGGGCACGGCTGCCTGTATTGCTGATGCATTAGAGCAGGCACTATTACTGCCTGAGGACATGGGAGAGCTGCGTAGGATGAGGGATCATAACGTCTTTATGACCCTCAAAAAAGAGTTAGCTATGGTAAGGATTCGAATTGGCCGATCTTCGGCATTTATACTTTTCTTTGCCTTTCTTTTCTTTTCTTCCTTCCTTTTTTTTTTTTATATAGTGTGCCATTTACTAACAGTGCTTGAACGTAGGCTGTCCAATCTGCCCATAGGGCAGAGGAGATCGCTGCCAGCTCATACAGAGCGCTAAGGGATGAGGCGGTAAGGCTGGATCACACTAAGAAAATACTGGAGCTTAAGGATAAGAAACTCCAAGAGGTGACCACCAGCTTGAGCAGCGCGACGAGTGAGAAGTCAGGCATAGAGGCCGAACTGAAGAGCACTGCCAGGCAGGTCGAGGATCAGAGGTTGTTGCTCAAGCGCGCCAATGAAGACCTTGCCTCGGCTAGGACGCTGGCGGAAGGTCTGGCAAAAGATCTTACGGCGTCCGAGGAGGCAAAGGAGGAGGCTCTTAAGACCAAGGAAGAAGCACTTGCCAAGGCACAAGCAGCCGAGGCGATGGTGGACGAGGCTGAGCAGAGCGGCTATGACATGGGCGTGGCAGAAACCACGGAAACCTTCAAAGCCCAAGTGCCGGGGGTTTGTAGGGACTACTGCCTCCAGGTGTGGAGGGAAGCTCTCTCCCAAGCCGGAGTTGATGCTTCTTCTCCTCTATGGAAGGTGGAGAATGCCTACCTTCCCCCTGCCATCCGCGTGGCTGCCTCTAGCTCAGCCAAGGACGATTCCTCTTTTTCCTCGGCTGGGATGCAAGCGGAGGAGAGTGTTGCCGAAGACGCTGCCCCTACTGTCCAGGTTAAAGATGCAGCGCTTCCTCCTGCCTCCAAGGAATTGCCTATCAATCCCGAGGCGAGTGGGACTATGGAGCTAGTCTTAGCGACCTTGCCCATAAAGCCTAAGGAGACGATTGAGGGGTCTTCAGCTTCTGTGGTGCCTCCTGCTGATCCGAAGGACCAAACTCAGCCCAAGCCATAATCATTCATCCCTTAGCTGCTTCTCATCCCTTTTGCTTCTCTTGTATTTGCCTTGTTAATTTTACTTCTTAGTTCCGTTTTCTTTTTACTTTTCTTCCTTTGTAACTTATCAAATTTGGTTACGAATGTATTGATAAATCTTTCGTTTAATGAAAAGGGTTCCCAATTTAAATTGCTATTCTGTATTATGTTTGGGGTTGGTATCTTATTTTCTTGCTATGCATGTAATATTGCTATACAATCAGCTTGTCTCTATAACATGTACTCGTAATTTTCGGCCCTTAGTCAAGGAAACTTATGCAACTCATATACGTGCAAATGCTTTAAGCAATGACTGCCAACTCTTGCTTACACTTGAGGACAAACAACACGCTAAAGAAATGATACACTAGCAGGGAATCCGTTTGCTTAGGACTTACTTAACAATTATTTTCATGACAACATGTTGAAAAGGGAACTTAATGGCACATTTTACATTTGAACTGACAGTACCTCAAGCTTTGCGCTTAATACTTAACAACAATCAAAGACTCGTTTACTTAGTAATTTTAACGCTGTTTCCATGTCAAGGAAAAAGACCCAAGGCAACCTTACTTCTCTACTTTAGATTAAGATAGAGGTTCTGTCGATCCGACATAACCTTAATAAAAATTGAATGAGATAGAGGGTCCGAGGACCCGGCGTAACCTCAATTAAATTTTTAAATAAGGTAGAGGATCCGAGGACCCAACGTAACCTCATTTTTTGCTTTTTTTTTTTTTTCTATTAAGACAGAGGATCTGATGATCCGGCGTAACCTTAATTAGAATTTCGAATAAGGTAGAGGATCCGAGGACCCGGCGTAACCTCATTGTTTGCTTTTAATTAAGACAGAGGATCTGATGATCCGGCATAACCTTAATCAAAATTTCGAATAAGGTAGAGGATCCGAGGACCCGGCGTAACCTCATTTTTTGCTTTTAATTAAGACAGAGGATCTGATGATCCGGCGTAACCTTAATCAAAATTTCGAATAAGGTAGAGGATCCGGGGACCCGGCGTAACCTCATTTTTTGCTTTTAATTAAGACAGAGGATCTGATGATCCGGCGTAACCTTAATCAAAATTTCGAATAAAGTAGAGGATCCGAGGACCCGGCGTAACCTCATGCACAACAGAATTTATGGTAGAAAAATGACAGAAATAAAATGACAAAAGGCACTTTTTATTAATAATAATATCGTCTTAAATTACTTACGTTCCAGGGATGGAGTACAACTTTTTCATCTAAGTCTGCCAGGTAGTACGCTCCTATTCCGGCTGTTGCCGTGATGCGATACGGTCCTTCCCAGTTAGGTCCAAGCTTTCCCCATGCTGGGTTTTTGGTGTTGCCTACTACTTTCCTCAGCACTAGGTCTCCGAGAACAAGCGGTCTCGAGTTTACCTTCGAATCATATCCCTGCTTCAGTTTTTGTTGATAGTAGGCCAAATGAATCATGGCGACCTCTCTCCTTTCTTCAATCAAGTCTAGGCCCCTTTCCAGCAGTCTATCATTGCTTTCCGGGGTAAAGGAGCTTGTCCTCATTGTAGGGAAACCAGTCTCTAAAGGGATAACAGCCTCGGCGCCATAAGTCATCGAGAATGGGGTTTCTCCCGTTGATCGGCGAGGTGTGGTCCGGTACGTCCATAGGACATGGGGTAATTCCTCCACCCATCTTCCTTTGGCGTCCTCGAGTCTCTTCTTCAACCCGTTCACTATCACTTTGTTGACAGTCTCGGCCTGCCCATTTCCTTGCAGGTAAGCCGGAGTGGAGTACCTATTGGTTATGCCGAGGCCACAACAATATCGTCTGAACGCCTTACTATCAAACTGCAAACCATTATCGGAGATGAGGGTACGTGGGACACCAAATCGGGTGACGATATTCTTCCATATGGATTTCTTCACATCGACATCCCTGATGTTTGCTAAGGGCTCGGCCTCTACCCACTTTGTGAAGTAGTCAGTACCGACAACCAAATATCTTCGGTTTCCAGGCGCCTTTGGAAAAGGACCCACAATGTCTAAACCCCACTGTGCAAAAGGCCAGGGACTCGTCAGAGGATTGAGCGCACCTCCGGGCTGATGGATATTTGGAGCAAATCTTTGACATTGATCGCACTTCTGCACGTAACTCTGTGCTTCTCGCTGCATGTTCGGCCACCAATATCCTTGTGTTAGGGCTCTGTGAGCCAAAGACCTTCCTCCTGTATGACTTCCACAGATTCCATCGTGTAACTCTTCCAACAGTAGCTCTGTCGCCTCAGGGTGCATGCATAACAGGTATGGGCCAGAAAAAGATCGTTTATAGAGTTTATGATCCTCGGCCAACCAAAATCGGGAGGCTTTTCTACGTATCTTGTCCGCCTCGACTTTTTTTTTCGGGCAAAACATCATCTTTCAAAAAGGATATTATGGGGTCCATCCAGCTAGGCCCCGTCCTAATCTGGTGAACACGGACAACGCTTGCTATCATTTTCGAGGGTTTAGGTAAGTCCTCAACTAGGATAATCTGAGGTAGTCCCTGTGCTGACGACGTGGCAAGAGTTGCTAGGGAATCAGCGTGCGTGTTGCTACTTCTGGGGATATGAGACAAAGTAAAAGATTCGAACTTGCGTTGTACAGCTTTGACTTGATTCACATAGTCCTGCATCCTCGGATCTCTGGCCTCTACCTTTCCATCTACTTGACCCACGACTAGTTGAGAGTCTGAGAACATTTGCACGATCTTTCCCCCCAACTTGTGGACCATATCCATTCCTTTCAGCAAGGCTTCATACTCGGCCTCATTATTAGTAGTCGAGAATCCAAGTCTTAAGGATTTTTCCAGTGTGAGACCTTCTGGGGTTGTAATTACCACACCCACCCCAGATCCTCTTTGATTAGCTGCCCCATCAACGTACACAGTCCATACCGCGAGACCTTTGCAGACAACTGTACCAACTGATTTTTCATCAATGTCCCTGTTGATCACACTGTTTTCTATTGTGGGTTCAGCAAATTCCGCAACAAGATCAGCCAACACTTGGCCCTTTATCGCTGTGCGGGGCATGTACTTAATGTCAAAAGAGCCCAAGATGGTTCCCCATTTTGCAATCCTACTGGTATAATCCGCACTCCGGAGTATAGCTTTTAGTGGAAGCTGAGTCAAAATAACCACCGTATGGGACTGGAAATAATGGGGGAGCTTACGTGTGCCATGCACCACGGCAAGGATTGCCTTCTCTAATGGTTGATAACGTACTTCGGCTTCATGCAAGGACTTGCTCACGTAGTAAACTGGCTTTTGTACGTCCCCTTCGACCATTATTAGCACCAGGCTAACGGCGTGGGCTGCCACTGCGATGTATGCAAACAGGACTTCGTCGACTTCGGGTCGAGACATTATAGGAGGATGAGCAAGATACTCTTTAAGTTGCTGAAACGCCACGGCACACTCTTCTGTCCATTCGAACCCCTTCCACTTGTTTAACAATTGGAAAAATGGCCTGCACCGATCAGCAGATCTAGAGATAAATCGGTTGAGGGCAGCCGTCATCCCAGTTAACCTCTGTACTTCCTTCGGATTCCGAGGCGGCTGTAAGTTGTTGATGGCCTTGACCTGAGCGGGGTTGACCTCAATTCCTCTATGCGTCACCATGTAGCCCAAAAATTTGCCAGACCCTACACCAAAAGAGCATTTAGATGCGTTGAGGCGTAACTTATGCTTCCTCAGCGTCTGAAAGGTGTCATCGAGGTCTGATATGTGAGCCGAGATAATCCTACTTTTAACCACCATGTCATCTACGTACACCTCAATTGTTTTTCCCAATTGCAGTTCGAACATTTGCGTCATCATTCTTTGATAGGTAGCCCCAGCATTCTTCAAGCCGAAGGGCATCACCTTATAGTGGTAGTTCCCTACGGGTGTGACAAAAGCTGTCTTTTCCTGGTCTTCTGGAGCTAAGGGTATTTGATGGTAACCTTGGAAAGCATCCAGAAAGCTCATCCGAGGATGCTCCACAGTAGCATCCACCAACTGATCTATGCGGAGCATTGGAAATGAATCTTTTGGGCAAGCCTTATTCAAGTCTGTAAAGTCCACACATACCCTCCATTTTCCATTCTTCTTTTTTACTACTACCGTATGGGCTAACCACTCTGGGTAAAACACTTCCTTAATGGCCCCAGCTTTCTTGAGTTTTAGCACCTCCTCTTTAACGGCATCAGCGTGCTCTTTAGATGAACGCCGAGGTGGTTGCTTTCGTGGCACTGCGGCTGGATTAACATTGAGGTGATGGCAAATAAACTCCGGATTGATTCCTGGTGCTTCGTAAGCATCCCATGCAAACACATCGATGTTTCGCTTCAAAAAAGCGACCAGATCTTCCTTCTCCTATGGGGGTAACTGGCTTCCTACCTGGAAGAATCTCTCCATATCATCTGCGAGAAGCACTTTCTCCAAATCCTCACAGCCTGGCCCCTCAGCCTCGGCCTCATTTGGCTCGGCCGAGGATACTAATTGCTATAAGTTCTTCTCGACCAGGGTTTGAGACTCCCCTCTCGTCTGATGTGTAATGGCTGCTGTTATACACTGCCTCGCCATGGACTGACTGCCTAATATTTCCTCAACCCCATCCTCATATGGGAACTTTACTTTAACATGTAGAGTTGACGATACGGCACCTAAGGCGTGCAGCCACGGTCTCGCCACTATGGCGGTGTAAGGGGAGTAGGCGTCTACTACAATGAAATCCACGTCGACCACTGCTGGCCCTGACTGTACAGGCAGTCGGATTAACCCCTTGGGAATAACAGCCTTCCCTTCGAAACTTATCAATGGGGAGTCATAAACTGTGAGATCCTCGGTTTTCAAATTGAGGCCCTTGAACAAGTCAGGGTACATAATGTCAGCCCCACTTCCTTAGTCAACCATTACTCTCTTCACATCGTAGCCGGCTATCCTCAATGTGATAACCAACGCATCGTCGTGTGGCTGGATAGTACCAACCTTGTCTTCCTCAGAAAATCCCAGCACAGGCAGAGGATTCTTCTTAATCCTCTTCGGCTCAGAGTTGAGGTCCTTAACAGTGGGATGTAGTACCGACATTATTCTGGTAGGGCAAGACCCAGTCCGACCTGGCGCCGCAAAGATGACATTGATTGTACCCAATGGAGGTCTTACATTGTTACTACCTTGGTTTACGGAGCCAGATTGGGTACCTGGTTCATCAGGTCGATTCACGAATTGCCTTAATTTCCCCTCTTTTGCTAGCTGATCCAGGTAATTCCACAAGTTCCTGCAATTCTCTGTGGCGTGGCCTTTATCCTGGTGATAGTTGCAATAGAGGTTTTGATTACGTTTCGCAGGGTCTCCTATCATCCTGCTGGGCCATCTAAAATATGGTTCTCGGCAAATCTTTTCCAACACTTGCTGCACCGGCTCACGAAATACGGCATTTACTGTCTGGGGCATGGCCGACCTATTCTGGCTAGTGAAATCTCTTCGCGGCCATTTACTACTATACCTCTCCGCCTTGAAGTCCTTGCTTTCTTGGGAGACACTTTTCATTTTTCCTTTACTCTGCTGTTGATCCTCTTCAACCCTCTTATACTCGTCAATTCGATCCATGAACCGACGGACCGTTTTTACCGGCTTCTTGGTCAGGGATTTTCTTAGGTCGTGCTCAACTGGAAGGCCGACCTTGAAGGTGTTAACCGCTACCTCATCAAAATCACCGTCGATCTCGTTGAATGCTTCCCAATATCTGTCCGAATATGTTTTCAACGTCTCGCCCTCTCTCATGGCCATGGATAGTAACGAGTCTAAAGGTCGAGGTACTCTACTGCACGTAACAAAACGGGACCCGAATGCCATTGTAAGTTCCATGTATGAATCAATGGAGTTCGCCTTTAAGCCGTTGAACCATCTCATTGCAACGGGTCCTAAACTTGAGGGAAAGACTTTACACATCAAGGTTTCGTTCTGAGAATAAACCGCCATGCGTTGATTGAAATGGCTTACGTGCTCTACTGGGTCTGTTTTGCCATTATAAATGGTGAAGTTTGGCTGCGTGAATCGACGGGGCAGTTTTCCCCTTTCAATACGGTGTGTGAAGGGTGATTTGGAGAGCTGGAGCAGCGCCTTTCCCATGGCGTCGCTACCCGAGCCCCTGTGATTCGTCCCTCTGCTTCTTCTGTCACGAATGCTTTCCTCTTGGTATGAGAAAGCTTCTGTGGGGGGGTTCTTGACCTCGGCCTATAGCCACTGTCCTGAGAGTCATCTGATGAAGGGTCAGATATGGAGAGCGTCCTTTTTCGCTCTGCACGACGTAGCTTCCTCTTCAGCTGGTCAATTTCTCTCTGCATGGTTCTAGTGTTATCTTCTCTAGAGCCCCTGCTTCTGCCCCGCGAGCGATTATCAGCTGTTCTCCCCGAGTGCACACTGCCCTCTCGATCTCCCATTTGCTCTACCTGTTGTAATGGATCCTCGTGCTGAGATCCTAGAGACTCTGCATGATCTGGATTCAGATCCGCCATCACGTTATCTGTCACCAAAACGTAAGATTCCCACAGACGGCGCCAATTGTAGGAGCACAAATCAAACTAACCCAAGTTAGAACCAGTGGACCAGCTTAATGAGCACTAAACAATGAATTTATTGAGAGTGGATGTCTAATCTGGGTTTCGGGACGACAGACAACACAAAGGTTCGATTCGATTATGTAGTTCCTATACAACAGTGTGATATTAAGTTAAATACTCGAATGCCGAGGAAAGTTCTTCATATCTCTTTTACAAATTCTCCCTCTCTCTCTTACTCTGTTTTTCTGTTCTATCTTCTCCCTCTCTCTCTTACTCTGTTTTTCTGTTCTATCTTCTCCCTCCCCCTCCTCTCTCGTTTCCTTTTTCTTTTTATATGCCCCCCTTTCTTCTTCTTCCTCTTTCCACCTGTAATCCAGGTGTTTCCTTTTAGATACTTGTCCCATCATTCCCCCTTACTCAAGTATCTGGCGGTGATGGTAGGGCATAATTTCAATGTTCAGATGTCACTTCTTCATTAATACGGCCAGAGGGGTAGGTATAGTGCCTTCAATGCGGTGGCAGCAGCCTTTTCTCTGATATTTGCCCATCAACTTAATTTGTTTCTTACCCTCACTCTCTCTTAGTCACTTGTACGTAAGGTCCTTAATACGGGAGTCTTCGAACTACCAGGCCACTAATATTGTCCTCGGCAGCAAGCTGCTGAGGACAATGTCATCCTCGGACGTCGTGTCCTGTGGTGCAGCGCTCGTGCATGTTAACTTCCTCTGTTACGTGGCATCGCAGGAAGGAATCATTATGTCCTCGGACCATTTAGGACTGTTAAATTGGACTTTCTTCTTTGTGAGGGTCTTTGGGCCGGCCCAATATGTGATTTGGGGCCCATAGGTACCACATATATATATATATATATATATATATATATTTTTTGGTACACCAATATTGATATGTAGCGAAATATATCATCTCCCTCGCTAGCATAGGAATTAATATTTCTTATGTGACTTATAAAAGTTATAATAAGTAAAATACATTTACAAAATAGATTTTTACATTTATTTGGACTAATTTAGTCAATATTTATATTTTTACTAATTTAATATATATTTATATTTTAAATAATTATTAAATTAATTATAACATCATCATAATTTGACATCGGTCCAACCTCAAAAATCTTGAATCTCTCCTTTTTATGGTTCTTTGAATGGTCCGAGTCTAAAAACCATTATCTTCCATTATCATAAAATGACTTTAATTTAAATATGAACTTTGTATATATATTAAAAAAAAGAAAAAAAAAGAAAAGAAGAACCTTGATGGGATCAAAGGATCCTCCATCCACGAGAATGAACTCTAATGGTTAGTTTCGATTAAGGGAGAGAGAGTGGGAGTGGGAGTAGAGTAGAGTAGAGTATGTTTGGCCTAAAATTAGTTTATTTTCAGCCAACTCTATTCTCATCCACTCCCCCTCCCTCCTCCTCAATCCAAATAGGCCCTAAGGAAGAGAACATCTTGAGGAGCCTCCAATTGAGTAGTTAATATAATATATAAAGACATGCACTTAACCCAAAAGACCTAATCCCAATGTGTATAAACTCAATTATGTTATATTAATCAATCATTCATCTCATCATTATTTAATGTGGAACTTCACTTACATGTGTATATCCAACAATCATCCCCTCACATGTGAGTCTATACCTCTCTGTGAGCTTTAAGACTTCTATGTTGGCCATGAACAAGTCTTGCTCACTTCCCCTTGCCTTATGGGTTTTTTCTTCATTAACGTGTCATCTATGGGCCTCTCATATGTCATTCATGGTAACCACATTTTAATTCCACAACTCATCCATTAGAACCTCATGCCAGACCATTATCCAACACCATTAGCAATACTCCATTGTTGGGCCTTTTTCCAAAATTGTATACATTGGTTTTATGGGCTTTGCCTTGTGCAGTCCATATACTTGTCAGAACTCCAAGTACACAAACCTCAACCCTACTCTAGCTGTGAAAGGGACCTTGATAACCTTGCCCTACACCATTTGTTAGGGAGATAACACATAGGGGAGACACATTGAGTAGTTAATATAATATATAAAGATGCACTTAACCTAGAAGGTCTATGCTTACTATGTATAAGTTTAACTATGTTATATTAAAAATTCATTATTTACATTATTATTTAATGTGAGATTTCAATTACACGTGTATACCCAACATAGACAAACTCCATATGGAAGACATGCCAAGTAAGATAAAGTTTGTAGGTACAACAAAATCTCATAACAACATTGTTTTGAGTTAAGGTGGGTTCATATGTAATTGAGAATTTATTATCATTCATAATGTGAAAAAACATGTATTTAAATATCTAGTTATATTTGCTAGACTCTTAGAGATATTCATCACTATACACTAGGGTATCCACGAGTTGTGTTTGTGTTCAACACAAACTCGATTAGATCACTTAAGGTGGGAAAGAACATAACTCACCATCAACCTCGAAGGAACCATGGTTTGGATGGCTTGGTTGGATTCAAGTTTTCTTGCAACAATCTGTCGCTCAACCCAAAAGCCTTCAAATTTCAAAGGAGGAGACCACTGTCAACCGCCGCATTGATCAGATCGGTCCAATCTTTGTTTTGGCCTAGTTAGGTCTGTCATTTTTACAGGTATCCGTTACGTTTGGACAACAGTACCACACACAGGTCTTGTTAATTTATCAATTCCATAAAACATAATTTGAAAATAAGACCAGAAAAATATCTACATTGAAAAGTAATCTTTGAAAATATAAAATTACATTAAAAAAAAATTATCCCATATTTTTTCCTACATCATTCATGGTTCAAGCCTTAAAGGATTCCTTATCATACATTGAGCATAAGTAAATTAATCTTTTATGGGCAACATTTTTAGGAGAATTAAGTTTGTAACATAACGTGGAACACGCAACAACTTAAGATCCAAGTCTAATGAACACAATCAAGGAGGACAATTTTATATTTCACTCTAAGCAAATGCTATGTTACTGTACCATAGCAGTGAAGTTCTTGTAAAGAAAATAACAAAAGAACTTTATGTCCCCGATACTTTGATAGAAGAGCAAGAAGAATAAAGAGGTAAAACAAACGTTGAACACGCAACAACTTATATTCCCGATACTTTGATAACGAAAGAACAAAAGAACTTTATGTTCCCGATACTTTGATAGAACAGCAAGAAGCCAAGAAGAATAAAGAGGTAAAACAAAAGCTAAAGCATCCTTCTAATATAAAAGCGAAGTTCTTGTATTGAAAAACCAAAAAACAAAAAAAAACAAAAGAACTTCGCTGACTAAAAGAAAATATAACTATAATGACTTTAGGTTAAGACTTTCGTGCCTATTTGGGATGCAATTATAAACTAGTTTATTGCTTTTTTTTTTTTACTATTTGTATGTTTTACATGAGCCGCGTATTTATTTTATTCTTATTTTCTAACTATTTATGCTCACGATCCAACACCACATATTTACAATCATCTATCATTTCTTGAAGAAATTGCCCCTCGCCTTGAGTTTGTGAAAAGAAAGTTTTAATGTAAAACAAGACAAAGACTTATGATAAAATAATTCATATGTAATATAGGATATGCATGTTATATAAAATTAAGTAATGCTACAGACACAAACTATTTTATAACATTTTTACCAACTGCTGATGTGGTAAACTCTTACTAGTTCTAATATGGACCTATTACATTTTTACTAATTATTGTAAATAAAAATGTGATATTAACAATAGATTCATATTAGAACTAATAAAAATTTGGCACATCAGCAATTTGTAAAAATGTTATAAAATAACTTATATCTATAACATTACTCTATAAAATTTAGGCTTGGATGCCAAGTTGTAAGTTTCGTAAAACTTACCAAGGAAATTTATTTAATATTTCAGAGTACAATAATGTACCCACTTAATGCCAAGTAATATATTTGCAAAAATATATTCTAGTCAAGAAAATTATTAGATACTTTTGGAATATAGATATATGGTACTTCATTTTCTTACATGAATGGTAGATCTACTCATGATATTAGTCAGTTACTAATATGTGAAATGGCCGAGAAAATTAAATACTTACTCTTTTAATTCATTCTATGTTAATTATAAAAATAATAGTTCATAGATTGGACTATAAATATCCAAAAACAAAAATTCAAAATAAGAGGAAATTCTTAATATTTATTGAAAAATCACATAAAATTTATGACATTCTTAAATCATAAAATTAAAATTGATCTCATACTTAAAAGTTCTACTGCAAAACCTTATGGGAATTTCGAAACATATTGTGAAACACACATGTTAACTCCACGAAACAGATCGTGAAACACACATTCAATAGCTTAAGATCCAAGTGACCAAAGTTTGTGATGAAACAGATCGATCATGAAACACACATTCAATAGCTTGAGATCCAAGTAACCAAAGTTAGTTTCGAAACAAATCTTAAAACACACATATAACAGCTTTTCAGATCCAAGTAACAAAAGTTAGTGTGAATCTGTTAATTGCACCCCTGAAGTTTTGTGATATTTGAACTCTCTACTCCCTATTTCAGAATTTGGATTTTACCCCTAAAGGTAAATAGAAGATTGCTTTTTATTGAAATGAGCATCTCAATTGAATTTACAGTGTAGCTTTGCTTTTATATGTACAAGCAAGCATAAAAGGGGGAAAAAAACCAGGAAAAACTAACTAATTAATCAATCCGTGAATCAAGGAGTTAGTTGCAGCAATTATGGAATTAGTTAATGCCTAATGTACACGTGTCTGAACCTAGCTGCTCCTTATCAACTAATTCTTCCTTCATCAAACCTTCACTAATCTCCTGCATGTGAAGCTCACGTGCCTCAATGCTCTTCTTACTTTTCTTCTTAACAGAAACACACATACAATAGCTTTAAAAAAAATGTCTCCATTTTGTATACTGTTACCTAATTTAATTCATTGTAGACATCTTTAAATTTAAAGGGCCAAGGTCTCAACATTAAACAATTATTCCTCCTTTATTTTCTCCATTCTTGGAATAAAAATAATTATTCCTCTCTCTCTCTCTCTCTCTCTCTCTCTCTCTCTCTATATATATATATATATATATGACTTTTGATGGCTCAATAAAAATTTTCTTCTTGGCATGTGGCATAAAATAATTATTCATAATTTCCTTCACTTTCTCTAAAATTTTTATTTTTCTCTTTCAATGGCTCAATAAAAATTTTATATACAGCCCTATGTGCGAGTGTTCCATTTGATGTTCAACCAATGGCAACTTGTCACATGTTCCTTTTTTTTCCTTATAAAGTAATGAAAGTTATCATTATTTATATATATATATATATAAATACGATAAATCTAGCCGTATAACATTCGTTCCTTTAATTCAATAATAATAAATTTCACCAATTGAGCTGATTGGAACTACAAATAAAAGTTTATAAAAAAAAAAAAAGTAGTCAAGAATCTTTTAACTTAATTGGCACTCTTTTGGTGTTTCTAATAAAAACATTATTCACATTGTATCTGTTGAATTATAAAGAAATAAATAAATTAAATACTAAGAGTCAAATTGAAGATTTTTGTGTATCTCTTTTAAGCCCCTCCCCTATGGTTATTTATAGCCCGATAACTTATACACATTGCCAGCATTGCTAGGCTTATTCGTATATCAAATATTTTTGGTCATTGTTCACAGTTGTGAGAAAGAAAATGGCAGAAAATAGGGCGAAAGGGGATGATGAGCTCGCCATCGATTTGCATAATTATACAATGACAGGTGAATGGAAGAAGGTTGTTGAGATGTATAAGAAACACCAAACCAAAGCCATTTCCGCCAGGATCAACACGTCAGGGGACACAGCATTGCACGTAGCTGTGTCCATTGCCCCAGAAGATATGGTAAGTAAACTTGTGAGTGAAATTAACAAGGATTCGCTATGGGAAAAAAACAATGAAGGGAATACCCCTCTGCATGTCGCAGCAACAACGGGAAGATTGAAAATATGCATTCTCCTTGCTGAAAAACTTAAAAATTCGGAGGTTCAAGGTTCGGTGCTTGAAGATTTACTTCGTAACAATGCTGGTGAGAGTCCTCACTTCTTAGCCGCTTCTCATGGTCAAAAACCAAACTTTCTTTGTCTCCAATTTTACGTCGGGGGCTCCCCCGACTCCAACCACAGCCAAAGCAATCCCTTCTACAGAAGAAAGGATGGTGAGACTATCCTTCACTGTTGCATCAGGTGGGAGTATTTCGGTGAGTATATATTTTTGCTAAACTTTTTTTTTTTTTTTTTTTTGAAGTGAGCTAAAATTTTTTGACAAAAGCAAATTATGAATTAATGTAATATTAAATTATTATATTTGTAACAAAATTCTAGAAAATTGTGTAACACACTCGTGAGTCGTGACTATAGTCAAATTGGGCAACTAATGGAATACTGTTGAAGCGTATTTAAACTAATGTGCTTCACAGATTTGGCATTTCAAATTCTTGAACTGGACCGTAGTCTTGCTTATTCTGTGAACGAGCAAGGAATCACCCCTCTGCATCTCCTAGCAAGTAAGCCTTCGGTCTTCAAAAGTTGTTGCCACCTTAAATTTTGGGACTGGAAGAGCGTCATTTATTATTGTAAGTATTACTCAATTGTCCAGCTGCAAATCATAAGCTTTCTTTAGTGGTGGATATCTGGCCGAGTTCTACATACATCATGAGTACTCCTGTTTTGCTAAGCGTATATATAAACATCGGGACATATGTATATAATTTTTTTGATCTGTACTTTTAAATCTTATATATATACACCAAATATAAAACTAACATTTATGATTTATTCAGTATTAACAAAATCTAAATAACAGGAAAACCCAAAATAGTTAATTTCCTAATACTTTTACTCAGCTATTTATGATCTATCAAAATTAAACTCCATTTTTTTTAATTTAAATCCCAAAATCTATATGATTGCTTATATATTATATGCTATAATAATTCCTCTTTCTATGTATAAAATTAAAGATTCCGTTAGAAAGTCGTTTTATTGCGATTTGCGAAACCTAGTTTTGACAACTTCATGACTAAAATGCTTCTTTTGTAGTTGTAATAGAAACTGAAAGAGTAAATATAAGCATAATCACTCTATAAAGTTGATATATTTTTGATTAACTAGTATATAAACCATGCATATGCACGTTAGAATTAAAAGAAATTACAATTACATACTTATATGGATTCAAACCATGCATATTCTCTCTTTTATTTTTTTATTTTAATTTCTTTTGGATATACACATGTGGGTTTACTCTCTTTTTTTTTTTTTTATTGAGTTTTCAATGATTTATTTGTATTAGGCTCTTCATTTTTTTTGCACTTCTTTAACTCACCCAAAACAAATTAAAAAAAAAAAAAAAACTACTTAAATAGGACATGTGACGCAAAATTAGGCAACAATTGAAATCTAATTTAGAACATAATTAGATTTTCTCTCAGTTTTGCCTATATATATATATATATATATATATATGTATATATATATATATTTGTTGGTCTTTAACAATCATTAGCACAATTCAAAAATATTTCAAAATTTTTTAATGTACAAATGTCAAACTTCATTATGATCATAATGGTGACGTTCCATTTTCAGTACTAATTTTTTCCATAATATATGAAGTATTACAAATAATCTATGAAGTCTTGTAGTAACGTTGCCAAGTAAAAATAATAATAATAATAACAACAACAACCACCGAAACATAATTTTTTTTTTTTTTTAAAGGCCAAACACAATAAATAAGGAAATAAATAAGAAAAAAGAAAAACATAAACCTAATCTTTAGGTGGAGTCAGACAACACGACAGCACCCAAATTCCAACATCTAGTATTTTTAATTTTGTCCCAAATAACAAACAATCAAAGTTTCATTTCAAACACAAATATGGTTGGTCACGTGGCTATTTTAATTTGTTTTGAATCCTTTGGGTTGAACTTTCAGTTTAATTAGAAGGGCCAGTTTTAATTTTGGGAGAGTAAGATTTATATTTTTTGGATCAAATTTTAAATGTTATATATTTATACATTACACCATGGAAAAATAAAAAAATAATTTCAAGGGTCATATATATCACCCATGTCTTAAATAGTAGTTACGGCACTTTATATATACATCTCTCATTTATCAAATCGATTAATTATTTCGATTTTATTCAGCAAAAAAAATTATTTCGATTTATGTCCTACGTCACCCATCGCTATCCTTTGTTGGTGTGTGAAAGGTATATGGGTTAAAGAGCTCAAAGAGGAAACTGCTACTAAAGAATTGATTAGGTCTGTTGTGAAAAGTGTTCGCCGATCTTCCTGGCTCAAATTTCAAAAGGGATGCCAAAAATGCATCTATCCCATTTGGAAAATGGCTCGTGCCGCCGGTATGAACTCAATCTTTTTTCTTTACTTTAAAAGTAGATAACATGATATCAGGGCAACTCGAAAATTTTTAGATGTACGCTAGAGAAGTGAATTTTTGTAGGATCATTTACGATTCTAGGTTTATCAAATTCATGCAGTTTCTTCTCCATTCATTCATATCAAGGTACAGCACTAACAAGTACATTTGCAATATCGTGTGTTAACATGAATCAAGTAAATAATGCTATGTTTGTTTTGCTGGAAAATTTTCTGTAAAGATAGTTTTCTACATTTTATAGTGTTTAGTAGCAAAAAAAAAAAAAAAAAAAAAAAAAAAAAACTGGTCAACGGAAAACTATCTTTAATCAATGAAAAATCCTAATAAAAATAAAGCTTGTTTTTTATAGGTTGTTTTCCAAAACAATTTTTTGGAAAACAATCTCTCTCACACAGTACACTCTCTCACTCTTTCTCTCTTCCCTTTTCTTTTTCTTTCCTCACACTCTTACTGTTACTAACTCTGGTCTCTCCTCTTCCATAGACTTCTCTCCGTCACTCTCTCTCCATATTTCTCTTCCCCTTTATAGCACAGTTCTCTGAGTAGATTTTTTTTTACGTCATTGCTCAATAATTATTTCATTCCTCTTTACCAATTTGCGAAAGAGAACATATTTACAACGATAATTATTTCATTCCTCTCTACCAAAATTCCAATTCTTTACTTTGAATTTCAAATTTTATTTTATTTTTTCTCTAAGAAATTTTTGGTTTGATGGATTCCAGGTAAAAGTTTTTTTTGCACATAAAAGTGCTAACAAATAAAAAAAGAAGAATGAATGAATGAATGAAATAAAATATGAAAATTTTAAACACAGTGCCTATATGGCTCTAAATTGTTTTTACATAGGATAATTTTTTTCGTTGATAAATACATTATATAGATACTATGTAGTGATGATATATTATGTAAATACATTATATGAATACATAATTTTGAGTAATATTAAAGACTTGCGGTTGACCATAGTGGACAATTAATGTACCAGCAAAAAAAGTAGACAATTAGAAGTTATTATTATTTGTACTTATTAAAGATGTATTTCCCTGCCAATTTTATGTATATAGACAAATGGTTGATATATATATATATATATATATATATATGTATGTATGTATGTATGTGTGTATGTGTGGACTTTTCTGTCCATATATATGAGCAACATGAGTGGTAGAAATGATGAAAATTTGACAACTAATTTTGATTGTATCTATTGTTAAAATTTTAGTATGAAAATCAAATTCATTCTTGGTTTTTTTATTAGTTATATTGATTACATTAGTTGGTTTGCATAATACAAATGTTTTAAATTACACAAGAAATATAAAAAATAAAAATAAAAATTTGCATACCAATCACCAGAAAACATTCTCAAGCTCATTTTTAAGGTTGTTACCAAATACTAAAAAATGATATAGTTTTCTAAAAAATGCTCCTTAAAAAAAGAACCATTTTCCAGAAAACGTTAATGTTGAAACAAAGAGCGTAAAAAAACACTTTTAAATTTACTAACTTAGAGTTCACAAGGTTGAAAAATCCTAGTCAATAGATAGTAATCTTGTACGTGCTACGTGTACATGTCCACCAACTCAACATGCAATCCAACATAATATGTGCAGTATACCCTATGTTATTATTTTTCGCGATTCGTTTCATCTCATATTATAATTTCTGCAGACATTGTCTCCTTTAGAATTTTCAAGTCTCACCACCCTTAAAACTTATTTTTATATTAGTAATCAGCAAATGAAAAATAATCATAGCTTATTACTTTCTTTAAGACGTCAATCTCTTTTCCTCTTAACGAATTGGTCTCCAGGGTCATTATCCGCGCAAAGAAAAGTACCATGTTTATTTGAATTGAAACTGTGACTTGAGATCATGATTTTAATCTAAATAGAAAGTATGTGTATGGTTGTGTGCAACAACCAGTGTACACTAGTACTTACCCCCCAAAGATAATACTCGTCCAGCAACAGAAATAAGAGGACAGCTTAACTCCTGAAGGAATGCACCACCCAAATCTATGTTCTCCCCTTCTTAAACCTACTCTTCTCTTTTCATCATGCTTATATAAGTTCACTGTAGAAGGTTATGTCAGTGTACCGAAGATATTTGTTTGCGTTGCGTAAATTTTACTTTTCTGA
Organism: Castanopsis chinensis; assembly: GCA_032878915.1. Classification (NCBI taxonomy): domain Eukaryota; kingdom Viridiplantae; phylum Streptophyta; class Magnoliopsida; order Fagales; family Fagaceae; genus Castanopsis; species Castanopsis chinensis. Next base: position 11,260,247 of record JAVQMG010000101.1, read on the forward strand.
CATGACTGGGGCCACACTCATTACTTGACTATAAAAAATATTCTATCTTGTGATTGTTGAACATCTAGACTTAGCTTTGCTAAGCTCTTTACGATACTTTGCTAAATCTATTTGATAGCATTGCTGGACTTTTTCATTAATTTACTGAACGCACCTATTTAAATTTTATTACAATTACTAGATGTCTTTATTCTAGCAGCATCATTAACTTTACTCTGACTTCATCGACATATTATTTAGAATTGTTGGATGAATAATAAAAATTTTATGTGTTGTTTTAATCTTCTCAAACATCCTGCTTTTGAATTAATTTCAATCGTGACATACACACTGATCTTGTTTTACTAGCACTACTAAAAGCGAACCCATGTGATTCTTCACTACTTCTTTTGTCAATTAAATCTCTACTAAACAAGCTCTAATATTTTGGATTACTTTTGAACTAATTTTAATGTTCTTAATGTTGCTGTCGGAGGCTTCGTTCATAACCCACCTCTTATTTTATTTCACTTACTAATTACATTTTTTTACTATTTAAAGGGAAGCAATATAGTAGTGGTTAATGGGTGAGACATTGGCATGAGTTCTGTACTGAACAAATCTCCACAAAATTGATTCTAACGTATCAAAGCACGACACATGTTCAAGCAACAAAAACACCTCCAAACAAATATTTTTTGAAGATAGGTTGAAATTCATTATTAAATCTTTTTTTTTTTTTTATTTACACAAGATTGTTGCCCAACAAAAATACATTGTACAGAATGATTATAACTTCAACGTATACAGCAGAACCCAAAAACCATCAAAAAGCAGTGTTGATTTTTTTTTTTTTTTTTTTTTTTTTTTAACCCTGGTCTCCTCTTTCCTTAGCTTCTATAACGTTACTTTTCTTTCTAGTGAAAATGAGATGCAGGGACTTACTTAAAAAGGAGATTAAAAGAGGCGGGGATAAGGATGTAGAGAGTGCCAAATCAGAACATGAAGGTGAGAAATGCATACTGTATAAAGAAAATGTGAGTTGTAATTGTTAGGAAATCCCAAATCAGTTGGTTTGGGATTTAAGATGGGTTTAGTTCTTAGTCGGTCCTGTGATCCTGTCCATCTATTAAATTTTACGGTTTAATGGTTTTCAAAGTACTGCTAATGCGAAAACTTATATGCGCCCCTTCCCTTGTTATTTGCTCATTATAATCTATAGAGAAATAATTGTGTTTTGTACAGGACCCCAAGCTCCTAGTGAAGCTCAGGATTTTCAGAGATGGTTTTCCAAGTACTCTGACATTCTCCTTCATTTAGGCAACAAAATATTATTCATTTCGGCCTATAAGTTCATTCATGATCTTCTAAAAGGTATTCACATTGCCAATATATCAGATAATCAAACTACATACTTTCGTTTTTTTCCCCCCTCTAACCATATAACCATACCTATATATAAACTAATATAGGCATATAATATATTTTCCTTTTTTTTAATATAATTGTTATTTTTATGATTATAATAAGATATAATGACGAAAAAACGGAAGCACGTACATTCTGTTAAAATAATGGAACTATTAATCGAACGTACAAAACCCTTCAACTTCTCAAGCGGGAGGGACCCTGGGCAAATACCCATGGCGTGGATGCACCAACAGGAACCATCCGCAGTCCAGGCTACGGATGCCAGTGCCACGGCTTCCAAAACTGACCAACAGCATAAGAGCAATGGAACGGAAACTGATTCAGAAAAAAAAGAGAAAGAAAAAGGTGATTTACTAATCCCCATCTCCTCCGTACATAGTACATGAGCTAGTATATGTAAAGAGAGACATGTAGTAGATCTATCTGAGTCCAGTGGCGACTCCAGGTTTTTTGTTCAGGGTGTTCTTATTTTACTTTGAAAAAATTTTAAGTCATTTCGGTTTATTTCGAGTGTTTCAGGACATTTCGGTAAATACTGGTTGAAATTCAAATTTGGCAAGTATGAAGTTTATAGTTAAAAATAAAAAAAAAATTTCTTAAAACCAAAACAAATTTGCATTCACCGAAAAACCTCAAAAGGAAAAAATAAAAATTAAAAAGAAAAGAAATTAATGAATAAAAGTACCGGTACAATAAACTATAAATTCATTTAAAATATTAATAAAATTATTAATTATTGTTATTTAGTTGTTTCATAAATTTGTTTGTCTTTTATAAACTATAATTTGTTGTATTGTTGTTTCATTAATTATTAAATTATTAATTGTTGTTTAAAACATAATTTAATTTGTTTGTTAAAATAATGTATTAGTTAATTAAATTATTAATTATTGGTGTTTAGTTGCTTCATTTATTTTTTTTACTAATTATTACGAGTCTAACACACACCCCACTGTGCGTTAGCACACACCTCATGTGTGCACACACCCCTACCTCTGCATGCCTTTTAGTTCAAAATTTGTTTGGCACAAAAATTTTGAGAGTATTCCTAATATTGCTTGAAGGTGTTCCTATTTTTTTTTTAAGGGTAAACAAATAAAAAAATTAAATTATTCTATATAAAGAAAAAAAAAAATTTACTAAGCCAGGATCTCCTCCATGCATAGTACATGAACTAGCTTATTTAAAAAGAGACATGTAGTAGATCTATCTGAGTTAGTTATATATATAAACCGTTATTAAATATTTTAATTGTAACTAGTACTTTTTAGGGCCGGATAATAGTTAATACATATAAATAATATATGATATGATATGTGTTCAACATTTGATTCTACCCTTGTGTTATTTGCAGGAATGGAGGAAATGCCTAAAATGGAAAAGATAGAGACAGTCATATTGCTTGCGGCACAAAATGGTATCACAGACACGGTCAACAAAATACTCAAAGAGATTCCAATGGCCATTAATGTCAAGAGCGAAGGAACAACATTGTGTTTTTGGCTGAGAAGAACAGGCAAGGCAACCGCTGTTGGCTTTACAAAGCGTTAACTTAAATTTTAACATAATACTCACAAGAAAGAGAAGAATGAAAATTTTATTAGAGTAATTCAAATTTACAAACAAATATATCAAGCTATTGCCTTGAGAGCATACTACAACTTTTTCTTTCATACACTTTCACATCATACATCTATCCCATTTTATAGGATGAAGTTACAAGAACTGTCATTACTGTCATGAGTCTTTGTTTATAACAAAAAATTCTAGAATGTGGAAGACTCAAAGACACAAATGTTATGGAGTGATAATAGATACAAACAGTCATGGAAAAATAAAAGACACAAACAGTTATGGAAAAAAAAAAAATAGACACAAACTGTTATGAAATATCAAGAGACACATTTTGGTTTACCATTTCCTATGCTCCCCTTCAAACCAAAAGTATTTTCAAACCAAGCATTGTCCTCAATTTTTTGAATCTATCAACTGGTAAGGCTTTAGTAAAAATGTCTGCTACTTGCTCTTCTGTATTGCACTTTTGTATTGCAATACTGGAGATTCACAACTTTCTGTTTCACATAATCTCTCAAGAAATGATACTTCATGTCAATAGGTTTGCTCCTTCCATGTTGAACTAGATTCTTAGAAAGTTCTATGGCAAACTTGTTATCCACTTAAATAATTATGGATTCTTCTTGTGGATGATCAAATTCTTTAATAAATTCTTCAACCATATTGCTTCACTAATAGAAGAGGATGCTACCACATATTCAGCTTCACGTATTGACAAAGCTACAATACTTTGCTTTTTGAACATCCAAGTGAAAGCTATTGATCCAAGATAGAACACATATCTAGTAGCACTTTTCCTTTCATCTTGATCACCTCCCTAATCACTATATGAATATCCATATAATGTGGCATCATTATTATATGAACATAAAATACCAAAATCCATGATACCTTTTATATATCTTAGGATCCTCTTCCGCGACTTTTGTCATAGTTGCTATTGGCATATCCTCCACAGGAGCTATTAGGCTTTTCCTCTCTTAGAGTCAATTTTTACTCTAATGCTTGCTCAATGACAACAGAGCTAGAATTTTTTTCCATATGCTGCTCATTCACTTCAAGAGATCCCATTGATTCCTCAATTGGGAGAGTCTCCAAATCTTTGGACTCTTCAATGGCCACCACGACATGCTCAAATTTATTTGCAAGATATCCTAATATTTTCTCCACCACATGAACATCTTCATACTCTCTCCATTACTTTTCAAACAATTAACAATTACAAGTAATCGTGAAAAATAATCAGAAATAGTCTCACCATCTTTCATGTGAGCAACTTCAAACTCAACACAAAGAGTTTGCAAATGAACTCTTTTCACACAATCAACACCCTTGAAGAAGATGCCAAGAATCTCCCATGCTTCTTTGCTATACTTTTCTTTGGCAATTTTCTCAAAAGTTGACTCATCCACCCCCTGATAGAGTAGAAACAATGCCTTCTTGTCTTTCGTCCTCTAATCCTTGAGCAAATTTATTTGGTCTGCGTTGTAGGTGACTTCTTGCTCACTTGTGGGTTAAGCACTCATTACTCTTGTGATCCAAACAATGCTTTCATTTGAACCTTCCAGCTCTTGTAATTTTCTTTCGTCAATCTAGGAATTTATGGTTGCACCATGTTAGAAGACATCCTCACTAATGGTGTAGACAAAGACTTTAGGCTATAAGAAATTGGCCCTGATACCACTTTGTTGGCTTTACAAAGCCTTGACTTAAATTTTAACAAAATACTCACAAGAAAGAGGGGAATGAAAATTTTTTATAGTATTTCAAACTCACAAACAAAGATATCAAGCTACTGCCTTGAGAGCATACTACAACTTTTTCTCTCACACACTTTCACATCATACATCTATCTCATTTTATAGGGTGAAGTTACAAAAGCTATCATTATTATCATTACTCTTTATTTCATAACAAAAAATTCTAGAATGTAGAAGACTCAAAGAAACATTTTATTAAATAACAATAGGCACAAAAGGTTATGGAAAAACAAAAGACATAAATAGTTACAAAAAAATGAAAAAACATGAACAGTTATGAAATATCAAGAGGCACCTTTTGGTTTACCACTTCCAACAACTGTATATATATATATATATATATATATATATATATATATATGATTTGTGGCCAACATTTAATTCTACCCTTTCGTTATTTGTAGGAACAGAGGAAAAGATAGAGACACCCATATTGCTTGCAGCCAAAAATGGTATCACAGAAATGGTCTTGAAAATACTTAAAGAGATTCCAATGGCCATTAATGACGAGAGCAACAATATTGTGCTTTTGGCAGCGAAGAACAGACAAACACATGTTTTGAAAGTACTATTGAAGCATGATTTTGTGATAGGTAAATTAATTCATGAAGTGGATGCGAACCGAAACAATGCATTACATGTAGCGGCAGAGCTAGGAGAACAAGAGCCCTGGGTAATTCCAGCATTGCAAATGCAGTGGGAAATCAAGTGGTATGAGGTATGAACTCAAAACCAACTTTGACCTTGATTTTTATTATTAAGCAACTTAGTTACCGAATGCCTAACCAGCTATTCACGGAAGCACCTAAGTGTGTAATTATAGCACATCATAGCAAATGCCACCATATCATACAAGAATTTTTTTTTTTTTTTACTCAAATTATTACAATGGGCGAGAATTTAAACCTTTTGAAAAAAGGCAAAGCCAAAGGAGCCAATTGTCCCCGTCCATCCACGAAATTCTTAATTAAGTAATACTTATGAGTAATTAGGATTTGCAGCCCTCCATAATTTTTAATTTAAAATTTTGATACCTGGACCCTCCATACTTAACCTAGAATATAATTGGACTTTCTTTTTTCTTTTTATTTTGTAAAATTTAACATGTTTGTGTGGAATTGCATGTGGAATATACTTCATAACCAACGATAATAGATTTTCTCTCTTATTACAATTTGAAGATTCGAACATTTTATGAGTCAACACTAGCCAAAATTCTATGAGCCAACATTAATATTTATCTAACTACTAAAATCATTCCATTCATAACTTAAATTTTGACTTTGAAAACTATATTAAAAAAAAAAGATTATTCATGTGATAAAAACCCTAATTATTACCAAACAAAAAATCAATGAATATGCTATCATTATGTGAGTTTTTTTTTTTTTTTTTACATTTAATATAAATATATTAGTGTCCAAATAAATAGTTTTTCATTCAAATTGGTCTCAAATGCTCTATATATATATATATATATATATATATATATGCATGTGCACAATTGCATGCGTCATTTATAAATTCACCCCTAAGTCAAATATTGAGTGCTAGTTTAGTTATGAGGCTGTTGACATATCCTACAAATTTTTTTTTTTTTTTACTGAATATATCCTACAAGTTGATATAGAATTTTTCACCTTGGACATATGATCAATTAATGCAGTTCGTAAAAAACAACATGCCGGAACACTTCCGTTATCAACTCAACCAGAACAAAATGACCCCTGATAAAATCTTCAACTACACCCATGTGGAATTAGTTAAACAAGGAAGCGATTGGGTAACCAAAACCTCTGAATCCTGCTCAGTTGTGGCTGCACTCATTGTCACTGTTGCCTTCGCGGCATCAACCACTATCCCGGGTAATATCAACGAGAAAATAGGGAAGCCGAACCTTGAAGACCGATCAGGGCTCTCCATCTTTGCCTACTCCTCACTAATTGCCTTGTTCTTCTCCACCACTGCTTTGGTCTCGTTTCTCTCCATCCTTACTGATCGATACAAACAGAAAGATTTCCACTTCAAGTTGCCAATGAGAATACAGTTTGGCTTATCGACACTCTTCATATCCATTGTGTCAATGTTGGTTTCTTTTTCTGCTGGACATTCTTTTATGCTTGAGAATAAACTGAAAGACAAAACCTTTAGTGTATATGCAGGACTGACATGCTTGCCGATAACCTGTTTTGTCTTACAGCAGCTTCCGCTCTACTTTAATTATGTAATGGCTAACTTGCACGAGGTGCCTCCGTCGAGATACAAAGCGATTACTCTCTAAGGGTTTCTTCTATATTCTACAACTGTTTGTTTGAACTTTTTTTTTCCTATCCTACGGGTTAGATGGTTTGCGCTAAGTTTCAAATAAAGTGTTTGCCATTTTAATTTAATTTGGGATGTATTGTATTTTTCGGTGTTTTGTGTGTCGTGCACCTGTTGCTGTGTGTGTCTTCGTTGGAATTGAAATTTTAAACTTCCAAAATGTTTGAGTTATGAATGAGTTCAATAATTGAATAATTAATTAATCACTCTCAAACAATAAGAGAATGGTTGTGACATGGCTATTCTTCTTATGCAACTGTACACTGCCTCTTTTTTTTGGGATAAATTCAATAGTTACAATTGAGGAATGAGGTATTTGAATCATGTACATCTACATTAAACGCATTAAGGGTTGTACTACTTTTCAAACACATTAGTCAGTTTCAAAATGATTGTCGTTTACACACTATCAATAATACAATAGAACAACTGTCGTTCGATATCCATTCTGCCTGATTGTTATTCTGTGGTCTGTGTGTCGTTTCCCTAGTGCCTAGTAGCATGTCCTAACTCCTACGAAGTCACTGCCCATTGCACTGCCAATTTTGTAGCCCATTATTTTGGCCATTGGGCCTATTCTTGTAATAGGACAAGGTCCGTTGTCGATTGTGAAGATGGAGATGGGTAAAGTCCTTTCTTTGTTATTGCTTCAGATTCAATAAAGTTATTATTTAAAAACAAAACTACAAGGAAAAACAAAATGATATCAAATAAATCGAAGTTAAAAAACATATATTCTTTATTGTTGGATAAAGTTAATTACCATCGGAATAATTATTGCATGACAAATGCAATGCTTGGACCTTTGAACTAGACAGTTCGCATAACAAAAATGGTACACACACATAAGAATTTAGTAGATTTTCTGATCTGTTAGTTTTTAAGATCCCCAAAATATCGGTTAACCAATTTTAAGATCAAATAATTAATTAAATTAATTATGAACAACACATGGTTAACAAAGACAACACCAATATAATGCAAAAATAAATAATAGCAAAAATAAATACCACACAATATGGCAACACATGGAAAACCAATGAAACAATAGTTTCAAAGTAAAAGCCACTAGGTGAAACCTTCCCCAAAGAAAAATCCACTATATTGAGAAAAGTCTACAATCTAATATAAAACCTTTCGACCTAGACTTAGCAACCTGTGGATAACTTAAAAAAAAAAATTTCTACTGCTTCAAAATCTCTAAATTCTTCAATGGAAGTTTTCATGGATGATACATTTTGTTCACTATCAAAATCTTCGACCGTCTCTAAGAAACTCTTAAAGGATATTGTCTTCAAATCTACTTTTTGAATATTGGTATGATGGTGAAATAGAGATAAATAGGTTTTGGACTTGTTTGTACGACAAAATTACTCTCTCTTGTTTTGGTCATCCCTAATGTGTTTTTATGTAGTCCAACAAGAAGGCCACAAATTAAGAATGAAACAGACAACATATTAGACTTGATCTTACAAAATTCATGATTTTCAATCAATTCAAAATAATTCTTGATCTATCCAGCAGCTTTGACACCTTTCAATTGAGATTGAAAAGCTATCAAACAATAGTCAACAACTTGTAACTCGCCCTGGCTCTTTAACTTGGACTCACTACAAAAAACACGGGTTATAGTCGCATTTTTTTAGCCACGTTTACAAAAACACGGCTATAGCTAACCTATAGCCGCATTTATAAGTGGTTTTAGCTGAGTTTTTTTTTTTTATAGGGTCGATTGCCACTATGGTGCCCAAACCCAAGAGTAATGCTTTCAAGGACAAAGGACTTGGGCTCCCAATTTACTTATACGAGGGTTTCCTTGCACTCTTACGTATAGTCACCTCAAACGCTGCCTTAAGAGCCCAACCTCTTTTACTTTTGTGATTCTAAGTCCAATTCTCACCTACCATCTGGTTTTTCTTCGCCCTTACTCACTACTTGCCCTCACCTTCCCTTTGTCTCCCTCTCTTTTTCCTTTTTAGAACCCCCCCCCCCCTCACTATTCATCCTCCCCACCCTTTTATAGTCTCTCCTTAGTGGGGGTTCAAATAATTACTTTTTCATCATTCCCCACGTAATCCCACTTCTGCCTAAAATCCCAAGGGAAAATCATTCTTTCTGACGATTCTCTTGAAACTTATTCCAAATTCCAAATAGCATTCGGCAGCGAACTTCCCAAAGGCACTAACAGTACTCGGGGACCGACTTGAATTTGACCGTCCCCTTATTAACCTCCCCCTAGCTTGTTAGTCGATATTGGGTCTAACCTGTCTCGGACACAATAAGACTCCCCCTAATGTCAATCTTGAACCCTTGCACACTTGTCATTAGGTCGGGCATATCCCTACAGTATCGAGCCAGTTTCTATTTCCTGGGATAGGCCTTGTTACTCGGGCCAGCCTTGGGCCTTAGTTACATGGGCCGTTCCCAGTTACCTGGGCCCAAGCCCCTACAGCCGTGTTCAAAAAACGAGGCTATAGCTAGCCTAAAACGCAACTATAGATTAAGTCTATAGTCGTGTTCAAAAACGTGGCAATAGATCCAGCCGAATAAATTTTTTTTTTTTTTTTTTTAAAGGAGGACCTATAGCCGCATTTGAAAAACATGGCTATAGCTAACCTATAGCCGCATTTTTAAAACAAGGCTATAGGTTAAGTCTATAGCTGTGTTTAAAACATGGCTATAGGTCCTCCTTTTAATTTTTTTTTTTTTTTAAAGGACCCTATAGCTGTGTTTTTTAAGTACTTAAAAATACACCTTGTAACTCAACAAGACTTACAATTTGTAAGCATGGTTTTCCAACGCTAAACCTATTAAAACTTCATTATATCATGTAAAATTGCTCATTCTTAGTTTTCATAACGTAAGTATATCATGTAAAATAAAAATTTTAAATAAATATTAAATATTTGAAAGATTCTCCAACATATATATGACTCTTCACTGGTGTGTAGCGGAGGTGGAGTGTAGTGGTGGATATGATATCCGAGTGGTATATATATTCCATGTTGGCATGTTATTATTGACACCAAAAAGGGAAAAAAAAAAAGTATTATATGCGACTACGAGTAGGCTTTAACATGTGGAATTTGAAAAAAACGTCACCATATGCTACAACTTGACTGATCAACTGTCTAAAATAGAAAAATTAATCATCACATAGAATCGTAGATGATAGATCAAAATGCACTGGCTTATTAGCCACTTAGTAATTGGATAGAGGAATACCTACGGTTTTTTTCATCAACTTCGAGACAATATTTCTAAGCCACCATGCACGTCATTTTTTTTTTAATTTATTTTAAGACCAGTGAATGGAATTGGATGTATATATATATAAATATATATATATACTTACTTATTTTTATATACAAGACAGAAATTCTACTTTAGCCTAATTTAAGTGTATATACGTGTGAAGCTCACTTCTGAAGACTAAAATCCTGACTCTTGCCCCCTACACTCTACAAGCAATTATACTTGTGGAGTGACCATCGCACTAAAGGTGCGCGGTAATTATAGTATACTTACTTATATTTCGGCAATGGTCTTACCCAAAAAAAAAAAAAAAAGCATATTCACGGGTATAAGAGAATCCACATCAATGGGTGCAAAAATTTTGTAAATTTGCACATCTAAAATTGTTTTCTATTTTACACTCTCATTTTTACAAATACTCACATCAGTTTGTCTATTATACACATTTATTCAAATAAAATATTCATCTTCACCCACCAGCAAACCACCCACCCAACCACCATCATCAACCCACCATCATCAACCTCCATCATTAAGCACCGTCACCCCAAAACCCACTAATCAAATAGAAAATCCAAAACTAATCAAACAAAAAATTAAAAATACCTCATCCCTTTTCCTTACTCATTTTTTAGAGCTTCTAGACTCTCATCATCTTGATTCTTCTTCTTTTTTCACTCCCTACAAAAAATCGAGACCAAAAAAATGTCAGACCTCAGCGGCGCAAGCATTGTCCGCCAAAACCCACGGCGGGTCACGGCACCGGAGAAGGCACTGGAGTTCGAGACCTCAAAGGAGGTCCAGGTAGTAACAAGCTTCACAGACGTGGGAATCAAAGACGACTTGCTCCGTGGCATCTACCAGTATGGTTCTGATTCTCCAGGGCCTAGATGTCATCGCTCAGGCCCAATACAGTACCGAAAAAACCTCCATGATTAGCCTCACTACTTGCCAGTCCATTGATACCACCAGCAGAGAGTGCGTCCTCTTAATCTCTTTTCTCTTCTCCTTTCTGTATTGATCGTGTCGGTGAGGCTGGATTAAGGGACCAAAGATAAAAGAGAGAGAAGTGAGAGTGAGGTGAAGGAGAGAAAAAAAATGTAAAATAATAAATGCAAGAGCTACAATTATCGTGCATATATGCACGGTTACTATAGCAATTGTGCATAAATGCACAATTTTACACCCATTAATGCGAGTATTTTTTAGGTTAAAATATGTAAAATTTGTAACTTTTTCTATTTTGCAAGACTTTACACATGCTAATATAGTTGCTCTAAGGTTTAACATATGGAAATGGTGACTCTTGGGTCATTGTAAATGACCAAGTCTAGTACCTTCCGGGACAATGTAGAAGATTTGCTTGGATAAATCATAAACTATTGTTGTACTGCATATCTTTAGTGGGATTATAATTTAAAAAATAGATGAGGTCCTCTTTCCTGGGAAGCCGTGAGACTTATTTTTGTGTTATTCACTTCTTCTTATCATTTTCATAGTTTAATGCAATAATATAATTTTTTTTTACCTAATATTGAATTAAATAATTGCAACTTGTCGGAGAGAGAGAGAGAGAAAGAGAGAGAGAGAGAGAGAGAGAGGAGTGTGTCTTGATTCTATAACAACATGGACTCTTCTTTGCCCTACTTCACACCAATCGAAATTACCTAGTTTCATCTCTTTAGCACAACTTCAAAAATTACCCACTTTTTCTCACTTTGCGAGGAACTTACTAACGTGTCACCTAGAATTTTCGCCCCATATGTTTTTTTATAAAATACCTCTTATAAAGTATATAATTTTTTAGTATCCGTAAAACCTAGTACAATTTATTTTATATGATTAAGAAACAAGAAAGAGTAACATACCCAACTATCACTAACATTCAACACGTTTGGAAAATCAAATTATTATAAATTTTAAAAAATTACATACTTTTTTCACTTAACATCTAACGTGTCACTTAAAGTTTTCGCCACGTAAATCTCTTATGAATTATATAATTTTTACCTGTCTCCTTTTTTACTCAGTAAAAATAAATAAAAATAAAAAATTTAAGTGTCCCTAAAAAGCTGGTACAATTTACTTTATATGACTAGGAAACAAGAAAGAGTAGCATACCTAACGATTACTAACGATTCAACACGCTTGGAAAATCCAGCTAGTATACATATGTCGGCTTATATGAATGCCACGACCTAAGAATACTCTTATGATATTCTTCAAGATATTTTGGCATTTTAGATAAAGAAAAAATGCATGAGAAAAAACAAGTAAAAATAAAGGTAAAAGTACTTTTGCTACCCAAGTGCATACGTGTCATTTTAGTTGGTTGCCACATGTGGCCCTTAAGATATTTTGCTGCAATTGATTACTGTGCCTTATTTGATTAGGAACGTGTGAAATCAAGCAGTACACGTGTTTATGTTACATTTACCTTGGCTTATCTAATTAGCCTAATACTAAGAGCTTTATAATTTGTACATGTGTCTTCCTCTACCTAGGCCGTATGTTCTTTTCTATATTAGTGTCCTATAATTTATTTACCCCCCACCAATCAATCAAGACGCTCTTCACAGCTCCAAAACCCTCTATTATATTTGTGATTTCTGCTCAATCTAGTAGTAGTTTCCAAATGTGGTAACCCATTACCCCTCTCTCTCTCTCTCTCTCTCTCTCTCTCAAGTGAGGTCTCATTCTTTCTATCAAAGGTCACCCAATCAATTATAAACAAGGTTTATCTTATTCTCTTATCGATCGAGTTCATCCAATCACGAATAATCTTAAAAAGTTAATATTTTTTTATAATGTTTTTTCATAAATTTTGATATGGTCTATTATAACTGGAGTAATATCATTTTCACCTACGTCTATTATTAGCATAATTTCATTATGTGCTATATACAATTTATCATGTCAATAATTATGATTGTAAAAATAAAAAATAAAAATATAAAAAAACAAAATTGTGTTCTTAGATTTAGGTGATAATATCTTATATAACAGTTATATACATTACTCATTTTATATAGAAGTAGATCCCACACTTATAAGGTTCATGTTCCATAAAACTATATAACAAGGATGTTGCCTAAAATAATAAGTCCCCCCCCCAAACAAAACTATTACAAATCAGGTTTATCTTATTCTCTTTACCAAACAACGTCACCCAATTACAAATGAGGTCTGTATCTCTATTCTTCTCCCACCAATTAAAGGTCACCCAATTACAAATGGGGTCTATTTTTCTATTGTCCCACCAATCAAATTCAATGAATCAACTGTGCCAATCAAATCCACTGTTTTAATTGTGCAAGTCCCACACCATTTCCCCACCATCACCATTTCCTGCCAATATCCTTATCCCCCTTGAACTTCCAGAACTTTCCCATGAGGTATGGACCACTCTCTTCCTCTCACTCATTCTCTGTCCCCCCCAACTTGCCAAATGAGGAAAGGCCTACCTAAAATATAAAAAAATTGCAAGTTGGTACTCCTAGAGGCCTAGAACTTTCTAATATATAATAACTTTTTTTGTTTTTATAATTAGCCTCATTAACTCTATTTAAAGCCTTAAACACTCAATTCTTTATCTTCTTTGTGACAATTAAATCTAGTTCATGTCAACAGATTAAACTACCTCCCCAAGAAGAAAACAGAGCAAGTGTCTCTGCTCAAGAAGAAAAATCTGAAGGTTCACTTTGTCCTCCTCTTTTTATTCTTTACCATCACTTACTCTTTCAGATTTTCCAATTTATATCACTGATTCTCACTTGGGTTCTGCTTCAAAATCCTCTTTTTTTTTTTTCATTTTCTTTATAACTTTTCTGGATTTAAGGCTATAGTTTTTTACAGCTCTGTTTCCACTGTATCAGCAACTTAACATTAATGTTTTAGCGCTTTTATTCTTCTTGCTTTTTAACACAAACCCAATTAAAATTTCCATCTTTGGACTCTTCCTGAGCTTCTTCTTTGCATATTTCAAATCTATTGATTAAGATCCTTCTGGGATTTCAGGAATTTGATCAAAAAAATCAATCTTGCATTTGCATTGGACTCTGTTTTGATTTGGAAATTTAAAAAGCAACAAATTTGCGATAACAACCAAAGGCAATAAATTTTTTTAGCAATGAATCCATTGTATCCAATTAAAGAAGAGTACCTGGGATCAAGTTCATCGCAGCCACCGTGGCCAATGGAGGAACTTCATGATACAGGGCCACCACCATTCCTGACCAAGACCTATGACATGGTGGATGACCCAACTACCAATCACATAGTCTCTTGGAACAGAGGAGGTACCAGCTTTGTTGTGTGGGATCCTCATTCATTCTCCACAAATCTCCTCCCAAGACACTTCAAGCACAACAATTTCTCAAGCTTTGTTAGGCAGCTCGTGTAATGAATGTAGGGTTAACTCCATCCAACACAATAATTAAAACTAATGGTTAACTCGTGTAATGAATGGAAAATCTTATAATATTTTTATACGATATATTATTTAAATTTTATTATTAATAAAATAAAATTCAAATAAATAAATCTAGTAAAAAAATGGCCTAGAATTTAATTTAAACAAGACAAAATATAGGTCAATGAGAAATTTTTTCAATGTAGGGTTGTTTTATTTGCATAAAACAGTTTTTTTTTTTTTTCCAAAAGATAACAGTGAGTTCTAAATTCTAATTAAATTTAGTAATAACGTTGATGTTAACGGATGAAGTTCCATTTTTCTATTATTATATAGATATACTTTTGGTAGTAATCCATTGGTAGCCGCATTTTGCCAGTGTACCATATAAATTTTCTACATTTTTGGTACAAATAGACATGGTATTCCGTGGTGTTAAATATAACACATGCATGGCAACCATCTGTTATTTATTTTGAATATCAAATTAATAGAATTTTTTTTTTTTTTTTTTTTTGTATTACGTATGTAGAAAATCTGTTTTGACCTCTACGTGATTTATATATGCTACGAATTCAACAAGCTATTTAGTTATTGATTATACGAGCTATTATTTAATTCATGCACATAAATAGCTCAACCACAATTTTAACTTATAATCACCAAATTTCTAATACGAAGGTAATAACATACACAGAAAGATTCAATAACAAAGTGAAAAAAATAATAATAATCTCTTCAATAAAATTTAAAAAAAAAAATACTATGAGGGATTCAAATCTACTAAAAAATCCACTATAAATAACTAGTTAAGTTTCTATTCTTTCTATTTATTTAACATTATAATTTTTTTTTTAAAGTTTCAACATATGACGTCCCGCTTCTGATGATAACTCTTCATCATCAGACCAAAACATCAATCGATTTTTGGTATAGGCGGCAATTGAATTTTAGATCTCTTATTCAACTATCAAAAACTTTATTAGTTGAGTTAACTAAAACCCATAACATTATAATTTATAAGACAACATAAAAAATTTCCTAAAATTGAACGTTATTTCATAGCTTATTTAAAAGGTGAAGGGAAAAGGTTAAGAAACTTGTAGCTTTTTATGATTATATATATATTTTGAAGAATAACTTGTGGTTTAATGGTATTGGCATCTCCCCCATTATAGAAAGAAACTAAGATTCAAATCCTTTCCTCCCATTTCTTTATACAATTTATTTTTATAAATATATATATATATATATATATATGTGTGTGTGTGTGTGTGTGTGTGTGTGTGAAGACCATGAATAAAAGTGTGCATGAGTTGGGTTGGAGGGTTTTTTCAACCCAACTCATCACATATGTAGAAATCAACTAAATTCAACCCGATCCAACCACATGGGTTGAATTGGGTGTAGTTGGATCCGCAAGCTCTGCATACATATGTTTTATGTCTTGTAAAAAATTAAGCTTTCATAAATTATTTAAATATTTTTTTAAACTAATTTTTATAATTCATATAATAGGCTTAAACTATATTCTAAATTCATTAAAACTAATTCTCAAAATACCAAAATATTCAATCAAACTAAAAATTTAGAATGAGAGTAATAATAAGATAGACTTACATACATGGTAACTCAAGTTGGGTAAACTAAGTTGAAAAAACTATCAATCCAACTAAATGCTCAAAATAAAATTCAAACCCTACTCTTTCCCACCAACTCAAGGCATCAGGTTGGATCAATTTTGTCGAGTTGTTAAATTTGATGCACACTCCATATGAGAAGTGAAAAAGTGAAACGAAATACTCACCAAAATATATACTCCCACCTGATGGCGCAGTATAGTCTCACCACCCTTTCTTCGGTAGGAGGGTTGCTTTTGTATTTAGGGCCTTTGTCGGGGGGACAACAAATATAATGGATGCAAAGGAAGATGTCTTTTTCACCATGATAAGCGGCTAAGAATGGAGGGCTCTCTCCGTCATTGTTACGAACATCCCCCAACGATCTATCAGCTTCAGCAATGCAAATGCATGTCCTCATTTTTGACGCTGAGAAGAATGAAGAAGAATATTAGATATAAGAATAGGAAGAGAGGGATGAAAAGAAAAAGATAAAGTAAAGGAAGAACTTGGCACTTCTTTTGTTGTAGAAGAATAAAAATATCTAATTATTTGACAGCCAGGGCACCCTACTCTCAAAGGAGGGGGTAAAAATTAAATTAAGATGAATAGAAGATTGAAGCGGTTGGAAAAATAGTATGGAGTAAATAAGAAATGGATAAGAAATTGATGTTTTTTATTTTCACTTGAAGATGTTATTATAAGTAGTAAAAATCTTGAATCTCACATAAAAAAAAAATAATATATGAGTTTATATGTTCATGAGTTGAATATTGGGTTGGGCATTTGATATATGTGGACTATAAATATATAATTCATATAATAGGGCTTTTGACTAAATATAAGTAAAAGTCTTTCTAAACATGAACACTATGAATATATAGATGCAATCTTTAGGACAGTTACTCATTTACTTTAAATGAATTGTATGAGGTTGATTATACATACATACATATATATATATATATATAATTTCTATTTAAATAAATTGTTCAAATTTTTAATCATCTTAAAAGTGATTATCATGATAATCAAAACTCGTAATAAACTTATACTGAATGTGTATAATTTATTCTCTAAATTTTATTATTTATAATTTTTTCTTTCTAAATTAAACAATTTTAATTTCCAACCCTCTATTTTTACAAATATATAATTTTATCATTTTTGATAATTTTATTGATATTATTCGCTTTTTGAAAGAGTCCATATTCTTTTAACTATTTTTATTATTCATTATATTTTCCTAATTTCTTTTAGTACAATCAAAAATTTTCAAATTTCAAATTTATTATACAAACTCTCATTTTCTTAAGGAGATTATTATAACAACCAAAACTTATCATATAATTATAATTGAAATTTACTCAAATAATTGATAGTACTCTCAATCCAAAGTTGTCTTTTCTCATTCTTAAGTAGGTGCACCAAATTGGACCAAAGTGATTTGAAATAGACCAAATGGACCAAAATGAACAGAATAGAACGAATGGATCAAACTGAACCAAATGGACTGGATAAACCAAAATGGACTGTATGGACTAAATTAGACCAACAAAGACCAAAATAGACCAAAGTGAACGAAATTGACTGATTTGAACTAAATTGACTGAAACAAACCCAATGGTCCGAAATTATCGCAATAGACGAAAGTAGTCTGCAATAGACTACAGTAAACCAAACCGAACCAAATAGATGAAGTGGACCGAAATTAAAATGAATTATTAGTTGTTCATTCTTAGTTTTCATAACGTAATTACATATTTACATCATCAAAAATAAAATTTTAAATAAATATTAAATATTTGAAAGATTCTCCAACATATATATGACTCTTCACTGGTGTGACGGTGGAGGTGAAGTGTAGTGGTGGATATTAAAATCCAAGTGGTATATATATTCCATGTTGGCATGTTATTATTAACACCAAAAAAAAAAAAAAAGATGTATTTTATGCAACTACGAGTAGGCTTTAACATATGGAATTCGAAAAATAAAAAAAGTCACTATACACTACAACTTGACTGGTGAACCGCCTAAAATAGAAAAATTAATCATCACACATAGAATCATAGATGATAAGATCAAATGCACAGGCTTTTTAGCCGCTTAGTAATTGGATAGAGGAATACCTACGGTTTTTATTCATCAACTACCAGACAATATTTCTAAGTCACCATGCACGTCATTTTTTTTTTCAATTTATTTTAAGACCAATGAATGGAATTGGATATGGTATTCTTACTTTTATTTTGCATCGGTTCTTACCCAAAAAATAAATAAAAGCATATTCACGGGTATAAGGTTTTTTTTTTTTTTTCACAATATTTCTTCAAAATTTTCAATTAAAGACTAACTATTATTTACAACAAGTTGGCTCATAGTGGGATAAACCACTGATTAAGAGAATTTTTTTCAAAATATTAGTGCTTGAACTTGAACTAAAAAACTCTCAATCAAATCCAAAACATTCACCTAAAAACTAAGAGTGGATGCATAAATGTGTAAAATGATAAAAAATTATTAATTTTACACGTTTTGAGCAAAAAAGTACCCACATCAGTGGGTGATGTGGTCCACTTGTCTGGGAAGTAGTGAGACAACTTGTGACTCATCTAAACTCCTCTATAATATTCACGTTGCTACAGTACCCGTGTAAATTTACACGGGCACTGTAGCATGTGTATTGATTATTTTATTGGTTTTTTCTCTCTCCTCCCTGACTCTCCCCTCCCTCTATCTCGGGCGCACAATCTTTCTCTCATCTCATCATTTTTTTCTTCTTCCTCTAGCTTCCGTTGATCTTCCTCTAGCTTCCGCCGATTGCCATCGCCGCCAATGAGAACAAGGTCAAGCAAGCCAAGTCGCCGAACGATTCCGACGCCTACAACACGAACGGAGTTCTTCGACAGGTCCGTCGCCTAGAATCTTGTGGGTTTTGATCCATTTTTTGGTTGAGCTTAAGGCCAGCGGCCATCGCAAGGAGGTGGCGGTGCTGCGAGGCGTCAATCTTGCTCAGGCCAAAGGCCTCGATCTCACTCTGATCCATTGGTTTAGAGGAATCGTCTTGTACCGGCGAAGGACGCGGAGGATCAGAGGGATGACGTGGCGGGAGATGAGAACCATGGCAATCAACGGCGGGCTGAATTGGACGAGTAATCTGGACAGTGGTTTTTTTGTTTCTTTCCTGGTTTTTTGTGGGTGTGGGTCAGTGATGATCTTGCCGCCGATTGGGTGGGTAATGATCCTGGTTGGGTGGTGATGATGGTGGCTGGGTGGTGATGATGGTGGCTGGAGTGATCGTTGATTGTAACAGATGGATGATAAAAAAACTATAAAAGAATGAATATTTTATTGAATAAATGTACAAAATAGATAAACTGATGTAGATATATTGTAAAAGTAAGTGTGTAAAATAGAAAAAATAAGTTTTTTCGTATAAAATAGATAAAAATTTTATATATACTGATGTGAATGCTTTAAGTACCCAACAATTCAGCCGCCCACTAAGGTTTAACATATGGACATGGTGACTATTGGGCCAATCACTAAGTCTAGTACCTTCCGGAACAATGAAGAAGATTTGCTTGGATAAATCATAAACTATTGCTGTATAGCAAATATCTTCTGTGGGTTTATAATTTATAAAATAGATGTGGTCCACTTGCCTGGGAAGTAGTGAGACATTTTTGTGTTATTCTTATCATTTTCATAGTTTAATGCAATATATATATATAATATTCTTTTACTTAATATTGAATTAAATAATTGCAACTTGTCAGAAAGAGAGAGGGGAAGAGCGAGGAGTGTGTCTTAAATATTCTATAACGAGAGGTGTTATATCTATAACAATTTTATAATATTTTTACAACAAATCATAGGTGGTTAGTTGTTATTAGTTCAAATTTGAACCTAACACTAAGATTACTTTTTTGCCCTAACAATAGCAACCAGTAACAACTTGCCACTTAAAATTTGTTATAAAAATATTGTAGACATATCATTTCTCTTCTATAATAACAACTTGGGGTCTTCTTTACCCTACTTCACACCAATCGAAATTACCTAGTTTCATCTCTTTTGAACAATTTCATAAATTACCCACTTTTTCTTACTTTGTGAGAAATTTATTAACGTGTCACTTAGAGATTTCATCACGTATATTTTTTATAAAATACCTCTTATAAAGTATATAATTTTTTAGTGTTTATAAAACCTAGTACAATTTATTTTATACGATAAAGAGACAAGAAAGAGTAACATACCTAACTATTACTAACATTCAACATGTTTTGAAAATCAAATTATTATAAATTCTAAAAAAGTTACGTACTTTTTTCACTTAACATCTAACGTGTCACTTAAAGTTTTTTTCACGTATATTTCTTATAAATTATATAATATTTTAGTGTCCCTAGAAAGCTAGTACAATTTATTTTATATGACTAGGAAACAAGAAAGAGTAACATACCTAACGATTACTTAAGATTTAACACGCTTGGAAAATCAAAAAATTAGTATACATATGTCGGCTTATATGAAAGCCACGACCTAGATAAAAGAGTTAACCAAAGAGTACTCTTATGATATTCTTCAAGATATTTTGGCATCTTGGATAAAGAAATAAATGCATGGGAAAAAACAAGTAAAAAAAAAGGTCAAAGTACTTTTGCTGCCTAATGCATACGTGCCATTTAAGTTGGTTGCCACATGTGGCCCTTAAGATATTTTGCTTCAATCGATTACTGTGCCTTATTTGATTAGGAATGTGTGCAATCAAGCAGCACACGTGTTTATGTCACATTTACCTTGGCTTATTTAATTAGCCTAACACTAATTTGTACAATTGTCTTCCGCTACTTAGAGTATTCACATTTTAAAATTCTATTTCATCTTATTTTATCATCATAAAAATCTATTTTATTAATTATATTATATTATTTTATAATATTCTCAGCATCTCAACTTTTATTTTACAATACAATATATTAAAATAATATTTTTACACAATAAAATAATATATCTCAAAATCCAAATAAAAACAAAATCTCAAAACCAGGTGAGAGAGAGGAATTGATAAAGGGAATAAAATTTTAGTTCTTTTTTTTTTTTTAGAATTGAGCTACAGTGCAATTTTACCTATAGAATTGCACTATAGTACTATTGCAAATTTTTTTACAATAATTAGTTTTTACAAGTTCGGATGCTAAACTTGTTTGGTGCATTAATGCTAAAATTCTATTACATATAGCATTTGCAATATCAAATGCGAATGCTCTTAAGCCATATATTCTTTTCTATATTAGTGTCGTATAATTTAGTTACCCCCACGAATCAATCAAAACGCTCTCCAGAGCTCCAAAACCATCTATTATATTTGTGATTTCTACTCAATCTAGTAGTGGTTTCCAAATGAGGCAACCCATTACTCTCTCTCTCTCTCTCTCTCTCTCTCTCTCTCTCTCTCTCTCTCTCTCTCTCTCTCTCTCTCTCTCTCTCTCTCTCTCTCTCTCTCTCTCAAATGGGGTCTCATTCTTTCAGTCAAAGGTCACTAAATCAAAATTACAAACAATGCCTATCTTATTCTCTCATCGACCAAGTTCATCCAATCATGAATAATGTTAAAATGTTAACATATTTTTAGTATTTTTTCATAAATTTTGATATGGTTTATTATAATTAGAGTAATATAATTTTCATCTATGCATGTTATTAACACAATTTCATTATGTACTATATACAATTTATCATGTCAAAAATTTTGATTTTTAAAATAAAAACAATATTATGTTCTTAGATTAAGATGATAATATCTTATGTAAGGTCACGATTTGCTCCTAAGCCCAAAATAGGAAAGGGATAAGCGCAAAGAGCTCAATACTATGAATTTGTAGAGAGCGGACTAGAAATTTAGGTTTTAATGAGTTTAGTTAACAATCACGGTGGGCTAAAATCACAGTAGGATGAAGCTGAAATAATTTGTATAGTGAAAATTGTCCTCAGACTTAGGCCGAGAAGATTGATTCTTATATTTCACTCTCTTAAGGACAGATTACAGATATTGTTCTTGAGTCTACAGTGTTCTCTCTCTCTCTTTCTCCGATTCCCCCTCCTTCTCCACAAATCTCCTCCCAAAACACTTCAAGCACAATAATTTCTCAAGCTTTGTTAGGCAGCTCAACACTTATGTAAGTATTCTCTTCTCTTCATCATCAAATTTTCAATACTCAACTTTCTTTTTCTTTTTCTTTTTTCTTGGTTCTGAGTTTAAAATGTTTACAGGATACAGAGCATTTCAATTAGATAAAAAAGATAAGAACACTTTGATTTAATTTCTTTGTGAATTATCATTTATCATCCATATAAGTTATTTGAATGAAGGCTATAGCGATGTCCTTTTGGGTAGAATGTCTATTGAACTTGTTTTCAATTGTTCCACCCTCTAGTTCCTTACAGTTTCGGGCTTTTTGTAGTTCAAATTTGGTCCCTGTCCCTATGGAATCTCAACTTCGCTACAGCCTACCGGCCAATCCACTAATGGGTTGAATGTTCGAAAAATTGGTGGGCCTTTCCCCACTTCACACACCACTCAAAGAAGGTGGCTCACATTTACAAAGCAAACAAAGGAAAAGATAATAGAGAGGGAAGAGTAAGAGAATTCTTAATACTTTCATACATATATAGTTATATTGCTCTTCTTTCACTCTTGCTTTGAAATTGACAGGTGCATGGGCTATATATACTATACATGCCACCACTGACTCCCAAGATTTTTATTTTCTAAACTCTTACATTCATAAAATACCACACATAACTTCAAGAAATCCCACACATGCATTCACCGTGTTCTTATTTAATTTATAAAACTCACACTTATTAATGAAAGTTTAATTAAAAACAAGTTTAACTTATAACATTGAAATGATTCTTTATCCAGTTCTTAATCTTGGATTGGATTGAAAGGAGACCACAAAATTTATTCTTTATGCAGGTATATATAATTTGTGACCAAATCGGATGGCTTAGGAGTGAAGAACTTGGTTCATCAAGAACTCAAGTCCTCTTGATCAAATATCAGACTGGCTATTCAAATAAAAATAAATAAAAAGGTCTTGCAGTGTCATTTGGTTGCTTGGGACTGCCTTAGAGCCCATCAAAACTTTTAAAAATTTTAGCATTTAGCATCTTAAAAAGTCATGTTATTAATTTTAATAACTCATTTTATAATACATCCAACATCAGAAGTTCTATTTTTGTTTTTTTTTTACCATTTCGTTTAAAATAGTATAAACTATTCATTAAAATAATATAAAACAATTACACAAACCACATTTTCCACTACAAGCATTAAAATAATAATTTTTTTTTTTTTTAAGATTGAGCTACAGTGAGCTTTCAAAGAAAGATCACTGTAGCTCTAATTTTTTTTTTTTTTTTAAGTTTAGCATATTTGTTGTACCTTGCATTTTGGAATAATTAATTATTTTATAATTGTAATATAATGTATGATTTGTTCTCTCCCTAAAAATTAAACAATTTATATATAATCCAATTAGGTCTACTCAATCCACTCGGTCAATTTTAGTCCCCTTCGGTCCATTTTGGACTAATTGGGTATTAAATTGATTCTTTATATAAGTTTCCTCTTCAAGTTTAGCTCAAAATTTCATTTTTTTTCTCTTAATTTTTGTGTTGAAAAGTACGGAATTTATTATATTTGGACTAAAATATTTAGTTTTTAGTTAAATAATACAAACAAAATAGACATTAGAATTTAGAAATATGAGCTCTAAAAATGCAATAAAAATTATAAATATTTTTTAAAAGTCCTATTAGGTCCACATTGGTTCTATTTGGTCCATTTTTGTCTTCTTCGGTCTACTCTTGTCCTATTCAGTCCTGTTTAGTCCATTCAGTCTATTCAGTCCACTACGGTTCCATTTAGTTCACTTCTGTCCAATTCAGTCCACTTCGGCCCTGATCAGTCCTATATATTTCTATTCAGTCCACTTCTATACTGTCAATTCATTCTTATTCAGTCCTATTCGGTTCACCTTGTTCCTCTTCGGTCCACATTGGTCCACTATCTTATTCAGTCCTACCTGGTGAACTTTAGTCTTATTCGGTCTACCTTGTTCCTATTCTGTCCATTCGGTCCATTTTTCTCTATTTAGTCTAATTCGGTCCATTTATGTCCACTTCGGTCTATTTGAACCATTGCACTCCATTTTTGTGCACTTACCTAATATGAAAAGAAATATTTGTGTTGAAAGCACTTATTCTAAATTAAATTTATTAAAAAAATGTATAGATCTCAAACTCATGACATTTAAAATTTTAAGCATAAAATTTATTGTTACTATACTTTTGTTGAGTCAAATTAACATAGCATTTTAGTCTGCCTCGATTTGGCTGAATATAAGTAAAAGTCTTTCTAAACATGAACACTATGAATATATAAATGCAATATTTAGGACAGTTACTCATTTTTTTAATGTAATTACTTTTAAATGAATTGCATGAGGTCGATTATACCTTCAAGCAATATATATAAATATATATATATATATATATAAATTTATTTAAATAAATGATTGAAATTCTTCATTCTCTTAAAAGATATTATCATGATAATCAAAACTCGTAACAAACTTATACTGAATATGTATAATTTATTCTCAAAATTTTATTATATATAATTTGTTCTTTCGAAATAAAAAATTTTCAATTTCCAACACTCTATTTTTACAATTATATAATTTTTTTCGTTTTTGATATTTTTGATTGATATTATTCTTCTTTTGAAACTGTCCATATTCTTTTAACTATTTTATTATGCAATATATTTTCCTAATTTCTTTTAGTACAATTAAAATTTTCAAATTTCAAATTTATTATACAAATTCTTATTTTCTTAAGGAGATTATTATGACAACCAAAACTTATCATATAATTACAATTGAAATTTACTCAAATAATTGATAGTACTCTCAATCCAAAGTTGTCTTTTCTCATTCTTAAGTAGGTACACCAAATTGGACCGAAGTGATTTGAAATAGACCAATTGGACCAAAATGAACAAATAGACCGAATAGATCGAAGTGAACCAAATGGACTGAGTAAACCAAAGTGGACCGCATGGACCAAATTAGGCGAAAGAAGACCAAAATAGACCAAAGTGAACCAAATTGATCATTTGAACTAAATTGACTGAAACAAACCAAATGGTCCGAAATTATCGCAATAGACGAAAGTAGTCTGCAATAGACTACAGTAAACCAAACCAAACCGAATAGATGAAGTGGACCGAACTTAAAATGAATTATGAGTTGTTCATTCTTAGTTTTCATAACGTAATTACATATTTACATCTTGTAAAATAAAATTTTAAATAAATATTAAATATTTGAAAGATTCTCCATCATATATATGACTCTTTACTGGTGTGACGGTGGAGGTGAAGTGTAGTGGTGGATATTAAAATCCAAGTGGTATATATATTCCACGTTGGCATGTTATTATTAACACCAAAAAGAGAAAAAAAATAAAAAGATGTATTATATGTGACTGCAAGTAGGCTTTAACATGTGGAATTCGAAAAATAAAAAAAGTCACTATACACTACAACTTGATTGGTGAACCGCCTAAAATAGAAAAATTAATCATCACATAAAATCATAGATGATAAGATCAAATGCACAGGCTTTTTAGCCGCTTAGTAATTGGATAGAGGAATACCTATGGTTTTTATTCATCAACAACAAGACAATATTTTTATGTCACCATGCACGTCATTTTTTTTTTTTTCCAATTTATTTTAATACCAATGAATGGAATTGGATATAGTATACTTACTTTTATTTTGCATCGGTTCTTACCCAATAAAAAAAAAAAAAAAGCATATTCACCGGTATAATTTTTTTTTTTTTCACGGTATTTCTTCAAAACTTTCAATTAAAGACTAACCATTGTTTACAACAGATAAACTTATAGCGGGATAAATCACTAGCAAAGAGAATTTTTTTCAAAATACTTTAGTCTGAACTTAAACTAAAAAACTCTCAGTCAAATCCAAAACATTCGCTTAAAAACTAGGTACCCAACCATTCAGCCGACCACTAAGGTTTAACATATGAAAATGGAGACTATTGGGCCAACCACTAAGTCTAGTACCTTCCGGAACAATGTAGAAGATTTGCTTGGATAAATCATAAACTATTGCTGTATAGCAAATATCTTCAGTGGGTTTATAATTTAAAACTAGATGTGGTCCACTTGTCTGGGAAGTAGTGAGACATTTTTGTGTTATTCTTATCATTTTCATAGTGTAATGCAAATATATAATATTCTTTTACCTAATATTGAATTAAATAATCGCAACTTGTCGGAAAGAGAGAGGGAAAGAGCGAGGAGTGTCTTAATTCTATAATAACAACTTGGAGTCTTCTTTGCCCTACTTCAAGCCAATCGAAGTTACCTAGCTTCATCTCTTTAGCACAACTTCAAAAATTACTCACTTTTTCTCAACTTTGCGATAAACTTACTAACATGTCACTTAGAGATTTCACCACGTATATTTTTTTATAAAATACCTCTTATAAAGCATATAATTTTTTAGTGTTTATAAAACCTAGTACAATTTATTTTATATGATTAAGAAACAAGAAAAAGTAACATACCTAACTATTCCTAACATTCAACACGTTTTGAAAATCAAATTATTATAAATTTTTAAAAAATTACATACTTTTTTTCACTTAACAACTAACGTGTCACTTAAAGTTTTCCCCACGTATATTTCTTATAAATTATATAATATTTTAGTGTCTCTAAAAAGCTAGTACAATTTATTTTTATATGACTAGGAAACAAGAAAGAGTAACATGCCTAACGATTACTCAAGATTCAACATGCTTGGAAAATCAAAAAATTAGTATACATATGTCGGCTTATGTGAAAGCCACGACCTAGATAAAAGAGGTAATCAAAGAGTACGCTTATGATATTCTTCAAGATATTTTGGCATCTTAGATAAAGGAATAAGTGCATGGGAAAAACAAGTAAAAATAAAGGTAAAAGTACTTTTGCTGCCTAAGGCATACGTGTCATTTTAGTTGGTTGCCACATGTGGCCGTTAAGATATTTTGCTTCAATTGATTACTGTGCCTTATTTGATTAGGAATGTGTGAAATCAAGCAGTACACGTGTTTATGTCACATTTACCTTGGGTTATCTAATTAGCCTAACACTAATTTGTACTTAAGGCTGTAAATGAATCAAACTGTTCATAAACAACTCGAACTTGATTCAATAAAAAGCTCGTTTATATTTATTTGTTTATAAACAAGTTAAGCTTAAGTTTTAGTTTTAGGCTTATTTAATAAAAGAGCCTAGCCCGACTAAAAAATATTGTTCATGAACAAACTCGTGAGCACCAAGGCTCAATACAAAAGTAATAAAACAAGTTAAGTCTAGGCTTATTTATGAGTTTGATAATAAAATTGATATGAGCTTGACAAGTAAACTCATATCTTTTTAAAATTTTAATTAATTATAAGTTGGGATCACTCATCCAAACCAAATAGGCTAGATAATAAACTTGAAATAGGCTTGATGATATACTTATGTTGGATTTCAAGCTCAAAAGCATGATATCGAGCTTGAGTTTGGACTTGATATTGAGCTCGAGATTGGCTTGACTAATGAATCAAGCCAAGCCAAGTCGAGCTCAAGTTTTTATATTTTATAACGAGCTCAAGCTTTAACATTATTTGTAGACTCATATCAAGCTCAAACTAAGCTTGAACATTCTATTTTTGCTGTCGAGCCAAGCTTGAACATTCACTACTCAACAAAACTTGGCTCGTTTACAGTCCTATTGTACTTGTGTCTTCCCTTATTTAGAGCATTCATGTGTCAAAATTCTATCACATTCTATTTTACTATTTTAAAAAATTACTTTATCAATTATACCATACTATTTTACAATACTCTCAGCATCCCAATTTTTATTTTACAATACAACACATTAAAATAATATTTCTACACAATAAAATAATATATCTCAAAACCCAAATAAAAACAAAAACCTAAAACGTGGTGAGAGAGAGGAATTGATAAAGTGAATAAAATATATATATATAATATATATATATATATATTTTTTAAGAATTGAGCTACAATGCAATTCTACCTATAGAGTTGCACTATAGCACTAGTGCAAATTTTTTTGTAATAGTTGGTTTTTTCAAGTCCAGATGCCAAGCTTGTTTAGTGCATTAATACTAAAATTCTCTTACACATAGCATTTGCAATACCAAATGCGAATGCTCTTACGCCATATATTTTTTTCTATATTAGTGTCCTATAAGTTAGTTACCCCCCACCAATCAATCAAAACGCTCTTCACAGCTCCAAAACCCTCTATTATATTTGTGATTTCTACTCAATCTAGTAGTGGTTTCCAAATGAGGTAACCCATTACCTCTCTCTCTCTCTCTCTCTCTCTCTCTCTCTCTCTCTCTCTCACAAATGGGGTCTCATTCTTTCAGTCCAAGGTCACCCAATCAAAATTACAAACAATGCCTATCTTATTCTCTTATCAACAAAGTTCATCCAATTACAAATAATGTTAAAAAGTTAACATATTTTTATAGTGTTCTTTCGTAAATTTTGATATGGTCTACTATAATTGGAGTAATATCATTTTTATCTATGTCTGTTATTAACACAATTTCATTATGTACTATATACAATTTATCATGTCAACAATTTTGATTTTTAAAATAAAAACAATATTATGTTCTTAGATTAAGATGATAATATCTTATATAACAATTATATACAGCACCCATTTCACATAAAAGTAAATCCCATGCTTATAAAGTTCATGTTCCATAAAAGAGAGATGTTACCAAAAATAATAAGTCCCCCCAAAACTATTACAAATGGGGTTTATCTTATTCTCTTTACCAAACGTCACACAATTACAAATTGGGTCTATTCTCTATTCTTCTCCCACCAATGAAATGTCACCCATTGTGCAAGTCCCACACCATTTCTCCACCATCACCATTTCCTGCCAATATCCAAGAACTTCCAGAACTTTCCCATGAGGTATGGACCACCCTGTTCCTCTCACTCATTCTCTGTCCCCCAACTTGCTAAATGAAGAGAGGCCTACCTATAATATAAAAAATTTGCAAGTTGCTACTCCTAGAGGTCTAGAACTTTCTAATAAACACTATTTTTTTTATTTTTTATAATTAGCCCCATTAACTCTATTTAAAGCCTTAAACACTTAGTTCTTCAGCTTCTTTGTGACAATCATGTCAACAGACTAAACTACCTCCCCAAGAAGAAAACAGAGTAAGTGTCTCAGCTCAAGAAAAAAAAATCGGGAGGTCCAATTTGTCCTCCTCTTTTTATTCATTACCATCACTTACTCTTTCAGATTGTTCAATTTATATCACTGATTCTCACTTGGGTTCTGCATCAAAATCCTCTTTTCTTTCATTTTCTTTATAACTTTTCTGGATTTGAGGCTGTAGTTTTTTCAGCTCTGTTTCCTCTGTATCAGCAACTTAACATTACTATTTTAGCTCTTTTATTCTTCTTGCTTTTTAACACAAACCCAATTAAAAATTCCATCTTTGGACTCTTCCTAAGCTTCTTCTTTGTATGTTTCAAACCTATTGATTAAGATCCTTCTGAAATTTCAGGAATTTGATAAAAAAAAAAAAAATCAATCTTGCATTTGCATTGGACTCTGTTTTGATTTGGAAATTTAAAAAGCAACAAATTTCTATAACAATCAAAGGCAATCAATTTTTTTAGTAATGAATCCATTGTATCCAATTAATAAAGAGAACCTGGGATCAAGTTCATCGCAGCCACCACGGCCGCCGATGATGCCACCACCACAGCCAATGGAGGGGCTTCATGATACAGGGCCACCACCATTCCTGACCAAGACCTATGACATGGTGGATGACCCAACTACCAATCACATAGTCTCTTGGAACAGAGGAGGTACCAGCTTTGTTGTGTGGGATCCTCATTCATTCTCCACAAATCTCCTCCCAAAACACTTCAAGCACAACAATTTCTCAAGCTTTGTTAGGCAGCTCAACACTTATGTAAGTATTCTCTTCTCTTCATTATCAAATTTTCAATACTCCTTTTTTTTTTTTTCTTGGTTCTGAGTTTAAAATGTTTACAGGATACAGAGCATTTCAATTAGATAAAAAAGATAAGAACATTTTGATTTAATTTCTTTGTGAATTATCATTTATCATCCATATAAGTTATTTGAATGAAAGCTATAGCGATGTCCTTTTGAGTAGAATGTCTGTTGA
The DNA here is from genome assembly GCA_032878915.1 of Castanopsis chinensis. Classification (NCBI taxonomy): domain Eukaryota; kingdom Viridiplantae; phylum Streptophyta; class Magnoliopsida; order Fagales; family Fagaceae; genus Castanopsis; species Castanopsis chinensis. Next base: position 11,290,956 of record JAVQMG010000101.1, read on the forward strand.
ATTTGTTTTCAATTATTCCACCCTCTGGTTCCTCACAGTTTCGGGCTTTTTTTTTTTTTCTCCCTCTCTGTACTTACTATAAATGCTTGGTTGTTTTATCTTGGTTCTTGAATGTCACTTATCTTTAAGCATTTATGCTCATTGAAAAATGAGAACTTGAGAAGTCCTATTGGTTGGATGTTCATTATTTATTAGTATTACTATTTTCGGTATAAAACCTTGTTCTTAAAGGTTATGGAATCTCAATTAGTTATAATTTCATTTACCATAAAACAAATGGTATATTTATTACCTAGAATGTTTATTTTTATGCCCTTTTTTTATTTAATAATCTCCCATTATAAGCTGCAATTTTACTCCCACTACTACTTTCAAATTTTTAAATCTATGGTTCTCTCTGGATGTGGGACCTTTCTCAATTTCTTCTTGGTTCCAAAAGTCAGAAATATTATATTTGGCACACTGTTTCTACTCTCTTAGCATGTGCAGCACATAAAAATTTGATCTTGGTGACCAATAGAAAATAATAGTCCGACTCAAAAGTTTGATGGGCTGAGTCACCAAGGAAGAAGATATTTTCTATCTGATTGAGGGTTTAATTTTCATATGTTTATAGAAATACTAAATGTGGAATTTAATTATTGCAGGGATTTAGGAAGATTGATCCAGATAGATGGGAGTTTGCCAATGAAGGTTTTCTAAGGGGCCAGAGACATCTTCTAAGAAACATTAGGAGGAGAAAGGCACCTCCTCAACCTTTTCCTCCGCAACAAGCTCTTGGTCCATGTGTTGAGCTAGGCAGGTTTGGACTAGATGGAGGAATTGATCATTTGAGGCGTGACAAGCAGGTTCTAGTGATGGAATTAGTGAAGCTTAGACAGCAGCAACAGACTACTAGAGCATACCTTCAATTAATGGAACAAAGGCTACAAGGGACAGAAAAGAAGCAACAACAAATGATGTCCTTCTTAGCTAGAGCAATGCAAAATCCAACCTTTCTCCAGCAGCTTGTCCAACAGAAGGAGAAGAGGAAGGAGCTAGAAGAAGCCATGACTAAGAAAAGGAGGAGGCCTATTGATCAAGGACCTAGTGGTGTTAGTGGTGTTGGCCAATCAAGCCGGGGTGGTGAAGGATCAAACCAAATTAAACTTGAACCTCTTGAGTTTGGGGACTATGTTTTTGAAGTACCAGAGCTTGAAGCACTTGCAATGGAAATGCAAGGATTTGGTGGGGCAAGAAACGTACAAGAGGAAGGAAATGAAGAGCTAATGCCACCAGAGAGTGGAGATAAAGAACTTGATGAGGGATTTTGGGAAGAGCTATTCAATGAGACTTTTGAAGAAGAATTAGGCATACTTGCTGAAGGAGGTGAAGATGAAGATGTTAATGTCTTATCTGATCGCATAGGTTACTTAGGTTCAAGCCCAAAGTAGAGTAGCAGAACCTTTTTGTGCATGGCTATTCATCCTCTTCAGTTCATTGCCATAATGACCTTTTCCTAAGTAGCTTTTGATAGTAGTTGGTTAGTGTCTCATTTGGTGTAGTTTGGGTCTCTACAAACGTCAATTGGCCTGAACATTGATCTGCATTTCTTACTAGTAACAGGGCAGGGGAAGTAGCAAGCGGTGTAGCCATGGAAATTATTGTTGTTTCTAACCTCTATTAATTCCTGTTGTCTTTTTTGTTCTTGTGCATCCCTTCCTCTTATTTTGCTCTATCTTGGTTAGGTTGCAGGCATTGCTTGGACAGATTCTTTGGTTCCTACGATGTTTGTCTCAAGGTTCTTGTCCTTATTTTTCACCTCCTTAAAAACCCATCATTGAGTGGGTGATGCATCAAATTTCATTTATTGTATCTGCATCTTGTAATATATATTCTTGGCCTCAAATTAATGTAGATTGTTCAGTAGCTGTTGAAATTGGAAAAAGGTGTACCTGCAAGCTTCAAGAACCACAACTGAATATTGCTTTTGAATCCAAGTGGCAGTTGGTAGTTATCTTTATCGGTTTGACATTTCTGTGTTTTTGGGTTGTCCTTTTTTATTTAGAAAGATAGAGAGATTTGGTCAGTGATGAATATCTTGATGTTACATTTGTAGTTCCTTGTCAAAGTCATGGCAATTTGGTTCTCATCAGTCTTTTTCCAACAGCTATGGGCTCTCAATTGGTAACCTATTGCTCTCTTTATGCCATAACCAACCAAATTTGTTCCTCATGACTTTATTCATTTTGTTGATGTCCCCAGATAAATACAGGAGTGAGTGCTAAAAGTTAAATGTGGGCTCTCAAGGGGTAACCTATTGCACTCTTTATGCCATAATCAAAGAAATTTGTTCTTATGATTTTATTCATTTATTGATGCACTCCAAATGAACACAGGAGTGAGAGCTAAAAGTAAATGTGGGCTCTCAAATAGTAACTTATTGTTATATATGCTATAACCAAACAAATTTGTTCCTCATGATTTAATTCATTTTGTTAATGTCTTCTAGATGAATATAGGAAGTGAAAGCTAAAAGTAAAATGTGGGCTTTCAAAGGGTAACCTGTTGTTATATATGCCATAACCAAACAAATTTGTTCCTCATAGTTTTATTCATTTTGTTGATATCCTCCAGATGGGTACATGAAGTAAGAGCTAAAAGTAAAATGTGGGCTCTCAAAGGGTAACTTATTGTTCTATATGCCATAACCAAACAAATTTGTTCCTCATGGTTTTATTTATTTTGTTAATGTCCTCCAGATGAATACAGGAAGTGAGAGCTAAAAGTAAAATGTGAGCTCTCAGAGGGTAACTTATTGTTCTATATACCATAACTAAACAAATTTGTTCCTCATGGTTTTATTCATTTTGTTGATGTCCTCCAGATGAATACAGGAAGTGAGAGCTAAAACTAAAATGTGGGCTCTCAGAGAGTAACTTATTGTTCTATATGCCATAACTAAACAAATTTGTTCCTCATGGTTTTATTCATTTTGTTAATGTCCTCCAGATGAATACAGAAAATGAGAGCTAAAAGTAAAATGTGGGCTTTCAGAGAGTTACTTATTGTTCTATGTACCATAACCAATCAAATTTGTTCCTCATTGTTTTATTCATTTTGTTTATGTTCTCCAGATGAATACAAGAAGTGAATACAGGAAAGAGCACAAAAAGTAGAATGACTTGGTTGAAGTGCAGATTATGATTGTTTCTACAATGCTGTTGCTGCCTCTCATACAAAATGCAGTATAATTGTCTGCAATATAGATTTCTATCATTAATAAATGAGACTTTATGCTGCAGGTATTATAAGTTGAGATTTGTAACAAAAGTGGTCACATATCCATGGTTTTCTGTACCTAACTCTATATGTGTTGCATGTACAATTGATTTCTCGGTAGCAGTGTGAGCTAATATACCTCATTTGTTCATCAGAGCGCTGCATAAGGCATAGAACTAGATTATGTTCAGTCTATACCTGAACATATGGATTAGAAATCTTAGTACAATCATGCTATGTGCCTAGACAGTCAGCTTGCTAAAACTAGAGTTATGAGAAGTTTGATGAAACTCAATAGAAATCTAAGCATTGGCTATGAACAGGTGGATATATAACCCCAAATGGTTTAGCCACCACCAGTCCATACTTCTAGTTTGATAGCACTTATCCTTTTTCGTTTTCCGTGTCACGGGTTCCACCTGTCTTTCTCCTCTCCTTAAAAAAAAAAAAAAAAAAAAAACACTTTGGCCAATCACCATGTAGAGAGACACGAGACATAGCAAACACGTGGAAACTGTAAAATGTCCAGAAAAATTGCTTTTAGTTGGATTCTATCCTTTGTGATGCAAGTTGAGAAAATCATCATTAATCCAGAATAATATTTTTTGAGACCAATATGCATTATATATAACTGCCCAAGTATATAACTGCATTTTTTAATATTATTTAGTGGTCTTATTGTATTATTTCAATTAATTTTTATTTTTATCATACTTTCAGTCAAAAATTTTTAATTTTAATAAAATAAGCGGATTTCAAACAAATCATCAAAAAAAAATTTTAATTTAATTTAAATTATTATAAAGTGAAAAAGGAAATGAGTGAATCCGACTTAGTGGTCTTATTACCAACTTAATTATAATTTTAACAAAATAAGCGGATTCTAAACAAATCATCAAAAAGTTTTTTCCATTTAATATAAATTATTATAAAGTGAAAAAGGAAATGAGTGAATCCGGCTTAGTGGTCTTGTTACCAACTTCCAAGCTATACCTCAAAAGCAAATATAGTTTCTATGCATGTATGTTAGACAATAAGACTGACTACGAACAAATACAAATTTAGAGGGGTAGAGTTTCCTATAGAATTGTGCAGTAGCAGATTATTGTGTAAACTCATGGTAATTTGGTCCCTTCCCTATTAAAAGCTTGAGAAATAATGACTTTCGTCTCAGCTTGAGAATACAAAAGATCAAAAACTTGCAATTCACTACAATAATAAGCCATTCTACAACTAACGAATCGTATACCAGCTAAAAATTGACAACTTTTTTTTATGAAAGGAAAAAATTGATGACTTTTAAAATAATGAAAATTGTTAGTTTCACATTATATTGCCTGTTTCATATTATCCATACACACCACACGTAATCTCACACTATCTGTGTGACTTTTCATAAAGTTTTCCTTCCCATAACTACATTTTTTTTTCCTATAAAATTTCATAATCATGAAAATGTTCATCCCATAGACTTATTAAAAGTGCCCCAAACAGATAAGCTTATGGTCTTTCAAAATTTTGTTATGTCAACCATTTTTGGACACAACTTTGTTTTCTTTTTTATTAGAAACAAGCACACATACAAGAGAGAGAGAGAGAGAGAGAGAGAGAGTTATATCGATCATTTTTTAACACCACAACATACAACTTGCACATTATAGATATTTTTTTTAGTGCAAAATTTAGTTACAAAATTAGTTGCATCCTAAAGCTACAATCTTACTCAATATCTTTTTATTAAAGTAAATTTTGACAAATACACCATTAGATTATATCTTCTTCTTATATCCTACATACTTACAAAATTTCTAAAAAATTAAATATCAATAACTATATCATCAATAAATTATTTAAATTGCAAGTTTTTGTAATTTAAAATTATGCATAGAATATAAGCTTATATATAATATAATAAATAATATCCGATTAACACAAAATTTGACATGTATATTTAGAACATAAAGAACATACAATTTAACGGTTAAATTTTTAAAATATATTATAATATTTATTTTATTGAATAAAATTATAACTTTAAGATACAACCAATTCTATAACTAAATTTCGTCTTTTTTTAACATACAAGCTAGCGATGTCTGTGGAAGCAAAAAGACGGGCTTTCTTAACATCGGAAGTAGCCAGCCCAAGAGAGTTTTTGGTAACGATCCTTTGAGTTTCAGACTGGCTGGTTTCTACTTTCTAACAACAAGAGATCTTTTTTTACAGTTTATTGGGCTGGAGAAAGGCAAGTTAATCAAGAGAAGCCCAATATCCATCGTTTCCTTCAACGACATCATAAAGTAGAAATTCTTGATTTTATTAGACATTTGATTTGAGGCCCAATACCATAAAATGTTATCTACTTTTCTATGGGGCTTGGGGTTCAATGCGTGTAATGCCATTTAATATCTTTGGGCTTGAAGACCCTATACTGTGTAGCACTATCTATTAATGTGATTGAGCTTGGGCTTAACTTCATAAAGCCCACACACCCAAAAAACCAAGACCTGAACATATGACACACAAGATATCTTCTTCTTCTCCTTCTTATTATTATTTTTTAAATAATTTCGATTTTCATTAATCAAACAGAAGAGTCAACAACAATTCCATCAGCGCTACGTTTGGGGCTTCATGCTTATAAAAAAATCCAAGTTTCACATAAAAAGTTACAATTTTAACTAAAAATATCCACTTAATAGACTGTAAGTAATGAAGAAAAAATAGTGAATCCATCTAAAAAAAACAAACATTCAGTCACAGTCTATCACGTAAAATAAGTGTGACAAACGTTGTAACTTTTTATGTGGTATTAAAATTACTTCATACTTGTTACAACATAAATGGCTTTTAAGCATACTTAGCAAGTTTTGCAGCAATGTGAGCTGCAAAATTTAAACTTCTCCTTATCCAACTAAACTTAAATTTGATAAAGGAGTTGCTAAATTCAAGGATAAACACAAATAATTGTGCTAATAGACCAGTCAACTTGTTCACCCATTAGATTGGCAATCAACACAAGCTTTAGCATTACCCTCTATGATAACCTGCAACCAGTTATCTCCTTAATAGTAACTTATAAGTCCCATATATAGAAATTAATGTTGTTGCCTTGGCCTACAAGGAGAGCACCTCTCATATAGCTTGGCCCAGACTTTTAGCACTTTACCAAAACTATTTCTTGGCACTTCACCAGAATTGTTTAGACAAAAAAGTATGTAATATTGATTGGTTTAAGTTAAGATAGCTTAAGCATTAATGTAGATGTGAGTATGTCTAGGCTTTATTAAATATTAATAGCAGATACAAGACAAGAGAGAGAATTTGACATTTTATAAAATCTAGAATATAAGCTTTTTTCTTTTTTTCTTTTTGATTAAGAGTTTGAGATTTTGACATTCACCCATTCAAATTGAAAAACTGTTGCATAAGAACAATTTCAAGTTTGCAATAAGAATCCGACATTGACCGTTCACCTATGAGAAGAGTTTCCTTTAAAACACTGGCAACTAATGCCGGCCAACAACAAGTCTCAACCGATAGTTTAGGCTGTTTTTTTCTGGCTGCCAATCTAGTGCCTACGGCCTACCACAACCAAAGTCTGATTTTCGTAGCAATTTCAGTCAGCTTTTTTCTGCAACATCGTGTTTCAAATGGTGTTATAATATTCTCAACAAACTCTTTTAGAAATCCTTAATAATCATAATTTAAAATGATACACAATTCATAGACTATATATACTTTATCATATACACAAATCAATAAGGTTGATTTGGTTTAATCAATATATGAACTAAAAGTGTGAGGGTATTTCCTTGCAAATAAGAACTGTACTCCATGGCAACAAGCATTACAAGATGGTGCCCTAATTAAATGGCCATATTTTTTAAACCTTGAGATTGTGTTCAAAGAAAGAATTAATGCAACATATTGGTTTCTTTTCTTGTCGTGCTCACTTGTTTAATTAATCATTAAGCACAACTATTCATTAATTGATGTTGTGGAAAGATTTTTAACTTGTAGTTTCCTCGTACGTGTATTTGTAATAACTTTTTCTAGTGAAAGTGAAACATCTCAAAGACGTGATAGAGTGATGACCCTTTGTCATATATATCTTGCAGTTTTCTCATACGTGTATTTTGGATTTTGGATATATAAGTGGTTTAAAATAATATTTTCCTTAGCTAACACGCGGCTTAAAAACCAACAATTAGATGAACATAGTTTTTGTACTTACCTAGTGTCTCTAGGCATTTGAAAAAAATAATAAAATAAATCTTGTTTAGTTTAGGTACCTATACAGCACATGTTTGGATGAAGGGTTTGGACATTAGATCCTTTTTCTAACAAAGAGAAAAAGATCTTAGAAGATTTGAAGGGACATCTTACCTTTTTAAAACATTTCCCTTTAATTCCCTTCAATTGAGATATTTGGAAAAAGATAATAAATTTAATTTTCAGCATTATGATTTTAATTCTAAAAATTTTACAAAAATTTTACTAATGCATGCCTAAATAAACACATATCTCTTTTATTAAAAGTGTTACATCTATAACATTCTCTAAGTGATAAATTACATTCTCTAAGTGATAAATTGTTACTAGTTCTAATCTAAAATCAACCACCAAAATAAAAGAAAAATTATTTTTAGTCTTCCTCTCATATTCTCTCTTTAACTATCCCATGAACTTCCAAAATTATCCTAGTACTAATAAGTTGCCCATGTAATATATGGATAATGTTGTAATGTTTTATGTAAAATAGTTTTGAAAAATGTTATAAATATATTATAGTATAATTGTTATACAACTTTGTTAGTAATGCGTTCATTATAAGAAGTAACAATTATAAATTGCACACACATATCCATTACAATTATTTAATTAAAATAATGAGGAAAAAAACAACTGTGGAAGAATATTAATGTAGGATTAGAATTGATATAGAACTTGTAAAAAAAATTTTGATATAGAATGTGCCTTTTTATTTCTCTTTAATTCTAAAACAAAATACACATTTCAAACAATCACAACCTTTACAAAACTCACAAATCTGCAATGTCTGACTTTAACATCTAAATCATAATTCCTACTATCATTCAATATAAATTGCAAGTCCTCTTCCTTGATTGTAGCCAACTCATATGAGTTAGAATTAGATAAGACAACAATGTTGAAGCTAGGTAGGTTTCATCAAAAGATTGAAGATAAATTATATTGTTTTTGGTCTGTTTGCATTTGACATAGAATGATATGTAGGGTTATGGATAAGTATATATAAAGGAGTAGAATTGTAAGAGGTAAAAATGATGAATTAAAATGCAAAAAGTCTTGTGTATATGTATGAAAAATGAAAAATCTTAAAATAATATTGAATCAAATGAAACAAAATGTCAATATTTAATTTATTCTAATATTTGATGTGGCACTTGAGAATATTCAAATTCTTTCTGTAGAGAGAATATGTCAATTGGCGGAACCTTTTTTTTTCCATATGAAATTTCTGCTTTTTTAATTTGAGGACCGTTGCCACTACATAATGATGTGACATATAGTAGATTCTCCAAGTAAAGATGGTCTACAGTGCAAATTAGTTCATGGTTAAAATAAAAAAATAAAATAAAAATATTGACTGCCGCAAATTGGAGCCACCAAAAAGAAAGAACAAGCATTCTTTTAAGTTAGGGTTTAGGGACATAGAGTGTGCTTTCAATTTTAATTTCCAGTGGAGTTGTTTGGTGTCCTTTTTACCCAAGCCATATCCTAACCATCGATCTGAACACTAGAGCCATGTTGTTGTTAACTAAATACCTATTATATATTCTATTCTTTACAAACACATATTCCGTTAAATGTTTACTTGTTAAGAAATACAAATTCGATTTAAAAGGTGGATGATATGGCTGAATAGACCTAATTTATACGTTTCTTATTTATACCAATGATTTATGAAGACTAGGTCTATTGCGATTGAAGTCAATAGGTCTACGTGCAACTTCTTTAATTTATTTGCAATCCCCGCCCCCCAAAAAATCTAGAGTTGACGGTATTATTTTTTCCACTGGGTTTGCCAAAAAACTTGGATATATTGTCAATTCTCTGTGATTTGGATTAATAGTATCAAAAATAAAGAAATACTTGGTTTTGTTTGGTGGGCAGAAAATTTCAAATTTTAGAACACCGTCCCATCCAGGCTGAAATATTTTTTTAAAAATCACGGGCTAAATACATGCACTTTAGAAACGTCTTTGAATCTTCATTATCAAAACTTGTACAGCCGACTAAACAGTGATAAGTAAAGGTGGCAACTGGCAACAAACCAAAAAGAGCCAAAAATAGGCTAATCATGTCATCATCATTATTCTTACTATACTCTCTCAACCCTAAATTCTGGTCCTACTTTCTCTATCTCTAGCCAGCCTTCCCATCCGTGACCTTCAGTCATCAAAAGGGACAAGTCAGAGAATAATTAATCTAATTAAACCAGTCGTGAATTTGATATTTTAATGGGAGAAAAAAAAAAAATCATAATGCCTATTTATGTATAGGATTAATAAAAAAATTCTATAAGATTGATTAAGCTATTACTAGTTAACCTTGTGCATGATCACAAAATGTCGTCTAGTAAACCTAATATATATTTTCATGCTCAAAGTTATTTATAAATTTACTGTTTAGTTGTCCTTCGAATTTGACCCATCTAAGTCTCTAACAAATAAATTTATCATTTTGAATAGGATATTGTTTTTAAAACTACGTGTCAATGTCATTTTCATGAAAGACGGATAGAATCATTTATAGAAGCTTTTTTTTTTTTTAATAGAGTACTTACATTTCTCGAACTGCCTAATTTGCAGTTATGATTATTTTTCTTAGATTTAAAGTTATCTTCTTTTTTTTTTTTTTTTGCCAACAGCAAAAGTCATTTTCAATCTCCTATAAAAATATATACAAGAAATCGTGTTCTCAAGCTATAATATTTATATGTGTAACAATGATCATGTTACAAGCTTCACAGTGATGGTTTTACTTTAACTTAGAAGAGGATGAAACTCCAATCCTATCTATGTATGAATATATCTTAATCTTATATCATTGTCCTCTTGACTCGGACTGAAATAACAAATTCTACCATGGAGCAGTTTTAAGTTAGCTTTCGGGTTCTTGAAATAATACATTAATACCTGAAAACCTAAAGAAATAAAGAGAATATATAATGCATGAAATTTTCTTCTTTGTCCGTTAGATCAGTGGCAGAGTTAGAAATTTATCTTTGAAGGAGTCATATATATAAATAATAATAAAAAATTGTGTGTAAGAACTCTAAAATAATAACGTACAATACTTCATAACTCAATATGTACTATAAACAACAACTAAATACATGTTAATATAATAGTATATACTATATATTCTAATCAAATTAATCAAGTACATTTGTAAATTATAATGTCATATGGTATATAATATATTGATTGTTATAATAAAAAATAATATATTATAAGGAAAATAAAAAAGAAAGTAAATGAAAAGTAAAGTAAGAAAAAATCAAAACAAACCAAATGAAAAATAAAGTAACATAGGAGCACTGCATAGAGGTGAAGAGCCTACGGAAGCTTCAAACTTGTCTTTCATTTTTTCTTGTCTAGTCTAGTCATACAGAACTTTTACCTTTTATATTGTAAACACAAAACTGCGCTGCAGCAGTCGGAAAAGGAAAAAGAACTAAATAGAAAAAAGAAGGCAAATGCCAATGAGAGAGAGAGAGAGAGAGAGAGAGAGAGAGAGAGAGAGAGAGAGAGAGAGAGAGAGAGAGAGAGAGAGAGAGAGAGTCACCTGTGAGAGTCCTATGAGCAAAATGCTCTGCAACTGTGTGGGGGACTCAATGGTGCGGCGAATCAACAAAATTTCTAACCATTCAATTTTTCTACTATTATGGTACAAGTAAGCCCTAGATGTGTTGGGATGAAAATTAGAATTTTATTCTTTTATTTGTTGAGATAATTGTTAAAATACCTATGTGTTCATTTTAAAGATGCTAAATGTTTAGTCATTGTAATTTTTTGACATATACATTTATGGTTGTATTCTATTTAAATGAAAGTTATGTTTATTTTTAGACTTTCTTTTATGTGTGTGTGTGTGTGTGTGTGTGTGGAGGGCCAAAATGATAAAGTTCATTTAAAAATTTTCAAATTATTTAATTAGGATAATTCCAAAAAAAAAAAACTTTAATTTTTTCCAAAAATTTTGAGGGGGTCAAGGCGCCGCACGATCCTGCTGATCATCCATCAATGCGGTAAATAACATTATAAAAAGGGCTAAATAAAATTTATATATATAAAATTACATCATTTGACCTAAAAGTTTTAGTTTATAAAGTTTAAATTTGGTTATGTTATAATAACTACTCAATATTGTCATTAATATCCAATATAGCATTAATTGTCAAAAATTAATATCCAATATAGAACCTCGTTACTTAGTTATTCACAATTTCACACCACTCACACACGTTAACATCCCAACCCTTCTTCTTTATTTTCTTTTTTCACTCGTCTACGATAGCATTCCTCAAGTTACCTTGAATCAAGGATTTCTATATGCTACAATTTCAAGTTTGGTAAATTGAGGTATTGAACTAATACCCTCTCTCTAAACTTTTATGTTGTTACGTTGAGACCCCTTAAACTTAATTTCATGTTGTTAAGCTAAGATCCTTTAAACTTTTTTTTTGGTTAATTTGGCACTAGAACTTTGACATTATATAAAATAAGCCCCTCATATGACTATTCAATTGTGTTTGTGGTTTGTGTTAAACATTAGCACACCTACTATCAAGGATTGGTGCTATACCAGATAAGGCAATTAGGACTAGTGCTACCAGCTACCTTAAAGAACCATTTCTAAATTTTCAAGTGCATGCATTATGATTCAACTTGATATGCTTTAAGTAATTGGAGGATGTCTCTGGTCTCTAAACACTATATAAAAATTTACAATATTTATGTAATTGTAGGAATGATACCACCCAATCATGCCCGTTATATTTTATCAAAATGTAAAAATGATACTACCCAATCATGCATGTATAGTTGCTTTTGATTTTGGTTCTTTTACAAGTTTGGGCTACCCATATCTATCTGTCTGTCTTGGAAGCACGTGAGTCAGACACGTGGATCGAGGCTGTGGGTCCAATTCTTCAGCTCAACGCTCGTGACTAGCTCAAACTTGAAAAAAAGCCTAACTTCCTTGCCTTTTCGTTAGGTCATGATGGTCCTAGAGTGGGGTCTTGGTCTTGGATATATATGGTCCTAAATGATTTCAGGGCACGAGGGCTGTGTTTTGTTTGGGCTCATTAGCTTGTTCGTAGCAATTTTGGGCCCATTAATCGGGCACAAGCCGGACAACTCTACGCTGAGCTTCATGACATCGTGTAGGTATATTTTGTACTCACTGGGTGCTCTAAATGAACCCCACACAATGATAAAACCGATATGTTTTGAGAAATCTACTGCATGCATACAGTAGAAACATGATATACCTTTTCCATTTCGTCTCAAACATATAATAGATTAGTTTATATTAAAGGGAAAATTTCATTCACACTCCTTGGAGTTTAAACTAATATCAATTAGGTCTGAAATTTTTCAAAACTAACTAATTTAGTCCTTAAAGCGAACTTAGTCCCTAAAACAGTTTAAAAAAATAACTAATTGTTTATGGAGTAAATTGGATTTAGAGACCAAATTAACTAGTTTTGAAAAGTATTGAATTTGATTGGTATTAACCCAAATTTTAGGGTATGTTAGTGAAATTTACTCTATATTATATAATTTTTTCTCATAAACCCAGCTAATAACCACATAATTACGTACCAAATTTATGATTCCGAGTTTTCCTCTCTTTACCCATGTCCCGAAGAAAGATTATAGTTTAAGCAAGAAGCCAAGGAGTGCTTTGGACAAACTAAATTGACAAGAAATGAAGCCCAATCCTTTTGCTTCTGACTTCCACTAATGCCCAAGTTTAAGCATTATGTTATATCATTATATGGACGTTGCAACATGCAGTACACAATAATTAATAATTGACAAATTAAACTCCTAACTTAATTTTATGGGATCTATATATAGCTGTCCACCTTTCCTACTCATGATAACATTGTAGTGGAATGCTATTAGTTTATATATATTTTAGAATCTGAGCAAGATATGCACGGCAATATTATCATTTTTTTCAACTGCTACACGTACGTTCCAGATAATTTTAATTATCATACTCGATTATTTTACCTAACAGAAGGAACACGAGATAGGCATTTCTCTGTATATTTTACGTGGTCTTATAGTAATCAAATACAAGACTAAAACATCATATATTTTTGTTGTAAAATATAGGCAAACGTAACAGTATAACACAAGAAATTAAAAGAAGTGATTTTGTTTAGAACTAGTTACAAGTTTGGGAGTACAGTTCAAAACTGCATCTGTTAAATGACATAATTATTAATTTTTCATCATTTTGAAATTTTACAAAGTATAAAATGTATAAATATATATATATATATATTAAATAATGTAACTCTACTTAAATTTATATTGAATATAACTTCAACCTAACTCATTTTAAATAGATTGTTTTCAAAGTTTTGAAAAAAGAACTATACTAAAGTACTTGAGCGTTTAGAGAAGAAAAAGTTTGAAATACAGAGTTAGTAGTATGTTGTAATTATTTCTCAAAAAAAAAAATTACACTAAATTTGAAAAAAGGATTTGTTAAGCATGGCAAAAGACGATAGATATTCAATACCAGCTTTTATTCCCAACCTCACGAATTTAATAAAAAAAAATTATTGAAGGTTCATTGGACGTGTGAATTTTTTTTCCTGGCCTTAATTTGTCTTATTTAGTGTAAGTATAATTCAATCTCTGGTTTCTCATTTTCCTCAACCACACAATTCTCAGGTTTCTCATGCAACAACAAAAAAAACTTTCGTACATCACTGATAACAAGTTTATGGCATCATCAGTTTGCCAGACACAGACAAATAGACGGGTGAAATTATGGTTTATATGAGACTTTTTTTTTTTTTTTTTTTATAAAAAACAAACTGAGATTCTGGGTCCAAAACACGTGTGTCATTCCACACCAATCATATAGATCATGTCCCAAGAATCAACGGTTTGAAATGCCTTAGTGTAAAGTGGCAAAAACTAAAAACTTTAGGAGTGATAGTGCACACTCTTTATACAGAAAAGTTTGCAATTATTCAGCAAAAAAAGAAAAAGAAGAGGCCGGATGGGTTAATAAAGTGGGTAGGAATTCAAACTCAGCTGTTTCAATCCTAGTTAATCTCAATGAACTGTTATTCAATGCATAAATTATAAATTCTATTATCTGGGATGGGAAACCTTGTAGTGTTTAGAGGCTCCGATCGAGAGTGCAAGTATTTAATTCCAAGCTCCAAGCATTAACTTCGACTAAACAACTTGTACAAACAAATTTTGGTTTCTATTTGTTTATGAATATTTTGGTTTTTCACCTTGTTACAGCAAGTTTACTAAGGCATTTCATGGTCTTCACCTTGTTAATTAATAGATCATGTTCATACAAAAGCATTTCTGAAATTCATTTTCTCCACACAAAAAAAATAAATAAAAAATACCTCCAAACTTTTGAGTTTGATGCACCTAACCTAATTCATTGGAGATGAGTGGGTATAACATATATTTGGACAACGTAGGATAGAAAATACAATGATATTGAATAAGTTCTTAAGCAAGACAGATATTGAAAAAGTTAAAAATATTGGTGCACTAGTACAATAATGCCTTTGGTTGTGGGCTTGGGAGGTAAGAAAGCCAAAACCTGCATGCGAGAATCTAGTAATAGAAGAACCCGTGAATAAGGTATGGCCCGCATGGGCTATTCTTTCTCATTCATCAATGTGCCTCTCTGCATGCAGAACAGAGAGTAATAATAGGAAAAATCAAAAATTAAAAGACCAAGTATAAGAACACGCTTTTATGAGATGGATATCATAACATCATATCTGTACTTCAGTCACTTGAAAAGGTCAAATATATCCATCCTAGCTAGCTGGATTGATCAACATGAGGAAATTGGGTGTTCAAGAAGAGCAATCTCTCTTCTTCTTCTTTTTTTCTTTTTTTTTTGTTTTGTTTTTGTCTTATCTCTTAACACCAACTACCAACGCTATAAAAGTTGTAAAGCCTTGGTAAATCTTATTGGCGATTGTACCAAACACTTGGAATTGAGTCTTGTCTTTGCAAGGGTTGCTGTTTATGAATATGGAAAAGGATTGCATCCTTACATTGGTCTTTCCTAAATTCTATATAAAAAGGTAAAAATACTCATGTTTATCCTAACATGACAAAGGGTGGGGCTTGAATTCTTCACCTCTCTAGTAAGTCGAAAACTCTCTCAATATTCTCTGACTAGTTATCAATTATCTTTGACATTTAGCAACTCCTTATTACTCTCTCTCTCTCTCTCTTTCTCTCTATCCTATGTTCAACATGAATTGAAATTCTTAACATAAATGAATAAGAAGAAAAAGAAACTCCAAGTTAGCCAAATGACCAACTATAGCTAATACGGGTTACCTTGTCAAACTAAATTCTTACTCCAACTAAAATTATCATTCCAGGTGAAGTTTAGAAATTTACTACATTGAGCATTGGTCTTTCATAAACAATTAAGACTGAGAAACCACATCATGTGCTATATGATGCAAAAGACTTGGTACAATAAGGTGCAATATATGTAATGAGTAGTGTCTATTACACCTACTCTAGTATACGCATAGTACAATTAAAGTCACAAATTCCCTTATAAAATACAGTTGTGTGTATTATGTATATACTTAACTGTATGTACAAGTCATTTCTCATATGTAATACTGGGTTATTTCATTTTTTTTTTTTTCTAATTATCTTGGGGCTCTTGTAGTTTTAATTAACTACAACACAGATCACTAAACAATATTTCCATTTTTCTGTGGTCGTGAGGGTTTTGTTAATTTGAGACAATATACCTTGCATTCTTTTCTTTAAAGGTGAATCAATAATAAAGCATAAATCTCATCTTATCCCAAAAGAAAAGAAACATGAATCTCACTCAAAAAGCTCTGCCTGCATATTTAAAAGATTTAGATCAAAAGTACCCACATTGGACTCCAAAAATATTTAGAAGAGTGGCATTAGACGGCAATATATTTGTACCAGAAGGTCTAAATGCAGATGAATCCTTTTTCCTACACCCCTAAAACTTATGGACTTCTTTAGTTAATCCATGTTTAGGCCAGGCATATGGCTTTTTAAAGATAGGGAATTTTCTGGTAGCTAGTCTCATATAAATATTTAAAGCAGATGTAGTTGTCCATTCA
This sequence comes from Castanopsis chinensis, assembly GCA_032878915.1. NCBI lineage: Eukaryota > Viridiplantae > Streptophyta > Magnoliopsida > Fagales > Fagaceae > Castanopsis > Castanopsis chinensis. Next base: position 11,307,628 of record JAVQMG010000101.1, read on the forward strand.
AAATAATGTTTTACATAATATTATTGGAAATGTAAATATTTTTAGAGAAGTTGGCTGATTTTAGGGCTATAGGGAATTAACCCATTTTCTTAATTCTAATACTCATATTTGGGTTTCAAAATTTTCAACTAATTTTAATAGAATATTTTTATGAAGACATCTGCGATAGAGCCTATTAATATATACTGCTAAAAAGATAGGGAATCCCTTATATTCTAGAAAATACCACTCTAACCATTAACACTGTGTAACTTCTAGTTAATTTTGGTAAGTGAAGGGGATAAAATGGGAAAATTGTGTTCTGACTCCATGGCTTTAGATTTGGGTTTGGAATCAAGAAAGTATAGAGAGAGAGAGAAAAGAAAAGAAGTGGCCTTCCAAATTCCCCCCTTGTGGGGTTTCCTTGAGCACTTTCACTATACACAAGGATGTAAGAGAATAATAACAAAAGAGAGACAGAAAGGGGAGGAAAATCCTCAATGAAATAATGAAAAGCAAGAATTTGATCATGATCCGATGAACAAATTAATAATTTTAAGGAAACTTTGTGAAATAATTTCAAAGAATAATTGAAATTTATAGAGTTTCAATTGATAATTTAGAAGAAGAAGGTAATGGTAATTTTTTTTTTTAAATAGTATTTATTGCACAAAACTTCCACTTCTACGGGGTTTAAGAGCGTGGATTAAAAGGCATTCTTATCTCTAATTTTTTTCTAAAAAAGGCTAAAAAATGAAATTCTAATTGGTCAAATTCATTTCTTAAGGGAATTTGGAGGTGAAGATACACAAGTGGCTAGTTTGAAAATATATCAATAAGCTCATAAAAATTTTATAGTTTAAGCACAGTGTATAGCTGAGAGTCAATCACTGAATCAATCATGTTAGTGTGGGGTTATATAAAAGGTTGAGAAGCCCTATCTCTAACACTTTGCCTTTACCACCTCCCATGCTTTTTAAGCTTATCATTCTCCTTAGCCTTCTGGTTAGCAATCCTCCTTTTAAAATCATTCCATTCAAATCAAGGGCCTTTTAGGATTTGGGTGTTTTATTACAGGAACAAAAGAAAAGACAGAAAGTGCCAACATCAGTCTCAACTCAAAGGAAAAGAAAAAAAATTTAAAAGAAAAAATAAAGAGAAAAAATTTGCTGCATCAAGTGGGTTTGGATTCTTCTCTAGTCTTTGCAGTATTCCAAGCTTTTTTTTTTTGGCTTTCTAGCCTTTTCCCATCTTGGTTTCTTTTAAATTTTATTTTCAATTTTTTTCATTTACAATTTGCCACCCCTCCTTCCTTTGTCTGCCATTGTAATCATCACCCTCTGTACACAATATCATCTACAACACCCTGCTACTGATTTTTTCTGTTTATCTCTCTCTCTCTCTCTCTCTGTGTACACATATGTACAGAAAAGGTAAGGGTTATTGGGTTGTGAAGAAGTTTTGAGGAAAACCCATCTTATTGTCTGTTCTTTCCATGTTGGACTGCATGGTGAAAGCTCTTGATGTGTTTTAGAGAGAGAGACTAGAAAGAGATATTTCTGAATTGGTTCTGCAGAGTTGCTCAGACAAGCAATCCATGGCCTAAGATAGCGACTTGGAGAATAACATATCATCATCATCACCATCATCATCTCTTCACGAGATTAATTTTGCTTTTGCAAAACCAATGAATGATGCCTTTCTGTGTCTATGTGTCACTGCCACCTGTTCTTCAGCAAGGCCAGCTCTGCTGCTTATTAGTTGTGTCCAAAGCTGGGATTCTCTATTTCTGAACTGCCCTTCTTAGTTTGTTCAAAGGTGCAAAGGTGGGTACTTGAAGAAAGTTATAAACTTGGAGAAGATTTTAATACAAAGAGATCAGATATTTGGGGTTTTCTTGTTTTTCTCTGAGGGAGTTTTCAGTCAAAAGCAATGTTTCCTGCAGCTATGTCCAATTCAACTTCTTTGTCTGAAGAAGCCAGTGTTTCTTCTGGTACTAGAGTTCAAGACTTTGGTGGCTTAAATCCAATGGTTTCAACTATTTCTCCACAACAAACACAGAAGATCAAGAAAAAGAGAAGCCTACCTGGAAACCCAGGTAAGTTCAATCACTTCAAAATTTTGTCAGATTTGTCTTGTCTTTGTTTTTATGTTCCTCTCAATAAAAATATTTGTTTTTATGTATATATGATGGTGTTTCAGACCCAGATGCTGAAGTGATTGCATTATCCCCAAAGACCTTACTAGCCACCAACAGATTTGTATGTGAGATCTGCAACAAGGGGTTTCAAAGGGATCAAAACCTTCAACTTCACAGGAGAGGCCATAACCTTCCTTGGAAGCTAAAGCAAAGAAACAGCAAAGAGATAAGAAAAAGAGCCTATGTTTGCCCTGAGCCTTCATGTGTTCACCACCATCCTTCAAGGGCTCTTGGTGATCTTACAGGAATTAAGAAACACTATTGTAGGAAACACGGAGAGAAGAAGTGGAAGTGTGAGAAATGCTCAAAGATCTATGCAGTTCAATCAGATTGGAAGGCTCACTCTAAAACCTGTGGGACAAGAGAATATAGATGTGACTGTGGAACCCTCTTCTCCAGGTTCTTCTATTTATAATCAATTTTCTTACACTTCTTTTGTTTTGGTCTTTATACACACACACACACACATATATATGTGCGCGCGCGTCTCAAAGCTCCAAACTTTCCCTAGTCTTGGTGTTTTCTTAGCTATCATTCATCTCTTTGGACTAGAAATATGATTCATATAAAAATTGGTCTTTTGTTTAGAGAGGGAAGTCTTTAGGATGGTCTTTGTTTTTGTTTTTGAGTGGGTTTTGTTTTGTGGCTGTTCTTACACAAGAGTGGTAAGCCCTCTGCATTAATTATATCTGGAGCTTAGATGCAGTGGCAGCTTGCATGAAAGTGGAGACCATTAAGACAAGTGTCTGTTGCTGGTGACACTTACAGTGAAACTGATAGCAGTATCTCTGAAATCTGAACCATATAGCTAAGTTCATATATGAAAACAACAAAAAAGATAAACTGAATAGGAACAATCAATGTAAAATTTTGTTTTATATACTGTTTTGTCTGTGATTCAATAGCAAACTTAATTTTTTCTCTTATGCTTAGACTGGACATATATGCATGAGTTATTGTATTCTTTTTTTTTTTTTTTTTTTGGGTGGCCTAGGGATTTGTATTTTTATTTATGAGACCATATTATCCGTCCTTATACTTGATAAACATGATAATTCATGAAATCCTCAAAAAAAAATATTTTAATTTAAAATGCTCAAATTATTGATTTCCTTCAAGGGTTTACTTTTGCCTTTTTTTCCTGTGTATATATCCTCTTGGTACTTTGTAATGGAGTGACTGCTGTCTCAAAATAATGAGTGGATCTGCTCTTGTCTAGATAAAAGTTAAAGAATATGTTAATTACTTTTGGTGTTTCATGGCTGGAAAATCCGTGACATTTTTATTTTATTTTATAAAGCATGCAATTAACTATACTTGCAGAACAATGAATCTCTGAACAATTTCATCATTGTGAAAACTGATAAATCTGCAAAAATATCTGATTAGTGATTTGCTTTTCTTTCTTCTTCATTATCAATGGATACGTCGGGCTTCAATTGCATATCATTGTTTCATGCATATGCTCTACTTTCAATAATTCCATATCTTTGTTTCATGCATGTGCTGTATCTAGTTTTAAAAGACTTCTGCCATTGTAATTTTTCCAATTCCTTGACATAATCAATGCCATTTTTGCATGTATAAACATCAACCAATTGCTCTCTCTCTCTCTCTCTCTCTCTCTCTCTCTCTCAACTTTAATTTTGACCTCAAAGATAATCTCTCCTTTCTGCTCTGTAGCTTTTTTGACCTTTGTGTCTCAATGCAATCCGCATGCATGAGTTCTTAGCCTCTCACCCTCTTTTCTCTCTTTTAAGTTTTATCCACAACATAAACTAAGGAAAAGACATATTTGCATCATCAACCTTAAATGCATGGTGTTATTCTTAAATTCCAAAAAAAAAAAAAAAAAATCCTTAAATCTCAAATTGTGCTTGATGATCGCACCTAAAATTTGCTAGAAACCAAAAACCGGGGATATATTTAACACTCATTTTTCATTTCTAAACTCTTTCACGTGGAAAGCACAAAACATTTGCACGACAGAGATTCACAACCATCTTCACCCCACATTTGAAAGTACCCCCACATTGAAAGTATCAAAAGGAATTTATAAGACAAAGTGTAACATGTCAAATTTTTTTTTTTTGTTTTCCAATTGGTTAGTACCTAGTAGTACTAGTCCATTTGGATTAGCTTTTTTCCATTAACTTACTAATTTATTTATGTATATATAAGTTTTTAAAATCTCTCTCTCTCTCCCTCTCCAATTTTACATGCATTAATTTTCAGCAAATAAACAAATAAGTTTTTCAGCAAAAAAAAAAAAAACTGATCCTAACGCACACTTACTAGCATTGACAAACATAGTTATTTTCTTATTCTTTTTTTGAATTTTTTATTTCTCTCTGACTTTCATGTAAATTTGACAGGAAGGACAGCTTCATAACCCATAGAGCATTCTGCGATGCATTGGCTGAAGAGAGTGCAAGAATGTCAGCAAATCAATTAGCCACAGGCAGCACAAACCCAACAATAGTCCAAACTCTTTTTCCCTTTCAAACCCAACAACAGTTCACAACCCCACCACAAACCCACATGTCCCTCCATCCCTGGGACCCACTACCACCCCAACAAAACCCTAACCCTAATAGTATTATTAATAATAATAATAATAACATTCCCTCACAAAACCCACTACTGCTTCATCAAATCAAGCCTGAAGAACAACTTGAACCTCACCATTTCCACATCCCACAAACTTACTTCCACAACAACAACAACCACAACCACCACCACCACAAGGCTTTGATAAACTCACCCTTCCAAACCATCCCAAACCCTGCCACGTCAGCGCACCTCTCAGCCACTGCACTTCTCCAAAAAGCTGCAACCGTTGGGTTAGCCCCAACAGCCAATGCAGCCCAACAGGCTCAGTCAGTGGGTCACATGATATCTTCAGCTGAGTTTGGAACACCGAGTCACCATCATCATCATCATCATCAAATTCAAATGGACCCGGCAGTGAGTCACATGATATCTTCCGCTTCCAACGATCAGTACAACATCGCTGATCAGTTCACGTCACGAAACCTAGCCACGTGGCACAATACTGACCGTTTGACCAGGGATTTTCTGGGTCTCACAGACATTGCTGCTGGCAATGGCAATGTTACTGCTAATACTACAGCTACAAATACAACAAATACTGGACACGGACGCGGACATGTTAACGTTAGCATTAACGTGAAAAATATGCTATCGTACACGGATGGCGTAGGGTTCCCGCACCAGCACCAACAACAACAACAGCATTATAATGAACGTGACCACACGTCGATGTTGAACATGAAGTCCCAAGGTTTTGGATTGGCTGACCCTTCCTCGGAAACGTGGGGGGACTGTTAGCAGAGACAGGTACAAACATTGACAGGGAAAGGCTATAATAGTAATTTCTCACAAATTACTAGGCTCTTCTGTGAAATGACAGAAGTATCCTTCTACTTCTACTTCTACTTCTAGCTAGAGGAAGACTATCAAGCATATGTCCAAGTTCTATGCTTTTCATTTGATTTTTATTATTATTATTACAGCTACTTTGTTTTTGTTTCCTTCTGGATTTTCATTTTCTAGTGCTTTGTTGTTTACATTTTACTTTATATTATTATATATAAAGAGGTATGTTCCCAGTTTACATTTACCTTATGTTAGTTTTAAATGGAACTAAGCTTTTCTCTCCTAAGCAAATTTCCCTGCATGTTGGAAGTTTTATTTGGCTTGTATATATTTTTCCTTTCATTTTTTTTTTTTTTTTCTCACTAGCTCTCATGTCTTTTTCTTCTTTGCTTGTTCTCCTTTTTTCACCTCCTCTTTGATGCAATGATTAATGGTAGATGAGGTTAGCATTCTTGTAATTCAAAAGAAGAAAGAGATTATCTAATAGCTATATAAAACAAATCAAGGGGAAGTTTGAGTTAAAAAAAAGTGCCTTATCTTCTTATTTTATAGGTTTTGGTTTTATCATTTTCATTTTGAAACACAACAGGGTATATGGAGCTACAAAATTTCCACATTTTTTTCAGAATTATTGAGGTGATATCTCATAAATGGTGTTAATAAAAAAATGATTTCAGTAATATATATATATATATATCCTGCAACTCTCTCTCTCTCTCCTTCTAAAAGAAGAAAAAGTTGAAACCCTACCTCTCTCTTTTTTTTCTTTTTTCTTTTTTCTTTTTTCCTGTTCTTCATCAATGAGGTTTTAATGGCTTGTTTATCATACATATGCCAAAGTCATTTAAAGAATATACCTAGAGGTATTAGGGTGGTCACCGCCCAATGTTTACTGTTATCATGATATGTATTGCTTTTTAAGGCTCAACAGCAAAATCGAATAGCAAACTTACCCAGTATATATATATATATATACACTTGTAACCCTTAATTAACAATGTAATAGGGCCTAGGACAATATTGCCAATTAATCTGAATGAAAGTAGATTGAACCCAATTTCCCATCAATTTGAAGTGGAAGAAAGGTGACATGCATTGTTCCCTTTGATAGAATTCACTCTAATTTTATGCATCTATTCCAAGTCTTGTCAGTTGTCACAATATATATGGAGTTAAAACTTCGATTTATTAGAAGGATAAGCAAGGGACGAGACGAGAGGATAGTCGATTAAGGGCTAATTGGTGGTAGTTCATGGAAACACATTTGTATTGATCCTATTCAGTGTAAAGAAGGTGCAGTTTGAGCATATGTTTTTGTGTGCAATTAATTAAGATTGTCTCAATCCTCTTCTCCTTTGGAAAGGACGTTGTTGCACATGCTAATTAAAGCCACTCCACTGACTTAGCATGCCTAGAGTCTAGACTCTAGTGAGTATCTTTACATGGCACACTTCCTTTTGCAAATTGATACAAAAACTACAAACAAACAAATTCTTTTTTTAAAACTTGATTGATTAATCAAAGTCTTATAGCTGTTAGGAACTCTTATGAAGAAGGATTTAAATTTGAATCCTCTTCTTCTAAGTAGGTGGTATAATTAACTTATTAGCAGTTTCCTATTCCTCTTCGTACTAATTTTTTAAGCTTGATTTCTTTTTTTCTTTTTTTTTTAATCTATTCATTGGATCTAATGATGGAAAATTAAGAAAGTGAGAAAGAATCCGATGTATGTAGCATTTTCCACGTGATGTTAGCCATACACGTATAATAAAACGAGAAACTTGCATGCAACAGAATTACGATTACACCCACAATTTCCAAGAAAATTACCAAGAAGAATAGTACTTTCTGCATGATTAAGAAAACTATAATTAATGTGTGTTGGACTGTTTGTAGGCCAAGAAAATACTACGAGCAAAGACCAAAGAGACTGATGACCAAGTACTAGATGAGGTAAGCATGGGCCCACACTTCATATTCCATCGATTTTACGAATATGCCCTTGACCAACCAAAACCTGACCAACCTTGCTGACATTATTGCATTTGATTATTGGACCATCAAGCAATCCAGTCAGATAAACCACAAGAAAATTCGAGGTGCCTGTGTTATGAAAGTTAATTATAATGAGCATGAAAAATCCACTATATTTTTTTATGATATCTTTCTCGCCGTATATGACTAAGATTTTTCTAAATGTTACGTCCAATAGATCATATAATATATAATGCCCATTTAGTCAATTCCAGTTAACTCTCCTATTGGATTCAATTCGAAAGTATAGACTTTTTTAGTTCTTTGGGCAAAGTTTGAAACTACATAGACAGTAAATAATAGGTTTAAACTGTCCCATTAATTGGTCTCTCTAGGTAGAAGAACAGAAGCTTTTGGTAAAACCAAAGAAAAAAGGGATGGAAAGTACTAGAATTAATTAAGAATTAATTAAGTTGGCTTTGAGTCAGAAAAGGTCAAAAAAGGGATACAATTTCGGTTTCTCAACTAGGCTATATATATATGGTCAAAAAATTCCCCTAAAAGCAACCATGTTTTAGTAAGTCACAACTTTAATATATGATTGAATGCGGATTAGAAAATAATGACCGTCCTCTAGAAAACATTAAAAAAAAAAAAAAATGCAAGTTGTTTACATGGGTCCAGTAGAGTTGCCAGAAAAGAACCACCAAAAAAAATAAAAAATAAAATAAGTTTCAAAGATACTGACATGAAACCTGAACAGTCCAAACAAGAGGGGTAGAAAATGGGTCAAATTTAGAATGTTTTTGAAGGAGTCATCATAAATTTTTGTTTGTTTACATGAACTATGTTGGAATTTAATAGATGAAGTCCTTCATTTCCACAATTTGAATTGGATGGGATGACTACAAGAAATTGCAATTGCGAAATTTCGTGCAACTTTCTTTTTTCTACTCACATCAAATACCATTGAAGCTTTAAATAATAATAGCCTACCAAGAAGATTTAAAAGTATAATCAAATTCCGAGAAATTCTTTTCCCCAGTACTTTCTTTTGATAATTCCGAAGAAGTAATAGCCTTTTCTAAAGAGAAGGTAGGAAGGGTGTAAAACCTACTGTAAGCGTGAGTGAAAAGGCAAACTAAGTTGATAGTATATGTCTATTTGGGTGTGATGGTGGTCCGGCACGTATAAGTGGTACTAAACAAAAAGTAAAAAAAGAAAAGAAAAGAAAGGAAAAGAAGAGAAAATAATAGAGAAGAAAAATGTCAACGGTCACGAAAAGATGCTCAAGAGAACTTTGAATAACAGTTCTGATCAGTCTTCTTCTTTGCTTGATGACCCTTTATCAATTTCTGTGCACGTCCCCATGTCGCAGCCTTTGGTTGGCAGCTTAACTAGCAAAAACCGTCACATATTCGAATTGTTTCTTCATGCTTCGTTCACATGGCCCACCTATGATCAAATCTTAAACCCTTCAATTGGTGAGAAAGCTTAGGAACACCATGCTCTAAAGATTATAAAACTTGAATCTTAATACTTTTACAACCAATTATACGAGTTTAGATACATTGTCAATGATATTATATGAGGTTTAGGCCTTAATAATCAAACTTTGGGGTCCCATTTAGAGGTTCAATTTAGAGGGTATGGTGATGAACAAACAAAAAGTCATTCCTCAAATAATTAGTGTTACGTGTTAAAGATCAGCGTATCATATGCTTAAGCAAACGCAATAATTTTTTTTTTTTTCTTTTACAAGATTTAAAGGTAACAAGTACCATTCTCGACATTCTTAGCCAAATAAAGGAAGAGGCAAAGTTCCTTGCCACTACAACCAAGTATATTCACCAAAAGAGAGAGAGGCAGAGAAAGGACCTTGGGATTAATGAAAGCAAGGTTGGGTGTTATGCTATATCCAAGCTTTTAGAAAGTATATTTGAGTGGCAGGGTTAGGTACAATACATGCCATTTGCCTAGTAAAAAAGACGGCCTCTTTTTATCTCTCTCTCTCGCTCTGCTCCACAACCAGACAAAACCAAAAGCTTCTCTTCTAGTCTTCTATTCTCTTCCCATTTCCTCCTCTCTCTCAAGCACTCTTGCACATGTCATCTTCCATCATCTAGGAATCTCATCTCATCAAACCCTGCTTTTACCTCTCTCTTGCTTCCAATCTTAATAATTACCAAACCTTTCTTTTTCATGCTTTTTCTCTCTTTTTCCCTTCTGCAGAAATCCCCGTACAGCATCGTCTCTTCCCCACAAACTTCATCAGAATTACCATATAATTAATAACAAGTAAGAAAAGTTTTAAGGACATTTTTACATAGTCATAATTGATAATGTTTTAGTTTAGTTTAGTTTAGTTTTTTTTTTTTTTTTTTTTGGGTAGATTTTTTAGTTTATTTAGTTAGTCTGAATATTCAATATCATTCATATGATTTACATCTTGGCAACTTTTAGTATAATTGTAATTATAGCAACTGATAAGGATACAATATTTTTTTTCACAACTCTTTTTTTATACTATTATTGCCTTAATTTTTTGCGATTGAAGCAACATAATTTTTACATAGGTCAAACATTGACAATACTTTTTTTATGAAGCAATCATAATGGATCACGTCAGCAGTTATAAAAAATGTTATGTTTAGGGACTTATTAGGACTAATAGACAATCAAATGAAATAATGTGATAACCAAGAGGGAGATAACTGTAGTCGAGGCCCATGGTGATGTGAAAGGGTGCCCATTGTTTCTAATCAAAATCTCCACAAGCCCATTGTTTACGGCAAATCTCAGACCCTCGGGTCAATTGGAGCGTATTGCAAACGTTGGGATTTTCGGTTAACTATAGATTTGTATAAACCAGACAGCAATAAAAATAAGTGAATTTTGGATAGACTCGAAGGCTTTAATATATTATACCATTTTCTTAATGATTTAATGCAACTTGCACTTACACATGGATCTGTCAGAGTTAAGTTACTGTCATACTTTCATATTGACCTTGTCATTAAATTCATTGACTCATTCAGTAAAAGTTTATAATGAACACTAAATGTAAAGAAGAAAAAGACAAGTCACAGATCTAACCAAAATAATTATAAGCCTGTTCACCAAGTATACAATTTCGCTGTACAGTCTTAATTAATGTAACATGTTAGATCTTAAATGAGGAAACAATTCAGAGTTGCATTGCAAGTCAAATAACACAGATCAGCCAGCATGTACAAAGCTGAGATACACAAGAAACTATTGTAACATGCATATGTAATGGTCCTCTTGTATGGGACCTACATCCATGAGTCTCATTATATGTGAAAGGGGCATTGAATAGAACTGTTGCATGAAATAGTGATAGTGATATACACGACAAAAATGTTCAAAGTAATTATTTCTAATATACAAAATTGTGGATGGCTGACATGAAAGCACCAACTGGGCCAAAAGTTTCTGCTGTGAACATGAATGAGTACACTATTCTCTCCAGAGATACTGCAGGGACCAGTTATTCCAAATTGTCATTGAAACCCTGGTTTAGGTTCGTCCAAGTTTACTCCCACGTATTTATTCAAAACATTATTGAATGCCTGCAACATAAAACAACGAAAACGATGATTGACCAAGAATGCACTGCAGTTAGGTTTCAAATTTTTGGATAAAAGTTGACCTATTCAAGGGCAAAGTTGAATGACATTCTAGGCAATTTGCACGTTCTGTATTGGTGCTCACTGCTCAACATATGGAACTAGAATTATAGTTATATGTTTGCAGGTAAGCCAATATACAAGCATGCCTACCAAGATGATGATATGGTCATTGGGAAAATGTGAAAGAGAAAAAATGAAGAAAGGACACGGTGATAGATTGAGACTTACTTTGGGGAAAAAGACAATCCTGTCAAAGTTTAATTGATCACAAAACTACAAGGAGTACTGGCTGTACACAAGTAAGTTAAAGTGGAAATGTATATATTCCAAAACTGTACAGCTAAAATATTATATGCCATGACAGAATCAACCAAATCCACCAGGCAAAATTCTGATTAAAAAAAATTGATATTGAATTCTCACAAGATACCATACAAATGATACAATGACCTCTCTCTCTTTTTATCTCTATTCATGGAACTAATGATAGACAAGCATTAGCCAGTACTTTTCAATGTTTTCATGACTAGATGACCTCAATAAAGTCAGGGGCCTCTGTTCCAGGGAAACCAGACACCAAAACTATAAACATTTTAACCTTCATTTATTCTGTGCATTGGCTAAAGCAAGTGAACCCTGACTACCACCAGATTCCCACCACGATACAGCTTTGTCATTTATTGGACAAGCTACTGTAAAAAACATAGTATGATGTTCATCGTACAAGGGCATTTCGTATTTTAAAACAATGAAAAAGCACAATGACAACACTATCAAATGGAAGGATCCTAATCCACAAAAGCATTCCATATTTCCGTGGCATCTGTGTAAATTAAATTTAATTATGAAAATTTTCCAAAGAGAAGTTCAGGTGAGATCTTGCTCAGTAACTATTCCTTGCAAAAACAGGCCAATCAGGGGAATGAAATCCAATGAATGAATATGATCAACATTGAAGACCATTTTTTCATTGTTTCATGCAACTCTAAAAGGCATATCATGGCAATTCGTAATGATGGCTGATCTGCTAGTTTTTTTCTTTTTACAACACACTATTCCAACCAAAGAGATTATTATTTTTTTGATAGGTAAGTAAAGTTTTATTGATCAAATCAAAAAGATTATTTATAGTCTTGACATGGAAGAAGAGCCACATTATTTTTTCTTTCTTTTTCAACTAGTAATAACACATGCACTGGGTGGGTCATGAATCCTCAATCCCTTCTACCACCTTGCAGTTACAAGGGAGAGAGTGACATATGAACTAGAGCTCATTGGTGAAGATGAACCACACTATATCCTATTTCTTCACTCAACCCCCACCCAACACAGCAAAAATGGATGTTGTGTACATCTACAGACAACCTCCTAGCAATCCAGTACATATACATTTTGCAGATGAGTAGATGATACTAGAAGATATGACAAACATTGAGATAAAAAAAAAAAAACATTTGACGAGAGCACAGCATTACCTGGAGTGCAAATGACTCTTTTCCATTCAGAATTGCATCCATTGCACTAAATTGATCATCAAATGCACCATAGAAAACCTGGTAGAACTTGTTCCTGACACATAGTGATGAATGACAAAATTAAAAACCAAAAAGTCAATGCATTATTCTTTCACAAAACTTATGTAAAGAATGATTGTGAAATTCGCAAGTACCTATCTTCCTCAGTGATCTGTTGATCCATCTCATCAAATTTCCGTGTAAGGACTTCTGCCCCCACTGGTGAAAGCAAATGAAGGATCAAAGCCTCCAAAGTTCTTGGGAAATTGTTCTGAAAGAAAGAAGGGTAATTAGTTTTACATGCTTGAAGATAAGATGACTAAAATTTAATCAATAAATAATCCTCAAATGGCCGAACATACAACGGGCTAATTAGGATATACAAAGCAATTGGAAACAAAGACAAAGTACAAGACATGACACCTGAGCCTCATGCACCCCCACCCCCCCAGTGGGGCTTCTTTTACCTCGTGAAAAGAAAACAGAGGAAGATATTCCTGTGACAAGACAACCTTTGGCATGGTGGTAAAAATTCCTTCCAAAGTTTGATCATGCAAGTACTAATCAATGTGAGGCAAAGGGGTTGGAGCTCATAATTATTCATTAGCTAATAGAAAATGGATAGGTACATAAAATAAAATTTAAAGAATTTCAAATTATTTCCAGAAATGAATAAGATTAAAGTATAAAGATATCAGTAATTGGAGACCCTTCAAATCTCGTAATTCCTTTTACTTTCTTATCACTTCAGTCAACACTTCGTTTGCCACATAGAATATTAAAGGGAAAAGAGATCACACTCACCACATTCCTTCTTTTAATATCAGTCAAGCAACAACTTACATAAAAGATGCCATTTAGATTAAACAAAACTTTACCATCTCATAATATGTATTGAATAAAATTATTTACCATACCCTTTATGTACCAAACAAGTATTAACACAAAACTCAGTAACCTTTTTGAAGTGTAAGCTTCATTGGAGCGTACAAACTCACCGCCATAGCTAAAAATACATGTTGCAGGGTACTTGGTTGAAGGCTCCAAAGAATTTTAGCAACTGGATCATCTTCCAAGCAAAATAAATTAGCTGGCACAATTTTCTTGCATTCACCTTTCACTCTAGCAGCAGAATCATCTATCAAAGTCGATTGCAGTAGTTGACTGTGATCAGAAATGTTAATATAGTCATGAACCAGAGAAACGATTTCATGAAGCACCTGGAGAGCAATGGGTTCCAGGTCCTGCAACAGATTCTTCTGCTGCACTTCTTTTTCTTTTGAATCTGCTTCCTCACAAGCCAGATCCAAATCATTGCCACGATGATCTGGTTATCAAATATCAAATTATAATGTAAGAAAAAGTATATAGCGACTGGCTTGGAAATGAGAAGCAAATTTCCTTCTTTTTACTCTGATATATAGAAATAATAATTATAAAAAAAAAAAATAGAGCAAATAATCCTGATATATGATAGACATTTCACGGGCTTATAAGAAAATGACCTGCTTTTCCATTACTAGGCAGCTTCATGTCCCCCATTATAGTTGAAGAGGTCTTATGTAGCACTTGGTCCTGCCCTAATTGTACATCACCAAATATAACAGCACTCACTAATAAACTTCTTATTATATATTGAAAAAAATAAAAATAAAAAAATAAGGTCTTAAATATGACTCCACCACGGAATTAAGACTGACACAGATGAATAAAATCAAAGATTTCATCAGTATATCACATTTAACTAGCTATGAGTCTGTCTAAAATCCATATTAAAATAGTTCCATAATCAAATTTTACAAATTTGTAGAAAATTTTGTAAGAGACCTGAGATCCTAAACTTCTGCAGGATAAGAAAAAAATGTTATAGAAATTAAGCATTAAAGACCAAAAATAATAGGGGAAAAGAAAAAGAAGATTTCAGTAAAAGTTTTAGAAAAATTATGCAGACATATGAAATCATCTTTTATTTCACGACTGCTGGTAATTCTGAAGCTCTAGGACATTTCAATGAGTATCTTTCCCAAAATACTTTCCATGCCCATGGAAGTAAGAATGAAAAAGACAACTCAAACAATAGAAATACGTTCTAAAGTGGAAATCATAAATATAAAAAGGATTGTTTCTGTCACTGCCCACCCCATAAAACAGCTGTTAGCCAACATTATCTGGCATCAAATGACATATGTAAGAGAGATACATACCATTTCTTTATCCGTCAATCTTTTATATAAAATGTTGATTCGATGAGTGAATGACACATGAAATTGACACAGTACTAATGTTAGCTTTTCACGCTAGCTAGCTTAACCAACATATTTTAAAGAATCTATACTACAAGTACCTTTTCAATATTCTGCGCAAATAATATGCATCCATGTGCTCTTCCATGGAAGACATCATGTTGGATCGCCACCAAAAGTTAATAGCAATGGTCAAATCATCACTGTCTACTTGGTGGAACCTGTAACAAACAGGAAAAAAAAAATTCACCTAACCTGAAGATACATATAGAAGAAGGTTAAGTCCACGAGTAAACACTGTATTGATATGACACTCATTACTTTAAAAAAATAATAATAGAAAGAAATAAGTCAACTACGCTAATAATGTCACAAACACTGTCATCCATCCAGATAACAACCAGCTAAGCTTTAGTTATTGTTGTTGTTGTTATATTACTAGTAAAACGGTAATAAAAACTATTGTGAGTGATTTAAGAATGCCACATAAATAATGATAGCAGAGGGACTACAGGCACAGGGATAGGTACTGTCAAGGAAAAAATTATATCATGTGCAATGAAAACCATTGAGAGAGATAGTTGAGAGTGCACCATCACATGTGGAATGATTGAAATTCATAAATTTGTAAGGTTAAGGTAAAGAAAACAAAGTCATGCATTTTAACAGATGGAGTAGCCCACAATAAAATGGAATGACAGGAGAATATGCACAACCGACTGAAGTAAAGAAGTTAAGCATTAATCAGATTTTGTTATGCATTACTGCCAAAGAATGCATTGACAGGTATCCTAGTCAAAATCAAATTTTTAGTTTTCAACAACCATGCATATATTGCACGTTAGAATTTTCACAGAAAATGAATAACCATATTGTCTCTAGTTCCATTTCAGAGATCAAACATGAGTCTAGACAAGAAGCAAAGAAAATAACTAGCACGCAGCTAATACGTTGGAGCTGAAGGCTAAGCTTAGTATGATAAGAATGTAATCATAAGTAGACAAAGTAATCATCACCAAAAAGAAGCAGATCACAATAAAGAGGGGATAGAGAGACGGTGAGACCATACACTACTAAACTTGAAGAGAGGGGCATATCATAAAACTAGGAAATGGTCAACAATAGATATATATATATATATATATATATTTGTAAAGAAGGGATCTAACAAATGCAACATTGGTATAAATAGACAGAATTAAACCTTACCAGCCTTCAGGAATGAAAAGTGCATCACCTGCATGAAGAACAACCTTCTGCGAGTGCTCCATTGCGCATTTTGCTCTTGGATAAGTTGAAAAATCAGGGTTTTCTAAAGCAACAGAACTGCCAAATGCACAAATTTTTTCTTTTTTTTTTTAAATGCAGGCCACACAAAAATTGAAATCTTAAAATTATTTATGTCATTGAGCAAAAATTAGAAGTATCAGCATTTCATAAATCTTATGGGTAGAGAAGAAGCAAATAATTAATTTCCTGTTGCCAGTATTGAAAATAGCATACCTATGGTTTGAGGCCTCAGCATATATTGGCAATGGGTATAACATTGGAGTAGCAGAAGGAGGCCATAAGACAACTGCATAGCACGGAAGCTCTTATGTTAAGTGCCCATACAAAAGATAACTATTTTATGCAAACCCCCCCTCCCCACTAACAAAAAAAGACTTATGTCAAGCTATTTAATATTCAAGGCTGAAGGTGTTGGGTGAGCGTTATACACCAATGTTATTGATAGACCAAAATCTCAGTATCTCAGCTCATGATGTCATTCCTGAAAACTAGCCATGAAATGCCAACCATCTCGGTGAAACAAATCAGCAGTCAACATTTTGCGGATATAATGATTCATAAGGTATATATAAATGTTACTTCCACTTAATTGATTGTATCCTCAAATACATTTAAGCCAATGTGAACTTGTGCTTTGCAAAAAGAAATGCCTAACATGGTTTTACAACTGAAAAGGAAATAACAGTTTTAAAAATTGCAAGACCCCAACCCCCCCTTTCATTCCACCCCCCCCCCCCCCCCGGTCATCTGATAAGGTAATTAGGTCATCCACTCTTGGCATGCATATGGGCCATCCATCGCATAGGAAAGCAAAATAATGACTTCACCTTGTTTGCAGCCAGCAACTACGCACAAAAGGTTATGGTGTGGATCATAGTGAGTACTTGATCTAGCTTGAGCATTGTTCATCCACAAGTTGATAGATGCTAGTGCTTTCCTCTCCAAAAATGCAGGCTGCAGAAGTAACCAAGCTTGATTAGAAAAATAAAATCTGCGAAAGAACACTTTTGCAGAGAGCAATGGACTAGACAACGGTAGACAGTGAAAAGAAATATACTTACCGTTTCAATATCGTCCCTCAAAGTTTCCAACTGAACCTTCTCTTCATTATCAGCATTCATAATTGGTGTCTAAATAATAAAATACTCAAAGTTGTTAAACCATAACCCTCTCAAAGGCAAAGTGCAACCTAAAACCGAAAATTGATACATCCAAATCAAAATAAATACAAATTTATGAATTATACAAAAGCCCATAAAGTTGGAACCTGTGCTAAATAGATTTGTTCAGGAGCAACTTCTGCATGCTCTGCATCGCGCCCAATTAAGCCATGACTTTCCAATTCAGAATTGGCACAACCAAAATCTCTGTTTTGCATTCGTTGCTTACAATAACCAATGAAGGTAGAAAATGGTAATGGAACCTACAAAAAGAATGGGAATTAAAGTAATTGGGTTTATTGACTTCCATGAGAGAGAGCAATTCAAAGTTCCATAATGTTTTAAAAAAACATACAAAAAATTTACCCTCTCATGACTTCTAAGGTCACCGTAAAAGACAGGCGCTGATTTTGAGAGCATGGCCTCCACAATACCAGACCCTACTCGTTCCTAAATTTCCATTAAGTTAAAGAAATCAAAAATTCATCTAATGACTCTATAAAAAGAAAATTAATAACTGCAAAAACAATAGGTAGAACAATCTTTGTAGCTATGCTACTCAAGCATACAAATAAAATTTAAGCGTATGTGCATTAAGCCTTATTCTTTAAGGCCAAAATCAAATATATTAGGCACAGTGTCAAGAAGATCGTGCATCATGCACACACACATTTGAACAAGAATTTTAGGCTAAAACACACTTTTGATTCCTAGAATTTATTCCAAATTTCATTTTCATTACTCTGTACTATGTCAGCACTTTGTCACATATCGTAATTGAGTTCTTGAAAAAATTTGAAACATATCCCATTACAAAAATTGCATACATGGCAGACGAAGTGTGACATGGCACATTAAAAAAAATTAATGTGGCATGGAATAAATTTACCATAAAAAGAAGGCGGCGAAAAATTAATACATTTTTTAAATATTTTAGGGTCGTAATTGCAACTTTTTAAATTTTAAAGTAAAACAAACCTGAGCCAAATTTTGAGAACTGAAAAGCATATCTCAGCCATAATTTCAAGGAAAATGCCAAAGCTCCTAACAATTTCACTACATAAAGTACCAATGAGCTCTAGCTCAATTGGCATTTCCTCCCCTAATAAGTGCCAGGTGAAGAGTGAAATTGTAGGTTTAAGACCCATCAGATGCGTATATAACTTACCAATCAATTTTTACAAATGGCATTAACTCCATATCTAATTTCATCCACCACAACAATACCATTTGCAAAAGACATACCCCAAGGTACTTTCTGTTGAATCAATTTAGCGATCTCATTCATCTAACACCACTAGTGCAAAGATATTTGGACAAAATAACGCGACAATAAATAAATTTCTCAGTTTTTTTTTTTTTTTTTGTCCTCTGTTTAAAATTTAGCACATCAATTTCTAATACTAATGAAAGAAAAATTTATTGGTAACTGTAGGTGTAGCATCACTCTAATTTCCAATTATTGTATTGATCAAATTTCAAGGGATTATTTGATCCTACTCAAAGATAGTTATTGTTACTACACAATTTGGCATGAAATCTCTTAACGCAATTCCAGTTCTCAAAGAGCACCTAAAGCAAAACTGTAATTTCTTTTACAGAGTTTGAAAAGAAAACCTGCAAATAGTCAAGGCCGCCATTGGATGGATTCCACTTGGAAAAAGCTTTCCAGTCCTTAACGCATCCAGTAAACACCTGTAAGTGAATAATAAGAGAAAGAAGTAGAAAGTTTTGAGTTACAATTTTTTTTTCCCGAGAAACAAACAGAAAATAGAGAGAGAGAGAGAATTTTACAGCGGGAACGTTTGTGGATTGAATCAGAGACTCGAACTCTAACGACGAAGGAATTTGTTCGAATCTTTGGATTCGGAGGGACTCGTCCATGCTTTCTCCGGTGCTATCTAGCTGTTCGGACATTGCTCCGATTAGTTTTGTTTTTCATTTTGAGAGAGAGAGAGAGAGAGAGAGATAGTAAGAGTTTTGGGCTGGGCCTATAGTTGAAGCCCGAATGTTTAGGTCCAGATTCAGGGTTTTGGCATTTTGGGCTGGACCGAAATGGACAGAACTAGGCTCACACAGAAGTGATACTGTTATCAATGATTTATGATTTTGGGTCGTTTCCATCTCCAGTACCTAGTAGATACCCAAAATTAATTTTTACTTCAATTATCCAAAATTAATATTAAAAATCAGCCCCAAGTTACTGTTTGGTATACCATATTTATAAAAGCATTAACCCCTATACTGATATTTAAATTTTGAAGTGCCTGGCCAATTCTTAGGCCTTTTAATCTTTCAAACAAGTCATTGTATCCTTCAAATATTTCAGGCACCCTTAACCTACTATGTTCTTATTTAATTTTTTAATAATTCAATTGTTACAAGTTACAACAAGTGGGGAAGGGGATTCAAATCTTGTGTTTGCTTTGTGTTTTGTATTTTTCATTTTTCAAAGGTATATTGTATTATGTAACATACTTAAAACCTTCCTTAAAATTTGATTTTATAACATGCACTCTTAAGTCTTAACCTAAGAAGTATGCATTCTTTATTTGGGGTGTTGTATTCATGTCGTACCTATGTCGAACACTTAACATGCCTGGGACACATCTACATGTGTGTCACAACCGTGTCATTTAAAAAAAAAATGCAAGACACGGCTGAGACGTATACAATAACAAGAGAAAAATGAATACCCTTTCACAAAATAAAGAGAACATAAATGAATAATAATAGTGCATTTGAAAATTAATAAATATCTTTATTCATCCTTTTTCTTTTTCTTTTGAGAAGTTTATTATCCTTTAATAGTCATGAATTTGCTTTATTATCCATTAATAGTTATGGTATTTATTTTAATCATTTATGCTTTATTCTTGGTTTGTATTAATAAACACCATCTTCTTCTTCTTCTTCTTCATCTTCCATGGCGATCTTGGGTGGAGGAGCCAAGTTGAAATTGCCACTGCCAACCTCAATATCGACATTAATCATCAGCACCTCTAGCTGAGTGATTTCCTGCTCTGCAACTAAGAATAGAGGAGCCGAGTTGGACGTGTTCTTCATTGGGATTCTCGGAGTAATTCTTAATTAGTTACTCCCAAAACCCGATGAATAGTGCTCTCTCTTCTCACGTTTATGGTGGGATTCAGTCATTAAATTCATAGTAGGGTCCATCATGAGTGTGAGAGAATAAAGCACAATTTCATTATATTCCAAGATTACCTAAGTGTTTTCTAAATATTTGTATCCCATGACATCAATATTGAAAATAGTTTGAAAGCAATGTAATATAAACGAGGAATTAAAAAAAAAAAACTAGCAGCACATCTTTAGGGGCTGCTTTTCCATAGGTATTAGGCACTGGTGTGCGGAGGCATTGCATTATTTCTAATCTGTCACTTGTGCAAAATCCACAGTAAAACTTTAGATGAACTATGATCTAATATTTTCAATAAGAAAAAAAGCAGTCTTAGATGTCAATAAACAATGCTTTTAGTGAGACAAATTGAAGTCATAATTTTCTACTTTCTTTCAATTCACTTTAACAACATTAAGAGGAAAAGAAAAACTTTTTATATCTGTAAAACAAAACAAATATTAGAAAGATGCTTATTGCTCACAAAAGATGAATCTAATTAATCAGAGGTTAAGCAGAAATTGTCCTCCTACACAACTAAAGCCTTAAAGGCATACAAATTGATCCATAATTGGATAAAACAATAGAAGACAACATAAATGAACTAACTAAAAACACAATTAATTTCTGTTAAAAAAAATCAGCAACTAAGGCAACCTATAGCGACACATTGGACACAAATTACTCGTCCCTAACCACAGAACAATGCAGTCTTGATGATAGATATGAGAGCATGGCATACGCCTAGCCTCTGAACCAATAGAAAATTCATCCAAACACACTGCACATTCCTCACCAGCAAAACCCACCGACCCTTGTTCAATCCTCACCACCTCCAATCCCATTATTGATTCTTCACTCGCTGGCCTCACTGCCTCTTCATCACCCTCGTCCTCCTCCTCTTCATCATCATCATATTCTTCTTCTTCCATGTTATAATCACCATCATCATAATCTTCATCATCCATGTAATCCAACCAATTGACATCACCATATTCTTGTTCTTGTTCTTGTTTTTGATCTTGATCTTGATCTTGTTCTCCCCCGTCAGCACTCTCTGACATGGTTTCAATGAGTGTTATTGTTGTCTCCGTCTCTGTCTCTGTCAAGGTGTGTGACTCTTCTGTGGTAATGTGAAACATGAAGTCAGAGAGCCTTGAAGACGAGGATACAAGAGCTTCAAAAACAACCTCTTCTCCCTGTGAATTTAGACCAATGAACGGCATGTAAACTTGCAAATCTGGCGGTGGTAGCGATTGTTGCACCCATTCATTAACGTTCTTCCTATCGGCTTCTGCTTCTACAATACTACCAGACATGTTGTTAAAGAATAATAGTAATAAAGAGAAATTGATCAACTTGAAGAACGAGAAAACTAGAAAAGTGAAACCCTGAAATAACAACAACGACGGAGTTTTAGACTTGGGAGTGTGATTGTGAGAGAAAGTGGGGTTATGGCGAGCGATATATATAGCGAGGGGGATGAGAAATTGCTGCAGGGCCTTCCCTTAATTTCCAACTTCAACACGGTAAAAGTGTAAAACAAGTTCTATCCTAGTCCTAGT
Source organism: Castanopsis chinensis (assembly GCA_032878915.1). NCBI lineage: Eukaryota > Viridiplantae > Streptophyta > Magnoliopsida > Fagales > Fagaceae > Castanopsis > Castanopsis chinensis. Next base: position 11,329,744 of record JAVQMG010000101.1, read on the forward strand.
AGTAGTAGGGTTTTGTATAATGTGATATTAAATATTATATTATATTATATTTTTATAGCCATTTTAAATTACAAAAATCTTTATATATTAATTTTTTTTTTATTGCTTGAAAAAATGGTTTTTTTTTAAGCCAAAACAAATCATGTTATTAAGAATTGTGGTGTTTATTCCACACATTGCTCAATCACTAAACTCATGATTTTGAGTCATCACTTAAAGTCGAGGTTTAGAGTCACGAGTTAAGTCTAAATTGAACAATGTGTGTAAATTCACATATGTGCAACAAAGTTTTTGCTGTTAAGAAAGGGTGTCATTGATTCAGGTGAGTTTTCTCTAGTATGTGCCAAAGTTTGAGATTCATATCTTTTGTGTTAAAAAAGAATATCTGGCTTCCACATAAACATCTAGGTTCTTGTAGAAATGACTATTTGCTTAAGAAAAACAGACCATGCCAGCACTGATCCACGCTATATCTGTGAAAGCCACCTCAATCCAATGAGTCATGGATATCCCCTCTGGAGATTCATAGCAAGCTAAAGAAGACATTTTTCAATCTTCATTTACTTCATGCAACTTTCCAGTTTCCTTCAATTTTTCGGACCAAGAACTTATCAGCTAAATCTCAACTAGTCTAGGAAACTTTGGGTAGTACTTTAAATTATAGATTCCAGAAAGTTATAATAGAAATGAAACAGAAGATATAACATTAATAATTAAAGAAGGGTGTGGGGGGGCAAAGATGTCGAAACACCACGTGGGCCTTGGGCCTAGTCCGAGAACGCAGACTCCGCCAATAGGCCGTAAATCGAGAATGAGGCCTCCTAAAACGGGGGCCCAGGAGCCCGCCGACCAATCGCTGACCTGTTGGGAGAGAGAGTCAGAGGAGAGGGTATCCTCGGACAACATCATCAAGGACCGAAGAGCACGGCATGGCGCCCAAGGAAGAGCTCCTGAAGCCCAATAAGTCATACAGAGCTTCAACGGGGACGCCAAGGAGGTTAAAGACTTCTCACCTACCGCTTGGCCGCATTAATGGGGAGGTGACTTCTGAGGGGACGACAATCAGCTTTATAGCCATTGGGGAGCGTTTTCAAGGACAGGACGGATGGGAACCAGGAATGGGGAGTATAAATAGAGAAAGGGGAACTACTGGAAAGGGATCCGGATTTCGCTCACCAAGGATATTCTCTCTCCCCTCCTAGATAGCACAAGGGAAACAAGGACAGAAGCTCATCGGCCCACGTCCGAGGAAAGCAAAAGTCACTCCACCAGCCCGTTGCACACCAATAGTGAACTTAGCCCATACGCCATTGCTTGCTACCGCCCTAGCAAGTCTAGGTTTCAAGCCCACTCTCTACAAATTCTGTTGTATAGGCCACTTGGACCAGCCCAGTCACGCATTTGGGTCCAAGGCTTAATTTGTGTCCTTACAAAAGGAATAATATTATAAAAGCTGTTAGTCAAAAATATTGGATTTTTTGCTTATAATTTAAAGAGAGACTAAAGAACATGTTTCTTCCTTTTAAACAAAAAAAATCAGGAGCATGATGGTTGAATATGGCAGATCTTATACTCTCTAAATCTGTAAACCCATAATAAAAAATAAGTCTCTCAATGCAATCAATCAGGGATGAAGCCAAGACTTGGAATTTGAGGGGGCAATTTTGATGTTGGCGTGTAAAATTTATCTTTTGGCTTTGCTGCTTAATTGCTAAAGGGTTTTATTTATTTATTTTTGTGTGTCTTTGATGTGTGCCTTGCTAGGTAAGGAAAAAATTATTTAATTTAAAAAATTTTAAAGGGTCGGGCTGTTTGTTTTAGGTAAAATTGGTTGATTAAGCTTAATCGTGTTTAGCTTTACTATTGATAATTTTGTTGTTGGGCTAATTTTGTTGGGCTTGTATATTTTGTTTTAGGGCTAAAAACTTTTTTTATAAATTTCTAATGTGGTAAGTGGTTATTGGTATATGTTAAAAAGCGATGTAAGTGACAAGTCTAAATGCGAACCAAAAAGAATTTACTACCTCAGTTATTTATAAAAATGTTGTAGAAAGTTTTGTGGTTATAGCATTACTCGTAAAAGAATTAATGATGTTATTAAGGGAGGTAAAGTGTAATTTTATAGAATAAAATTACTAAAATTAGTACCTATATAATACTAGCATTTAAAAAAAAAAATTAGGAGGGGACCATTGCCTCCCTTGGTCCAACTATGCCTCCATTCCTACCAATCAACACTTAGACATACCACAAACTTATAGTAAAATAAAACCTATGCAATTAACACCTTATTAGTGACTTAGTCATAGAATAAACAAACAAACAAAAAAGAGATCAGAGAGACAATGATTTTTGATTGATTTACGCTTGCCTTTTGATTTGAACTTAGACGAAGAATACACGGCTATTTAGAGCATTCACTTCCAATTTCAATAAAAAAATTATATTTTACCATCTTAAAAGCTACTTTATCATTTATATCGTACTATTTTACAACACATCCAACATTCTAACTTTTATTTTCCTATTCAACTTATTAAAATAATATATACTACCCAATAAAATAATATAATCCAAGCTTGCTACAGTGCTACAGTGTCATCCTACAATACTATAGTGCCATCCTACCCAATAAGATATAATAAACATTATGCAATTTTTGCTAATGTGTCATCCTACATTTAGGATGGCACTGTAGCATAATTGCAAATTTTTTTGCAATTGCAAGATCGGGTAGCGTGGGTCTTTGGGGCTCTGTTGCTTAATTTCACTTACATATGATACATGAGAGACCTGATGCTAATGCTCTTATATTATAGAAAACCTGCACCCTATACTCTTAATTTCAAGATAAATTTTACAACTAATCTGTGTACAACTTCCTTACCCAAAATTAATTTTTAGGACAGTTAAATAATTTTTATCCTAATGAGATAAGAGTTAAGACCCAACATATAGCCAAACACAGGGTCAAGTTTTACAAGTTTTTCACTATTAAATCTATTATCATTGTCAAGTTTTTCACCTTGAAAAGTTATAGTTCTAATTTGTTTTTTCTATTTACTTTTGGTTTTTATTGATTTGAGTCATTAATTTTATGGTACATATGTGTAATTTGATTCTTTCTTTTCTTTCTATATGATTCATTCACTTCATTCTTATTGTTGTTATTGTACGTTTACTAAAATAAGATTTATGTTGTAAATTTGTAATTTCAATTGCCATCATTATGGAGAGCGTGTCTACGACATTTGCAAAAATTGAAGAGAGAAAAAATAAGAATCAAGAAGGTATAAAGAAAGCACAAAATAAAAAAGATCAGTATATGAAAGACTTGATAAATCAAAAATCTTTTTCGAAGAACGATATCAACAGAAAACATGAAGAGTGCGCTGTGATTAAAGAAAATCAAAAGGCATACAACTTAAAGAAGACATACTTAAGGGCTAAAACCAGGGAGGTCGATACCGTACCGGTACCGGCCGTACCGGCCAGTACACCGGTACCAGTACACTTTTATTTTGTACCGGAAAAAATACCGGCCGTACCGGCCGCGTACCGGCCATACCGGCAAATTTCGGCCATACCGGCTATGTACCGGCCGTACCGGACTAAAACATAAAATGCTGTTTTTTTTTTTTTTTTTTTTTTTTTTTTTTGTAATTGTGGCAGTTTTTGTCTCTTAAATAATCAATAATGGAAGTATTTTATAGATAATTTCATTATTTTACCTAACCTTTGATCTCTCCAATTCTTTTATTTAATTCTTTTATAGATAATTGTTTTACCTGCATCAATTCTAATCTCCAGTTGATCTTTAGGTTGTTGCTGTATCAATTAGTACACAATAGTTGAAATGGAAAGTATTTATGAGACTAAAAGTTGGAGAGTTTGTGTGTGTAAATAGAGATTTTGTGTATGTGTGTGTGTGTGTATATATTAAATATATAAAATAGCGGTAAACCCGAAACGGTACACCGGTATTGACCGGTATCCGAAATATACCGTACCGGTGGCCAAACCGGTACAGCCTCCGGTACGGTATTGACTTCCTTGGCTAAAACGCCCGTATTTGACCAATATGAGAACCTTTTATCACAGGACTATATTATGAGGCATGGCATGTGATACTGTGATCAATGCTTTTGCGTCATGTTCATTATGGTTCTTGCTCCATTGCTTAGTATATATGCCCTATATTTAGATTACATAATAGTAGAAAACAATAATATCTAGTAGTATTAGTTTTTTTTTTTTAGTTGAGTTGAATATTAGTCATGATGTTCTTCACTCTATATCTAAGATGTAGATCATCATGTAATATATATAAAAAATTATCAAGTTTTTATAGATTCTTCCTCAATAACTTGAGATATATTTGGTTTAATTCTCTCTTGGCCTAAGTTAATGTTACGAGCCCAAATTTTTTTTTAAAGACATTGTGAATCATGACAAGAAATTTATGATTTAACTAGTTGGCACTTCTTTATGTTTTCAATTGAGACATTTAAAGTTCAAATCCTCCCTCCTACGCCCCAACTATTGAATTATTTTTTATAAAAATAAATAAATAAATAAAATGGAGCTTTAGTGAACCAAAAGAGAAAAAAAAAATTGTAATCTTATTTATACACCTTAAATTTTTAGATTATTGCATGAATTTCAATTAACTCAATTAGTAAAACTTATTTTACTTAAATAATTAAAGTATCTATCAAGTCAAAACTGCTAAAAAAAGGAAACCATATAACCATAAAAATAAGGATATAGATGGTTAGAGTGTTTAGTCATTAACAGCAAACATAAAGTGTTACCTCATTGAATTGGATAGGTTAAAAAATGCAAATTTATGTTGTAACCAAAATTGTTCTATCGAAGATCATGCACACGCGAACTATAGAGTTCGAATGATTCACACCCAAAATGTGATTAGAATTCAGCTCCTCTACCTCATTGATTTGCATTGCACTAATAATTTTTCAAAAATCTATCAATATTTTCTATATTTCTAATGTATATACAAGTTTATCAATATTCTTTGATTTTTTTTTTTTTTTTTTTTTTGAGAATCGATAATCTTCTTTGAAATTAAAATGAGTAAAAAATGATCACTAAATTTTATTAGATGGTTCCAAACTATCTGAGTTAGACCTGAATCATATCTAACAAAACCCAACCAGATCTAGCTCTATTTATTCTATACTGCAGTACTAATGCTAGATACTAAGAGAGGCACATAATGTCTAAAGAGGGTGATTTCAGCTCTTAGCCCGCGCCTTGGTGCTAGTTTATAGTATATTCATTTTGAAATCCTCCACCATTACAAATACTTTCACCAGTAGGATAAAGTACAAACCATGTGGACCTAAAGAACTATTGCTTGTATACCATTTGATAACAAAATAATCATGAATGTAGTAAAAATGAACTAAACAATTAATTAATTAATTTTATATTTAGGTATATTTTTATATAGTTTTAGACAACTTATGTTCATTTTAGAATTTAAATTAAGTAATAACTATTTAGGTATATTTTTATATATTTTTAGACAACTTATGTTCATTTTAGAATTTAAATTAAGTAATAACAGAAAAGAAGAACAATAGAACAAAGAAGAGTAAAAGTAGACATTAAAAGTAATATATAATACATGTTTTGCTTTCAAAAAAAAAGTAATATATAATACATAGTAGACATATTTTTAGTTTAAAGTTGTTAAAATAATATAAACATTGAAATAATAATAATAATAATATACAAAATATTTTTTTTTTGGAAAAAAAAAAAAACTATTCGCGTGACATCCTTCATAGCACAATTAATGATGTTTTAAAAATTGAAATTGAATTGAATAGACAACAAGTGGGTCAACACACAAAATACTAAAGGCATATTTGGTAGACTGTAATATGCATTGTAATATAATAGTTATTCCTATAGTTTAGCTATTCTTTAGTTTGATTATGTTTTTATTACAAGGAATAATCATTCCTAATGAATAGCTATTCTTCAAAATAAGGAATAATTATTCCTCTTTAAAATGTTGTATTAGCTGTTCCTTAAAATGTTGTATTAGTAAGTGCAATAATTTTAAAACCTAATATATTTCCAAATAAACAAGCTTTCCATATACATCTAACAATTATAAAATTAAAAAATCATAAAAAATAATGCATACCTCTCTTAAATTTAAAAATAACAATTTTTATGGAGATATAATTGTATGAGTAAGATATTTCATAAAATAAATGTTAAATTTCATTCAAATGTTATAACTCACAACCAAACTAATAAATAGGTTTAGTTATTACATTATAACACACTTTATTACTAGTAATAAAGATTACAATTCCTGTCGTTTGGTACATTAAATGTAGATTACATTAAGAATAGTAATCTTTATTACTGGAAATAGAAGACATTGTAATAGAAAAACTATTACTATTCATAAATTTGGTTGTTACATATGGAAAGTTTGTAAAAGATGATGTATAAGGAAACTTTATATTTTTGGAAATATATTAATTTTAAAACCTATTATATATACTAAGAAATAACTATTACATCCATTTTAAAGAGGAATAACTATTCTTCAATTAAAAGAATAGCTATTCCAATGTAATAACTAATCTATGTAATAAAAATGTAACCAAATAACTGAAGAGGAAACTAATTTAAGTTTGATTGATACTCCACAAGTTTCATGAAATTGAAAAGAGAGGTGCTACGTCCACAACATTTTTACAATATTTTCACAACAAATCATAGGTGGTTAGTTATTATTGGTTCAAATTTGAACTTAACACTAGGATTACTTTTTTACCCCAACAATAACAACCAGTAACAGCTTACCACTTAGGATTTATTGTGAAATATTGTAAAAATGTTGTGGACATATCATTTCTCAATTGAAAATAATCTTCCTTGCTAGCGTGGGTTCATGTTTTACGAATCAAAAGAGGAATAAGATAGGACTATAGTGTTGGGCATTACGCAATTATATTATCTTCAAATAAAATTCTTTTAAATTTTTATATGTCTAAAGTCAGTAAAAAATTAAGTAAAAACTTGGCTTAATTTATTTGTTGTAAAACCAACATTATTAATTTTAGATTAAAAAAAATTTTAATTTGCATGATCCGTAAAAAAAAAAAAAAAAAAAAAAAAAAAAAAAAAAAAAAAAAAAGAAGAAGAAGAAGAAGTAATAGGCAGTGATTGTCCCTCCCTCTCCAATATATATTGCACTCCTATTCCAACACAAAACCGAAACCGAAGCAAAAGTTTTTATTTTGATAAACCGAAGCAAGAGTGTAGTAGTATATTTTCTCCTATATTTATATTTCTTTCTTAAGTTGTTGAGAATTAATAATGATGGATGAGAGCGAAATCCCTGGCTCCTTATGGTCTTCTTATTCTCCCAGTACGTCATGACAACTTGCATCAAAGCAAGTCCATGTTGAATTTGATGTTGCTTATCCAACAGTTACCGTCTTCTCATTCTGCTGCACAAGTTGTCGACTCCGAGGTTGTTATTCCAAAACCAATCAGTTACAATCTTGTAATTCTGCTGCACAAGATGTTGATTTCGAGGACGAGGACGAGGATGCTATTACCGGAACCAATTCCAACTCCGAGCTTCGAAGTGACTCGTTTTTGAAGTTTATGGCTGAACAGTTACCACCTTTTGGATTCTGCTCTGGAGCATGAGATTACTAAGTCAAAGGCACCAATGTAAGCTGCTGTCAATTCCTCCAAAGTTGCTAGCTGTAGCAAATTCAAGCGACTTGGTTCCTCTGCCATTGTTTTCTGCATCATCTTTCTTGGTTCCTCTACCAATGCCTCCTCCTGCAGCTGTTGTTGATTTTGTTAGTGAGTGCACTTATTACAAGAGCCAGCCAAACCTCGCCTGCGCTGCACTCAATCAAGTTAATCCGCAATTCAATGTAGTGAACAATACTCAATTTCAGCCTCCAGTTGCTAATGCTAATGGTATTACTTCTTATTACAAGCGAATTTGTCCCTCTATCATTGAATTCTGCAGTGACTGGTGTGGTTTCATCACCTCTACCGATGGCTCCTCCTCATCCTCGTGCTGTTGATTTCAATAGTGAGCGCACTTATTACAAAAGCAGGCCTAACATCTCTTGCGCTGCTGCCAATCAAGTTAATCAACAATTCAATGTAGTGAACAATACTCAATCGCAGCCTCCAATTGCTAATACTAATGGTATTACTTCTTTATCATAATTTTTTCTTTAAAGAGTTTATTTTGTATTCTTATTTGTATGTACTGCTTATAGAATTTCAACAATGCTATTATTTATATCGCTCTCTGTCACAAATGAATTCTCATAAAAAGGAGTTTTTTTTTTTTTTTTTTGGCACATTGGTCAGTTGTGTATTAATTAGCTTGAGTTTTATTGCTCTTTGTTTTGTATTGTTTAGGGCTCTGTTTAATTGTAACTTGGAACTAGCCTTGTTTCTTCTAATGAATAAATCTTCCTGATTTATCAAATTATTAAATAAATAAAACAATTATATTATATCTATAATATATTAATATATGTTTATTTGCTATGAGAATAGAGGCATGTTTTTTTTTATTTAGCATGTTGTGCTGAACAGTTATTTGATGATTGAATAGTTACATCAATTTGTGCTGTGGTTGTGGGTTTCTGCAATTAGCTGCCTCTACATCACTTGCTGAATTTGCTTTCTTGACCGTGTACAGTTTTTCAATTAACAGCAAAGATCATTGAAAATTCTGATGAGGCAAAGCGTCAACAGAGGTTGGTAATAAGAAATTTTATGTTATTTCAAATATTTTACAATGCTTCTCAATTTTTTTTTTATATTTAAAATGGATTGCATACCAATTTGATTATTTTCCATATTAGGAAGCAAGAAAATCTAAAATCAGCTAGACAGTCTAGAAAAAGAAGACAAGATGTGATGAAAAACACTGAGAAAAAGGTAGTGCTTTGTGTTTTTTGTTAACGCTAAACACTCTCACCAACAATATCCTTATATGAATGATAATTTAAGTTTTCATGGTTTTATATAGGTTGAAGATCTTAAGAAGATAGCCTCAGAATTATCACTGGCTTGCTCAGAGCGTAAAGAAAATTGTGACACATCTCATTATTGGAATAGTGTTGCAATAATTGATCATGTGACAATTATTACACGGGTAAGTTTGAGAAACAAATCATGGAAGTGCAAGGGTGTAAAATTACTTTCACTTTCTTTCTTTCTTCCCTTTGGAGTTTTTGCATTCATATAGAATATGCTGCTTATATATCATATGGATTTTTTCAGGTCTATACATCTAAGAAACAACTTATGAGAGCGACAGGGTTCCACCCACTCAATGACCCAGTTTTTATTTCTATAGTTGAAAATGTTGGTCTGAATTTGTCGGATGTTAGAAGCCTAATACATGCAACTACATATCTCACTTCACCAATTCCACCATACCTTAACCAACTGGTTTCTACTTTTTCCAATGCTCTAATCTACATCCCCAAGGACAACAAGTGCAAAATCAAAATTTTCTGAATACTGGTTTGCATGGGGCCATGCCTGGTTGGGACAATAACCAACAGAAAAAGTATTAGTTCAGAATTATTGATATTAATTTGTACAACATCTTTCTAATTGCTATTATGATTTAGTTAAATCACTATTGGTTGATTCGGACAAAAGTACTAATAATGTAGGATTTGGATTTCAATTTCTTGTTGAAATGACTTGAATGATATGTTAAATTTGCCTTTTCTATTGATGAAATTTATGGATGGTTGAGCTTTATTAATTTTTTAAGTTGAAATTATTATGCGGGATATCACTAGTGTTTTTGTTGGAGCAATATACCTAAAGTTCAAATCTTATGTTATTAAATTTGTATTTACCAATATATAGAAGCAATTGTTCTCTAGATCACTTGATCTGAGATTTTGAAGCCCAAATGCAAACCTTGTGAAGACACTTTGTATGTTCTTAGTGTTGAAGTTTATTGCCCCGTATATGTACTGTTCTTCCATTCCTTATTCTCTATCTTGTACTTTCTTGCAGAACTTCTGTTGCTTCTATATACTTTTCCAAGAAAATAATGCATTATGACAATATTTGTTTCAACGACTAATAATTTTGGAAAATATTTTGTTTTATGAACTCGGTAGATCATATGGTGATTATTATTTTTACGATGTCACCCTTGTTTGGCTAGCAGGCTAGGAGTGATAGGTTGAAAGCTTTCAAATCTATGAATTCCATTCCACCTTTGCATTTTCTTTGCACACCTTGTCCTCTCTAACCTAATGGATTGAATTTTCCTTCTGAATTTGTCTCCGCTAAAATTTCCATATCATGGAGATTGAGTGAGATTCGTCACGTAAAGACTCAGAAAGTTTAAAACTCTTTGTTTTTTTGTGCTTAAACCTACACACTAACACAAGTATATTTCATTCATATTCAGCAAGACACAACCACCTTTGGTCTTCTATGGCAATTTATTTTATGTCACCAACAACCAGCTTCTTTTAACTGAAGGAGAACAACCCTGATACCAATTATTTTCTCTACTTTTCTTCTCTAAGATTTGCTACCCCAGTTAAAATATCCACTCCAATGGCTGATACCAACATTATCCCTACCATTGAGCTTTCTGAGACTTTTGCAAGATTGAAAAAACAAGGCAAAGTAAGCATCTTTCATTTTGATTTCAAATCCACACCTTTCACTTTCTATTTTGGGTACTTTGATGTTGGACTACTGGTATTTCTGTTGTTGTGCATCTTATCATTATGGCTTTCCTGTTTTCTTATTATATGCCATTATGATCTTTTTTGATATGGTAATGGAGCATGAGTTAATAATTTTAAATTTGGTTTACTATCTTATGTAATTGCTCCACTGTTGAGTGAGATAAGTCTTGGAGATTTGGTTGTGTTTTGAAGGGTTCTAAGTGGTTTAATTTGTTCAATTGGTCGACGACTCTGGTGGATTTTAGTTTATGGTGTGTTTGAATATGGTAAGAAAAGATGTATCATAGAAGAGCCGGTTGAACTACAAAGTATTATGGGGAGCTGAAAATTCAAATTTATAGGGTGATGTTACCGACCTAATCTCTTTAGCAAATTTTCCATGCTTCTTCTATGAATATGTGTGCATCATTGTAGAGCCTTCAATTGAAAATTATACTATAAGTTTGTAATTGTCCATGACTAGCCATAGAACACAGCTGGAATGCATATGTCTGGGTCAGTTATCAATTCTAGGTAAAATTATTATCCATTTTCCTTGAACTGGGACCTTGTACGGTTCTCTTGGCAGTTTTTGGTGATAATTTGTTGTTTTAGGTCTCAAGTTGTGATCTTGCTGTTGGCAAATGACCTCTAACTCAAATGGTACCTCCTCTTCTCATAAAATGCAATGGGAGAGCGAGTTCGTACTTTCAAGAGCACAGATTAAATAACCAATAAAATAAAAAGAGAGCGAATGAGGTTGCAGGCTTGCAACTGTATTTCATTTTGGGTATTGATGTGAACTTGTTACTTGGCCAATGCTTTGCCAACTTTACGAAAAATTATTCAAGTTCCATGCCATCTTCTAAAGCATGGCTTTCTAAATTATCTCTTGTAATTGCTAAGGTCCTATACTGCAGATTTTGGCATCTTCCTGAATTGTGAAATCAGATGTACTCGTTTCACTAAATCATGAACTAATAATTTCAATTTCATATCATTTGGGATCAAGTGTTAGCAGTTGTTAAACGTGCAAGATTCTCTATCAAGCATTGTCTCTATAATGAGCATGCACGTGTAAACCCGTACACCACGGCTGGTGATTCTGACCTTTCAACCACAGCAGAAGCATTGAAGGTTCTTGCTCACTTGGATTAGACATTATTGAGCTGGGTCCGCCACACTCTGATCCTTTGGTGGATGCTCCAATTATCCAAGTATTATAGTTGTCTTTTATGTTTGTTAAAATTAATGTGTGCACTTCTCTTTATGAGGTGTCTTTTTATTCAAGCTGCAGCTACATGTTCCTTGGCAAGAGGGACCAATTACAATGCAATTATATCTATGATGGAGGTAGGGCCATTATACAACAATGCCATGCCATTTTTTGCCATCATCAGATCAAGATACAAAGAATGCTCTATTATTTTGCTGTACTCTTTCTCCTCTATTTTATTTTAGGCAAAACATCCACTATCAAGTCTTTGTGAAATGTTCATAAAGAATAGTAATTTGACTTGCGCCATACCACCTTTGCTATTAATGAAAACTCAATTTCAGGAATTTTTTTTTTTTTTTTTTTTTTTTTTTTGAGAAACTCAATTGCAGAAGTTGATTGAAAAAACTTTTCCTGCTATAGTAGCGTTATGCTTTTTTGCACATAAAGATTGATACTTGGGAAAATTACACTTTACCACCCTAAACTATACACCAGATTACATTTTGCACCCTAAACTATTCAAATGCACACTTTGCACCCTAAACTATCACTCTTATCACACTTTACACCCCAATGTTACTTTTACCATTAAGTTAGACATAAATTATCACTCTAATTTACCTGTAAAAGTAATGTTGGGGTGCAAAGTGTGATAAATGTGATAGTTTAGGGTGCAAAGTGTGCATTTGAATAGTTTAGGGTGCAAAGTGTAATCTAGTGTATAATTTAGGGTGGTAAAGTGTAATTTACCCTTGATACTTTGTTGATATGGCATTCTTTAATGTGGTGTAGTAAATATTTTTACAATAATAGCAACAGGTCAATAACAATAATGGTTGTTGTAAGTGTTATAAATTATATTTCAGAATAGATCGACATGTATCCTGATCTTTCATGAAAGGACTCTATACCTGACTATATATGATAAGTTGTATTAGCTCTAGCATGAAACTGTTTTTTGAGAAGTGGTGAAAATTCTTTCAGAAAAAAGGGGAAATAAAATTATTCAGAACCTCATTATATTGATGAGTTAATTGTTGATTGTTTTGAGTGCTAGGTAAGCTCAGTTGAGGTCATTAATGCCTATGCATCTGTGAGCGATTGAGTATAGCCTCTTCTTTGAGAAATTAAAGATGTTTGTCTACTTTTAATCTCTTCTTGGCATCCAATATATATCTCTTAAGATAACCTTTGAAATTTTGAATGAGTTTCAAGTCCCAACGGAAGAGAAAAAAGGAGTTTCAAGTCATTAATAAACCACAAACAATAACTATCATAGCAATTAGTGGATTGGAATCAGTAATATGCCCCTGAATGGTGGCTATATTTAGGAAGCAAATGCATCTGAAATCTAATTGTGGTTGTGCTGGGTGTGTAGATAGACCATTTCAATTAGTTGATTTTAAATACCAATGAGATGATTTTAAATACCAATGAGTTCCTAATGCTCTAAAACAGGTTAGGTTTAGAAGATTTACCTTTAAATGCTTGTGTAGGTTGTTGTGCATTTATTGTTGCTACACTCTCGTTTAAAAGATTCTCTCTCTCTCTCTCTCTCTCTCTCTCTCTCTCTCTCTCTCTCTCTCTCTCTCTCTCTCTCTCTCTCTCTCTCTCTCCATTTTTTATTCTTTCTTGCAACTCCACGTTGTATTGATAGATCATTGTGATTTTTAAAACTCTATTTTGTGTTTATACGTTTTGGTGTTGTATTGTTTAGTTCCCCATTTCAAGTAGTATATATCTCTATCTTATAGTTTTGGTTTGATTTTTCTTTTTCTTTTTTTGAGTTACTACTTGATTAATTTGGAAGATTTTAGGTTTATATCAAAATACAACCTTGGCTATGTTAATAACATATCAACATTCAGTCTATTTCAGTCCACTTCATCAATTTGATTTGGTTCGGTCTACTTCAGTCCACTTCAGTCAATTTTGGTCCAATTCGGTTTACTTCAATTCAATTAGGTCCATTTGGCCTACTTTGGTCTGTTCGGTCCCCATTTTAGTCTACTCGGTCTACTTTGGTCAATTTTGTCATGTTCAGTCTATTCTGTCAAATTCGGTTCATTTGGTCTAGTTTGGTCCAATTTGGCTCTTTCAGTCCACTTCAATCTACTCGGTGCAATTTAGTCCATATAGTCCACTTAGGTCTATTCGGTCTTGTTTGAACCATTTTGTCCATTTCAAATTACTTCGGTCCAAGTTGGTGTACCTACATAAGAATGGCAAATTACAAGTTTTGGGTTGAGAATACTATTAATTTATTTGCGTAATATCAATTGTAATTATATGATAAGTTTTTGTTACCATAATAATCTCCAGAAGAGAATGAGAATTTAAATAATAACTTTGAAACTTAAAAATTTTAATTGTGCCAAAGGAAATTAGAAAAATATAATGCATAATAACGATAGTTAGAAGAATATGAACCATTTCATAAAAGAATAATATCAATAAAAAAAAATTTAAAAATTGTGGTGCCCGAGCCCAAGACACTTGATTTTTGAGAACCTTCTCTTGGGTCGTTGGGTTGGCATTTTTGGCTAGGGACACACAAGAGAAAAGTGAGGAACGACCTAAAAGAGTAGGCTTCAGCTCAAAATAGCTTAAGCCTTCTCGGGAAACATAAAGACAAGGGAAAAGAACAAATAAATTGGGAATTTAACCCAAAACTTATCAAGTGTCTTGGGCTCAGGCACCACAAAAATGATGGAATTATGAGTTATATATATCTTTTGAATAGGTACTCTCAACCCAAATATGTTTTTTCCCTATAATTAAGTGCATAAAAATGGACCAAAGTGGACACAAATGGACTAAATAGAGTGAAGTGGAATGAATGGATAGAATAGAACCGAATGGGAACAAGGTGGACCGAATAGGATCAAAGTAGACTGAATAGGACCGAATGGATCAATTAGACCAAATTGGACCGAATTGAGCCGAATAGGACGAAGTGGACATATGGACCAAATAGAAGCAAATAGGGCCGAATAGGACTAATTGAACCGAATAAGACCATAATAGACTGAATAGGACCAATATCAACTAATAAGACTGAACTGGACTAATGTAAACGGAATAGAACTAAAGTAGGCAGAATGGACCAAATAGGACTATTTAGACTGAATAGAACTGAAGTGGATAGAATAGGACCAGTGTTAACAGAATGGACCCAATAGGACTAAAGTAGACCAAATTAAACCAAAGTAGAGTGAAGATGATAGAATGGACCGACTAGGATTGAATAGGACTTTTGAATATGTATCATTTTTATTACATTTTTAGGGCTCATATTTCTAATTTCTAATGTCTACTATGTTTGTATTTTTTAACTCAAAACTAAAGAGTTTAGCCTAAATATAATAAAATTTGATACTTTTAAACCCAAAAATTAAGGAAAATTTGAATTTATGAGCTAAACTTGAAAATGCAATCTACAAAAAGAATCAATTTAAAGCCTAATTAATCCAAAATGGACAGAAGGGGACCAATATTTAATAAGTGGACAAAATTGGACCAAAGTGAACTAAAGTAGACCTAATTGAACTAAATGGGACTGAAGTAGGCCTAATTGGACCAAATAGAATTTGTTTGATTTTTAGGGAGAAATTATTTTCTACAAATTTTAGAGAAAAAATTATACATTATATTACAATTATAAAATAATTATTTATTCTCATGCATCGTGTGGGTCTACAACTAGTGATTAATAAAACACAAGAGTTCCACGCAATCATTTCAAATTAATAAGTCTCAATCATCCATAAATTTCATCAAAAGAAAAGGAAAATTACAGTTTCATTCAAGTCATTTAAACTAGAAATTAAAACTCAAAGCCTAATTTATAAGTATTTCTGTCCGAATTAACTAAATCATAACAATAATTACAAAGATGCAACAGAAATTAATATCCACAAATAAATCTAAACTAACATTATTCTGCTCAATTCTGCCTATTATTGATGAGAAAGTTAATTGCTCCTATTTAGGAAAATCTGATTTTGCCCTTGCTGCATGGTAGCTGTTGGTTTTCAAAAATAGGAATTGGTGCCTTGATGGAATTGGCAGCTGTAGGTACTGGCTGGTGAAAGAACTGGTGCCTTGATGGAATTGGCCAAGCAGCATTTTTAGATGCAAGTGTCGGGCTATTGACAAGAGCTAGAAACCCAGGGTTGTTGAGTGGGTGTAGCCCCGTCAACCGCATAATTTGTAGCTCAAGCATAGAGATCTGGGAAAATCCATATAATATATATTAGCCACATATTCCTTGTGAATGCAAAAACTTCATCGAAAAAAAAGAAAGTGAAAGCACTTCATGGCAAATCTATTTTGTTATATTCATCCACATCGTTTTAACACCAAATCCAATTTTCACAAACTTTATGGCCACACAATAACCTCCATGACATTTATTGTCAAATAAAGTATAAAACAATAATAAAGCAAGTGACCAAAGAATTGCATAGTTTGACGACAAAGGTAGCATACCCGAGTTTTCGTTATCTCATTCTCATGTCTTAAAATTTGAAGCTCATAATAAGATTTGCCACCCTTTTTTTTCATTTCCGAAAGATTCTGCCAAAAAAAAATTAGGTATTTAAGAGATATCCTAATTTTGCCTTGTGATGGTTTTTTTTTTTTTTTTCTTCAATCCTAAATGTATAGAGTACATGAAGAGAACTTGATCTAAACTCCAGGAATGAGACCAACACTCTTGTGACTACTCGATACTAAATTCTTTGAAAACTGAGCTATATTCTCCTCGTGTTACACATGTCTTCTTCTTCTTTTTTTTCCTTTAGTGCAACATGTCTTAGTCTCTTAGGGTATTAATATCAGTTAGCAGGTAGGCTATGATATGCAATTCTATAGTATACTCTATTTTTTAAGAAGTAATAGTATTATTCTTTTATTTTATTTTAAATTATGTAGGTCTTATTACATCAAAATATCGCTAAAATATGTGTATTGTTTTTTTTATATCAAGTAATACACATATTAATGTCCTAATGAATGTTCGTAGTGTATATAAATTTTGTCCCCCACCCCCCGAAGTCAAATCCTGGCTTCGCCACTGCCTATATAAAACCATATAAATTTTAAAAACCATTAAAAAAAAATCACAGATCTTTAAGGATATAGATGGTGGGAGGGCTTAGTCATTAACAACAAACATAAAGCTTTACCTGTGTCTCAATTTGTTTCATCTCTTCTTCTTTTCTTATTATAGAGCATCTAGCTATTGCCATCATCCTAAGCCGACCACAGTTCACAAACATAAACAAGAAACAAGTGAGTTGTGTCGAAATATTAAGAAACACACAGACCAAACCAGATTAAAGCACTGAAGATATAGTTACCTCCTAATATGTCTTGCCTCATATTCATCTCTGGAAGATCCACAAGCTGCTTGTTTGACTTGAGCTCCTGATCTACTCTGCAAAGGAGGTAATGCTGGAATTTCATGTGGTGCACCATAAACCTCACTTTGTGCCATAGGGGAATCACGACCACTACCTACAATAATCAAAAATCAAATGTGACATTGTATGTTAGACACTAGCGCAGGCACACACAGACAGTGAGTTTTTTATTTTAAATTAAAAAAAAAATTTGAAATGAATGTAGTCCTTTATAAAGCAAAATTAAGAGGGTGCTCACTGAATCCAACTAATTAAACTAATACTAATATTTATATTTATAAACACAAAACAAGAAAATTTGTGCATAAACACATATTATTGTTAAACAGCAGAAAAGAGGGTGCTTCTGTTTTTTAATAAATTAGAATGATTTATTTATTGAAAAAAGCAACCCCTTTCGGTGGCGGCTCAACATGCAAGTCCGGGCGTTCACAGGACCATTCTGACTTGCAAAAAAATGCATACATATACTTGCCAAAAAATATTATATGCTAAACTAACTTATTGTGACTCCTCTAATAAAAATTTTGAACGCCCTAATTTGAGAAACACAAAAATTTGTGATCAACAAAAATAAGAGTAGTGCTACTACATTCACAACATTTTTACAATAATTTCACAACAGATCTAATGTAATAAGCTGTTATTGATTCTAATTTGGGCCAAATACTAATAAAATAAAAATGATAAAATTTGTAGCTCATTCAACCTATTCAATAAAAACAATTTCTAATTTCATTTTTCCTTACAAAATGATACCAAGAAAAATATTGTGCTAATTTAAATATCTTAGTTACCACCCTAAATAAAATTCTTAGAGCAGACCCCTTTTGATTTATTTGTGCAACAAGGCCCGAAAGTACAGTCCTAACCGCTCGAGCCACAAAGTTACAGTAAAACAGTGTTTTGTTCCTAATCCTATTCGTACCTAAACAACCCAAAAACGCAGAGGTACAGAGGAGAGCAATACAACTAGTCTCGAACAGAGATTGATATCATAGCATTGATTGCGTTAACCATAAATAATAAGACACATTGTATAAAATAAACGCTTACCATTAGCAGTTGGAGTCTCTGACCTCTGCTGCCACCTTTGAGCAACAGAGGCGCAAGCGAGTTGGAGCTGGTTTATAAGATATCCTCGCAGACTATCGGAATCAAGAGGAGGAAGAGGAGGAAGATCCAACGGTGGAAGAACGATATCTTTGAACAACAACATTGTTTCCGACATCGACACCACACTATTGACATCGGAGTTGGGCTCTTCGTCTTCGGTGATCATGTCCTCATCTGGGTCCAAAACCAAGCACCCATCGGCAAACTTTACCGCTTCATCCCATTCTTCAGGAGGAGAATCAGAATCTGTGTCTATCACTGGCGGATGATAGGCCTGCTCTGCAGCCGAAGTTGAGGCCGAGAACTCTTCCATGAACTTCTCGAATCGCAACTCCGAGTTAGTCCGAGTTAAGTTGGTCTGAATTGAGTTGAACCAGTAGCAATCGTCACTCGGAGGAGACCAGATGGAGTCTGCGCTTTCATCCTCTGAAAACACTAGCGAATTCATTGAGGAAGGGAAATACTAATACAGTTAATACTAAGACGATTTTTTTGCCTTTGTTTTTTTATTTGAGCTCTGTGCTTTGAATAACAGAACGGTATTTGATATTTATAGAAGCGGGATTTCCTAACCGATTTTCAAAAGAAGAACCCACCGCCTTGCTGTTGGAATTTACAACTCTATCCTTAACCTCTAAAATTTGTTTTATCTTACTAACTTTTGTTTTTTATGGGACGTTGTAATGCAATCTAATATTAATTAACCTGATTTTCTTTTATGTTTAGGAGTAGGACAATTGTAGATTTAAATAATATTTTCTTCAGATAATATAATAACGTAAGACCTATCTTAGGATTACTCTTTCTAATTTTCAATCATCCCTAGGTTAAGTTTTGTTAGATATCACGATATACATTCAAAAAAAGAAAAGAAAAAAAAAAGAATTGAAAGAGTGAGGTTTATTCAAAAGTTGAGAGGTTATGGCATTTAATTGGTCATTCACGACTGGAAGTCACATGTTATGGCATCTTTGTCTCAAAGAATTCCAGTACTACATTCTATGGAGATGGTAGAGGCCCTTGCAGCAAAACGGAGGGAGGCTTTGAAGGCTTTTCTCCCAAGAAAAAAAAAAGTTAGTGTTAATTTTGCACAAGATTGATAAATTTTTTGACATGATTCTAAAAAAAAATGAGCGAACAGAAAAAGGGCAAGAAAAGACCAATAATAGTATAAGTAGAAATAGTAAAAACTGACATGTCAATTAATGAAGTAATAACCTTTGTTGAGGATTTGACTCCAAAATTCAAGATTAATGCTTTATTGTTGTTGTAATTAATAAGAACCGAAGATAAATTACTTTTGCATGGTAATTTATCTTCAATTCTGATTAATTACAACAGCAATAAAATAGTATGCAATGAAAACATTTTAGGTTCAAATTCCTAACTTTTGAATTATATATAAATAAATAAAAACAAAGAAAAGCAAATTTATTTTGATAAAATGAGATCAAACATGCATTGGCAACATATCCATGCAATAGTTTGTGTACAACAAATAATTTACTTAGAGTGCAACTCTAAAGAATTGGTCTAATAATCTCAAGTCTTATATGATCCACGAGGACTACATACAAGTTTCCTAGTCATCGTGAGTTCTAGTTAACTCAACTGGTAAAGCCTCTGATGATTGTATAAGAGATCTGGGGTTCAATCCCCGCCTACACCAAAAACTGATTGTTGTCTTGGTCTAATGATAAAGAGCTATCATCAGAAGCGGACGCCATAGATTGAAACTCTCTCTAAAAAAAAAATCCTAGTCATCACCTTGGAACTACCACATAAATTCCACCTGATTACTATTTGGAATGTATGAGAACAAGGAGCTGCACGCATCCAAAAATTAGTCATTTTCTTTAAGAGCCCACCACCTATGATATAAAAGAAGAAAGAGCTTCAAATGCTATTCGCAAAGTTCAACAACGTGATCTTTTTTCTAGAGAGAGTTCAATTTGCTCATTATGATAGCTCTTTATTATCATATCAAGACACCAATCGATTTTTGGTATAGGCAGCAATTGAACCCTGGATCTTTTATTCAACCATAAAAAATTTTACCGGTTGAACTAACTGGAACCCACTGTTCATCAACATTGCTTGATTGCATTTTTCATTTCCTTCAGTAACTATTACTAATAGCGTTGCAACCACATATTATAAAATCACAAGAAGCAAAAACAAAAACAAGACCCACAGTTATAAAATGGCATCCCAAGAAACCTCTGTTGGATATGTTTAAAATTTTTAAACCCTTTTCTTAGAAGCCCAAGTGTGTTTAACTAAGCCCAAGCCCATGATAAATTAAGTCAGCCAGCACATGGAGACTTGGCAGGAACAAATCCCCAACATCATCTATTTCCTTTCATAAACTAGTGATCTTGGCAGCTCCGGTATCAAAGAGATGAAATTCCTCAAATCCCTCCTTTCTTGGTAGAATTTCCTAAGTCTACCATCTTTTCTTTCCTTATTCACTTTTGCAAAAATTCATTACTTTCAAACATTCAGAAAACTACCCGCTGCAATTGGGGAATTTTCCATGGAGAGTAAATCACAAATGGAGCAAGCCAATTGTGTAAGTGTGGTTAATTTCTTATTATATATTAGTCAGCTCTTCTATATAATACTATCCTGCATGAACAGTCAAAAGGCACTGATATTTTCTATAGGGCACGGTTTTAGACTGTAGCAGACACTGTAATGTTAGATATTCATAGATAACTGTTCACGCACTGTTTGGTTATGCACTGTTACAATGAATAGTTTTTTAGCAATTTTTATAAAAAATGAGGAATAACATACTATTCACACATTAAAAAATCCTTCACCCTACTGTAATAACTATTTTAAACAATTTCTAAAAAGCCATTTTGCCACATCTTCAAAAGGAAAGAAAATAAATTTTCCTTTTTGTTAATTATTAGCTTTATTTTGAACACCCTAAAATAGGAAATTTGACTTAAAGCCAATTGCGTACAGTGTGGTTAATAAATTGTATAATATTTAGTCTAGCTCTTCAAACTAATAATACTATCCTAAAAAAAGATCAAAACCACCACTATGATATTTTCTACTCTTACTATTATATTGGAAATTTTATCTTTAGGCATTTAAGACAAGGGGGATATTTGAAGACTAGCGTAGTGAGGGGATAGAATATAGTAAGTTAAAACGGGTTTGAAAGATATTTGCAAACTAGCATCTCAAGTTTTAGAAACTAGAATTCCATATAAAACTTGAGGCTTAAAGACTCACTTCCTACTTGCTGAGTTGGACACGTTTATGCCACATAGATCTCGAGTCTTTTATACTCGATTTCAAAAAACACAGAAGAAAGAAGTACAAACCCAGAAGAAAGAAGTACAAACTCCGGAAAAAGAAGAGAGAACCCAAAAGAAAGAAGGAAACCCAGAAGAAAGAAAGAAAGAAAGAAAGAAGAAGAAGAAGATCCACAGCAAAGAAGAAGACTCACGGCAAACACAAACCTAGTCTCTATCACGCACATCCTGATTGTCGATCTAAGGTACAGTTCTTGATCTCCATCACTGAGCAAACGATCTGAAAATTACACACAACTCAAAGAAAAAGCTATGGAAGAGAGATATAATGAATGAGATTTGAGAGGTTACAGGTAGTTTTGTTTAGGTCTTCTTCTTCTTCTTTTTTCTTCTTATCCGTGGATCTCTTCCTCTTCTTGCATGGGCTCTTGACTCAAAGTTCTTAGCAAAGTTAGTATGCACTGGAACTCGAGTCTCTATGACTCGAGTTCCATGTGGATTTCAGGTCGAATTTTTATCCATGTCAGTTGTTTCAGAACTCTAGAACTCAAGTTTTAAAAACTCAATTTGCTATTGAACTTGAATTTTAAAAACTCAAGATGCTAGTTTTCCACTTTCTTTCACAGCTTGTCAACTAACAAAATTCTTCTAATAATAAAGTGAAATGGAAAAAAAAAAAAAATTCTTGAGACAAGTTCAAAACTCTGTTTGTGAGTGCAAACTAATAGGGTTATCGTTGTATCCTGGAAGGCAACCGCATGAGCCATATGCACTCTAGTAGAGGCAAAATCGTTTCTCAAGTACAACAGATTTAATTTCGTCTAGGCAATAATTTTTGTTTAATATGAATTTTATGCGCTTTTACTCTTGTTGATTTTATTAACTTGATCTTAGCATATCCTTGATTTATCGTATTGATTTATTACCGATGCTGCTTTATAACTTTGTTAATCAATTTGAGCAATCTTCCAAATTATATTTCCAACAACCTCTTTGCCAAATACTATACTTCAGTAATCCTACCGTAGACTTTACGTAACTATGCAACTTTAACCCAAAACCAAGCTTCTCTTTCCTACTTCCACTTCTTTCAAATAAAATCAAGGGGTTGGGCATTGTTAAAAGCTCACCTGACCTTCAAGGGTCATACTGTTAATTAATATCAGTTTAGTAACTTTAGTTAGATTGCTGGCAGTCCTTCGTTTTTAAAGTATTTTATTGCAGTCTTGAAAAAGCAGCAATGAACAATTTATATCTTGCAAGTTAAGAGCCCCGTTTGGTATATATGTTTAAAAACTAAAAATTGTTATTTGAAAATATTTATAGAAATACGTGTTGGTGAAAAAGTGTGTAGAAATAAGTGTAATGTTTAAAATCTGAAAATGGTTGTTTGAAAATACAAACCAAACACCCTCTCATTCTCAGGGATGCCAATTTAAGTACAAGAATAACATCTGCAGGCAACTTAATTTTCAGATTAAAAACTACTAAATGAAACAAGAAGAAGTTTTGGCTACAAGGAAGCATTCTGATAAAAGTTGGCAAAAGTACATTTATATCTAAAAAAAATGTTGAATTTAAGAAGTTAAACATAAACAAATAAGTTAATGAGATTGTAGAAAAGAGTGAATGCAAATGCATTTTTATTTATTAACCACACATCTAAAACTATTTTCTCCATATAAAAATGAGGCAACTAGACAGCTACAAACAACAAGCTGCATAAATAAGTGAGAGAAATTGAATAGAATCAGAATCCGTGTTAGGATGGAAATTAAGAAAACCAAAAATTAGCAATGCAATTGCAAAACAAATATTGAAAAGAGGGCTCAACAAGCATATATAGCATTCTGCAGAGGATCGTAGGAGCTACTTATCTATTGATCCATGTTTGAACCACTTCCTTCGTTTGCGGAGTTCGAATCTTTTGATTCAAAGGGACTCGTCCATGTTTTCCCTGGTGCTCTCTTATTCTTTTTGTTTTTTATTTTGAGAGAAATAAAGAGATTAAGGGTTTTGGGCTGGGCCTGTAAGTTGAAGCCCGAATGTTTTAGGTCCACTAGCTTCGTGAAGTGTAGGGACTCAGGAATTTGGTGAAGATTAATGAAATTATGAGAGTGACCGAGAATTTCAAACCAAAGAACAAAAAATCCGAAGAGAGAGATATAAACTTGAGTGACAAGTGTAAGGAACATAAGCGTGTATTTACTTAATGGCTAATTTTTGTTTCACACTCTCGAATGTGAAAATGTTTCATGCAATGTTTATGCTTTCATGTATGCGTCCACATTACATGATGTGAAAAAGTGTAAAAACGGTTGGATAAAACAATCAGAACCTTTACTTAACTAAACTAAACTTTTGAGCCTTCATTGTATCCCAATTTTGTGAACTTCTCTCTTATTAGATCAATTTCAAACTTCAATGGTAGTGGTAGTGAAGTCAATTAAGGAAGTCATAGAAAATATTATTTTGATAAATAAAATAATGTCTACCTGTCCAGTCTTTTTTTTTTTTTTGGAGAAAGTTTCAACCTATAACATTCACTTCTGATAATAGCTCTTTATTATCCGACCTAATGAACTAAAATTTCATAATTACCATTTTTCCTTGAGAAAATCTAATGCTAGCTTGGAGGTAAAGATTTGCTACTTGGAGGTAAAGATTAAGGCTGCGTTTGGTTGGATGTAAAATATTTTCCGAGTGTAAAATAATTTCAGGTAAAGATATTTTCGGGAAAGGAAAATATTTTTAGGTGTTTGGTGGCATTTTAAGAAATACTTTGAAAAATATTTTCAAGTGTTTGGTAATATTCTGAAAATATAAATTTTCTACTAATTCTCACATTTTCTCAGCCATTTTCTCACATTCCAAACAAATTTTATAAGAGAAAATTGCAATCTATCTACTTTTAAACAAACAAAAATCAAACAAACAAAAATCAAAACAAGCAAACCATTCGGTCAAACTGTCAAACTGAGAGAAGGAGGTGAGACAGGGAGGAGGACGATGAGACAGGGAGGCGAGATAGGGAGGTGAGACAGGGAGGCGAGATCGCGCGTCGATCTCGCCCGGCACGACGTCAACGGCGCGAGATCGCGCGTCGATCGCGCCCGGCGCGACGTCAACGACACGAGATCGCGGGTCGATTGCGCCCGGCGTGACCATAATCGGCGATCTCCCTCTCTTCAAATAGTTTACCCGGAAAATGTGATTTGAAGGTAAAATCACAACTGAAAATATTTTCCACCCCGTGAAGCCTATTTTTCGGTCAAACTGAAAACATTTTCAGTTTGACCAAAATTTCCAAACCAACTAAATACTCTATTTTACGGAAAACAATTTTCGAAAGTTATTTGAAGTCAAAACAAACGCACCCTAAATACCATAAAGTATTTCAAATAGTTTACCAGATACAGTTTCAACTGCATTCTTGCAAGTATCATTACTCAAAACACATCATTAATCTCCTTCCTTGAAGTAGTTTTATAATTATAAGAACATTAAACCAGCCAAACTCAACCGAATAAAGCAAAAGTCAAGAATTAATATTCGTAGTTTAGAAGCCTAACTTATTAAATCATGAGTCTTGTTCTGATGCATTGTCACTCTTTGAAGGTGTGTTTACAAACCTCCAAGAGTACAATTCTATCCCTGCATGGGTTCTAGCACCAGCCACCTCATTGATGGCCACAGCATCTGTAATCTCTTTCAAGTCCTCTGCCATGAGCTTCACTTTCAAAGAGCCAACATTATCATCTACATGCTTAACCTTGGTTGTCCCTGAATGTTTGCAGAAAAGGCAAGTGAAATGTAGAATAGAAAGTTTGTGAAGCATGAAAAAGTAAGGTCTAGCCATAGGGAAGTGAATATGCTAGTACTTATTTTCCACAAAACATTACAGAATGACACTAACTAAATAATGAAATGTAACAATGAAAATTTTAGGAAAGCTTACAATGTTGGTCCCTATGAAAACAGCACCAAAGTATGAGTTAAGAAACAAATAGAAATGAAGAGCATCAATTTTGTAAACTCTTTAAGCATTTGTGTTCAATTAAAAGCAACTCAAGCATCCAAAGGAAATTTTTTCTTTTAAGCATACCAAAGAAAAAATTTCCGTTGGATGCTTGAGTTGCTTTTCACAATTCAGCTTTCCTACTATGATGAAAGGTGACCCATCATTAGTTCCGAGAGGACTCATGCTCTAGTAGCTACTTTGAGATTGACAAATTCCTTTAATGCACCGTGACAAGGGGGAGAAAGTAGAGAAAACTAATCATTTATTACCGTCAGCTTATCAATTGTCTGCTATTTCATTAGATTCTCTCTTGAACAAAACACCAATTGCAGACCAGCAATTGCCATATAGCAACTCTACTGCAAGATGTTTGGATCAAAGTAACAAGAAATGGGCAGTGTACAAACACTTGAGATGCGCATAAATAACAACTACAAAAATGATGACATCCAATTGCCTTTAGAAGAATATCCGACCTTATTTCAGATGTCTGCAAGTAACATCAGGGTTGAGATATGTTCAGATTTCTAGTGTTGGCTAATTATGTGCCAAATTTTTTTATTGTTATATGCAAATATTCCTTGTATTGTATTTCATTGAGTTGTATTTGCATTGGAGACAAGAGGATCAGAAGCATCCAATGTCAGGTGAATTTTGAGCAAACTTGGAAATTTCAGAAATCAATTCAAGTCAGATACGTACCCTCGTCTCTTGCCCATAACTTGGTCAAGCGATTTTGCACTTAAGAGGAATTTGTTGCTTTTGTTCTAGGCTGTTCCCCATCCAATTACCCTCTTTAGCCTCCTATAAATCCACAAAATCACACCCTAATGATAATAAGATAGAAGGAGAACTACCCATTCCCCTAGAGAGAAAACCATAGTAACCACTATACCTTCACCCTCTCCAAATTGTCATACAGTATGAAAGGAGATTAAACCAAATACTCCCAATTACCCTTGTGAGGTATTGATTAAAGTGATTGTTACTGGAAATTACAAAGATCATCCAAAAAATCCCTTCAAGTGGCCTTAAAGTATCCATTAGCTTGGATTTGTGATTGACATCTCAACTTGCAGAATTGATACCAGGAAGAGAAAGAGCTGACACAGCCATTTGCTAGTAGGAGTGAGGGCTAGGAGGATTTGTAAATTGTAAGTGTATTGTATCACAACTATCTTTTCTAGTGGATCCTTTTGCTAGGCTAGGCCCCAAAGAGCTTTTTCCCCGCTACGGGTTTTTCTCTCTGTATCTTGTGTTTGGGTGTGTGTGTTTGGGATTTTCTATTCTTTGTGATTATCCAAGCAATATATAATTGGCTAACCATTGAATCGGACTTAATTGATTAGTCAATTAAAATTTGGTAGAAAGCCAATTTAGGGATCAAAACCATTAATCCAATAATTGGGTAGATTTTTCAAGATATATAGCCTTTGGCATGCAAATTTATACCATTGCCATTGCAAACTCCAAATGACTTCTATTAAATTTTTACTGGATTTAAGAAATACCAGCTTCTTTGGGAAGTACAAAGATGAAGTTGTTGATGGGAACTTGATACAAAATATATAATTGGTTCATGCACTAGTGCACCATAAACTTACCAGGGATTGGGATCACGTCATCACCTTGGTGGAGAAGCCACGAGAGAGCCAGTTGAGCGGAGGTGCAGCCATACTTAGAAGCCAACTTCACAACTCGCTCATATAGTACTTTGTTCTTGTCTAGATTTTCCCCCGTGAACCTTGGATATGTAGACTTAAATAACAGTATGCATTCCAAACAAATCGGAAAGATCAATAATGCAATTCACAAAAAAGATTAATTTCTATTACAATGGTTTGTCTACATCTCACTGTCTAATTTGCAACAGAATTCTAGTCAAATCCAAGTTCATACCATTAAACCCACTGCTGGCACACTCTCAATAGCTGCCCTCCCTCCAAAAAAACCACGGCCAAGAGGGCTGTAAGCCACTATCCCGATTCCAAGTTCCCTGATTTAATGACAAGAATATATTCGATAGGTTAGTAAACAAAGTTCTTAGAAATCTGAAATCCCATCAACAATATTTATGAATACAACAAAGATTCCTTCCACTAGCTTTAACACATACAAAGGAATTCAGCCATCTCAATCCTTGAGAAAGAAGGGGCTAAACTCAATTAGACATCCAGAATAAACCTTAAATCTCGATGCAGAATGATAGTAAAAATGAACTAGTAAGCCAACCCCAGTAGTAAGGAAGATAGGGCTTAATGGGTTGACTATTGGAAGAAAAAGTGTAATGATAACTTTTTACCCTTGATTATGGAAGTAGAAGTGGCTAGAAGGGCTGAATTGCTTCATATTTTGTACTAACAACACTTAACCTGGAGTTTGGACCTTTTATCTGTTTCCTTACAGTAAGGAAAACACCTTGGGATTCCATTTAAATAAGGCTCAACACAGATTTTCATTATTGTCAAATATAGAACATGGAATCCTCTTATGAATGACCTGCAAAGGGGGACTATCTCTTCTTCAATATCACGAGTCCACAGAGACCACTCCATCTGTAATGCAGTAATGGGGTGAACTGCATGAGCCCTCCGAACTGTATCTGGGCTAGCTTCAGATAACCCAATATACTTTATCTTCCCCTCTTCAACCAACTTCTTAAGCTCTTCCATCTACCATACCAATAATATGAAGAATTAAAAGCAAGATCATTAAGTGAAATTCATGTAACAAACCACACAAGATCTATTTCCCAAACAGGATGTCATCTGTTGCTCCATTTTGGAAGTAAAATAATATTTGAACTAAAAAAATTTCTTAAAACATTTGACAAAGATTCTACAAATTAGTGTTTGAAGAGGTGAAGATTGATTGAATATCTGAAATATAGTAACATGCATCTATATAGAACACTAAAATCTTCTTTAAAATATGGATTCTTGGAACAGAAGGGGAAACAGTAACAAGAATTTGCAGCTCAATTTTGTTACTAAACCAAAGCCTAACAAAAATCATTTCGATCGTTGTGATAAGGTAAACAGAAAATGTTACTCTAAGTGTACTAGTATACTAGAAACTGAAAAAGTATATGAGTGAAGCTGGCTACATACAGTGTCCTCAATTGGAACCATCTTGTCAATCCGATGCTGATAATAAAGATCAATGTAGTCCACGCCAAGCCGTTTAAGACTAGCCTCACAACAACTCCTTACATATTCTGGGCGGCCACAAACTTCCATACCATCAGCTTCCACTTTAAGAAGACCAAATTTGGTGGCAAGCTGGATTTTATCCCTCGGCAACTGCCTCAAAGCCTGAAATGTTTCTGATTTTCTTATAACCAACATCTCACATTGACATTGCACTCAATTATGTAAATGTGCTTAAAAACCACACATAACACACTTCACTCAAAAGCCTTATAAATAGAAATACTTGAAATAATTACAGTTGATATACCTTTCCAACCATGATTTCATTAGCATTGGCTCCATAAGCATCTGCTGTATCAAAGAAAGTGATTCCCTTACTGAAAGCATGCTTTATGACTGAAATTCCCTCTTCATCAGACAGGGGATCACTATATCCCCCAGTTAGCCCAACACACCCAAATCCCAACCTTGAAACCTAATCACCCAAAATTCACAAACCAAAAAAGAATGTAATTCATGTTAAACCCAAGTACCCAACTGTAATAGAATGAAAAATAAACAAGTTTAAGAAATGAATTAGGCCCATTTACCTCTAAACCTTGGTTTCCAAGTTTGACTATTGAAACCTGAATTTCAGCGTGAGACATAGCTCTGTGAAGCGCTGGGAATTTTTGTTACTGTCCTCATGTCCAGTAAGTCAGTGACCCTGATAGTACCATCAGATAAACCATGCTGATAAAATGAATCTACAAGTGTGTCACACATCTCATGACAGCACAACATGTTCATGCACGTGATACCAAACAATAACAAGCCACGTAACTAAACTAGAAAACAAACAACAATGCCATGCAAACCCCATTTCCACAACCGGACATATCTTCTCCAAGCAACAGTTTTGAAAACCTTTCCTTCATCATCTCAATCTGAGTGTGGACTGTGGTTGTATGTGTCTCACTTTGAAGGAGAGAGCTAAAACCTGATATTGCTGAACCTTGTTTCTCTAAATTCCTACCACCATCCAAGTGGGGTTTCTCTTTCACCTTCATTACCATTAGAACTAGTGCAGTCTGGTACCTTCAGCTTTCTGAAATAGGCCAACCCAATGAAGGTGGTGAAGATGACTTAGAGCTACTGTGACTCTGTTCCTCTTCCTCATGCCCTGTCATTTCAGATGTCAAAAAAAAATATCAGAGCTTGAACTGCTCTCAAGGCGCTTTCTTCAATCAAAGCCGCAAATGTTTCAATCTCAACCCCATTTTGCATGCACCGTTCCATTTTATCTTCAACGCCTTCCTTCTTTTCAATCAAAACCTCCATTGCAGCTCTCCCTTCTTCAAGAAAACCAGGTGAATCACATCAAAATAGAGTCGTTCACCGCCATGACTGCCATTGTACTGAAGCTGAGAGTGAGAGGGCCAAAGCCCGAAACTAGTTCTTTTTTATTTTTAATGCAGGTCGGATGCGGGTAATATCCGTACACTACCCGAAAAATTCAAGTCTTTGCCCAAATCCGACCCCATTATCTTTATCTGTTACATATCAGATAGTACCCGAAATTTTCAGGTCGGGCCATATACCCATTTGGGGTGTCTGGAAAACATGGGGACATGTGATTTAAACGCACGTTTTCAGTTTTTAAATAACATTACATGTGTTTTTATACATTTTTTTATCCACACATATTTTTAAAAAAATTAAGAACTATTGTTCAAATATATGTACCAAACGAGACCATGATTTCGGCATTTGAATTTGTTTGAGTGATTAAAATCCAAATATTTTGTTTGGAAAATTTAAAAAATGTCAAAGATTTGGATTTGAAAAATCCACTAAAAATTTTGAACCTTCAAAATACTTAGATTTGAAATAATTTTTAAAATCAATGAAGTTGAAATCAAGCCATTTTAAATCTATTGATTTAAAATTCAAATCCAAATTCTAGACGCAACCATCACTCATTGGATTTGGCCATCCTTAAGTTCAAATATCTTCATTCTTAAGTTCAAATATATTATATCAAAAAAATTATTACATTTGACTTTTTGAAAATTGTGTTTTCGTTGATTTTACAAGGAGAATTTATGACAAAATATTAATCTAATATCAAAATGAGCCAGATTGGAATCGGATCAAGTGGATCAAATTAGACCAAAATTAACTGAATTGACTGAAATGTTACACTAATGAGACTCAATATGAGTGTAACAATAATGCTAATTTTGCTAAAAAAAAATATGTATACTAAAGTGGACCCAATTAAATTGGACCAAAGTGGATTGAATTTGACAAAATAAACTGAAGTGGGCCCAATTAGATCGAAATAGACTGAATTAGACAAAATGAACTGAAGTAAA
Organism: Castanopsis chinensis; assembly: GCA_032878915.1. Lineage (NCBI taxonomy): Eukaryota > Viridiplantae > Streptophyta > Magnoliopsida > Fagales > Fagaceae > Castanopsis > Castanopsis chinensis. The sequence goes on from JAVQMG010000101.1 coordinate 11,361,058, forward strand.
GAAAAATAAACCGAAATAAACCAAACTAAACTGAAATAAACTGAAGTTGACAGAAATAGGCGAAATCAGAGTGAATTCCATTCCATAATTAGTAAACACAACTCAAAAAATTAATAATAATTAAAATTTAGAGTGTTCATTGCAATTTACATCCTCCCTCACTCTTGCTTTGTCCTCACTGCACTACTGCAGCGAATGAGGGGACCAGACAACGTGTTATGTTGTACGTGTACACACTTGGAGAGTTCTTTTTTTTTTTTTTTTTCCGCAGCAACATCTAGATGCAAGCGCACTTCTAGTGTTATAAATTTGCCTCGTCTTCAGCAAGTAGTTGCTTACAAGTTACAGCAGAGTTTGAGCTTCAAATTTTATGATCATAACTGGTTTATTCACTTGTTTTTGTTAACCTTTTCGTTCACTTCACCTTGCTCTTGATAATTATTCATTTTTGTAAGCTAGCAGATTACAAAAAAATAAATGAAAAGAAAATGATTTCTTCAAGATCTCTTCCACTAATTGAATACAATAAGATCTCTTCAAGTTTCTGAAGTCCTGTTGAGAACTGCTTGATTTTTTCTGTGTCCACCGAAGAAAATGATTTCTTTTTAATTGTATGTTCACTTTAATGACACTGAGAATACAATGATCATGTCAATGACTCTAGTAATATTATTTGAGAGTAATGCTAAAAATATATAAATTTATACAACTTTGTGTCACAACTTGCTACTTAGCAAATTGTAAGTAATGCAGGTGTATTCCTAGATGGCCCACCGTCACGACTTTACCAAATATAACTAGCCACATGACAAATTGTGTTACAAAATTTTACACTTTTATATGTCCCTGACGTTACACGTTCTTAGCTGATTCTAACCTCCACCTAGAATAATAAAGACAATCATGAGCTACAGGCCGCCCAGACAATTATGCCTCTATTCATAATTAACTTGTTATAGTAATAAATTATAGTAAATGGTACAATATCACTCAAGCATGGATCAAAAAGTCTAGGCTTTTCTATATTCAACACTTTCACACCGCACCCTCGTGAAAAAGATTATGTTACCTGTCTTTATTCTCTCTTAGAGTCTGTTTAGATAGAGCTTATTGCTGAAAATTGAAATCTGAAAACTGAAAATACTGTAGTAAAATAATTTTTAAATGTATAAATAGTACTGCAATACCCATTTTTAATGAAAAAGTACATAACCAGTACCGTAAACAGTGCTGTAAACAGTGCCAATCAATGATGACTAGTATTTTTTGCCTCCTAAAAGCTGTAAAGCTACAGGTTGAAAAAAAAAAAAAAAAAAAAAAGGCTGAAACATGAAAGTTACAAAACGTAAACGCAGATCATCAGTATCCAAACCGCACCTTAATACCCAACTTAGTCAAACAGTTTTTCATAAAATATACTTAGAGAGGGTTTGGATACAGCTTAAATTTTGCACTTTTAGCGTTTTTCACGTTTTGCTTCTTTCTTCTTCTGCTTTTTTTCGGTTGTTCATGTACTTTTTTAACAATTTTTTATTAAAAATGGATTCCGCAATACTATTCACACATTTAAAAATTATTTTACTACAGTGTTTCAGTTTTTAATTTTTAACAATAAACTCTATCCAAACGAACCCTTAAGCTCAATGCTTTTATAGCCTTCCAGTCCAACCACTACAAACGCAGGATGCATAAAGAAAATGCCAAATAACAAACCAGTCAAATGTTGGGCTTTTTTATATGTTGGCCTAAGGTACTATAACGACCATGATTACAAGGTTCCAAGACAGGTGGGTCTAACTTAGGTAACATTCCTCAAAGTGTGTAATGGCAAAGAAATCACTGAAATCAATATTTTCGAGACATGAGAGACTGTGACTGCTCCAAATATTTCGATGGCTAGTCAAACAGAGATGGTCATTGTCTTGTGGTCAAAAGTGTTAGTTGGATCACGCTTGTTAGGTGGCATCATGTGGCCTAGCTCAACTTCACATTGGTTGGGTATATGAAAATAAGCCCAAACCTAATAGCTACTACAACACATTTTTCAGCAAAATCCAAAAGGCTCAATGAGGTCAGGTTTAGTTTGATCTTATAGATTAGGCTAAATTTAGTGGGTGGCTAGTTTGGTTTGGTGGAGTAGAAAGTCTAGAATGGATGGGCGTGCTGTATATTGTGAGATGTGATTTCATGCTATATGAGTAAGTATCTAAGAAAACCTTTTTGTTCAACAAACACAAATAAACATGTCCAATTGGGTTTAATTTTAAAATCCATAGTGCCTTGTAAATGGTTTAATTCTTCGTTAATTTTTGTGAGAATGACCTCAGATTTTAGCTAGCCAAAGCCTTAAAAAAGTATGGTGGATTGGCTGCAAGTCCAACCAAATGAAAGTTTTCTCCAAGTGTTATGCCTACATGTGCAGAAGGTTTAGAATCCAAGGAAAATATATGTACAAAAATCTCTCCTGCCTCCTACTCAACAAGGACAATTTAACTCACCAATTGACCTAATTTAAAGAGCATTAGTCTTGTCTCTAACTCTAACTAGCTGAAGCTTAAAAATAAATCTCATAGCTCCAAATTAAACACCTCCCACCACTCCGCCAAGGGGACCAAAATAAAATTGAACTGAATTGCTTGGCTTATATGTGAAAAGTTAAGGATAAATTTTTCTTCCAAGTCAGGTTTTAAGAATCTTTTCTTACACTCAAAACTAAACTATTTACCTATATTAATTCGCATAACTCATTAAATAATTTAAACAAATCACATAATTACTAAATAGGTAACGTGACTAAAATATAGTTGATACTAGTTTGAGCTAGCACATGGTGCTTTGGAAAAAATTCCAATAAGCAAATTTGGAGAAAACCATTTTACTTGAAAAAAAAAAGAAAAAGAAAATTACATTTTATATCTGATAGTCTTTTTTTTTGTGAGAATAATATCTGATAGTCTATAAATGTTTTCAAAATAATTAAATTTGATAGTTTCATAAGTTACATATTAACACACTATAGTTTTTAGTTAAGGGAAGGTTTTAAGTTAAATTCATATGGTTTCATAAGTAACAAATTAAAACTTCAACATTTAATTTTATTTCAATTTAAACTTTTAGCTTATGCTTAATGATGGAGAGAGATAGAGAATGAGGTTTAAAATGAAATTAATTTGAAAGTTCAGGGTTTGATTGAATCCCGTTAAATTTTAAGGTTTAAGTTGTAAGTTATAGAATTATAAGGTTTAGTTTGAAACCCTCCATAAACTATAGGATTTAAAATATTTGTTTCCAAAAAAAATTCTACAATTATATATTACCTACATAAAAATGAAACCAATTAATGTATTAACTTAATACTAAAGAGCAATTATTCATCAATTCATCATCATATAGTGAACAGCATAAGGTTCAATTCCTATTATATATTTTGAAAAAAAAAAATCCAAATTATAATCAAGTTGTCTTGTGTTCTCCTCAAAAAAAAAAAAGAGTTGCAATATGTTATGTAATTTCTTCTCAAGGCAAATAATTCAAATATGTGAAATTTAATAATTTATGGCAAAATAAATAAATAAAAATGTGACTTTAATTAGACAGGGTTGACAAATTAAATTCACCCCAACCACATATCCAAATTCATTCTCTTTAGATCAAAGGAATTAGTCCTTACCAAATTCAAATGCGGATAGATGCTTTGTTAGAAAAAACAAAATTTGATCCTTCTATTGTAATATTAGAAAAAATATACTACTATCAAATAGTACCATATGTAGTAATGTACTAGTATTATTTTTATTGGTTAAAATTTTCAAATTTCTGAAAATAAAAAATAAAAATTTAACACAGGGACTTGGTGAACGAACAAAACGATGGTTCAACTTTCAAATTTGAAGTGTTCAAGCCATCAAAAATAGAACACTACGGATTAGAGAATTTTTTTTTTTAATTTAAAAAGGAAAAAACATTCAAAAGTCAGCGAGTTGAAAAGGCCAAGACCTAACTTTCCTTTTCCCTCCTAGTCCGGTACTCTCGCGCTTTCTCGCATTTGAAACAACAGACACCACTTTAACATAAAACAGTGGGGGCCACTTTCACGCGCTTCTGGAGGGTGGTGGCGGTGGATTGTGGAACCCATCTAATATCTTTCTGTTTCCACCTTTTTCTTTCTTGCTTTCTTTGCCTTGTGCTTTCAAAGCTGTCATGTTCTACATACGCGCCTTCACACAAAGTCCTTGCACACGTTCTTTAGAATTTTTTTATACCATCGTTGGGAAACTTGAGTTAGGTATTTCAGCCCTTTATTTTATTTTATTTTATTTTTTTCTTGATACGCGTCTGCCACTAATTATTGGTCATAAATAGATTTTAGGTGTAAACAATAAATTTTTTTTTTTAATTTTTAGTTTTTAATTTTTAACAAAATAAGTAGTACCAAATAGATAAAAAATTAGAATACTAGTTATCTTCAATAAAAACACTAAGAATTGACAATTAAGTTACAAGACACACACATTTTTTAATACTTTACTAGTACCATTTTGTTAAAAACTCTAAATAGTAATGAAAATATCAGTATAATTTATACTATAATTCGCGATTACCGTGTTGTATATATTTCTATTATAAAAATGTTACGTAAATTTATTAAAACCTTTAATATAATTAAAAGGAAAATGTTAACGAATACCCTTAAAGCATTGATTAACAATCAATTTGAAGAAAGTTTTTATGGGAAAATAAAATAAAACAATTAATATTTTGACAATTTTTTTCATTTCTCATAAAAGTGCTGTAAAAATTTTCCTAAAATGAATTGTTAACCAATGCCCTAAGGGCATTCGTTAGCATGACCCTAATTAAAATTCGCCCCACTTGATTGAATAGTTGTAAAAGTAGTTTATGAATTTATTTGGGTTTTGTATGTGAATATAGTTTTAAAGAATAACGTATTCCTAATAAAAACTTCGATGGGAGCTGGACCTTGGTAGAGCTTGCCGGATGAGTACGCTACTTAGAAAAAAACCTAAGTTTGTTCAAGACCAATCAATGGTTGGCTATAAATGCTTTGATAATTAAGTCAATAATAAACCAATGAGAATAATGGAAATGGCACAATCTTAGCATGTGAGGTTATGTATCTTACTCAGTATAATGGAAGGGTTCAGTTTGAGTGGGAAAACATTTTCCTCAAGATTTGTCAACTAAAAGTCCGCTTCGTTTAGCTAAGGACAACAATTCCCAATATGCAAAATTCACTCGGTTTAGGTAAGTACAATAATTCCCAATATTCAAATGGATGAGACATTACTCAATAACATTAAGTGCAATGGTTTGTTGTAAGGCATAATTGGTTTTGAATGAATTAGTCGGCATTGCTTTTGAGGATGTCTGCAATAGACTTCGTACCAGCTGGTGAGAACAAATTTGCCTATCAGTTGACAACAGGTTACAAGAGGCATCTTCTCCATTTAAGAGATAAACTCATTTAGGGTGCGTCCGTTTAGAGAGAAAATATGGTGATAAAAAACTAAGGAAGGAAAATAGGCATTTTTCGCTGTTCGTTTGGAGGGAAAAGAAAGGGAAAATGGAAAATCGGAAGGAAAATTTTCTTCCCGGGTCCACAAAAATTTTCCTCCCAAATTGGGAGGAAAATAATGGGGGAGAAAACATGGAATGGAGGCATATATTAAAATGCCCCCATCCCACCTGAAGGTTTTTTTTTTTTCAAACGTTACGTTGAACCTTCTTCTTTCTTTTTCTTTTTTTTCAAATTTTACTGAAGGTTTAGTAACGTTAAACATTTTTTTTTTTTCCATCTCAACGTTACTGAACGTTGAACCTCTTTTTTTTTTCATTATAATGTTACTATTAACAAGGGTATAATAGTCAATTTATACCCTCTCACTTTTCCACCCTCTCACTTTTTCACCCTTCCAACCAGACACACAAGAGGAAAAATTAAATATTTTTCATTCTTCCACTTTTTTATTCTCTCACAATTTTTCATCCTTTCATTTTTTCACTCCTCTAACTTAGAAGACCTTTAGAAAAGGTAAGCAGGAGGTGGCCAAATCACTCCTTCAAATGCGAGTAGGATAAACAAAACATTACACTTCATTGAGGGCAGGACCAAATCACGGGACTGGCGGGAGATTTAATTAACTCAAAACTCAAGATTCAAGCAAAGAAGACACGCCCCCAAACAGTGCTTTCAAACAAAATCTCTAGCTAAAAAGAAGCAACCAATAATATCCTTTTAAATTGTTTTCGCTAATAATAAATTAATAATTTATTCTTAATCTTTAATTACAGCAGAATGGGCCTAAATGGCCACTAATTTAAAGCAATAAGAAACCAAAAGACAGAATTGCCCTCTATGCACAAAAGTTTTTTTTTTTTTTTTTTGAGAAAGACCCTTCCACAAAAGTTGAAGATAGTGTTTCCTTTAATTAGGGCCCTAGTATTAGTGCCAAAGTGCAGCATTACCAAAATCAACTTCTAGACATGCATACATGCGTCAGATAGATAGCGCTAGTTATGAGCTAATTAGTAATTACTTCATGACATATTAAGTCTATTTTAAAACTTTAGTGGGTAATATGATTTTTGGTCTACCTCCACCATATAAGTGTGCAAATGACAATTGCGTGTCACATGATTCACTTTCACATTGGTTTGAGATTTATGAAAAAAGACTCATTATGCTCATCTTGACCTCCTTCACATTTAGCATTGGTATTTTTTTGACAGTGTCCATGTTACCAAAGAAAAGGACTGGTTCATACCTAACTTCATACCTTTAGTTCTCTTCAGCAGAAAGACAAGCCAAAAGCCAAATATATGAGAGTAAATTGAGCCGATCCAATTTGACTCAATTGTGCCAAAACCCAAGAGTAGTGTGGTTTTGTGGTATTATCAGCTTATCTCCATATAAAAAATTTGGGTTCAAATTGTTGATGATTATAAAAGGAAATACGAATTTTTGACTTTCTAATTGTAACCACTCGAAATAATTTATTGGGTCCTATTACCTAATAGTTGGAGGATCAAATTAATAATGTAGCCATTATTTTTAAAATGCAATAGATTTGAACATGTGACACTAATTGATTTTTTGTGCATATGAGAGTTGAACCTAAATTTTACTAGTTGAAATAATTAGAACACTTAATTATTTTAATGGTTAATGTTTGTATTACTTCCCACAAAAAATAGATGTTGATGTTAGATTTCTATAAGGTTATAACTTACAACTATAATAAGCCATAAAACACAAATTCACAACCTACTATCTATATTTTTAACAGGAATCCCCCATACGTAATTCTAAATCTATTATTTTATGCAACAAAAGAAAAAAAATTAAAATGGAAAGTGTAATTTTCCCTTCATTTTGCTTACCTTTTAGGTTTGCTGTCAGACTCCTATATATTCACCAAACTTACTTCAGCTTCATAGATTGCTGATGGCTTGTGATTGGGCAATAATCTGAGGGAGATATTCTTGCTGTTTAAGAAGTAGCCAATTCCAATTCAGTAGATCCTAAAAAAACAAAAAGCATATTCAGTTAGTTTTCATTTTATTTTATTTTTTTAAGTAGCAAATTTCCATTTTATGATATAAATCAGAAATGAAGCAACATTGAAACCCATGTTTAGAAATATGCAATCTTAACCACAAATTAGCACCTAATAAAAACCTCTTGCTTGAACTACTTTTTCTTGCCAAGAGTAGTGTAATTTAATGGGATTCACAGGTCTTCTTTAGAAAGAGAACTAGCTTGTATTCCATGTATACAGATTGATGTATTTAAAAATAAGCATATTTTTTATCATAAAAATATACATAATTAATCAAATTATTATGAAAAAATCATTATAATTTGATACATGTTAAAAATCATGCCTAAGTTTAATACTACTTACGATTATTTTTATTCTAATTTTTATTGAATAGAACGTGTGATGATTTTTGTTGTGTAGTAATTTTTACTAAGTAGATATATATATATATATATATATATATATATACATATTTTATAGTTTATTAATTTTAGACTCTTACTATAGGGTTCGTTTAATATATGCCCTTCTACATTAGGACATACATTAATCATCAATTTTAGGTAAACTTTTATGAGAAATTGAAAAAATTGTTAAAACAGTTAGTTACTTTTTCATTTTCCAAGATAAAATTTTCTAAAATAGTTTACTAGCATATGCCCTTAGAATATAGTTAGTAAAACCTTATATATAAATATATTTAATACATGTTAAAAATCATGTCTAAGTTGAATACTACTTATGATTATTTTATTCTATTTTTTTATAAGATAGAACTCTGCAATGATTTTTGCTAAGTCAATATACGATTGATTTTGTTTTTTTAAATAGTTCATTAATATTAGACTCTTAGTATTTTGTATTCATTAGCTCATTTTACCCAAAGATTAAAAAAAAACTTAAGTAGACACATGACACAAAATTAGCTCACAACTGAAATCTAATTTGGATTCTAATTAGATTTTCTTTCAACTTTAGCTTTAAATATAAGTATAAATTAGGGTTCAAATCTCTCTCCCCAGTTGTTGTAAGAATTGATATTATTTATATATAAAAAAAACTCTTGAGGTACATCATTATTGGTAATGATAGAAAATAGGCAGTCACACCCCTTATTCATTCGCTTGTTTTTATAATAATCAGTAGTGTGTACTAACTCTTGTTATCATAGCAATAACCAATAAGGTGTGTATTGCACGTCCTGTGCCAATAATTCTTTTATAATGTTTACAATATGTAATGAGGCAAACAGAAGAATAGACTTTCATGCTTGATGATAGAATAGAATACCAAACCTCGAAACTTTTCTATACATTTCAGTTTTGAATATTTACTAAATAATAAAAACTTCTTCTGTGTGGGCAAATTGCTGCTCCTTTAGGCCACCTAAACAATAATGGACTTGTATGAGAAAATTGGCAATAAATAAAGTTCATTTTGCATGGTGATATGTCTCTTTGATCCCACCTATAGGAAAAAAAGAAAAGAAAATTCCATGAATTTTAAGGCCTCCTGTAAAAGGACCAAAGTTGCAGGATGAGAAGCACGATTTGCCAATAACTATAGGAAAATAAATATGCAAATCCCACGAATTTTAAGGCCTCTCGTGAAAGGACCAAAGCTGCAGGCCAAGAAGCACAATTTGCCAATAACACAAGAAAATAGTAACTAATTAGTAAAAACTAGTAAAAACTCACTCTCTCTCATCGTGTGTCACACCACCTCGTAATTAATAACTTCTACAAGATTTTAAAACCTCATTTGTTCTGCTATGTGTGTCAAACATAAATTGCCCACAATGACGTTTTTCATGAACACAGCCATCACCTATTATAATATACTTTTTGTTTCCTATGATTATCAATTGGCCGACATTTTCATCAAACATCTGCAGCCAAAGAAGTTTGTGTAATGTTTATCTAAATTCAAGTTGGTGTTTCACCAATATTTTCACATGAGTTTGAGGTACGGTTGGAATACAATAGGCCTAACGGTCAAAAGGTGCAAAACATAATGTATGGGTTCAATGTATCCATACAATGCATTACCCTTTTTTCTACCAAAAAAAAAAAAAAATCTCTTCTAATGTAATAGAATTGTAATATTGTACCCAAAACTATTGTGTACAATTATCAACACACATTGTTATAGAGGTGTTAATTCGAGTTAGTGTGTCAGGTTTGTGTCATGTCGAGGTAGAGGTATTCGACTAAATTGCTCAGTCCTAACTCAACCCATTTAATAATCGTGTCATAATCCTTCAACCCTAACCCGACTTGTTAATAAGGCGAGTTGACTTGATCCAACCCATTTGACATGTTTAATAAAAAAGTCGTGTTGGGTTGATATGAATGTAACACAACCCATTTCAACCTACATAACATTAAATATAACATTCATTTAGAAATAATTTTTTTACATCCCAAAATTTGTGCATACACTTCAAGTCTTCAACCCACATTCAACATAATATAGTTCAACAAAAATATAACATTCAACTAGAAATAAGTTATTTACACTCCAAAAGAATTGCATACACTTCAAAGGGAGAGAGAGAGAGAGCTATAACCGATTTGAGAATTGACACTTTGAGTTTGAAATTGGGCGTGAGAAGAGTAGTATGGCCGAAATAAAAAAAAACAAAATAGATATTTATAAGATGGTTTAGAGATTTAGGGTTTATAGGATTTAGATATCTAGGGTTTGAAAAGTTTCAATTTCCAATTATATTCTTTGTAAATTTTTGTAATTACTTGTTTTTTTTTTTAAATTTAAAATATACGTTGGATATAAAATTTATTTGACAAATTTAAAATAAAATGAATATTTATTTGTTATACGAGTTGAATGAATTGTGTTAAGTGAGTCATTTCGGGTTAACACAAATATATTGACGTATCAAACGTGTTTATTGCGAGTTACATGAGTTAACTTGTTTATGACACGTTTTTTATCGTGTCACTTTCGAGTCAACTCGTTTATGATCCAAACCCATTAAGTCTCAACCCTAACTCGAAAAAACTCGTGTTGAATTCGTGTCGTGTTCGTGTTCGTGTTCGTGAATTGGGTCGAACATTGATACTCCTACATTAATATACACATACGTTGTCTTTTCAAATGCGGTAGTATATGGGGATTTTTCTTTCTTCTTTGGATGAGAAATAAAGAAATTAAAAGTCATCACTTTCATGCTAAAAAAAAAGTCATTCTATTCTTGTGTCTAAAAAAGAAAAGGTCACCCATTTCTGTAACCCAAAGGTAATTAACACCTTATTAAATTCCAATTTACCACTCTCCAAATAAAAAGCAATCCAGTCCTTATAGATATATGTCCTCATTTTAAAATAAAGCTACGTGAGGCATGCCTTGGTCATAAAGAAACGAGCATAGGGTTACATCAGTCATTAAAGGTAATTGTAAATAAAAAAAATATTAATTCATTGATACGAGCAGAAGCAACTGGTCTTATTAAACGGCTTTGACATTGCTGTTTTACACATAATCGCAAAGGACCAATTAAAACCTCTTAAGCGGCCTTCACGTCATTCTATTAAGAATAAGACTTTCCCAAAACAAAAAAAAAAAAAAAAAAAAAAAAAAGAAGAAAGTCCTCTCACGTAGTGAGCGTAAATCTCGAAGGGACACGTGGAGAAATATCAGAGGTGGATCCCACTCTGACGTGGCGTGGTCTAGAGAGAGAAAATATACTTTGTAGATAGATAGATAGAGAGAGAGTGAGAAAGGAAGGATATTATACATATTAGAGCGAGAAAGAGGGCGCGGTGAGGCAGTCCGAAACCAAAGCAAAGAGCAACAGAGACAACAACAACGAAGACATTGTACTATTGTAGAGAGAGAAAGAGAGAGAAGCTCTTTTTTTTTTTTTTTAATTTTATTTTTCCTCTCTCTCAAATTTCAATTTCCTTTCCTTTCCTTCCCTTTCCTTTCTGTTTTTCTTCAACGAAAGTTCGCTACTCCGCGTTTCCGTTCATTTCTCCTCCCTACGCGGAAAAGAAACAAAACCAAAAAAAAAAAAAAAAAACATTTTCCACAAAAAATTAAATTCGAAAAATACAAATTTGAAACTCGTAGATCTCGCCGCCAGCTGATTTCGATTTTTTTTTTTTCAAATTGAACACATTTGATTTTTTGCAGCTGGTGGTATTGTTATATGTAATTTAAAATTTTTTTTTTTTTTGGATTTCTAAAATTTTTGGAGCTGGAAGGAGAGGGAGAGAGAGATCCTTCTGGATTGTTCTGGAAGGGTTTCGGATCTGAAAATCGAATCGGCGGATGAGAGAGAGAGGCGCACATGTTTCAGAGATCGAAAGGGAAGAAAACGATGAAATGGGGTACATTGCTTAAGGATATCAAAGAGAAGGTCGGTTTAACTCAATCTCCATCGTCTGCTTCTTCGTCTCCATCGGCTGCTTCGTCTTCGTCGTCTTTGGCGGCGGCGGCGGGAGCTGGTGGTGGTGATGATCACAATGCTCGGTGGCGAGACCCGTCGTTGTCGTCTCCTTCGAGGTTCGATTCTCTCTCTCTCTCTCTCTCTCTCTCTCTCTCTCTCTCTTTGGTTTTTTTTTGGTTAATTCGGATTTGATTTTTGATGAAATGGCGTTTAGCTTTAGAGCTGCATTGCGTTGATCGTGTTGAATTTTCTGGTGTGTTGGTTTTGAGGCTATATATGGTGAAAGCTAGTTAGGTTTTGTGGTTGAGAATAAGGAGAGTTATTTGTATGCGTTTTTTTGAATTCATTTGGTGGTTTTTGTGATTGTTTTCTGAGCTCTTATTTGAATACTTGTTGACTAAAAGCAAGGTGAGTTTGATGCTCGATTAACTGTTAAATAGGCCGATGAGTTCAAGACACACTATTGAATGGGTAAATAGATTCGAGTTCCGTAGATTTTGTGATTTGATATAGGCCTCTTGGATGCTGATGGTGTTGTTCAAGACACACTTTAGGATTAAAGTTAGCTGGTGGACTCATTTCCTATCCGTTTTTATGGTTAATAGTTGGTAGTGACTACATTCTACGATTTCATCCTTTAACTTCCAACAACTCAATAAGGTTCTGCTCTGTATAAGGGAACTGGTTTTGAATTTTATGCTGTTGGCATGTTCGCGTCCGTGTCTTTTTTATCTTCAATGAAATTTCTTTTCTATGCAATGGCTCTAGGCTGGGTTTTAGCTACTTATATATCACCATCTATTGGGATTATATTTCAATAGTTGATAATGCTGCTACTCATCTGCTGAAATTGTGTTGATTGACTTAGAACTAATATCCCTATACAAACGGGGTGTGTTATAAAAAATAAAGAGGTTTCAGCTTGGCTGGTTGATGTGATCAAGAAGAGTATGTAGGATGGTGGTGTGCAAGAAATTGGTCATTTGGAGGATATGAAGTGAATTTTTCCCATATAATAAGCCTTTTTTTTTGGCGTCCATGTCATATCAGTATTTGTTGGTTTGGGTGCCCCTCTGGGTTATAATACAAGGTATCAGCTTTGGCTAGCAATTGTTTGTAGAGAACACATTTTAATTTGATAGTGAAATGGCAAGGGTATTGCAGTCAATGTCAGTTGAGTTGAGTTGAATTGTATAATGGTGGCACATTAAGGCAAACTATAATTTGTTTTTTTTTTTTTTTTTTTAAATATTACATTTTTCGGATGATGGAGCTATTAGCATATGTAACATGGACTTTTGTTTGTAGATAGTGAGAATTTTACCTGATGAAGTGGGAGAAACTCATTAGTGATTGTTGGATACATCTTACCTTGATTACTTGTAAACAAAAGGCCAACTGAACTACCATCCTCTATGTCCAATTGGTATCTCTTCCCTGTTGCAAGGGTGAGGTCTAGGGTTTCACTCATGGAGGGGAGGGAAAAGAGAGGGCTATTTCCCATTATGTGACCTACTGTGATTCGCCTAATAAAATATTACCAATTGTTCTAAAAGTTTAAGCTGTTAGGAGGAGGTGAATTTAATCATTTAACCATTATTCAAACTCTCTCCTTCACGTGTGGGCCCATAATCCCCCTTAATAAGTGGGGCCCAACATGCGGGATTTTTAAGTTAGATTCTGAGACAAGGCTTGAACTCAAGAATCAATATTACTTGCTTTGATACCATATTAAATCTTACCTTTTGTTCTAAAAGCTTAAGTTGCTAGGAAATAATGAATTTAATCTTTTAACCATTATTCTAACATCACCAAAGGAAGAGATTTACATGCTTATTAATGCAGATCAAAATGAATGAATTGGAGAAGAGACTCTTGGAGTGTTGTGTGATAATCAAATTCCAATAAAATTCAAATGAAAACTTTATAATAAGCTTATGTCATTGAGGTTGCTTAATAATATGACATCGAAAGTTGATCTTTGTAATTTAAGAGTTTGATGTACTGCTACCAATGTACACCCCTCGTGTACCTGGATTTTTTTTTTTTTTTTTGATGGGAGTGTACCTGGATTTTTGATTTAATACAATTCCATTTTTTTCATCTTTTTTGTACTTTTGATATGCTGGTGCTAATTTGCATCTAGCAGTTTTAAATATTTGAGATGAGAGTGTTGAGATGGATTAGTGGTATCCATAGTTAAAGAGAGAGAAAAAAAAATCTGCCTGTGTGATGTTGAAAGCTTTAGAAATAGCACCTATTGAGATGCATGAGATAAATATAGTGGTTTGGTTGTGTGTAATACAGAGTCAAAACTGTCATAGAAAGACAGATTTGTTGGGTGAAGACTCTACTAGAATAAGAGTAATGCCAAAGGAATGTGAGTTGAGGCCATGAGAAATGAAATGATGGTAGTATATATGATAAAAAATATGGCTGTACAAGGAATAAAATACTTGAATATGTCTATGGAATTACAAGGATAAGTCAAAATGTAATAAATTTTCTTACTCTTTTATTTTTTGGATAAATATAAATTATCTTACACTCTATGTGGCCTCATTTGGATTTTGGAAAAGGAGAATTCTTCAACCAAAACAACCTAACAAGAGTTTTCGTTTATCTCTCAATAAAGCATTCTTTTCAAGAAAACTTAATGGTTAACTACCTTGGTTCCCATATAGGTGGTCTTGGGATCAAATCCTTAGACATTCTTGAGTATGGAGGAGTTGGATGCATTGGGGTCATTTGGCCTAAAAGCAAATGTATTCCATCCAAGAATAATTATTTCATTCACTATCAAATTTCTTCAGTATATTCCTGATTCAGATGTGTCTAGTGTTGAATCATTTCAATGTTAGGGTGGCTAAGTATCAGGTTTCAGTAAAATGCTTCACCCTCTGCATATCTGATGACATAGGATATAATCAACCCCCCCCAAAAAAACCCATCCCCACAAAAAAAAGGTGGTCTAATCATAAGGTTATACTTGTCCAGCTGTTCTTATGACTGTATATCGATTATTATGCTGAACATAATTCATAATATGTGGCTTTTGGTTGTCAATACTGTTCATTTGTATCTTCTTGCTGTTAGATGTACCCTAAATATAATAATTTTTTGGTATGGGTAACCTTCCACTTTCACTCTTCATCCATTGGAGGTATGGATTGAAGAAAAAAGTGGTTAAAAATAGAGCTGTTTTCTAATTTTATTGATTGCTTAGTATTTTAATATGCTGTCAAACACCAGGATGACATTTTCACATGTGAAATGAGAGGCAACATAATATCCTTGACATTCTTTTTGATTTCTCTTTTCTACTATGAAAGCAGAGATCAACATGAACTGGAATTGGACTTCAAGAGATATTGGGAAGAGTTTCGGTCATCTGGCTCGGAAAAGGTTGCCTGTCTATAAATTTGTCTATGTTTCTGCTACTCTTCAATTTTCCATCTTTCTAGCTTTTTATACTTGAACTGAAATTATTTAATAATTGGTTTTTCATCATCTGTGCAGGAGAAAGAAGCAGCCTTGAATTTGACTATAGATGTTTTTTGTAGATTAGTCAAGCAGCATACTAATGTAGCTCAGTTACTTACCATGTATGCTTACAGTTCCACCTTATTTAATTTTCTGTATTGCACCTATCATTCTTTTATGCAATCATATAGCTCTAGCCCGATTGTGCCTCCTCTCCTTTCCCTTGTAAGAACAAGGTGAAAGGTGAGGTCATGGGTTTAAGAACCACTAGGTGGGTATGTAACTTATGGATGAGAAAATGTCATACATACTTTATTCACCAATAAAAGATAATTTTCCTTGAATCTACTATGGATTATGGTTTTATTCTCTGGAATATGGAATTTGCTCTACTGATAAAAAAAAAAGGTATTTGCTCTAATAGTTCACACGAAAAGTGGGTCTAATTTCTTATTTTCAAGTGACTGGACAACTTTGGGGCTCTTTTCTCTGATTATGTGTACTCTTTTTTATATTTAGCTTGTTACCTGACTTTGAAAGTTTGAATGAATCACAGGTTAGTTGAAACACACATTTTCTCTTTTGTTGTGGGAAGAGCATTTGTAACAGATATTGAAAAGTTAAAAATCATCAGCAAAACAAGATCTTTGGATGTGGCTAAGGTGTTAAAGTTTTTTTCAGAAGTCACAAAGGTTTGTCTGTCACATGTCTGTTTCAGAATACTGATTATTTTCCCAGTGATTGGTTTCTTTATTCCATGTTATCTATACTTTTGTGCAGGATGGAATCAGTCCTGGTTCAAATTTATTAACTGCAATTGAGATCCTTGTATCTGGGGTATATTTCCTTAATCTTTGTTAGATTAAAATAATCATTATTGTGGAGGTTTTACTTCATATTTGTTTTCCATATCATGAATATTTGTATTCTGTTTTGTTACATGGTGTGGTCTCTAATGATATTCTCCAAGTTTTTTTTTTGACTGAGGATATTCTCTAAGTTTTGAAGCTGATTACCATGCATTGAATAGTAAAAAAATGATTGTTTGGATAATACATAGATGTGCATGTGTTAGGCATTCCTGTCTTATGTCTATTTGATCCCTTTGTTAAGCTTTTTGAACAATTTTTGTGGATGCAGCCTGTCGATAAGCAATCTCTCCTTGATTCGGGCATATTATGCTGTCTCATTCATATACTCAATGCCCTTCTGGATCCTTCAGAGACCAGTCAAACGCAAAAGCCTGCTGATCATGAAGGACTACTGCCAGCAATAAAAGATTATGATAGTGGTGTTGGGCAAGTCCGCCGGCTTGAGGTATCTCTCTCTCTCGCACATTCACACACATGCACATTTCTATGGATGTTAGGTTTAAGTTAATCTTGCTCTTAACTTTTAACAAAAGCTAGCTGCGTAATAGGTTCACATTAGATTAAAATTTTGTCCATCTCACTATTCAATCAAATGTTATTTACATACTTATCATTCACACCAAATTTATATACATTGGATCTCATTTATTATCAAATCCATAAATTCATGCATTTAAAAAACATAAAATATTTGAAAATTTGAACAATTTATAGATGAGATTGTTCTGAATATCTGATTTTCTTGATATTTGATGAGCAGGATGGGTATGGGGGGGAACCTATAATCCAATGTTAGGTTTGGCAAAATCATAGCCAATAAAAAGATTCTGGATAGTGTAACATTAACTTAAAGTTAATTCAAATGTAGTTTGAACTTAACTCTATTTGCATGGGGCAACCTTATTTATGCTTATAAAAATCACCTTGTTATTGGTAAATAGAATACCAAGACCCATCATCCCCTGAATCTCATTTAATATGTGAAGTTTAGAGAAATCAGCTCATTACTTTTTCAGTTGAAGTTTCATTTATATGTCAATTTTCTAATAAGCTCAAATGGTGGCACCTCCTTCCTTGGTATGAGTATGATGGAGGACGAGGTTGTGGATTTGAGACCCATTGGATGTGTGTATAACTTACAAATAAAGAAAATAAAACGTTTGACCATTCATAATGTTAAATACAATTGGGTAATCTGTAATTTTTAATTGAATATTTGCCTCATGTTTTGTTTGTAAATTATGGGCTATACTGCTTCCTAAGTAATTCTAAAGTAACCATGTGTGTGGATAAATTCATTAGCAACCTAGGAATTGGTCTTTCCTAAATAATCGTTGCATGTGCTCTAAACCCTCTTTATCCTCAGCACATGATTTGGTACCCATGCCAATATCTCTTTCCTTCTCGAAAATTAATTAGCTGAAATATGTTCCTTTCCCTAATCTTGGGACACATTGCTTTATGTCATCAATTTATGTCACTGTTTTGTTTCTCTATGCACTTATTTGTGGAGTAGTTTGTTCCCTTAATGTTTAAAATCAAATCACTTCCTAAATGACCAGATTCAGTGAAAATATAAGAAACTTCCTTTGGTGACATATTGCATTTGCAGATTCTAACGATGAAGGAGCTAAATTTATCACTTAAAAAAATTTTGCACTTGAGTTGATCTGTGATAAAAAGCACTTGCAGAGTGTACAATCCTTGCTGAAGGTTTTCTTCTACTGAATGCATCAAATCTAATCTCCCTCTCTCTCTCTCTCTCTCTCTCTCTCTCTATATATATATATATATATATGTACTTCTGCAGTTCTGCTAAAAATATTATATTTTATGTATTGATTAATGAACTTTTAACTTTACTAAATAGCGGATTAACACCTCTGTGTGGCCTTAGTGCCCATTTGGTAACTCTTTTTGAAACCACACATTTTTAAACTTCACTTTTTTTCTTGTTACAACCTTTTCACACAACCCCATTATAAAAAAACCTGATAAATAAGCTGTACCGAACAGGCACTTAGTCCAAACCTATTAAGCATGTACTTCACTAACTGCTGAATAAATGGGACATTGCCAGAGGTAGTGACATGCACCTTGGTTCTTTTAAATTTAATTTGGGTCTGTGTCTTGCTGTATTTACTCATGATGTTTGTTCTTGAGAAACTTATGATGGTAAAAATCTGGTAAACAATTGACTAATCCTTGTTCATACAGGTAGAGGGAAGTGTTGTGCATGTCATGAAAGCATTGGCAAGCCACCCTTCAGCAGCACAGAGTTTGATTGAGGATGAGTCACTTCAGTTGCTCTTTGAGATGGTTGCCAATGGGTCTTTGACAGTCTTTGTTCAATTCAAGGAAGGACTTGTTCCGCTACACAGCATACAGCTTCATAGACATGCTATGCTGGTAAATGAACTGTACATGTCCTGCTATATATTCAGTCAGAGTAACATAGAAAGATTACCTGCACTAACAAGTTCAAATAAGCTTTATGACTTGATAGTTGAATTATGCCATTTTTATTTTCAATCATTGTAACAGATACTTGATCATCTTCTGGTCAATGACAATGGTAGCACAGCCAAATATATTCGCAAGCATCATCTGGTATGCCATTATTGCTAATATTCTTGATGCATTTATTTGGTATAAAAGCTTTGTGGGACTTCAGTGAACTCTATCTCTTCACCTCTAACTCCCCCCCTCATAATTTGGATGATGCAAAGTCACTGGTTATACATGTGTGTATGCATGTGCACATTATTTTTTTTGGTTCTTTGACCTTTAGTTCAGGAATTTGCATTCAGCAGATTGTTTTAAAGCTCTTTTTTTTAGTTGGGTGGTGTGGGGGGCAACGATTTTAAAATTTCAACTTCCATTATATTGATAGGAAATGCTTGAAAATAAGTACAATGTTCAATGATCATTCTACCATGTATTTCCAAACTATGTTATTTAAGATTTTTTTTTTTTGGTTGCTAAATTCAATTAAGCGATCATTCTACTATGTATTTCCAAACTATGTTATTTATGATTTTTTTGTTGTTGCTAAATTCAATTAAGCAACCAATAATACCATTGTGTACTTTAATGTTAGCAATACACATGCTAGTGATCCACAATTTTGGATTGCTTGTTATTTTTGGCTCTCTCTGAAATTTTTATTTCCTCTTTTTTTAAGCGTAATGTCTCTATCAATTGTTTTGTATTAATTGAAGAAATATGGTTGTGTTTACTTGTCACATTTTCAGTTCTCATCCTGGGCAAAGTGCGTGCTACGTACTTTTTCATGTTTGCCTAACTATAACAATCCATGCTTTGAATTACATTATTTACTGCTATTATTTATATGCCGCAATTAGTGAAAGCTATATTGACCTGGGGGATGAGGCTGTTACTCTAAGAGCCTTGGACACCCATGTTAGCCCAAAAAAAAAGGTGAAAGGATCAAATATTGCAAAGGGATTTCTTATGGGGGGATTCCAAGACACATTTGGTGGGATGGGATAAGGTGTGTGCACTTCTAAAAAATGGTGGGTTAGGAGTAAGGAAATTAACTACTTTTAATAAAGCCTTACTAGGTAAATGGTTATGGCGGTTTGGGGTTGAGAAGACAAGGCTTTGGAGAAGGGTTGTAGCTCTAAAGTTTGGGGAAGAATTGGGGGATAGACCCCCAAGCTAGATAGAGGAGTACATGGATGTGGTTTGTAGAGAAGCATCCGAATGGGTTGGGAGGTTTTTAGTAAAAATATTCGGTTTGAGGTAGGGGTGGGGGATAGAGTGAAGCTTTGGACAGATCAATGTTGTGGGGATTCTCCACTTCAATTAACCTTTCCGGTTGTGTATGGGATTGCCTCCAATAAAGAGGCATCAATGGCCTCTTCTCTTGAATAGTTGGGGATAGGAGAATGTAGAAGCTGGGGTGTCCGTTTCATTTGGAGACCAAATGATTGGAAAATGGGTGTTCTGGATGAATTTCTCCATACTTTGGGTTCTAATTTACCTCCAACTGAGAATGGAGATCGTATGCGATGGAAGTTGACGAAGAATGAGGTTTTTGATATCCGATCATTTTATAATACGTTAAGAGATCCATTGCCCAGGATCTTTCCTTGGAAAGGTGTTTGGAACGTTAAGGCTCCTCGGCGTGTTTCTTTTTTTGTGTGGACTGCTGTATGGGGTAAGGCTTACCGGTTGTGGAGTTTGGTGTTTAGATCATTTGGGATTGCATGGGTCTTGCCAAGATCAGTTGTGGATACTCTCTTTGGTTGGTGGACTTGGCTTGAAAAGCATTCGTTTAGCATTTGGAATTTAACTCCATTGTGCTTAATGTGGTGTCTTTGGAGGGAAAGAAATTGGAGGACGTTTGAGGACATGAAAAGTTCCGACGACCAGCTATTGGCTTCTTTCAGTGGCTCCCTTTTTGACTGGTTTAGGGCTTGGGGACTCACCTCTAGTGATTCTCTACTTATGTTCCTTAGCTCACTCCTTTATAATTAGTATCTTTTCTTTCTGTTTTTTATTTTCTTTCTCTGTATTTTTTTAACTCTGCCGTATGACTTTCTGCATGAGGTAGTGTTCTTGAATATACATCTTTATTACTTATCAAAAAAAAAAAAAAAAGGCTCTTTGGCTTATGCCTCTGATGTCAAGGCATGCACGTGGGAAATACCTTTGGGTCATAGCTTCCTCCAACCAGGACTTTTTCTTTTCTTTATTGAATTATGTTTATAATAGTCTGTTTGGCTTCTACATACTATGAAATATTTCACTAGCTTATATGCCATTTTCATGTGCAGATAAAAGTTCTTTTAATGGCGGTTAAAGATTTCAATCCTGACAGTGGCGATTCTGCCTATACTATACGCATAGTGGAATTGTTATTTAAATGTGTGGAATTGTCATATAAACCTGGTAATTCACACGTTGTGTTTCTTTTGTGGCTTGTAAAAAAGCAATTGATAAGGGTTTTGATGATGCATTAAAATATTTTGATCTTACAATCTGAACTTCTTTATTGGTTGTTCTGGTTATATTATTTTTACAGATACAAATTTGTCTAGTGTTCTGTATTGGGGCTTATTAAATGCAATTTTGATTTGTAGAGGCCGGTGGTGTCAGGCTCAGGGAGGATATACATAATGCACATGGTTATCAATTCCTTGTGCAGTTTGCCTTAACTCTTTCCAGAATTCCCGAAGGTCAGGGCTTCCTGTCTATTTATTCCCAATCTTCTGACAAAAATTTTGCTTCAGATGGTTCCCTTGCACTGGTTGAAGAAGAAAGACTGGATTCCACAGGAAAAGAGGACCCCTTGCCCCAACATCTTTCGCTCACACTCTCTAGGTTGCTTGATGTTCTTGTTAATTTAGCTCTGACTGGTCCAAAGGAATATAAAGGATCTTCTGGTGGCAAAGGTTCTAAGTCTTCTCATACCAAGACTGGTGGGCATAGCAGAAGCCGTACATCATCTTCTGACCGCATTGCTGATGAAGTTTGGGACAAGGACAATAATAGAGTTAAAGACCTCGAAGCAGTCCAGATGCTGCAAGACATTTTCCTCAAAGCAAACAGCAGGGAATTGCAGGCAGAAGTATTAAATAGAATGTTTAAAATATTCTCAAGTCATCTTGAGAACTACAAGCTGTGTCAGCAGTTACGTACTGTTCCACTTTTAATCCTAAATATGGCTGATTTTCCTCCATCTTTTCAAGAGATAATCTTGAAAATTCTTGAATATGCTGTGACTGTTGTGAATTGCGTTCCTGAGCAAGAATTGCTTTCACTTTGCTGCTTATTGCAGCAACCAATTACTTCAGAATTAAAGCAGACGATACTTGCTTTTTTTGTAAAGCTTTTATCCTTTGACCAACAGTACAAAAAAGTCCTGCGAGAAGTTGGTGTGCTGGAAGTTCTGTTAGATGATCTGAAGCAGCACAAGCATTTTTTGGGTCCAGACCAACATATTGGTAATTTTAATCAGTCCGATAAAAATTCTGGCTCAAGCAACTTCAAGAAACATTTGGACAGTAAGGATGTAATTATTACTTCACCAAAGCTAATGGATTCTGGTTCAGGGAAGTGTCCTATATTTGAAGTTGATGGTACAGTTTCTGTTGCATGGGATTGTATGGTATCTTTATTAAAGAAAGCTGAAAACAATCAGGTGTCATTCCGTTCAGCTAATGGTGTAACAACTGTTCTACCTTTTCTTGTGTCTGATATACATCGCCCAGGAGTTCTGAGGATATTGTCATGTTTGATCATTGAAGATGCAACACAGGTTTGTGAAATCCTAGATTTACACTGTTTGTCAGCTTCAAAATTCGGATAGATTTACTTGTTAGAATTATTCTTAATTTACCCGTAAAATTCTTTTCTGATTCATAAGTTTTTTTCCCCCCTCAATGAAAACTGGTGGGCTCAAGATGAGCGCTCAAATATTATAATGACTGTCATAGCAACCATTTATGTTCTTCAGTGTAAATTATAAGTCACATAATTGTGCTATATTTTTTGTACTCAATATCATCAAGATGTTACTAAGCTCTCATTTTGACCAGGCTCATCCTGAAGAATTAGGTGCAATTGTTGAAATTCTAAAAAGTGGAATGGTTACCAGTATTTCGGGATCTCAATACAGGCTTCATAATGATGCAAAATGTGACACTATGGGAATCCTGTGGCGCATTCTGGGAGTAAATAATTCTGCTCAGCGGGTCTTTGGTGAAGCCACTGGGTTTTCTCTTCTGCTCACCACACTCCATAGTTTCCAAAGTGATGGAGTGCACATTGATCAATCTTCTTTAGAGGTTTACATCAAGGTGTTTACATACTTGTTGCGGGTAGTGACAGCTGGAGTTTGTGATAATGCTGTTAATAGAACAAAATTGCATACAATCATATCATCCCAAACTTTCTTTGATCTTCTATCTGAGTCAGGCTTACTTTGTGTGGAGTGTGAAAAGCAAGTCATACAGTTGTTGCTGGAACTTGCTCTTGAAATTGTGCTTCCACCATTCTT
Source organism: Castanopsis chinensis (assembly GCA_032878915.1). Lineage (NCBI taxonomy): Eukaryota > Viridiplantae > Streptophyta > Magnoliopsida > Fagales > Fagaceae > Castanopsis > Castanopsis chinensis. Next base: position 11,384,413 of record JAVQMG010000101.1, read on the forward strand.
GGCATCAGAGAGTGCCGTGTCATCTGGTGTGCTTGAAAATGAGTCATCAAGTTTTCTTTTAATGACTCCATCAGGTTCATTTCATCCTGATAAGGAACGGGTCTATAATGCTGGTGCTGTTAGAGTTCTTATCCGTTCATTGTTGCTCTTTACTCCCAAGGCGCAGCTAGAAGTGCTAAGTCTTATTGATAAGCTTGTTCGTGCTGGCTCCTTCAATCAGGAAACCCTTACCTCAATAGGTGCGAAATAGATCATTCAGTGTATTTGTTTTGCTTTACTTGAATAGTAGCTAGTTTCTTATTATTTGCTTTGTATATTTAGGTTGTGTTGAACTTTTACTAGAGACAATTCATCCCTTTCTTTTGGGATCATCTCCATTGCTCTCTTATGCTTTGAAGATTGTGGAAGTTCTTGGGGCATATAGGTAAGAATTATGGTCATGTCATGAAATAAATTTATCTGTTCATCCCTGTTTGCATTATGTGTCCTTATTTTCAAATAACAAGATTTGTACTTTTGGTAATAGATTATCGGCATCAGAACTCCGAATGCTTATTAGATATGTTCTGCAAATGAGGCTGAAGAATTCTGGTCATATACTTGTTGAAATGATGGAGAAATTGATTCTCATGGAAGATATGGCTTCAGAAAATGTTTCTCTGGCACCGTTTGTGGAGATGGATATGAGCAAGACTGGCCATGCTTCTGTTCAGGTTTCTCTAGGAGAAAGATCATGGCCTCCAGCAGCTGGTTATTCGTTTGTTTGTTGGTTTCAGTTTCGAAATTTTTTGAAATCACAAGTAAAGGAAACGGAACCATCCAGAGCTGGCCCTGCTAAGAGGAGGAATGGCTCTACTGCACAGCATCTTGAGCGCCATATTCTTCGGATATTTTCTGTTGGTGCAGCCAATAATGAAAGCACATTCTATGCTGAACTTTATCTTCAGGAGGATGGTGTTCTAACTCTTGCAACTAGCAACTCTTGCTCCTTGTCTTTTTCTGGACTAGAACTTGAGGAAGGCAGGTGGCATCACCTTGCAGTTGTCCACAACAAACCAAATGCTCTTGCTGGGCTGTTTCAAGCTAGTGTTGCTTATGTGTATCTTAATGGAAAGCTAAGACACACAGGAAAGCTAGGTTACTCTCCATCTCCAATTGGAAAACCTTTGCAGGTAACTATCGGGACTCCGGCTTCTTGTGCAAGAGTTAGTGACTTGACCTGGAAACTCCGCTCGTGCTTTCTTTTTGAGGAGGTGCTCACACCAGGTTGTATTTGTTTCATGTACATTCTTGGTAGAGGATATCGAGGACTTTTCCAAGACACAGATCTTCTGCAATTTGTCCCTAACCAGGCTTGTGGTGGTGGAAGTATGGCCATCTTAGATTCATTAGAGCCGGACTTGACCTTGGCCTCAAATATGCAGAGGCTTGACAGTTCTGGCAAGCCAGGAGACTCCAAGGCAGATGGCAGTGGGGTTGTTTGGGATTTGGAGAGAATAGGAAACCTCTCTTTACAGCTCTCTGGAAAGAAACTTATATTTGCATTCGATGGGACATGTACTGAATCCATTCGAGCATCAGGGACTATGTCAATGCTTAATCTAGTTGATCCTATGTCAGCAGCTGCTTCTCCTATTGGGGGTATGTGATCCAATTAACTCTTCACATCCTGTGAGCATCAAATTTATGGAATGAAAGTGGAATCATGCATATTTTAAGGTTTTTCCTTTGTTCTCTTTCTTTATTGTCTTATTTATTGTTATTTTGGACTTTGTAGGCATACCGCGGTTTGGACGTCTTCATGGGGATATCTACGTCTGTAGACAATGTGTGATTGGTGATACCATCCACCCTGTGGGTGGGATGACTGTTGTCTTGGCCCTTATTGAAGCTGCTGAAACTAGGGATATGCTGCACATGGCCCTTACATTACTTGCCTGTGCACTTCATCAGAATTCCCATAATGTAAGAGAAATGCAAACATGCAGAGGATACCATTTGCTTGCTCTCTTTCTGCGTCGTAGAATGTCATTATTTGACATGCAATCTCTTGAGATATTTTTTCAAATTGCTGCATGTGAAGCTTCATTTTCTGAACCAAAGAAGTTGGAAAATACTCAAACTACTGTGTCACCTGTTGCAACTGTTCAGGAAAGTAGTTTTGAGGATCTTAATTTATCAAAGTTCCGTGATGAATTTTCTTCAGTTGGATCTCATGGAGACATGGATGATTTTTCTGCCCCAAAAGATTCATTTAGTCATATTTCAGAGCTAGAAAATGGTGATATTACCGCTGAAACTTCAAATTGCATTGTGTTGTCAAACGCAGATATGGTTGAGCATGTCTTGTTGGATTGGACATTGTGGGTAACAGCCCCTGTTTCAATTCAAATTTCACTGCTGGCCTTTCTTGAGCATCTAGTGTCTATGCACTGGTACAGGAATCATAATCTTACAGTTCTGCGTCAAATTAATCTTGTTCAGCATTTACTTGTGACTCTGCAGCGGGGTGATGTTGAAGTTCCTGTTTTGGAAAAGTTGGTTGTATTGCTTGGGGTCATTTTAGAAGATGGTTTTCTGGCTTCTGAACTGGAGCATGTAGTTAGGTTTGTGGTTATGACATTTGATCCACCTGAACTGACACCAAGGCGTCCAATCATGCGAGAGTCAATGGGGAAGCATGTAATTGTGAGGAACATGCTGCTGGAAATGCTTATTGATCTACAAGTAACCATCAAATCAGAAGAGTTGCTTGAGCAGTGGCATAAGATTGTTTCATCCAAACTAATTACATATTTTCTTGATGAAGCCGTCCACCCTACCAGTATGAGATGGATCATGACTCTTCTTGGAGTCTGTCTTACTTCTTCACCTACCTTTTCTCTAAAATTTCGCACTAGTGGAGGTTATCAAGGTTTGGCTCGAGTGCTTCCAAGTTTCTATGATTCGCCAGATATATATTACATTTTGTTCTGTCTGATATTTGGAAAGCCAGTTTATCCTAGATTGCCCGAAGTTCGCATGCTAGACTTTCATGCCCTTATGCCAAGTGATGGAAGTCATGTGGAATTGAAATTTGTGGAATTGTTGGACTCTGTGATTGCTATGGCTAAATCTACATTTGATAGGTTGAGCATGCAGTCAATGCTTGCCCACCAAACCGGTAATCTTTCCCAGGTTGGTGCTGGCCTTGTGGCAGAGCTTGTGGAGGAAAATGCAGACATGGCTGGAGAGCTTCAGGGTGAAGCACTGATGCATAAGACATATGCAGCACGCTTAATGGGTGGGGAAGCAGCAGCCCCTGCGGCAGCAACTTCAGTCCTGAGATTCTTGGTTGATCTGGCAAAAATGTGCCTCCCATTTTGTGCTGTCTGCAGAAGGGCTGAATTTCTTGAAAGCTGCATTGACCTTTATTTTTCTTGTGTTAGGTTAGATCTTTTTATTTTTTTTATTATTATTATTATTTTTTTTAACTTTTAGCTGAAAATTTTTAAACCTAGGAATATGTGTTGCCTTTTTTTTTTTGCCCAAAGGTTTTTGGAGATCTTTTATTTTAATTTCCTGAATCTAAGTAATTAATTTTCTTGTTTTTTGTTGTGTGTCTTATAGGGCTGCTTATGCTGTGAAGAGAGCAAAAGAACTCTCTGTTAGGACAGAAGATAAAAACTTGAATGATTCTGATGATAGTAGTAGCTCACAAAATACATTTACGAGCATGACTCATGAGCAGGAGCAGTCTGCTAAAACTTCAATTAGCCTTGGAAGCTTCCCTCAAGGGCAGGTAAGTATAAGTTCTGAAGATATGAATGTGCCTCCAAACTATATGGCTGATGATAAAGCAGAAGTCAATGCATCTTCATCCCAACAGGAATTGAATAAATCAGTCCAAGAAGATGGCCAAGCTGCTCAGAGCTTAGATGGTGATATTGTTGACCAGATGTCTGCCACCTCTAGCACAAATGGATTTACCTTCCGTGATGTTAAAGGCACTCTGGATTCCATTCAAGTGCCAGATTCTCAGAGTTCTGCATCTCTTACTATGCTTGATTCTCCGATTTTATCAGAGAAATCTAATTCTAGACTCCCACTCACACCCTCTTCATCTCCAGTTCTTGCATTGACATCTTGGCTGGGAAGTGCTAGCCATAATGCACCCAAACCTGCCTTACTTGCCACTCCTTCCATGGAGTCCTCTGTGTCTGCTGGTGAACTTGATCCATCTTCAGACTTCAAGTCCAGTACTCAAGGGCTGTCTACTGCAAATTCCTTCTTTGCTGTCAGTCCAAAGCTTCTTCTTGAAATTGATGATTCTGGCTATGGTGGTGGTCCTTGTTCTGCTGGGGCAACTGCTGTTTTAGATTTCGTGGCAGAAGTTCTTTCTGATATTGTGACAGAGCAAATAAAAGCATCAGTGTCTTTAGAAAGCATCTTGGAAAGTGTTCCTCTATATGTTGATGCAGAATGTGTGTTAGTCTTCCAGGGTTTGTGCCTTAGTAGACTGATGAACTTCCTTGAAAGGCGTCTCTTGCGTGATGATGAGGAAAATCAGAAAAAGCTGGACAAGAGTCGCTGGTCCTTGAACTTAGATGCATTATGCTGGATGATAGTGGATCGTGTATATATGGGTGCTTTTCCTCACCCTGCTGGTGTATTGAAAACTCTGGAGTTCTTGTTATCTATGTTGCAATTGGCAAACAAAGATGGACGAATTGAAGAAGTAGCTCCAACTGGAAAGGGTCTTTTATCAATTGCAAGAGGAAGCAGACAGCTTGATGCTTATATTCATTCAATTCTTAAAAATACGAATCGTATGATATTGTACTGTTTCCTCCCGTCATTCTTGATCACCATTGGAGAAGATGATCTTGTTTCGTGCTTGGGTCTGCTAAGTGAACCTAAGAAGAGATTATCCCCAAGTTTTTTGCAAGATGATTCAGGAACTGATATCTGCACGGTCTTACAGTTATTGGTTGCTCACAGACGGATTATATTTTGTCCCAGCAATATTGATACAGATCTAAATTGCTGTCTTTGTGTGAATTTAATATCTCTTCTCTGTGATCAAAGGCGAAATGTTCAGAATTTGGCAGTTGATGTTGTCAAATATCTCCTAGTGCATCGCAGGGCTGCACTAGAAGACCTGCTTGTTTCTAAACCAAACCAAGGACAGCAACTGGATGTACTACATGATGGGTTTGACAAATTGTTGACTGGGCCATTACCTTACTTTTTTGAGTGGCTTCAGAGTAGTGAACAGATTGTGAGTAAAGTACTGGAGCAATGTGCTGCAATTATGTGGGTGCAGTATATTGCTGGATCAGCAAAATTTCCTGGGGTGAGAATAAAAGGCATGGAAGGTCGTCGTAAGAGGGAGATGGGAAGAAGATCTCGAGAAACTTCAAAATTGGACCTGAAACACTGGGAACAGGTAAATGAACGGAGATATGCACTGGAATTGGTTCGGGATGCAATGTCTACTGAGCTGAGAGTTGTCCGTCAAGATAAATACGGGTGGGTTCTTCATGCTGAAAGTGAGTGGCAAACCCTTCTCCAACAACTTGTACATGAGCGTGGAATATTCCCAATGCGTAAATCCGCTATGACTGAAGAGCCTGAATGGCAGCTTTGTCCCATTGAGGGTCCGTATAGGATGCGCAAAAAGCTTGAGCCTTGCAAATTGAAAATTGATACCATCCAAAATGTTCTTGATGGCCAGTTTGAAGTAGGGCAAGCAGAGCTGTACAATGGAAAACACGAGAGTGGACCTGATGCTTCTGATATTGATTCTGAATCATTTTTTCCCCTCCTGACCGATGGTGCCAGACAGAATGAAATTGATGGTGAGCTGTATGATCAGTCATTTTTCAAAGAATCACGTGATGTTAAAGATGAAGCTTCTGTTAGTAATGGATGGAATGATGACAGAGCTAGTAGTATGAATGAAGCAAGCCTGCATTCTGCCCTTGAATCTGGTCTCAAATCTAGTTCAGTTTCTCCTCCAATAGGAGAGAGCACACATGAAAAATCTGAACTAGGATCTCCAAGGCAATCCTCTTCTGCAAAAATTGATGATATCAAAGTTACCGAGGACAAACCAAATAAGGAACTGAATGATAATGGAGAATACCTAATCAGACCTTATCTGGAACCTCTTGAAAAGATACGATTCAGATACAACTGTGAACGGGTTGTTGGTCTTGACAAACATGATGGTATATTTCTGATAGGGGAACTCTGTTTATATGTAATTGAGAATTTCTATATTGATGACTCTGGGTGCATTTGTGAGAAGGAATGTGAAGATGAACTATCTGTTATTGATCAAGCTTTGGGTGTGAAGAAAGATGTTACTGGCAGTATGGATTTCCAGTCCAAATCAACTTCGTCTTGGGGCACAACAGTTAAGTCATGTGTTGGGGGAAGGGCATGGGCCTACAATGGTGGTGCATGGGGGAAGGAGAAAGTATGCGCTAGTGGTAATCTACCTCACCCTTGGCATATGTGGAAGCTTAATAGTGTTCATGAGCTTTTGAAACGTGATTACCAGCTGCGTCCTGTTGCTGTTGAGATATTTAGCATGGATGGATGTAATGATCTGCTGGTGTTCCACAAAAAAGAGAGAGAAGAAGTTTTCAAAAATCTAGTTGCCATGAATCTTCCTCGAAACAGCATGTACAAAATATACTCCCTACAGGCTCCTTTGTTTTTTCCTTGCGCTTTTTGTTATTGTTTTGTGGTAGCTTTGTGTACCTGCTTATTTTCCATAAATCTTCCAGTAATTGATATCCCTGATGCTCTCAAATAATTGAAATGTGGATTCTTTGACATGCATTGACATATTCCTTTTCTAATCTAATGTTTGAAGTATCTTGTGCTTAACCTGATATTTATGAATCTCTGTGCTTTAACTGGTGTTCTATCTCTTTGAAGATGTATAGCATTTAAACTTAACAACAAAAAATGTTGGAGTTGATTATGTACATTTGTATGTAATACTGGATTCCATTTAGCCTTTTATTGGCATCATGGTGTTAAATGGTGATATAGGATAGTATGTTGGCTTCCTGCCAGGAGGCCATTCATGAGGTGACATTGAGTCCTGCTCTTACTTCATTTCTTACAGGCTATGGCATTCACATTTTATAGGTGCCATTACAATGGCACTTGACAAGTCCTGTTATATTTTATGTATGCTTGCTTCCTGATTCATTTCTTTCATATGAATCAATCAACTGGTTTTCTCTAGGGCTCCCCGTGCGATATTTCCATAATTGAATGTAAACTGGTGATTTAAGGATGTGCTTTCCTCGCTTGTGTCAAGCTTTCGTTAATATGAAGTGCTTTATAATGGTGGGTATTGGAATACACATCAATTGAAAGGCAAATTAAGCCTAAATGATAGTTGAGCATTTTTGCTCTCATCCTGCATTTATATGATTTAGCTGATTACAGTAGGAGAAAATATAAAATGATATTACTTGAATCTTTTATGGAGGATTAGATCACCCTATGAATTATTCAGACCACTTAGAATTGTGGTCTGTCCATGTCAAACACATAATCAGAAAATGTCTAAGGAGCATCATCTTGAGTTTAAGCATAGGTATCCTTCTCCACATCATTCATACTAAAGAACTGCTATCCAAGCCACACTTCTTTTCCTCTTCCGAATTACTAACCAATCACAGACCTCCACCCTTTTTTTTTTTTTTGATTGGTGAGTTACACATACACACCCAGTGGGTCCTAAACCCACAACCTCACCTTCCATCCCATCATTGAGGGTGGAGGAAGTGTCAGTTGAACTATAGCTCATTGGCATCACAGACCATCACTTAAAGCGGAAACATGCATAAAATGATTTAACCATAAATGCTCTACTACTGTCTCCCAATGTGCTTCATGATGTCAATTGAGATCTGCTTACCTGAATGATGGAAGGGTCGGTAATCTCTGGTCTACTTGCTGTAATCACCTTCGTTCTTGTGGTAGTTTATTGCACTTCTAAACATATAGTGATTCAATTGCAATGAAGAGGAAACCTACTTGAGTTTATGGATTGCAATTCCCATGACCACTATTAAGAGTGGATCTGTTTGAATGTTCCTAGGGTTTCTATAAGCTTTAATAACCTTCTATTCTTTCTTTTTTTAATAATTTCACATTGTGGTTGGTGATATATGTGTATATATATATATATATTCATTCTTGAGTTACTTGTACTATGATGCTTATCATGCTTAGCTGCTTCTACCTTAATCCATGGTTTTGAACTTTCTACTTCTCTCCCTTGCCTGTCAGGTTGGACACAACCATTTCTGGATCAACAAAGCAAGAAAGCAATGAGGGTAGCCTCCTTTTTAGAATAGTGGCTAAATCCTTTTCAAAAAGGTGGCAAAATGGAGAAATTAGCAATTTTCAGTACCTAATGCATCTCAACACCTTGGCGGGACGTGGATACAGTGATCTTACCCAATATCCAGTGTTTCCATGGGTTCTTGCAGATTATGAGAGTGAAAATCTGGACTTGTCAGATCCAAAAACATTTCGTCGACTTGAAAAACCGATGGGTTGTCAGACACCTGAAGGGGAAGAGGAATTTAGGAAGAGGTCAGTTGTTTATAATATACCACTATGATTTTATTCTCATTTATATTCATTTTTTCGTGGAGTTTTCTTTTTTAATTTTAAAAAATAATTTCTGTTTTCCCTATGTTATCAAAAAAACAAAAAACAAATTCTGTTTTCGAAGTTCTTGGCTTTATGGATAATTTTATTCTGCAGCACATCGCAGTGGCATTGTTTCCATTCTCTTGTGTTTGTGTTTGCAAGTCATCCAGATATTTCATTTCATTTCATATTATAGTATCTTCTGTTTTTTATTATATACTTTGAGATTTGTTTTTGCTGTGTCAGATATGAGAGCTGGGATGATCCAGAGGTTCCAAAATTTCACTACGGTTCTCATTATTCTAGTGCTGGAATAGTGCTTTTCTATCTTCTACGCTTGCCACCATTCAGTACTGAGAATCAAAAGCTTCAGGGTGGCCAGTTTGACCATGCTGATCGGCTTTTCAACAGTGTTAGAGATACCTGGTTAAGTGCAGCTGGGAAGGGCAATACATCAGATGTGAAGGAATTGATTCCAGAATTTTTCTACATGCCCGAATTCCTCGAAAATCGATTCAATTTGGACTTGGGAGAGAAACAATCTGGAGAGAAGGTTGAATTTCTTCATTGGATAAATATTTGACTGCTATAATTCTTTGTTTTATGATCTGCTAGTTCACAGTGGACCCACAATTTTCTTGTAGGGGCCTTGGTGCATATTTAATTGTTTCTGTTTTTGTGTTATATTGAATAATGCTAAGACTGTTGGCTGTCATATAATATTGGAAAGGCACCCCCTTGCTATAGATTAACTTTCAAATGAAACTGAATCACTTATTAACTTTGAGGGGGTGTCAGCCCAGTAGCCCAATTCTGGGTCCACTGCTGACTCCAAAAAAAAAAAGGTCTTTCTAATGACCTTTTATGTCTTCTTTGAAATTTGATCATTATGGGTATTTTTTTTCTAGGTTGGTGATGTTGTCTTACCTCCATGGGCCAAAGGCAGTGTAAGAGAGTTTATCAGGAAGCATAGGGAAGCACTGGAATCTGATTATGTTTCAGAAAATTTGCATCATTGGATAGATCTCATCTTTGGATATAAGCAGAGAGGGAAGGTTGGTATTCAGATTCATTACCTCTCATGTTGCCATTAAATTAAGAGCTTAGTTCTTTTTATATGGGTATTTTTTCACATTATGACACACTGCAATTTCTGAAGTTATTAAATGACTCATTAATCTTTTTTTTTTATAAATGAATTTTAGTTCATGTGAGGTCTGTAATCATGTGTTAATAAATTCTTTCTACCAGATCTTGCAGCCTAATAATTAACCTCATCTAATTAAGTATCTTTAATTTTCCCCTTTCTAAATTCTTGTTGGAGTTTGCTTTTGTTCCTTGTTTGATTGCCAAGATATAATTTTTATATTATATTATATAATATATTTATACACACACACACACACACAAGTAAAAAATGTTGTATACACAAGCTAGCTAAAAAATTACAATCAAAACAAGAGATTCAATGAAATCTACAATAGAGCGAGTTCATTAGAACTCAAGACACGATACCATTCAATAGTGATCTAGTAAAAGATATCAGAAGGTATTTAAACCTTGTATCAATTGCTTTGCTTGCTTTTTGTAGAACCACTCAGACTTTAATGCTTGAATTAATTAAGATGGAACCCTTGATGAAAATATACTTGAGCTCTATTTGAGCCAGGGCTTTAATGTGATATAGTCTATCTATTCGCTTTAGCAAAAAGAAAAAGGTAAAGGAAAAAGTGGATCCTTTCCCTAAATGCTATTTTTCAATAAATTTCTCTTACTGATCTCTTAAGATCTCTGTAGGCCACATGCAAGTTGGGTGGAAAATAAACTTCCTGCTCAACTGATATGCTAACCCCACTTTGAACTGATTTTCCATGGTTGTCATCTATTTCTGCTTTCCTTTTTGCTCTGCTTCCAATTCCTAATTTCCCGTGTAAAATTGACAGGCTGCTGAAGAAGCTGTGAATGTTTTCTATCATTACACATATGAAGGGAATGTGGACATAGACTCTGTTACAGATCCCGCCATGAAAGCCTCCATTTTAGCTCAAATTAATCACTTTGGGCAGACACCAAAGCAACTATTCTTCAAATCCCATGTGAAAAGGAGGGTTGATAGAAAGCTTCCTCCTCATCCTCTCAAGCATTCTGCCAATCTTGTTGCACATGAGATACGTAAAAGCACATCTTCCATAACCCAGATTGTTACTTTCCATGAAAAAATTCTTCTAGCAGGAACAAATAATTTACTTAAACCAAGAACATATACAAAATATGTTGCATGGGGATTTGCAGACCGTAGCTTGAGATTTATGAGCTATGATCAGGACAGACTTCTCTCTACACATGAAAATCTTCATGGTGGTGACCAGATTCGGTGTGCTGGTGTTAGTCATGATGGTCAGATTTTGGTTACTGGGGCTGATGATGGATTAGTTTGTGTATGGAGAATTGGTAAGTATGGGCCCCGTGCCTTACTGCGCTTGCAGTTGGAGAAGGCACTTTGTGCGCACACAGGCAAAATCACATGCCTTCATGTTAGCCAGCCTTACATGCTCATTGTGAGCGGATCAGATGACTGCACCGTCATCATATGGGATCTCAGTGCCTTTGTTTTTGTTAGGCAGCTTCCTCAGTTCCCAGCACCAGTATCTGCAATTTATGTAAATGACTTGAATGGGGAGATAGTAACAGCAGCTGGAATTCTGCTTGCCATTTGGAGCATCAATGGGGACTGTCTTGCAGTGGTTAACACATCCCAACTGCCCTCTGATTCTATTCTGTCAGTTACAAGTAGTACATTTTCGGATTGGCTGGACACTAACTGGTATGTGACTGGTCACCAGAGTGGGTCTGTTAAGGTGTGGCAAATGGTCCACTGCTCAAGCCAAGAGATTTCTCAAAGCAAGTCAACTAGCAATGGAATGGGCGGGTTAAATCTGGGTGATAAGGTGCCGGAGTACAGGTTGGTCCTGCACAAGGTGCTAAAGTCCCATAAGCATCCAGTTACTGCTCTTCACCTTAGTAGTGACCTGAAGCAATTACTGAGTGGGGATTCTGGTGGGCATTTAATTTCGTGGACGCTGCCGGATGATAGTTTGAAAGCTTCGTCTAATCAGGGGTGATGACGGATGTTTATTGGTTGGGTGTGATAAATTAAGTTCTCCGATCAGCTAGAGTCCTCAAAATCCAAGAAGGGTTCTGTTAGTCCATCCGTAAGAAAAAAAACTGGACCATACATGGGAAATGAGAGCATGACAACAGGGCTGGCCTGGGATTAAAAGTGGACACACAAGATTGACAAGGAGGATGAAACCTCTCATAAGCTTGTTATACATGTTGAAAACTTTACGAGCATGAGGCCTTCCAGAATGCATGTGGCTTGTAGGTCAAGCTTCTGTTTGAGAACAAAAGGTGGAAGGCCATGCTCTTGTTGTTTTTGGGTGACTGGTGGAGATTGCTTTCAGCAATGCACCAGAATTTCAAGTCTACTGGTTTTTTGATGTAAATAGATAGATTAACCAATAGTGTGTAATGAAATTGTACAGCAGAAAATGTGCCAGCAAGGCAATGTTTGAAAATGATCGGCCGAGTATGGATGTGGGGCTGTTAATTGGTGAGTGTAATACTTTGGGCTGAATTTTTTTTGCATAGTGTAATAGGGCAACTGCTGCCCATTTCTTGTTCTAAAATTATAAAAGACTCTCTCTCTCTCTCTCTCTGTAATATAGGATGCCCATCTTCATTCAAAAATGTCTTGTGTGTTTCTTCTTTTCTTCCAAGAGTCTTAACATAAGTAGGCTAGGACCATGGAGATTACATAATCGGTCTGTAAATTTATGGTTGTAAGTAGTCTAGGACCAAAAATTCAGATTACTTCACCAATATGGTGTGTAATTTCACATCCATGTTTGGATTTCTTGTCAATGGTTTTTATGTGCGCATCTGAGACAGTTGCACGTTCCACATCCCCTTCACCATTTGTACTCATGCAATTCAAATGTTTGAATGAAAGATTGCAGAGCTTTTACAAACTACGGCGAAGTCATTGGTTTTGTGGGCAGGTTCCTAACCTGTGGTAGTGAAAATTATTATTTCAGTCGCTACAGATAGAAGTGCTAAAGATATGCATAGCACAAACAAGAACCTGCCCTATGCTCCCGGAGATTGATGCCAATCTATTATTTTTATTTTCATTGATGACAGGTAAAACTTGTGTCGAGGAAGACTAGTTAAAAAATTGTAGCATTCTTCCATGATAGGTAATAAGTTGGAGGAGTTACTCACTTACTTGGCTACAAGGTTTAACGAGATATACTAGTTAAATTAAAAATAAGAGTTAGCTTCTGTTTGGATATAGATTATAAATGAAAATTATTTTACTATTCAGCTTATTTTTGCTATTATTTATGAGTCTCATTGTACTTTTTAGTACTATTTGTAGGTTTTACTGTATTATTTCAATTAACTTTTACCTTTGTTTACAATACTTTCATCAATAAGTTTTCAGTTTTGGCAAAATAAGCGGTATTCAAACAGATTCTTAAAATTATAAAATTAAACTCTCTAACTTCAATTTTAAATCATTTTTGTCCCCCTAAAGTTCCAATTTTTTCATTTCAATTTTGTAGCTTATATATCTTTTAAATGTAGTCTTTTTGTCTCTGTCTCAGTTTCCAACGATAAAGCTATAATATTTTCCTTTAAAAAAAGCTATAATATTTAATGGCGTGACATGAATAGGATGGCTATATTGAAAAAAAGAATGAAAGTTAATAATATATATATATATATAAATGAAACTATAGAAACAAAAATGTAAACATGATTAAAGATAGAATGTGTAATTTGTAATTTAATTAAAAAAAAAAGGCCATAAATGAAGTTTAAGGACAATCGCCTAAAAAACCAACAGTATATATTTTTTGTTTTCTTCATCTTAAGGTAAAAGCCCAAGCATATTTATATAGTAACTCTATTTTCATGGTCCTTAGAATCTAATACGAAAATCTCATTATTATACAAATATGTGATCGAGGACCTTTGAATGATTTGGGCCTTCGCTTGTTTATCCATCCCAAAAAGAGTGGCGGTGATAACAAAGTGAAACAAACGGCATTTGTTCATGCGCCTAAGATATTGTCGCCTCCCATGCACGTACTCCTCCATTATGATTGCTTCAATCCCACACTGTCACTTCACTACCTCTTCTGCCTTACTAAACCACCATTTATTGAAGAAAACCCATCTAAACCCACCTCACAAAATATGCCAATTCTCTCAGAAACCCAGCAAAACCCCATCTCTTAAAGAGGTTGGCAAGCAAGCGAGACTTAAAGAAGCTTATCATATACTAACCCGATTGTTCCCTGACCAAAACCCACTTCAGTTTTGTCCAGAAGAGGCTTATTCTTCAGCTCTTGAGCTCTGTGCAAACAAGAGAGCTATATCACTAGGGAAACAGGTTCATGCCCATATGATGAAATCTTGTGCTGTGTGTGATTCTGTTTTTTTGAGTACTAGGCTTGTGTTCATGTATGGTAAATGTGGCTCTATTTTGAGTGCGGAGAAGGTGTTTGATAAAATGCCTCATAGAACGATTTTTACGTGGAATGCTATGATTGGTGCTTATGTTTCAAATGGGGAACCTCTTGGAGCGCTTAGTTTGTATAGAGAGATGCGGATTCTGGGAGTTCCTCTTGATTCTTGTACTTTTCCTTGTTTGCTGAAAGCTTGTGGTGCGCTTAATAATCTCCATTGTGGTGCTGAAATTCATGGTCTAGCTATCAAATGTGGGTATGATTCTATTATATTTATGGTCAATTCAATTGTTGCTATGTATGCAAAGTGCAGTAATCTTGATGGGGCAAGGCAGCTATTTGATGGTATGACTAAAAAGGAGGATATTGTGTCATGGAATTCTATAATTTCAGCATTTGCAGCAAATGGACAATCTGTAGAGGCATTAGGACATTTTAGAGATATGCAGAAGCTGGGTCTTGCCTTGAACACATATACTTTTGTTGCTGCTCTTCAAGCCTGTGAGGATTCATTCTTTGTGAAACTTGGTATGGAGATCCATGCTGCAGTTTTAAAGGCTAGTCATGATGTTGATGTTTATGTAGCTAATGCTTTGATTGCTATGTATGCAAGATGTGGTAAAATGGATGAAGCTGCTAGAATTTTTTATAAAATGGATGATCAGGATTATATATCGTGGAATACTTTGCTCTCTGGTTTTGTCCAAAATGGTCTATATGAAGAATCTCTAAAGTTCTTCTATGAAATGCTGGATGCTGGTAGAAAACCTGACCAGGTTTCAGTATTAAATGTCATTTCAGCATCTGGTCGATTGGGGAATTTATTGAATGGAATGGAACTTCATGCTTATGCAATAAGAAGTGGATTTGATTCTGATTTGCAGGTTGGGAATACACTAATAGATATGTATGCAAAGTGTAGTAATATAAACTACATGGGCCGTGCTTTTGATAGGATGGCTGATAAAGACTTCATTTCTTGGACAACAATAATTGCTGGATATGCGCAGAGCAAAGCTTATTCAAGGGCCTTAGAATTGTTCTTGAAAGTGCAGATAGAAGGGATGGATGTTGATGAAATGATGATAGCAAGTATCCTGCTGGCTTGTGGCGGGTCAAACAACATTTCCTATGTCAAAGAAATTCATGGTTACATCTTGAGGAGAGGTTTATCTGATCTTGCACTACAGAATTCAATTGTTGATGTATATGGCGAGTGCAAGAACATAGATTATGCAAAGCGAATGTTTGAATCCATTGAATATAAGGATGTTGTGTCTTGGACAAGCATGATGACTTGCTATCTCCATAATGGGCTTCCAAATGAGGCTCTTGAACTTGCCTACTTCATGAAAGAAACTAGTGTTGAACCTGATTCCATTGCACTAATGAGCTTACTCTCTGCAGCTGCTAGTTTATCTGCCTTGAAGAAAGGAAAAGAAATTCATGGCTTTCTAATTAGGAAGGGCTTCATCATAGAAGAATCTCTAGCAAACTCTCTTGTTGATATGTATGCCCGGTGTGGAGTTCTGGAGAAGTCCTATAAACTGTTCAATTGTATAAGGCATAAAAGTTTAACCCTATGGACAAGTATGATTAATGCTAATGGAATGCATGGCCGAGGCAAGGCAGCTGTTGATTTATTTAATCGGATGAAGGTTGAAAACATTTTTCCCGATCATATTACTTTTTTGGCACTTCTTTATGCATGCAGTCATTCAGGATTTATTGATGAAGGTAGAAGATTTCTAGAAGTTATGCAGTGTGAATATCATTTGGAGCCATGGCCTGAACACTATGCCTGTCTGGTTGATCTTCTTGGGCGTGCCAATCGCTTAGAAGAGGCATACCAATTTGTGAAAACTATGCAGATTCAGCCTACTTCTGAAGTTTGGTGTGCTCTCCTTGGGGCTTGCCGGGTTCACTCAAATAAAGAATTAGGACAAATTGCAGCACAGAAGCTCTTAGAATTGGGTCCAGAAAATCCAGGAAACTATGTACTGGTTTCCAATGTCTTTGCTGCAAGTGGAAGATGGAAGGATGTTGAAGAAGTGAGAATGAGAATGAAAGGAAGTGGCTTGAAGAAAAATCCTGGTTGTAGTTGGGTTGAGGTTGATAGTAAGGTCCATACATTTATAGCAAGGGACAAATCTCATCCACAGTCCGATGAGATTTATCATAAACTTGCTCAAATTACTGAAACATTGGAGAGCAAAGGAGGTTATGTGGCTCAAACCAAATATGTACTGCACAATGTAAAGGAAGAGCAGAAAATTCAAATGCTTTATGGGCATAGTGAAAGACTGGCCATAGCTTATGCACTGCTTGGAACTCCTAATGGGACCCCTATTCGAGTCACAAAGAATCTTCGGGTTTGTGGTGATTGCCACACTTTCTGTAAGCTAGTCTCAAAAGTCTTTGAAAGAGAGCTTGTTGTGAGGGATGCCAACAGATTCCATCATTTTGGTAATGGGGTCTGTTCTTGTGGTGACTATTGGTGATAACATTATATCTTTAATTTTTGGCTAAAAGGTACAGTTATCTTGAGATGTGACTAAATCTCGAGGGACAAAGTTTGGAGCCAAACTTTTTCCATCCTTGACCATGTGCAGTCTCAACATCCCACACACATCGTAATTACTATGAATATTCCTGAGGGTGGCCTCGAGTTGAACTGAGATGTCCTTATGAGGATCTTGCATTCAAGGAGCCACTAGACCAATCCATTGGGTTTAATATTTTATCAATAGTAGTTGAATTACAAAGACTAACTTATTTCTACTGCTGGATTATTGGTATTACACATTTACACTGTCAATTGGAAGAGGTAGGGTTCCATTTGTCCACTTGAAGACTTCGAGTCCCCACTCTGCCAATGCCCCATTGCAAAAAAGCCAAGGCAATTGAGGTTAGCACTTTATGGGCTGAACTTTGGGTTGAAGAAACAATCAGCAAGATCATTGTTGGACTGATAAGCAGAGCCTAATTCTAGTTAAAGTAGTAGGGCTCCCAAGCTGAGATGGTTAAAGAGAGCTGCAGATGATGGTTTTCGTTTTCCACTAGCTAATCAAACGAAGAAAAAGCCCACTGATTCATTTTCCAAATGAAACTAAACTTGTTATAATTAGGATTAGGTTAAGTCTTCCTAATAATTATTAAATTCAGTCCTTACGTTTTGTTATACAAATGCCCCGCATGATGAATCAAAATGCATTTCTTGATTTTTGCAAATGGCTTTTGAGCCAAATATAACACTTCCACCTTCCAAAACTATGGGGTGAATGGTGAGATATGGGTTCCTTGAAGACTTGAGTAACTTTGCCTAGGAAATATATAATGAGTGAAGTTAGGAGTACTACAACTTTTACTAAATAGGTTCATACAATTGATTTGTTGGTTTTAAACACATAATGAAGAATTAAATAAAAGATTTATTTACTAAATTGTTGACATAATACAAATTGCATTCATTACCATGTCAAATAGTTTTTAGTAAAATTGACAATAATTTTAGTATTTTCCATATATACTTTTTTTTTTTTTTTGGTATTCAGAAAAAAAAAAAAAAAAAAAGGGAGAGAGAAGAAAAACAAAAGCCTGGTAACTGTAGCAGGTTAAAGTGAGAAACAAAAAGGTAGAAGTGGAAGCAAAACAATAAATTTTGGACAAAATTGTTCACAGTCATTTTACTGTGGTTGATATGGCCTGTTAGGTTAGTGGTGGGTCGATATATATAAAAGTGATGTTCACCTTACCAAATTGTGAAACTTTGGTGTCTCTGTGATTGCTGAAAGTGAAACCATAAAGTTATTATTGGTACTTGGTAGAGACCAGTGCTGGTAGCTAACCGACTAATTAAATTATGCAATCCAAAAGAAAGGGGGGCCTCATATCATGTCAAAACACTGCAGGCCTATCTTTTGAAACCCTCATGCTCATCCACCGTTTAGAATGTTTGCTTGAGGCAATTACATGTATCCCCTCTTTACCTGCCTAAACTATATGGATGAGACTATAGGAATAATTGCCTCCAAGAGATGGTAGGTAAGTATGCAATTCTTTCTCTCTCATTCTCAACATGTGAAAGCAATGTTCTGAAATCTCTGGCTCCATTTGGTATTGCTGCAGGTGACAAATGTTGGCCTCTTTTGACTTCTGAGAGACTGAGTAAATGCAATGACAATGTTAGCATACCAAGAGGGGGAAGAGGTTTAATAGGAAAATGGAAAGCCATAGGACCACTCTAGATTAGCACTTTAGAGCAACCTTATTCAATATTCATTTACTCAATTTCTGGGCTGGAAAGAAGTAGGTAAAAATACCACAATGCAACCTTCAAGTCTCCTTTAAAAGGTCTTGTGCACATAATTAAAGAACACTACCCATGTGCACTACCTTTACTTTGATGAAACCCACTTCATAATGGCAACTACTCATTCTATCAGATAAACAGAGAACAATTGCCAACGTCTCGTCCCTATCAACTTTTCCTAGGGAAGTGGCAAGTGGCAAGAGAGATGATATTCAAAAATTAGGACAAAATTTAGGTAAAGTATATGGTTGTGTTGGTCATTCAATCACACTGTTGGATTTAACTGTCTTCAAGAAAATAATATTGTTAATGTAAATACATAGTTGAATTTTATTGAAAAAGTTAGGGTTCAACACCGAAAAGACTATATTTAAGTTTTATGCTTCAATTTAATACATTGAACCATTTACCTATAGCTTGGGCAAAGTTCACAAGTTACTAGATTTGGACTAACCAAAATCTTGGATTTGGATCTAATGTAATTAGCTAACTGCAATTGCAGTTTAATGTGAGATAGAGAAATTAAAAAGGTAAAAGGGTAAAAGATTTTATAATTCAAAGGTTGAAAGTAAAAGTGAACTTTTTAACTTTCAATAGATTGAAAGTATCTCAATGTCAAGATCTCCACTTCCTCATGATTTAATGGAAATCTAATATAAAAATAAGCTCATTTGGGATTGAATATCAAACTTTTTTAGCTTAATAAGTAGAACCTATTATTCTTATAAGATAAAGGAATATCGTATCACTAAATAAAATATCTAATTAATACATAATATAATCTTGACATCTTGCTTTACATTTGTAACTACTGTACATGCTCATAGCATGAAGGACAAGTGTAAGAGCCAAAACCAGCATATTGAAAGATAGAGACTAAGATCAAGATTGAGATCAGCATGCCAAAAATTGTAACCTACAAGATCTAAGACATGGAGGCCTAATTGGGGCATGGGTATGTCGCAGTGGTCAACTAGGTATGGTGGTGGGTGAGAGTGGTTGGTGGAATGCGTCTATTGCTTAAACTTAAACATGAATATTCCTTGAACCGTTAAATGTTATGACAAAAAAACCTATGGCGTAAAATATTTTGTCATAACCCCTCTATTTTATGGTTAACTGGACAGTATTTTCAAGTTGATTAGTATTTTTAGGAATCCTAACCTACAAATGGAGAAAATGTTTTCCATAAATTAATTTTAGTTGAAACAAACGGAACCTTGGATGATAATATAAAATTTGGATACAAATTATTTTTATTTTTTTCAAAAAAAAAAAATCTGAATTATTCCTTTAAAAAAAAAAAAATACCTTGGAATCTCCGATCTAATCTCATTCACTTATTAAGGCCAGGGAAAAAAAATTAAATAAAACTGGATAAAATCAGGGTTGTCTTTGTCCTAGTTCACAGGTCTACCTATCATTAGGGTGGTAAGCCTGCTCGAGTCACAGACTCTGTAACTATTAGCTAGGCGTCAAAAACGAACCGTGCAGTGTATTCGAAGGTCAGCTTTGATATTTCGGAAACCCAACCAATCAATTCAAACCACGTATCGAATCTGATGAGTCGTTACCAACTATTTCACAGTTGTTTTTTTTACCATTTTTATGTGGCAGACTGTGAAGGATTAACTATCACTTATACGGTAATGTCATTATTTTTTTTTTACAGATTATACTTTGTCATATCATAATTATAGTAAAAAGTTGTGAAAAATTATGTGGTCTTTTTTTTTTATATGAAATCTACTTTTGTCTGCCAACCAAAGAATGACCCAGCTGTCACCCTTCTATTTTCTTTTCTATGAATAGTTGTAACTGTTCAATTTCACTGTTTTACCAACAGTCCTTTATTTGTGTTAAACTGGTCTGGTTTCCTTTCAGGTGTGCTGGCAAGAGAGGGAGAATACCTTCAAGTATTAATATTTTTTTTTCAAAAAATAAATATTAATAAACAAATTTAAGAAATTTTTTATGAAAAAATAACTAATTATTTTTACAACTTTTTCAATTTTATATTAAAAAAAAACTTCTCAAACCCTATAAAAATACCATTGCATTATAAAGCTCTTGGTCTCAATTCCTTACCAGAATTTGAAGAAATTTTCTAAAAATTTCACAACTGTTATGATAGTTGTTATTAGCAGATAAAGAAGTATTTTGATGATGAGCTAGATAAAAACCAATAAAAACTTATTCAAGCAAGTGTTGCAACAAATGTTGTAAAATTGTTATATATGACTCAAAATGTTAGTGACAATTTTTTATTTTTCCATTTTATATTGTTTAGATAAATGAGAGAGAATTTAAATGTATGGTACATAAGAATATATATAGGTTTGGATAAATGTTGGTCACATGTTGAGCTTGTTTGACCATATTGCTCTTATATAGTCATACACGAATATTACGGTAATAATCTTGTCTGTTGGGTATGTTGTCAAAATTCTGATTCTATCTTAGAATCGTAAGATCCTCTTATCGTATTTTATAAAAATTATCTAGATAAATGTAGAATCTTTTTTGGGTTAGGATTGGCATGTGATTGCAATTTTAGATAATGGAATGTGAGATTCTACCATTTTGCTCTATAGAATCTTTATGATCATACCCCATAGAATCAATTTAGATTGAAGTAAGATTTTTTATTTTATTTTTATATAAGATAAAGATTTTACTCTAACTTAATTTAAGTGTATATATATTTGAAACTTTCTTCTGAATACTTGAACTACAGCCTTTGCTCCCATACCCCACAATTACTTATACTTATGGAGTGACCATCGTACAAAGAGTGTGCGGGGTATGTAAGATTATTTATATAGCCTCCAAGTAATATAATCGACATCCATTAAAGTTATTATAATTATTTGTAATTATGTTTCTCAATGGTAAGATTAGGATTGTCCAATCCTATTGATCTAAGTTGTAATTTCTTATGAATTAGTTAAAAAAAAAAACAATGTGTGGTTTAACTTGTCATTACTTTTTAGCAGTATTTTAATAAATTAGTTAAAATTTCTCAATGAATGGGAAGTTGCATTAAAATCACCCCAGAACATGTATTGATAACCAATTATGTTGAGAGAGAGAGAGAGAGAGAGAGAGAGAGAGAGAGAGAGAGAGAGAGAGAGAGAGAGAGAGAGAGAGAGAGAGAGAGAGAGAGAGAGAGAGAGACTCTATGGGTGAAATACAAAACTACCTTCACAAATGAGTTAATATAAGGCACTACAAAGATTTCTTCTTTTTATTATTATTTCATTTTTCTTTCTAATCAAAAATAGGGGTATGCAAAAAATCGAGGAACCGAACAAACCGACAAAAACCAACCAAATCGTTGCCAAAATTTTGGTTCGGTTTCGGTGCTAGATTTTTCACCCTGAAATCGAACTGAACTGACCTATATATATATATATATATATATATATGTAACTTTAAAACATAATTCATCAGTGGCTTAGTGGTATGCTCCTTGCGTTTTGGCTTGCAGATCCAATATCCCCAATTTATTCTTCTCTTTTACTTTTCTTCAGCCGTATCCCCTAATCCCTAATTTCTTATTCTCTTCTCTCTTCTTTAGTCGTATCCCCTAATCCCTAATTTCTTCTTCTTCTTCTCTTTTCTTTTCTTTAGCCGCCCCCCTCCCCAATTTTTTCTCCATCTCACTATTTTCTTCTTCTCTTTTCTTTTCTTCAGCCACCCCTAATCCTCTACCCTTCTCACATCTCTGTCGTTCTCGCTTCAGTTCAGCCGCTCCTTCGCCATCTACCTCAGCTGTCTCATTCTTTTCTTTTCTTTTTGTTCTCTGAGTCCCATGGACCATGGCCATGCCTTTTTCTTCTCTTTGAGTCACATATCTCTGTACAGAGAATGAAAACTCATTGGTAGGCTCAAGCATGGTGATAGGCTCCTGCTAAGGTGCGGTAAAGTTCAATGTTTTGTTGTTGAACAAATATTATTGGAAGTTTATGCAAATTGTTGAACAATTTTGGAAGTTTGTGTAAATTGTTGTTGAACAATTTTGTGTAAATTGTTGAACAAATATTATTGGAAGTTTTTCTTTCTCTGTAATTCTAATTTGTTCAATAGCTCTCTCTCTCTATTGCTCTATTACTTTGTTTTTTATGTGATTAAAGTTAGGGCTTTGAAAATCTTAATAACCCTATCTTTGAAAAAACAAAAACCGACCAAAATCGATTGAAACCGAAATACACTGAAACCGATTGATTTCCAGCCATTTCGGTCGGTTTCGGTTGAGGATTTCACAAACCGAAATATTCGGTTTCGGTTGGCCATACTCATAAAAACTGACCGAAACCGAACCGACACACCCCTAATCAAAAACAACAATTAACACTATTTGAAATGTTTCTTGCTACTTCAAGTTTTTTGCTTTATTCTCAATCTTTGGCTTCTATGCATTTATCATTTTCCACCCAATAGTTTCTTGTGCATATAGTTATCACAATTCATACATTGTGAGACGTGTGAACGTGTGATTAAGACTCAATACCAGTAGTTGAACAAATGCAAAGGGGTCCAAATTCTTTAATAGGATTAAAATATTGAGATGAACTTTAAACACATTTGATTTGAAATTTTCCATCTATGTTGCTAGTTAAAGATGGAGAAGGTCATGATTATGGAGTAACACAACTAGTAATCTGACAACAAATTTGTTATGAGGAAAAAAACATACGCAGTGTTAGGAAAAATTGGTCATCTCTTAAAAAGTCTAATAAGTTTGGTTAACAGGGATCGAAGTCTATTGCTTAAAATTTAAGGGTCGATTGGTAATGTTATTCTAGTAATAACGTCGTTTGTATTTTTTGAAAATACGTGTGTAAAAAAGTGTATAAAAATATGTGTAATATTATTCGAAAACTAATAACATGTGTTTAAACGCATATACCAAACGGCTCCTTAATTTTTTATTATAACCTATTAGCTTGTTAATGAATATCAAAGATCACTGGTTAAGGTAACAGTTTTTATTTTATTTTTAGATTCTCACAAAATATTAGTTTTTTATTGTAACCGGTTAGCTTGTTAACTAGCATCCAAGATCATTGGTTAAGGTAAAAAAATTTAGGAGTAATTACACATAACCCACTTGTAGTTTGGACGAAAATCATTTTGCTTATCCATGGTTTGAAAAGTCACTTACACTTGATGTATGTTCCATTTGTTTTTCGTAACCCACCTCTGTTAAAATTATGAGTAAATAGGTATTTTTGCTCAAATTATATGTCTTTCTCCTCTCAAAACAAAAAATAGAATAAAAATGCAAGAGAAACAAGATCAAAAAGTGGTATTTGTCTTTCTTTCCATTCACACAAATTTTGAACATGAATAATATGAAGAACATACCCAAAAAACCATTGAACATGAAGAACCCACCAAAGCCATCACCACCACTACCGTTGAAACACCATAAAATCGGGAAAAAAAAAAACCACAACACCAGCCGCCACCACTAAACCACAACAATTCACAAATCACAAGCCATAACCACCAAGATCCACACCCATTGCCACTACCAAACCCACCCCCGAATCACCAGCCACCATTGCCAATCAACACACCACGACCCAAGACCAATCTTCAAAACCCAGAAACAACCAAGAAACCACAACCCAAGACCAATCTTTAAAACCCAGAAACATCAATCAAACCCAACACCCACAACCCACATGATATAACCATTGATCAAACCAAGAAACCACAGAAACATCGATCTAAACCCAAGACCCACATGATATAAACCCAAAAATGACCAATCTTCAAGCCATCGCTGTTAGTCTTCTAGCCTCTGCCGTTGCCATTGCCACTGAGATAGACTTGGCTGAGATGGGAGAGTCAATTACGACGTCGTTTGGCAAAACCCAGATCCAACCCAACGTCATGCTCCTCCTCAAAACCTAGACCTAATCCAACGTCGTGCTCTTCCTCAAAACCCATACCCAACCAACACAGCCAACTCATGCTCCACCATAGTCATCACCCAAGCCACCATGACCCAAAGCTACTGACGATCTAAACTGGAGTGTGAGACATGAGAAAGACATGGATAGAACAGAGAGAGAGAGGAGCAAAAAGAGTGTGGGGAATAAATTAATGTATAGAGAAGAAAATAAGTTAATTGGTTAAGTAACATTTTCCTTTTGTGTTTTTTTCTTTTGAGTGTGTTACAAAAATATAGTTTGTGATTTATTGGAGTTCTAGAGACAAGTTTCTAAGTTCTTACAAATAGCATCTTTTAATCTTATTTTATCTTGTTTTAGTGTTTTTTTTAAAAGGAGAGAGACATAAAAGAGGTGTAAAAATACATATTTATCTTTGTTTTAGGATTTTTTTTTTTTAAGTCGCACAACAATTTATCAATCGGTATTTATTTAAAATTTTACTAATGTATGCCCTAAGGTCACACAATAATTAATTATTTTTAAAAATATTTTTTTTTAAATTAAAAAGATATTGACAATATTTTTAATTTTAAAAAAAATATTTTTAAAAATAATTGATAAAGACACCCACCTTAACCGAACCCTTCATTAAATTTAGATAATTTGTAACGTATGGAACTACTGTATTCAGTTTTTGACCTTTTGTCCGGTGAGGAAGAGTAGCGTTCTTTTTCTTTTTCTTTTTTAAAGGAAGAGTATTTATTAAGGCTTTCAGTTTTATGACAAGTAATCCAACAATGCATTGAGATTCTAAACAAAGTTCTACTCAACCCAATAATTGCAACTCACTGCCCCTCCTCTCAGGAGGAACAGTCATTTTGAATCGTTTTTTGTACAACCCCTATGTTCATCTACTCCTCAGCCTAGCCTTACTACTGTGAACATGAGAGAGAGAGAGAGGGAGAGAAGATTGAGATCCAGAGAGAGAGAGAGAGAGAGGTTCAGGCTCAGATGGCAGTGAAACAGAGCCACAGAGTCCCCCACTGTGACCTGCCAGGCCGCCCTATATTTCTACCACCTGTGATACCTAATACTCTGCCTCACTATACATCTATTGCCAATAGATCTGCTTCTTAGCTGTTTTTTCTTTCTTCTGTCTTGGCTTGGCCAACACACATATAATGATGCTTTCTTTATTTCACTGTTTCACGAGGTGGGCTATGTGACCATGTCTTTATGATTCTCCACCTCTTTAACATCTGTCTCTTAACCCTTTTTGTATAAATATAACTATTACCCACTTCCATATATGCATTCAACCCTTTGGGGATCTCTACTCTTTTTAGTCTTTGCTTTCACCTGCCCTCTCTCTCTCTCTTTTTCTCTGCTTCTTAAACAATGAGCGCAACTTCACTTTCCGTGAATATCTTCTATAAATTTGCTTACTATCTTTTCTTTTATATTTTGGTAGAGAACGGTTTACCTATTTATAAAGCTCGGTGTCTTTCTTCTTGGCAAATACTGATAATATTTCCTGGTTTATTCAATATATAAAAAAAGAGGGATAGAATCTTGTTTTATTTTTTGATATGGGGATGTGCAAAATTAGAAAAGGAAAAAGAAAAAGAAAAAGAATTCTAAGATTGCATGCACATGCATGTTTCTGGTCTCCGATGTTGATAACCTTTAGCTCCTCGTTTATGCAAGTTTTTAAATTTTGTTTTTATTCTTCTGGGGTGATTCCAAAATGAGAAAAGGAAAAAGAAAAAGGTTCTAAGAAGCATGCATTTGCATGTTCTCCTCTTTTTGTTTGTAGGATCTTTTGTTCTTTATATAGAAGCTCATGAATAGCCTTTTTCTTCTTTCTCTTTGCCTTCTTCTAGAATTATTTACTTTCATTTCGTTTCATTCATTCATTGGCATGGTCATGGATGCTAGGGATCGAGCTGACCTATTCTTTTTGTACAGCATATTTGTATGTATATACATTCTAGAAGAGATGTTCACAAAGGAAAAGGTGAAGCTGCCAGCATGATCTAGCTTTGGTTAGCATATATGAATGAGAAAATAATACTAACCCTAACTAGGTCATGCTCTGACAGCCTCACTCCTTCCTATTTGGGGACCCATTTGGTTCCAGGTTCCAAACACACTCCAAATCTTATGGGGAAAAAGCATAAAGTAAGTATGAGAAATCACTGTAAGTATATAATATTCCTCCCTCAGTTTCTGTTTATGCCCGGCGTGCGTTCTTACTTTTCTTTTTAACTTTGCTTTTAGTTTCTTTTCTCTTTTTAGTTTTGCTTTTGTTTCTAATTTGTTTCCTGTTTTAACATTTTACAGTGGTTGCTTTTTGCCTTTCTCTTTTGCCAAGTCAATGGGATTGGTGTCATGATGGTTTATTTATTTGTGCTGAGAGATGCGGTTCAATCAAGAACAAGAGGTAACCGAAAGTATTGCTTGAGATAAAAGTATAGAAGAGGAAAAGAATCTATGACTGACTCTAACTAGTTTGTAGATGGGTCTGTTTGGTATGTGATTCTAAACAACAGTTTCATTTTGTAAATTGAACTTAGGCAGTTCCTGTTGTTCCCTAACAAAAGTTGTTCTATATTACATACTTAATGCTTAATATTGGTTGAGATCTGTGGAGTTTCCAGCGCATCTTCACCATTAATATTTGCCGCATTTTATCAATTAAGAAAGTTTAGGGACTTCTAAAACCTGCAGAAATGATAAATTGTAAATAGTAAAAAGGATTTTGTTCAGATATAATTTAATTATTCAGAGATCTTTGTTAAGTTTGAATTTATAATTTCAATAATTTTTGCTATTTTTCAGTACATGTGTACTTCTTTATTACCTTCTTGACTGGTTTTATTTATTTATTTATTAAGGCATCTCTTGACAAAAGAGACAGTGAAAAACAAAAGTGATGTTTTTGACTAAAAAAACCAAAAGTGATGTTAATACCTATAGCGACGAATGAGTCTACGTTAAACTAATTGCCAAACATTAAACTAATTGCCAAACACTCTCAGCTTTTATTTATATATATATATATATATATATATATAAACATAATTAATTAGTTGTTTTCCTAACATAATCGTTATAAATAACTTCAATTAGATGACAAAAGCAACAGGGACAAAAGCACTTGGACAAATTTTAGTGTAAAAATTTGACAAATTGGCTGATAATATCACGGACTTCGCCAAAATCCTAACAAATCCATTTTGGAACCAGAAACTAAAAATAAAAAATAGGGCCTGTTTGTGTTTTCAAAACTTGTCTTCTTAGGTGCTTTCAAAAACTTGTTTTTGTCACCGCCATTAATTGCCACTGCAAAGAAATTAAAAAAATGCCTCTCAAATATTTACATAGCTGTCACTAAAATCAGAAAACGGGAATTGAAGACTGGTGGGAGTAGTTTCATGAAAATCAGTTTTGCAAAGTAAACAATGAGATTGGATCTTTTCAAAAAGAGTTTTCTGAAAGCAGGTATAGATGCATGGTGTGGTGCTCTCCAGTTTTTTATTTTTTTTAACAGAACTGTTTTAAGTTTAATCTTATATTGATTTGACTTAAAAATTAATTTTGCGCAAGGGTACGTTATACCCTAAAAAATTGAGTTAGAAATTGAAAATAAATTATCTTAATCGAGCATCTGACCATAACATACCTATTTATAAAACAAAAATAAATAAGACCAACAAATATAATTATACATGAAATGATTAATGATGATTCATTTGGAAAAAAAAGCGCAAATTTAAACAGTTGCATATGATTAAGAAAATAAGTTAAAATAGAAATACGGCACCAATATTTTATTGGATGCCGTTTTAGTTTGGTTAGAGGTTATTTGATGAATTAAGTTCGACTATTGATTAGCAGAGAAGGCATGAGAGGGCTGCGTCAGTAACGAGGTGCGAGGAGAAACGTTGGAGAGAGAGAGAGAGAGAGAGAGAGAGGGAGAAACCTAGCTCGTTAATAAATAAATAAATTCGTTTAATTCTGAAAAATCGAAACTAGTTAGGATTGGGAAATATAGTTTTTACATTTATCACAAAATACTAATGAGAAATATTTACTAAGAGAATTTGCTAGCTAAATGCTTATTTACTTATTTACTAAAAAATGGATATAACTGCACATGAAAATGTTAAGTTGTAAAAATAGTATATGAGTTAAATAAGCTTCGGAAAAGAAATAGCTGAACTAAATGCACACCAAATATTCTATTATTATTTTTGAACTTTTGTTCTTGCTAACTCCCTAGACCGATCGAGAGTTACATTTCACTTATGTGAGAATTTATAGTGATGAGTTGGAGTGGCAGTTCCTTTCATGCTAAATGTGAAAGAGTACGAATATTCAAATGTGTAAAAATCCTTTGTTCCAATTTATCTCATGGCACTTTGCTTGCTGTACTGTGCTCTGGCTTTTGTGAAATACCCTTGTAGGTCGTAGCAAACTTTCCACATGCTGTACTTATATACAAGATAACAAGATCCAAGCATGTTTTGTTGTTTAGTGTTATTGTCCAAGGGAGAGGATCTTGTCCAGTGATCAGATCCACTGGACACACTAAAATTGACACTTGTTTAAATTAGACATGCGTTTGCATCTCAACCTATTCAATAGAACTAGGTACTGGTTATAAGTCCAACCCCTAGAGAGGATTTTGCCTAGTAGTCAGTTTCATTAGACACACTAAGATATGGACACATATCTAAAACTGGATACATATCTATATCTTAACGAACTGTTATTATCCTATTATTGTCCTATTCTATTATTGTAAACAATTATTGTCCAATTCTTCCTATTAAAAGAATCTAGGTTTACATTCTCTCTCCCACTTATTGTAATAAAAAAAAAAAAAAAAAGGAGAGGTCGTGTGAGACCTCCTTTAAAAGGAGAACAAGGGTTCAAACTATCTTTTCCTTACATAGTTTTCCTTACATAATTTAATAATAGGTCTAGTCCATGTGTGCCCTTAATAATTTATTTTTAAAAATATTTTATGAGAAATTAAAAAAATTGTTAAAAAGTTTAGTATCTTTTTCATTTTTTTATAATTTTTTAAAAATTAGTTTATTAACGTGTAGCCTAAGACCAAACATTAGTAATCCCCTTTAACTATTTATCAAAAGAAAAAGAGGAAAAATGTTGTAGATGCAGTACTGGTACAGTGGTACTAGAGCTTATGCAAGCTTATTAATGAGCTTTAGTTGATTGTGGGCTGGAACACATGGGTTCTGAGCAAGTCAACAGTATTTGCAGTGAGCTTATCATAAGCAGCAGCTTGTTTTTGCTAGTTGGTTAATATAATTTTCATAAAGGAGAGTGAAATTTGCATTTAATTTGTGTATATATTATCACTAACAATAAATTTTTAAGCATTTGGTTAATTACTAGGGAATCATTTTAGTTCTTACCTTCATAATTAGTGTGTGAACTACTGTGGATGAATCAAGACGCAAAAGGAAACTTGAATGTCAATGATCAATAATGGAACACGAACAACCAAAAGATAGTACCAATTTATGATGTGGTCACAAGCCTCACAACTCACAGGTAGTGAAAAAATACAATAGAGGGATGGGCCAAGCAGTAATACTCTCTCTCTCTCTCTCTCTCTTTCTAGTTTGCATGCTGGACTTATTTTAGTAGGGTTGCCTTCGAGTTTCTATTTTTATCCCTGGAATCTTTTTTAATGTTTGGCAAGTATCGCTGGAATCTTCTATTGCTTGATTTGAGATGTATTTACTTTTTTGTGTTAACGTGTTCTTTTTTTTCCCGGAGAGGGGGACTTTGAAAGGAAGTACGATATGATTAATGTCTGCACCAAATTTTCTTTCTACAATCCTAATCATATTGTCTTTTGATCATTTCTGTCCAGATTAATTTATGGAAAAAAACAATAACAAGGGAAAGTGGAAACTATATATTTAGCAAAGAAAGAAAAAATAAAAAGTGGAAACCACACAAATTGAATGAAGAATTGTAAATATGAATAATATATATTTAAGATATATATAGTTTATAGATTGTCGCTTGATTGGCTTATATATCTATGATAATGGCTATGTAGTAATCTTGTCTTCTCAATCTTTAACAAAGTGCATCGAAGTTGGTATGAGATGACAAGTGGAGGACATAGACCATAGTAATATATAGACATGAATGAACAAAGCTTGCTACACTATTATGGTTTTGAAAAGTCAATTAAACTAATAATCTTCAATAATTGGTTTATCTTTTGGGGGTGGGGAACACCTAAGATAAGATACAATAAATGGTCTTGAGATTCCACAATTTGTGTAATTGAATACTAATTTTTAGGGTTTTATTCATGCAATCATTTTTTCTTCACCCTTTTAGATTACAATCTCACTATCTCGTATGTTTGTATAGAAAAATACAACATAGTAGCTGTAAAATAGTACTGCCATCCCTTTCAGAAATGTCATGGATTTCATTTCCAAGATTTTTTTTGTATGTACTGTTGTCCACGAGTACGTGTCATTGTGGATGTATATATTTAGTTATTGATTAAATTATGATAGGGCAATATCTAATCATCCTTGAAAGAGTAATTTTATTTTCGCCCATATCCGATCATTTGGTTAATTTCATTAATTCAAACTGAATGTGGAACATGTTATATATATATATATATATATATGTCATGCTAATGTGTAATTTTAAGGTAATAATTTACAATCTATTTTTAAAAAGTTTTAACATTATTTTTATAAAAAAAAAAAAAACTGTTAAAAATATATATATATATATATATATTTTTTTTTTCTTTTCTTTTCCTATCAAAATTTTCTTTAAATAAATTTGTTAATCATTCCCTGCATTTGTTAATAATTTTCTATATACACACACGTACGTATGTATTTAATGTTTGTTGACATTGTTAATGGATGACACTCATCAATCATAGTTTCTTCTTATATATTTTTCTAAAATTTCTCCAGAGAAGTTTGTTGAAAGTGTGAATGCATTAAATTACCTACAAATCATGTCCGATGTCAGCTCCTAAGGGCTGAATCCAAATAATTTAATTTAAGAGCTATTATTTGAACTATATATGTCAAGATATGACCATACATATGAACACTCCATTCAAAGTTGAAATCTAATTTGGATTTTTTATTTTCAGAGCCAATCTAAGTTGGATTTGTGAGGATGAAAAGTTGGAAAAACGTTTCCATGTATAGCTCCATAGTCTTGTCACGATATTAATTGACTGCTGGCAATTGGGGGAGGGGCACCACCGCACCAGGGGTGGAATTGAGCTCTTCTAGCAAAATGAAGGTAAGTAACTATGTCGATCAGAATTCATTACAAGAAACCATACATATGCTCCTAATGGATTTTGTAATTTGGTGTTAATATTATTTCTTACTAGTTTTTATTTATTTCTCTATTTTTGGGAAGTAAGGAGAGGAGAGGAGTCTTAGTGTTAGAAACTTAGAATGTTTAGGATATTCTAATAAATAAATAGATAATAATTTTGTAGAATACCATATTATGGTGGTTTTTTAATACCATGAGCTATGTAACTTTAGGGTTATTATACTTATATACTCAGTGTTAAGTTACTTATAATATACAATCATGTATAATAAAGATGTAGCTACTAATTAAGAATTCTCTAATATAGATGTAGGCTATTAGATTGATCTACGCTCCAAATCTAGATTCATGGGGATCCCATGTATATATATGGACTCTTCGTATTTGCATTTGTGTTGTAAGGACCCAAGGAAAAACAATAACCACATTTGTATAACACACTCAACTAATTCAATATCAATTTGGGGCACATCACAAAGTTCCACTTAGAATTTATTCCAGTGTCATACACTCTTATGCATTGATTCAATTCTGATCGATCATCGATCATGCACTTCCTTGAGGTTGCACACACACGCTTATAGCTCCGAAGACAACCTTCACATGTCTCAAATGTGCTTGGACCCCTTACATGCTAGTTTCATCTTGGCAACTCGCTTGGTCAATTATCTGACTTCCATAAGATTTTGCCTCATATAGTACGGATTCTTCATAGACTTCTGTGGTATTAGAATTACCATACCAAGCCTAATATTGAAATGTATATTATAAGTCTCTTATAATGCACATTTCAATATATTAAAATATGTAGTCATTAATTAAGTTCATCATTTTTTTTTTAAGAATCTAGAGCTTTTTATCAGAGATTTGTGTTGTTAGGTTGAAGCATTAATTTACTTCTTATTGTTTTGCTTTCTCTTTCTACATGATTATGTATATTTTCTTTTCTTCCAAACGAAACACATAAGATCTATTTTTAATTTTTTATTCAAACCCACCCCATGAGGTTGCCGAAAGCATATACCAGATAGCATTAAGACACGAGAACAAGTTAATTAAGGACAGATGGAAGCCAGGGAAGATCCTTGAACTAAGCAATAGTATCCAACTAAGTACAGTGTTCCAATCCATGGCGATCTAACAGCTGAGCCAATCAATTTCAATGTATTCTTCCAATGTACCCAACAATTATTTAAAAAATTTAAGCATATAGGAAAAGTAGTTTGTTTTAACGTTGAGAATCTTATTATAATGTGAAGTAGTTAAACATGGCTCACGAAACTCAAATCAAGCCAAGATGTGAGGAACTTTTTTCTTTGGAATATTATTGTTTTCCACTTTTTGATACTTTGGTATGGGAATGACTCTGCATGCGTCTATTGGTTCCATCTCTTAAACCTACCAAAGGGATCAAAACAACTTGAAAGAAACAGAATGTCAATATCATAAATCACTTTATTGGAATACGTTTATGTCAATTTCTCACTTGCTTGTGCCTCTGATCGTTTACTTTACAGAGCAGACTCCAAAATGTTACTTAATCCATAGTAATGTCTTTTTAACATTGCTTTTAATGTGCAACTGACACCACTTAGATGCAGAAGAACCAGGCCCTAACAAATGGCATTCCATGTATATATATAAAGATAAGAACAGACACAAGAAAAGAGTAATCTTCACTCGAACAAAGTAAAGATACTTAAAAAGAAACGAAAACAAAGTACACCCTACTTTTGTAAGTGTTGAGATAATAAGTTATTAATAATATTATATATAAAAAAGTAGTTTTATTGTTGGGTTTATATGAAAATGACAACTTATTAATTTAGAAGTTGTAATAATGTTGCAAAGGAAAAATTAAAATTGAAATTAAAATTGTGCACACACAAGAATTTGTTAGGTAGAGATGCTTGTGATTAAAACTTTTCAATTTTCTCTTGAATTTGGTAAGAAACCATGCAAATGGTCCCCCATCGACTTATTTTCTCTCTTATTTTGGAACATATGGTGTTTACAGACAGAGAGAGAGAGAGAGGGAGAGAGAGAGAGAGACCCACATTAAAGTGAGTAAAGTCTCTATGTCAATTTTAGAACTGCACACTGCCTTGTCTGCATGGTGGTGTGGTGGCGTGGGCATGATAATATTCAATTTGTCTTACTTTGGACCACAACACTAGCGTCTATCATTTCCATTCATGAATTAAATTTTAATTATTATTAATTTATTGTCCTCCTAAACTTTTCAGTCTCTCAAAACAACAAAACCACTACAAGACTAAACACAACACAACACAACACCAAAAGATTAGAATATATGACTCATTCTTGGCCTCTATTTATATCCCCTCCTTCCTCTCTCTTTCATATCAGTCATATACAAACCTCTCTTTCTCTCTCTTTCGCTCTGGGGCTGCCTTAATTACCTGCTCTCATCGTGCACCACCAGCAGTTGAAGCTGCCAGCATGATCTAAACTTCCCTTTTGATCATTCGAGGAAAGATCGGATCATGTGGCAGCTTCACCTGTTGATGGGATCACGGAAAATCCTTGATTCTTTTCACAAATTGGTGTAATATGCCCATCTGGGTAGTCTGAGAAAACCCTAGAATATAAAAGGTTTGAAATCTCCATTTAATTTTTCACTCTTTTGGGTATCCAAGATTTGCTTTCTTAAAAATCAAATTGTTGGAAAATATATTTTTTGTGGTAATTTTTTTTTTTAAAATAAATATTTTTTTTTTCGCTATTATTGGTTACTGTATTTAATTTCCTAGAATATTTTTTTGACTCATCATTGAAATTTCTCTTTCTGGAATGTCCTTTGCTTTCTCATTTTTGTGATATACATTGCATGTAGCACGTTTAGAGAGAGTGTTGAAATAGGCCACTACTGACTGCTGAGAATCTGATATATAGGAGATATCCAAGTTTACTTTTTTATATGTTGGATAATTATGCTGGGGAATCTCATTGACTGTAGGGAGAGAGGTATGACTGTTAGGGTTTTAAGTGACAGAATTTCTCATGTCTAAAACTTTCTTGGTGCTTTTGAGATCCAATCTTAAGTATCCCTCATGCATAGAACCTTTACATTCTTATTGGTGGGTAGTGTGTAGTGTGACAATTAACAATTTTCATTTAGGCTGTGCTTTATATCAATTAGTGAATGGGTTTTGGTGAGGAGTAGCTTGGTCCATCATCTATATATATATATATATATATATCATGAAATTATAAAATTAATGAAAAGGAGAAAGAAAAGGGAAAGTTATCGAATAAAGCTTCTGAGTTTAACATTGTTTATTTTGGATAATTTTGTTTAATCTTTGGAATCATGAGAGTGTCTATGAACATATCAAATTTGGACAGGTTGATTATGGGAGTAAGAATTAAAGCTAAGTACTGTTAATTAGAGTATTACATAACTATTAGATTCCCAGAATTAATTCAACAAAGAAAGAGAGAGGCAGAGAAAGGGATTTGCAGAATTTAGTGGAAAAGGTTAAGAGTGCCTTTCTTTTGTTTCTTTTTCCTTTCTATCTGCATTTGCAACTATTTTATGTAATATTACGCGTTTTCAATTAAGAGTAGTTTGTTGGCCCTTGCTGTTTGATTTCTAGCCAATCGTTTTCAAAAACACTAAACTGGAAATTTCCCCCAAAAAAAAAAAAAAATCGACAGTATATTTTGAATTACTGTTTCTGAAAATTGAAAACAATATCACTGAACCAAATCACTTACAAAGGATTGTTTTCTTCTTTTTTCTTTATAAAAAATCCAGATATTGTTTTTAGAATTAGTAACCAAATAGGCCCAAGCCCATAACTCATTTGGATGTCAAGGTCTTTTTATTCATAGATTAACATCCTATAGAGCTCTTGGATTCGCTATGAAATTCCTAAAATCCTATTAATCCATTTTGAAATATGTGAACTAGATTTTACCATGTCATTGATTTTCATATAATCACTAACTATCAAAATTTTATATTTCTTTGAATTATTGATGTGGCAAAATCAAATTCTCTCATTTTAAAATGTATAGATAAGATTTTAAGAACTCTATTATTGTGAAGTTATATCCTTAAAAATCTAGAGATTCCTAACCCAACTTCTACCACGTAACATTGTTGTTTGAAAAGAAAATTGAAAATGCTCTTTAGTGCTTCATAAGATTGTGCATTGATAGAGAATTTGAAGAATTACTAGAATTTCAAAATGATAGGATTGAAATGAACAGGAATTTCAAATTTATGAATTTAAATTTTCATTATTTGAATGAGTATATTCAAAAACAAGGATATTGAAGTATAGTAATATTTACAATACTAATGATAATAGCGATGCTATATATGATGTCGTGGTGTTGGTGGTGATATAGTGTCGTGGTAGTAGCGGTATGGTAATGGTGGTGGTAACAAGAAGTTGTCATGGTAATAGTAGAAGGGTGGTAGTCGTGGTGGTGGTGGTGGTGGCTGCGATGACTGTGGGTGGCCAAGTGACAATTCTATATTTAGAGCTATTTTATACTATATGTTCAAAAAAATGTTGTTTTTACTAATTCGGTTGATTTGGATTGATTGTTGTTGGATGCCCTACATAAATTAACGATTTTCAGGTTGAATATGAAGGCATTTATGAATGAAATACCTCATGGAATCCCATATAAATAAATAAATAAATACCTCTTGGATTGTGCAGCTCACGGCTTACAAAATTGTAATTTTTTATTATCATTTTTAGTGGAGAATATTAAACCATCCAAAATAATAGATGAAATACCTTTTGGATTGTGTAGCTTGACAACTTTCTAAATTGTGGATCTTTTTTTTTATTATCGTTTTTAGTGGAGGGTAAACCATCCAAATTATGAATATGCTTAAGCAATATATTTACATATATTCCTAGATTAAAATTGAATAATTCTGTTGTGATTTATATATAACCTATATTTCTGTCTTCTTTTTCCCTTCAAAATGACACATAATATAATTGATATTAATTTCTCAAATATTAGTATTGCACTTTTCACATCACTTACATAAAATTCGAGTGTAAACTTTGTTCTAGAAATTTATCATTCTAAGTGCCACTATGTTTTTTTTTTTTTTTGGAGCTAGGTAGGAAACACAATGTCATACAATACCTTAACATATCACATAAAATAGATTGCCAATTTTTCTTGGTACCATTATGATGAATTAATGAGGCCGACATTAATTGGTTATAACTCATTTTGGTTTAATTTACGAGCTCAAACGAAATGGGAGAAAACATTGAAGCCATTAAAATATACTGTTTTAGTGTTATACTACTTAACAATTTTTTATTATATAAACTTTGTAACAAATTCATCTTTGGGTTATAGTGTCTTCTCATACTTTACATGCTTATAAAATAAGATGATAATATATTAGTAACTGTCTTATTTATGAAATTTTGCATTATAAGCTTTTTGTATTTTAAAAATTATATATAACACATTTATGTGTTGGGAAATAAATTTTTTTGGGTCAATTAGACCACCCTTATTGAGGATTATCGAAATGTCATTACCCCTTGGAGATTTCTATAGAGTATAGACTCAATAGTTAGTCCATGTCCTCTCAAATTAATTGTGATTAAACTAATGAAATATTTTAATTTAAAATATATAAATGCTTATCTAAACTATAGATGAAATGACACTCTCCTTCATTGAGATTTATGGATGCATTACAAACCCTCTTTATACATGTATATATTAATAGG
This sequence comes from Castanopsis chinensis, assembly GCA_032878915.1. Lineage (NCBI taxonomy): Eukaryota > Viridiplantae > Streptophyta > Magnoliopsida > Fagales > Fagaceae > Castanopsis > Castanopsis chinensis. Next base: position 11,421,968 of record JAVQMG010000101.1, read on the forward strand.
AATATTTTAAAAATAGAATATTCTGTTAGTGAGAACTTAATTGTTACATTTATACAAATCCTTTTCTTAAAGGGAGGTGTCATGTTGTGAAACTTTTTTTTTAAAGAGGATTTCGTAAAATCTCAAGAAATGTTAGTGTAATTTACCCAAAAATATTTTATCAATATAAAATTTTATGTGTTTTTATAATTGTCCCTTGGACTTTAATTTGAGTGTCAATTTAGTCTTTGTACTTTTGATTTTGACAGATTACATAAATCCCAATATTTCCAAGTTTGTGACAAATCTAACCTTATTTTAGCATTTTTCATTAAATACAAATAAATTTAATTACGTGATATGCACATATGGTAATAATGGCATCAAAACTATTAATAATATGGTAAAAACTATAAATATGTACATATAATCCGATTAAATCCATTAATATTTTTTAAAAAATACTAAGAGCCCGTTTGGTACATTGTAATAGACTATGTAATATAATAGCTAATACATAAGAATAACTATCTAATTGTTTGGTTATATTTTTATTACAATGGATAGTTATTCTTTATAAATAGCTATTATTTAAAATGAAGAATAATTATTTCTTATTAAGATGACTGTAATAATTATTCCTTAACCTCTTTAATAGCTAAATATATATATATATATATATATATCCCAAAATACCCAAAAATATTAATGCTCTACTATTCCTTGTTATTAGGTTCTCTCTCTCTCTCTCATGAATATTTAGTTTTTCCTTTGCTTCAAGATAAAATTTATGTTTGTTTTTTGTAGTTCTGCTGACAAAAGCTAATGGATGAGTTTGAATTTCTTTCAATTCGCCTTTTAAAACCGAATAATACAAAAAGAATTGCAAAGAACAATTTCCAGCAACGGATTCTCTATCTCTAGTGCGACCATGTTCAATTCGCATTCCACACATTGTCAAAAGTTACTACCAAACGACTAAATAAGAACAATTATTCAATCATAACTTCACCTATTCTTTTTTATGCTTATCCCTATTACAATGCAATAACCATTACAATGTATTAAACGTGCCTGAACATAAGGTTTGAATTGTTACAAATCTAATGTCATAATTAAATGGAAAGTCCAAGGATCAAATTGACACTTATGTCAAAAGATAAGGTGATATTTGTATTTTTTTTTTTTATAAAAGATATTAAAGTGATAAAATTTAAATTTAACGGGTTAAAGTGATAATTCACCAAATTTATAAGAAGCAAATAGTATTTTTGCATATTTTTCAATATATTTATGCAATTGTCGTTGTCATGACTCATGAGCTCATATTCTATTGATATCATTAACAAAAGTATTTTAATTATCAATTCTCTCTCTCTCTCAGTGGGATGTAACTTTGTAAAAAGCAAGACACAAGGAAGTGCTTGACTTTTCTCAGATGGACCCTCTAGTAGGAAGCTTCTCTTCACTGCAAATCTGCATAACACAGTTACACTTACCTACGAAACACACCCACGGGCCCCCACAATGAATAAAAATATTAAATATCAAGGAGAATGTTCAGTCGGATTCTTGTTTCATTTTATTTTAAGTTCTTACAGTAGCTCAAGTGATCAAATTTTAACTATTTCAATGGGTAAATAAGTATTAAAACCAAAAAAAAAAAAAAAAAAACCTAACTCTTTATAGTTGGAATCCTAACTCTCTCTTCTATTATTGACCTTTTTTAATAAATAAAAAACCCTTATAAAATAGTATTTGTGTGGTCAAAAACCAGCTTCTTCTCAGATATTATATGGATATGCAGGAAGCATTTTGATTGATTGGCAATTTATTAAAAATAAAAAGTGGAATAAGCACTCTACAATAGGAAACTCAAGCAATTGATTTGACAAATACTATTCATTCCAAGTAAAACTAATGTGTTACAACCTACAAGAAAAAACTCAATTTTTCGTGGTGTTACACTGCATCAGTTTTTGGTGTTTATCTGCTTCTCTTTCTTCTATTTCTCTATATCTCCCCTTCTCTCTCTCTCTCTCTCTCTCTTTTTTCAATCCCCCTTCCTTTACCTGTCTCCCCCCTTTTTGCTCTTATTTCTACAGCTGTCTTGTCACCAGTTGAGTTTTCAGGGATATTTTCCTGTCCTTTATCAGTTTTCTCCCTTCCCTTATCCTAGAATTTTGACTTTTGCAGGTGTTTGTATTGTTTAGGTTATCTTATATGCATTCAATGCAGCAAAGGTTAGGTGAAAATCACCTCATTAATGCAGCAAAGGTTAGGTAGAAATCACCTCATTAATGTGGAGGTGAAGATCTTCATCCTTTTTGCATGTTCTAGAAGATTCCCTGAGTTTCTAGATACCAGTTGGAAGTAAGACGTGGATTATCTACTTAATAATATAAAATTTATAAAAGAAACCAAAAAATGACCGAAATAAAAATAAAACTTAAAAAATGACCAAAATATCCTAGGACAAAAAAATGACCACATTACTTTGAAACTTAGAAATTGACCGAAATGACCTTGAAACAAAAGAAAATAACTAAAATGACCTCGTAACCTAAAAAGTGACTGAAATACCCCCAGGACCTAAAAAATGACTTAAATATTTATTATCTACTTAATAATATAAAATATACAAATGAAAATTTTTTTTTACCAATTACTTTATCTCTGAAAATAAAGTACCATACAAAAAAAAAAGAAAAAAGAAAAAGATAAATCACTCTACAGTCTGCACTCTAAATACTAATTACTATCTTAAATATTTATAATTCATTTAATAATATAATATTTACAAAAGAAAAAAATTATAAAAAAATTTTGCCCAGTACTTGATTTCTTGAAACTATAGTACCATACAAAAAGAAAAATAAAAAATTATAAAATAAATCACTTCATAGTCAATACTGTAAATACTAATAACTATCTTAAATATTTATACTCCACTTAATAATATAAAATTTACAAAAAAAAACAAAAAGTGAAAAAAAATTACCCATACTTAATTTCTTGAAAATAAAGTACCATACAAAAAGAAAAAAAAAAGAGATAAAGATAAATCACTGCACAGTTCATACTCTAAATACTAATTACTATATTAAATATTTATAATTTATTTAATAATATAAAATTTAAAAATGAAAAAAAATTACTCAATACTTGATTTCTTGAAACTAAAGTACCATACAAAAGAAAAAGAAAAAAAAAATGTAAAGATAAATCACTCCATAGTCCACACTCTAAATGCAATTGCTATCTTAAATATTTATAATCCACTTAATAATATGAAATTTACAAAAGAAAAAAATGTGAAAAAAAAAGGGATAATTACACATTACCCGCCTGTGGTTTGCCTCTAATTCGATTTGCCTACCCGTGGTTTCATTTTTTACACTTTACCCACCTGAGGTTACTTTCGTTTATGCTCCGTAACCCACCTCTGTTAAAATTAAGGGTAAATAGGTATTTTTGCTCAAGTTTTATGTCTCTCTCCTCCCAAAACAAAAAATAGCACTAAAATCCAAGAAAAAGAAGATCAAAAAGTGATATTTGTCATGAACATGAAGAACATACCCAAAAAAAAAAAAAAAAAACCCAGATCAACCTACATTGACCTTCGAAAAATCATTAAGCTGTAAGATTAGAACCCAAAAGCCTACCAGCAAAAGAACAAGGTATTTGCATTATTTACTAAGGAATTTATAAATGAGGGGCATACAGAAACATCAAAATTTTAACTTATATTTAAAAAAATGTAACAAACCTCAAGTCTATTGTGAGCATTGACACGAAACAAAACTTTAAAACGCATCACCTTTCTGAGACATAAGATGAAGATAACAAATGAGTCAACAATTTTCCATTCTCAAGAAACACAACCGCAAATGTTCCAACAGATATTACACATCAAGACCCATTTTCAAACTAACCTTTAATGCCTCATTGACAGCCTCCATGGACCAGTGTGGATCAAAATTTCTTTTCTGAGAACCCTCAATATGAGGGGAACGAAACATATAGTTGTTTTTAGATGTCCCTGGTGATCCTTTGTAAAAAACTGGTTCAGGACAAGATTGTGACATGACTCTCTGACCAAAATCAGACACATGCTGATTTGGTATGTTTTGCTCCTCCATGGGGTTCGCTTGTTCACAGATATGCATTGTTGGCGTAGAAAAGAAACCAACGTCTGATGCTCGGGTTAATACATAGCTGAATCAGTTCCTTGTCCCTCCATGAAAATTGGGTTCTAATCTTACAGCTTAATGATTTTTCGAAGATGTTTCATTAAGTCAGTGATCTTGTAAGTTGATCTGGGTTTTTTTTTTTTTGGGTATGTTCTTCGTGTTCATGACAAATACCACTTTTTGATCTTCTTTCTCTTGGATTTTAGTGCTATTTTTTGTTTTGGGAGGAGAGAGACATAAAACTTGAGCAAAAATACCTATTTACCCTTAATTTTAACAGAGGTGGGTTACGGAGCATAAACGGAAGTAACCTCAGGTGGGTAAAGTGTCAAAATTGAAACCACGGGTAGGCAAATCGAATTAGAGGCAAACCACAGGTGAGTAAAGTGTAATTATCCCAAAAAAAAATTTACCCAATACTTAATTTCTTGAAAATAAAATACCATACAAAAAGAAAAAAAAAAAAGATAAATCACTCCACAGTCCACAATCTAAATACTAATTAATATATTAAATATTTATAATCCACTTAATAATATAAAATTTACAAAAGAAAAAAAAAAGTGAAAAAAATACCCAATACTTGATTTGTTGAAAATAAAGTACCATACAAAAAGGGAAAAAAAAGAAAGATAAATTACTTTGTTGTCCACACTCTAAATACTAATTACTATCTTAAATATTTATAATCCACTTAATAATATAAAATTTTAAAAAAAAAAAGTGAAAAAAAATACCTAATACTTGATTTCTTGAAAGTAAAATACCATACAAAAAGAAAAAAAAAAAAAGAAGAAGATAAATCACTCCAACATGCACAATCTAAATACTAATTAGTAATTACTATCTTAAATATTTATAATCCACTTAATAATATAAAATTTACAAAAGAAAAAAAAAGTGAAAAAAAATTTACCCAATACTTGATTTCTTGAAAATAAAGTATCATACCAAAAAAAAAAAAAAACCCAATACACAATCTAAATACTAATTGTTATTTTAAATATTTATAATCCAATTAATAATAAAAAATTTATAAATGAAAAAAAAAAATTACCCAGTACTTGATTTCTAAAAAGTATAGTACAATACAAAAAGAAAAAAAAAAGAATAAAGATAAACTACTCCACATTCCACACTCTAAATACTAATTATTATCTTAAATATTTATAATCCACTTAATAATATAAAATTTACAAAAGAAAAAAAAATGAAAAAGAAAATTTACCTAGTATTTAATATCTTAAAAGCAAAGTATCATACAAAAAGAAAAGAAAAAAAGAAGATAAAGATAAATCACTCCACATTTTATAACCTAAATACTAATTAGTATCTTATATATTTATAATCCACTTAATAATATAAAATTTACAAAAGAGCAAAAAAAAAAAAAGTGAAAAAAATATTACCTAGTACTTGATTTTTTAAAAGTAAAGTCCTATACAAAAAGAAAAAGATAAATCACTCTATAGTCCACAATCTAAATATTAATTAATAATTACTATCTTAAATATTTATAATTCACTTAATAATATAAAATTTACAAAAAAAAAAGTGAAAAAAAAAAATTCAATACTTGATTTATTGAAAGTAAAGTATCATACAAAAAGAAAAATAAAAATAAAAGATAAGGGGTTGTTTGGATTTGTTGTTTTCCATCACCCATCACCCATCACCCATCACTCTATTTTCATCACTCATAACTCAAAACTGGTGGGTCTCACAGCAGAAAAGGTTGTTTGGATTTGTTTTAAGTTTTTATTTCCATCATTCAATTTTCTGATTTTTGAGTGATGAGTTATAGAAAGTGTTTTCAAGTTATGAAAACAGGGTTATAATAACATTTTGGTAAATAAACGCACACTATTGGGATCCACTAGTCTTGTCAAGTCAGATTTCTCCTCTCTCTCCCACCGGTCACTATCCTTTTTTTCTTTTTCTTTTTCCTTCTCCACTTTTCTTTCTTTTTGTCTCTCTTCTTTCTCTATCCTTCTTTTTGTTCTTCTTCAAAGCAAAATCTCACCCACACCGAAAGATAAAAGAATCTCAGCCCTCCCCATCCACAGCCTCTCTTCTCTGATCTACCTACCGTTCTTTGTCCTTCAACCTTCCCACGCCGACCCATCCAACGAACAACATCTCAACGCCGCTCATCCTCCAACTATGTGAACTCCGGCAACAACATGGCCAGCCTAGAATGGTGGTTATGGGTTTTGGTTTCTCTAATTGTGAATCCCAAGCATCCAATTTCCAAATGATTATAATGAGTTTTGTTGATTTTTTTAAAAATGAATAGTGTTGAGCTATAAGATAAGATTTGGTTTGTGAGTTTGGTTTCAGTGAGGACGAGGAGAAATGGAGAAATCTAGAGTGTGTGGGTCCTAGTTTTTTTAGCTTTTTTGGATGAAAACATAACTGAGTGTTGATGCCAAACGGGCTGAGTGAGATATTCCCTCATTATTGGGTGATAGAAAATGAGTTATAGAGTGATAAGTGATGGGTGATGAGTGATGAAAACTGAGTGATGAGTGATCATTTTTATTTACTCAAACAGCCCCTAAATCACTCTACAATCTACACTCTAAATACTATATTAAAGTTTTATAATCGACTTAATAATATAAAATTTACAAAAGAAAAAAAAAAAGTGAAAAAAAAATATACTCAGTACTTGATATCTTGAAAGTAAGTACCACATAAATAGAGAAAAAAAAAAGGGTAAAGATAAATCACTACATAGTCCACACTCTAAATACTAATTACTATTTTAAATATTTATAATTTGCATAATAATATAAAATTCACAAAAAAAAAAAAAAAATGTGAAAGAACAAATTTCACCCAATACTTGATTTTTTGAAAATAAAGTACTATAAAAAAAAAAAGAAGATAAAGATAAATCACTCCTGTGGGTGCCCAAGGACCAAGGATGAAGTTGGAGAGTCACAGTGTGGGTGGGGGATGCTATGGGCCATGGGCCCGAGGAGGAAGGTTACTCGGGGAAGGGAAGAGATAAGTCAAAAGGACTCTGAGGCGTTCCAAGTGGGTGGAGAAATCTGATGAGAGGGAATCAGAGATCATAGAGGAAGTTTCTAGTTTAGGGTAGCTTGTAGCCTTCGCATTAAATGGTGGGCAAAAGTTTTATCAACTACATTGATGAGGACGTGACTTGAATAGTGCAAGTCACAATTAAGCAAACTTCTTCCACCACCTTCTTCAAATGTAGAAAGAGACAAGTGTCAAGAGAAGAGGCTGGTTAGGAAGGGATGGATGGTCAAGATGTGAAGGAGTGGAGAGTATATAAAAAAAAAGAAAAAGAAAAAGGTTTCCAAAGAAAGGGATCCTGACAAAAAATATCATTGAGAGAAGAACATTGAGAGAAGAACATAAACAGTATATTTTTCTGTGTACTTTCGTCCTTCTTAGGCAAGCTTGTATTAATACACTGGCTTACATATTTTACAAAACAAAGCCTTCCTCCCTGATTCTCATCTTCGAGCTAAGCCTTTTCCTGTTTTTTGATTCCCCCTCTTACAAATTTATTGATTTGGGCCTAGATTGAATCATACAAGCTCATTATTCTAAGTGGGCTTGGACCTACAGAATTTTGGTCCTTACAACTCCATATTCCATCCTCTAAATACTAATTACTATTTTAAATATTTATAATCCACTTAATAATATAAAATTTACAAAAGAGATAAAAAAAAAATTTATCCAATACTTGATTTCTTGAAAGTAAAGTACCATACACAAAAAAAAAAAGTAAAATAATTTTTCCATTTATTATTTTTCTTAAACTTTCTACATTTTAATTGTAGTAATAGTTTTTTAATAAATACACGAAGTAATGAAAAAAAACCATTGATAATTCAATTAACAAGATAATGACTAAAAATCTATCATCTCAGCCAACTTTTTTTTTTTTGTCAACTGTTGGCCACTAAAATGTTCTATATCAACATATAGAGAGAACCTAAATGCATGAGTTTTTTCACAACATTTATAACTCAAACTAAATTTTTTTTTCTAAAGTTCTTAACAACTAAAAAGTTCTATATCAAAAGGGACAATAAAGTATCCAAAATATGTGTTTTTTTACAAAAAATTTAAAACAAAGAGGCCAATGATACACCAATTGATAAGATAATGACTAAATATCATCTATCATACCCAACCAAAAAAATGGCTTGCCCACTCTTTCCAACTAAAATATTTTAGAGCGAGTACCCAAAATACATGGGTTTTTTTTTTTTTAACAACATTCAAAATCTCAAACTAAAAAATTGTTTCGAAGTGGATCTTTTCTACTCTTTTTTCTTTGGCAAGGCTCAGTTGCATAACTTATTGATACCAAATATTGACCTGTTGTTGTGCAATAGGAGAATTCATCACTTTTCTCCCTCAATCATAATTTCAACTACATTGTCCATATATTTTGCACTAACACTAATAGCTCTATCCCTCCCACACAAGATCTCAATGTCTTCTAATTGTAGCAAGACTAATGACTGCTTTGGCTTTCAAAAGAGAAAATGTGAGCCATTGCTTTATGTCAGCATGAAGGTACTGGAGATTTTTTGTAAAATGTGTGATGGGCAGTAATCAACAGCCATGTAGTGTTTACCAAATGCCAACCCTTACCAAGCTTATCTAGCCTTCACATATACTTCCTTTAACCTATACAAACTCATATAGACATTTTCATGCAATAATTCAACCAAATAAAGATTTTCCTTTGACAAACAAAACAAATTGATTAGTAGGAGTTTCAACAAGACCAAACATATCACATCTAGGGTTGTCCAGCAGTTCAATAACCTGCCCAAATCGACCGGGATCAACCGACTTGAAGCCCAACAAGTGTACCCGAAACCCATGGTCAGTCGAATTCGGATATGATTGTAACAAAAACCAAATTATCAGTTCGGGTAGCGGGTTAAGGTATTAAAAACCCATATTACACGACCCGCCCGATAGTTTCAGATTTTAAAAAAAATATATATATATATATATTATTTTTTTGGGTCTCTGAGTTTGAAGTGATAAGACAACCCATATAACCTTTGCTCTTTACTCTATAGTTTGAGTTCTGAATAATTGAAACTTACACACAAATGCAAAATCAAATCAAATAAGAGTTTCAGACATTCAGTCTTCCACTCTACTCTCATCAGAGTCTCAAATCACAAGACTCTCAACTCTTAAGCCTCAACACTCCACTCCCACAGTCACCACTTTTAGTTTCACATTCCCTTCTCTTTCTCTCTCTCAAATCCCTAACCCTAGCCGCTTCTTGCTGTTGTTGTTCAATTCAAGTAGTCTCTCTCTCGCCCAAACCCCTCTCCCATAAAGCTTCCTCTGATGGTGGGTTAGTATTTTTTTTAAAATTTTTTTTTACTGACCTTGTGATGGATGTGGTGATGGTGGGAGATGGAGTGGCGGTGGTGCTGATTTAGTGTTCTCTCTTTTCGTCTCATAAATCTGGAGTTTGTGGACTTATTTGTGCTATTTGATTTCTGTAAGTTTGGACTGTGGTTTGTGTTTTAGGTTTTGATTTCTCTGTGTTCTTTGGGTTGATTTATGATGGGTCTAGTTTTTGATTTCTTTGTTCTTTGGGTTGATTCCTCATAGGTATGGGTTAGTTTTGGTTTCTTTATTCTTTGGTTGATTTCTCATAGGTCTAGGTTAGTTTTGATTTCTCTGTTCTTTGGTTGATTTCTCATGGGTCTGGGTTTCTATTTTTCTGTTCTTTGAGTCTGGGTTTTGAATTTCTATTCTTGATGTACTTCAGACCCGAATTACTCGACGATTCTGACTCGATCAACCACGACCCGAGCCACCAGGTCCAACTTGAAATTTGGTCGGTCTCGAGTCCCTTTTTTGTTCACCAGATCCAATCGGGTTGAGTATGGGTTAACCTAAAACCCGATCCGATCCAACCTGTGGACAACCTTAATCACATCAGACATGTCGCAATGAAACTTAGTGACAGAGTTTCCATGGCCAAGCTCCTACGCAAGTCCATATGCAATATAAGTCTTGGGACTTATATCTGATTTTTTGGGCAACTAGAGAGCAATGTTTAATATACCCTTGTGTGGATGTGTATATTCCTTAAACAGCAAGTAACAGATAAACTCATCACCATGATGTGGTAAGTGTTCAAATAAAGTAGATGGATGTCAGTCTTTTAGCTTTAGTATCAAGGGCCATGAACGACAATCAAACCAACCTTATGTATATCTAGTAAAAAACTGGCAGATGTTGATATTAGTCTGCGATTCATCACAATAATTAGTATCACAAAGCAAAATCATCAAGGACTATTTGCATATCATTTTATTATGTCTGAGTAGATAGGAGGAAAATAAAAACACTTTAAACAAGAAGTGAAAAGTAAGACCTAGATGAAATACTCTTGACTTGGAGACCAAAAACATCCTAAAGATTAGACAAGAATCAGTTTAAAATGAAAACAAAAGATGGGGTTCACTATCTCTTTCAAGGTCTATATGACTTGAATAAAATTTAAAAATGCTATACCAAACAATGACCACAAAGTTTTTATTTTTTAACAAAATAGAAACATAGTATGCTAATTGCAAGTATACATGTTTAGTCATTCTCTCAAACACCTAACATGCATGCCCACTAAAACATTGCAACTTAAATAACACAAAGTTATAAACTTTATAGTGTGTGTGAATAAATAATACAGTCTGATCAACAAAACAAAAAAAAATAGTAATACATACAAGTTGGACTAAAAGAAACACAAATTAAATGGATGATATTTGACCCCAAAAAGGCACCTATTAAATTTAATAGCTTACAAACCCATTAGGGGTTTGCAAAAATAAGAAAGAACAACAACCAAAGTGATACTGACCTCTTTATGCACCCAAACCAAATAAAAAAAAAAAAAAAAAACTACTTTTGCTCATCAGGAATTGCCTTAACCAAATTTATGCATAGAAATTAACATTATAAAACAATAATGGAAATTACTTATGAAATCACAAATGATATTTGATATTTATAAATCATAGTAATAAAAGTAACATGTTATAGGGTGCCTTAATAAAGTAAAAGTGAATTCAAAGTGAGTGAAAAGCAGTGGGGGGAAAAAGGGCATGTGAACAAAGAGAGATACCTCTGTGTGAACGGTTCAAAGGATTTCTCCAAGAACCAAGAAGCAAAAGATGAAGAATTATCAATCAGAGGAATATAAACCATATTGTGCCACTTAGCAAACAACAGATCAGGGAAGAGTAAAATTCAAACCTGAAAATTAAATTGAAATAATTAAGTAAAAGAAAAAGTATCTAACCATTCTTCAAGACTCGACGAAGGTCATTTAGGTGTAGGATTTGATCTGTGTAGGGTTTTTTAGTGACTTCAATCAATAAACAGGAAAAGGCTTAAATATCAAAATCACGATTTGAATACCAAACACTAAACTCAAGAAGGCAGAGTCACGAAGGTTTGAGAGAGGCGGCTAGAGAGAAGAACCCATTAATTAGAGATCTCTCTCAAGCGCTTGACAAAAGAAGAACTCGTATGTTTTGTTTTTTGGATTTTATAGAAAACCTAAATGATTGGTAGCAGATATCTTATTAAAATTAAATAAACTGATCATATTAAAAAGTGAAATATATAACTAAGATTTAGCTGGGTACTGTACCCCTAAAAAAATATGGGGTACCGTAAAATGACCCATATACCATACTTCAAGTTTGGTTATACTATCTTTTATTTAATGAAGATGTCAAAATGTTTATCATTTTATTTTTTAATGGATATTTTATAACTTATACGTTTTTCATAACAAAATTAGACTAATAAAGATTTTTTTTTTTAAGAGAAGAAACCTGAAATGTCTAAGAAACTTTTTTTCAGAAGGACCGTCTAAGAAACTTAAAGCTAAAAAAAAAAAAAAAAGAGTAAAAAAAGGAAAAAAAAAAAAAGAAAAAAGAAAAAGAAAAAAAACGGTGGTCTTAAGAAACATCCAATGTTAAAAGAAAATTCACAAAGAGAAAGTTGTCAGAAAATTCGAGCAAAAAAGAAAGTTCTCAGAAAAGAAAAAACTAAAAATGGCGCGCCCCCCTTGTCAAGGAATCCCAACTGCTCCCACCTTGAATGCCACCGAAAACTCTCTCTCATGCTGGGGTCTCCTACCCTTGTTATGCTAATAACACTACTTTGCTTTGAGTCCGATGCATTGCAGTTGCAGAAGAACAACAATTTTTTTTTTATCTTGGTGAGTTTTCCTTCTCAGCTAGCCTTTCACTTTTCGTGTATTCTTGTTTTTTGTTTTTTCTTCTTCTAGTATGGTTATAAACTGGGTATTTGTGAACTTTTCACTCACTTTTCCATATATATTAGTTGAAAGATTTGGTAAAACCGATGAAAAATGGTCTTATCTTTAATGGGTTTCTTTGTTTACATAAGAAAGAGCAACCCCAATTGAAAACGGGATTGCTTTTGCTTTGATTTGCATATGCTCACTGTTTACAGATTGTGGTGATTACTGGGTTTTTTTAGAATCTTGTTGACAAAAATATGGCACAGAATGGAAAAAGAATCTTCTTTTTGAATAGAAAGTGAAGATGGGAAAGCCCTTTTGCTTCCAATTCTATTTCCAAAGATGTTATCTTGGGTTTTGTATTGTTGATTGGATTCTTATTAATAATTAGTCCGGATAAGTGTCGATTGTGAAAAATCAATAAATATTTAAAAGGCAAACTAAGGAAGTTTGTCCTTTCAACTTGGATGATTAATACAGTTCTTTTATATATTTTGGTTTTTAGCTTTGTTTAGGAGTAGTTTCGAGCTGTTGCTGGGTTTTCTTTACATGCCACTGAAGGAATTTCTTTTTTGGCTAAATCTCACGAATCCTAATTAGATTATGGCAATTGCCCATGTGTGATTTTGCAAAATTTGGATTGGAATTTCAGTATTTAAAGCTCTGGCTTTTTCTCGAATCAAATCCAAATAAATCAAATCCAAATTCATTGGCATGTAAAGCAACCAAATATGATCTTGGTACTACAGATTCCCTTTCCATGTATCCAAATAAAGTCATACGATTGTTTTTAATGGCATTTGCTTGCATTTGTTTGGATTTATCCTTTACAATGAAAACATGGTTGCAGGTAAACAGGAGCTACAGGGGAAAATACTCATTGCTCATATTGACATTTGGCCAATGTGAGTCCTTCCACTTTCTATATAAGCTATTTCATGAATGCTAATGTGCTTTAGGAGTGATTGCAAACAAGAAGAATTTTATATGTTCATGAAGTTTCCAATTATGCTTGGTTTGCATTGTCCATGATCTTCCTTTGTCTCCCTGTCAAAGATAATTGCTAGTTTGTACACAAATTGGGTCAATTTTTTCTATTAGTAAGTTACACTTGAATCTAGTGGTCTTGAACCCACGACTTCACCCTCCACCTTGCTCTTACGAGGGAAAGAGGTAACATTTGAGTTAGAACTGATTAATTATTTTTGCCTCTAGCATATTGAAAATTTTGTTTTGCATGGTTGACTATCCCTCTTAATGTTGCTGGGAGATTGAACCATCATCTGAGCCCCTCCCAATCAATGATCATGCTCAATCTAACTTCTGTTTTGTAGATTTGAGTTCTTTTTACAAATTTGAAGAAAAATTCTAAGGGTTCAAATGGTTTATAAGTCCATTTGATGGAATTTTGCATGTCCTTGATTTGTTGGGGTCATAAGGTTAACAATGTGTTTGGAGAAAGGTTACACATGTAACCAAGAAAATATTTACTTATTAAGAAGAAGAAAATGCAAAAGTTTCTACGGTTAATCTACCTTCTTGATATATGGGAAAATTGAAAAATTACAGTTCATGGGCAGGATTCATATTGTTGATAAGATCCATTTTAGAAGAAGAAATTGTAACTACACGTGCATAGCAACCTTATGAAACTGAATCCAACACTGGATTTGAGTCTATAAATAGAAGAGTTTTGACAAGAAATTCCATTTCTTCTTTCCAAGTTTTTCCCCATATGAGAGCTGAACATCTAAAACCAGAACAATGCTAAGGAGCATAAAATATGCTTGCTTATGAGCCCTGTGATGGATCCTAGATAATGATGATTAACCAAGAGAATAATACGCCACTTAACAGCATTATACGATTTGGTCAGCTACACAAATCCTTTAATTGTCAATTTCATCTTTATCAGTGGTTCATTAAACATCACGTGTTAATTTATCTATCATCCTAGAGCCTTTTCAAGTGGTAAGTTATTCAAACATATATTCCATCACCAAGATTTATGTTGGTCGTCAACCTAGGGGCATGGGCCAGTTGTGTAAAAAGATTAGGACATCAAGCATATATGTGGGCTAGTAGCTTTCTTCAAGGGGCTCATGAGCGATGGTATCACAGTTTCTTTACATTTTTAAAATTTATCTTGGTAATGAAAAAATTGAGTAATATAATTAAAATTAAATATAAAGTGCCTGAGAGCCATTATATATATGCCCACTAACCTTGCTAGGACAGTATAAGTTACACCTATAGACCTATAGTATAAAAGTACAAGGCAGTGTGGTACTCAATAGTATGGGCCTACTTGATATATTCCAACAGTCGACTTGAACTCGAGATGGGTTAAAAGATACCGAGTTTGGATATATAATTGCAAAAGCAGCTTAGTGGAAGTGATTTAGTAAAATGTTGGTGAGCTGATCAAGAGAAGCAATTGAGTGAATCTGTAGTGTCCAAAGGATATGATGATAGACAAAATGATAGGTCATTATTGTTGTACAATAAAACTCCGGATTCAAACCAATAACAATAAAGACATGGATAAATCAACAAGCATACACACAAAAAGTACAAGAATTTATGTGGTTCGGCATATTGCCTACATCCACAAGGGGGTGACAAGGAGAAAGTTCTGCTAAGATATTAGGGAGCTATAATAGCGGTACAAAGACTCTCTCAATAAACTTGAAGCTTAGATACACTCAAAGATCTTTCTTACACATAACAAATACTAGAGAAACACTATTTTGTGCCATGACAAAGCACTCTTTCACACAAAGCAAACATGACAAGTGGATTGATTTATGTCGTGACTTTCACTCACACTTCTTAGAACAATGAGAGGTTGAATGTAATATGGACTACTTGTGCAAGTTGAATTTAATTGTAATTTGACTGACTTGATGGTAATTCAAGCCACACCCATTGGCAATTCTCAATATGTTTAGTTTGGTTATGAAAGATATCATTATGGACTATCTAAATAGCACTTTGGTTGTCATGATGCAACAACCATCGCAACCAAAGAAGCTCATAACGAGTGTCATACAGGGCACAATATGTTATAAACCTAAATAAGGTAAATGGGATATTTGGGTGGCTAATTCAAGGTAGCCAGGCCCCCTTGAGAAAGAGAGAGAAAAGAGAGATTCAAGAGACTAAAATGTGCTTAACATTTCATGATGCCTGATTACAATGAATGGAAGCCTTTTATACTAAGGCCTATACGAGTACAAAGGCCAAGATTGGCCTAACAACCTCTCTAAATAACTGGCCAGTTGGCACAAACTAACTAACAACTTTCTAATTACATACATGCTTAATTGTTTTAACACACATGACTAATTGACTGAGCACATGCTCACATTAGAAGGCTAAGGTTGAACAATGATAAGTAAGGCCATATGCCCAGTCAGCATTAGCATAAGAACAAAGTAGAAGAGATGATTGTGAAGAGAAGTATAAACTGTGTTGTAATTTGGGGCTAGCGGAAGCACATTCATAGGAACAAGAAAATAAATCATCCATACAAGACAACAACATATAACATGGTTTGGCCAACTCTAAGCCTACGTATATGGGCAATGCCAACCAAAATCGATTATCAACAATTTGGAACGCAACCGCTCTCAATCTAACCTCATATACTCACATAAAAAACACTCACAAACTCACAATTTCGAAGCCCCAATACACCCAGTAACTCTCAAACAAAAATAGACAAACGCTTAAACTACTCTCCGAAGGAACTCACTCCATGTTCTTTTAGGTGTCTTCTCCTCTCTCCCTTTGGCCAAAAACCTCCAAACCCTTTACAGTAATGCTCAATTATAAGGTTCCAATATTATTTGTTGATGGATAAAGAATGCTGACTATTTCTTCAATATGGAATACTTTTGTCTTCCACACCAAGGAAACCCAATAATGAAACCAAACCCAAATGGAAATTTGGGACAGTTTCTAACACTATGGGTTATGGTGCCCTTAATGCCGTGAAGAATGCGAAGGACTGTTTCGATGTGAGCGATGAATGTGAAGAATTGTTGTGATGTGAGTGCAGAATGTGAGGGCTACTGCAATGTGAGTGAAACGAGGAGCTGTCATGAACTTGCTGCAAAGCGAGCTTGGGCTTGACGAGTAAGATTTGTAAGAGAACAATTTTCGATAGAGCCACTTAAAAGGAGCAACTTTTCCCATGTTTTACTCACGGCCTTAACGTTCTCCTACAACCAATTCCAAACCTAGAGGAAGATGCTTGCATTTAATTGATCAACCCATAGTCCTCCTAAATATCTCTTTTGGTCTTTTGAGGTAATTAAGGAATGGTTTATCTGAGACAGGCATAAACTTTACAATCCAACCAATTGGCCATGATACAGCTGCAATCGCAATGCAAACGCCCCACTGTAACCCATTCAATTTCTCTGTATTTGCAAACTTCTTTAGAAATTCTACCATCACAATTTGAAGAACAATTGTTATCCCCACAATTCCAAGAAAAAGTTGGTTTTTGTGAATTCCTTTGAAAACATTCTTCTTCTCCATGCTTCTTGAATTGAACTCATTAAAAACTTGGCAGAGAACAAAAGTGTTGAAAATAATTGTATTGTTTACCTCTTTTGTGGTATTGAAGATCAACTCACCCTTGAACTGTAAAGTCAAGAGGACTGATATCTGGAATAAGGCTTGAGCTAAGAGGTTCCTCCACATAATATTTGTTATTAGAGGCTCTGTCCGACCCACGGGCAACTTGTGCATTAGTTCATCAGTAGGACGCTCTGTAGCAAGGGCCAGAGCTCCCAGTGTATCCATGATGAGATTTACCCATAACAACTGGACTGTTGTTAGGGGAACCTCTCCAGCAGAAACTGCTGCAATAAAGTTGATTACAAGAGCTGCAACATTCACAGTTAATTGAAATTGGATAAATTTCTGGATATTATTATAAACACATCGTCCCCATCTTAAAACTGTGGCCACTGAGGTGAAATTATCATCCAAGATTACAATATCTGAGCTCTCCTTAGCCACTTCAGTTCCTTGAATGCCCATGGAGAGTCCTATGTCAGCTTCTTTTAAAGCAGGCGCATCATTTGTGCCATCTCCAGTGACTGCAACCACATGGCCTTTCTTTTTCAAGCATTGTACCATTAGAAGCTTGTCGAATGGGGATGACCTTGCCATGACACGGATCTTCTCAACCTTCTCCATTCTTTCTTCATCTGTGTAGTTTCGGAACTCCACGCCTTCTACCACTTCATTTAATTGATGATTGTGCTTTAGTATACCGCATTCTGTAGCTATAGCTTTTGCTGTGAAAACATTGTCTCCAGTGATCATTTTGATCTCCACTCCAGCGGCTCTGCAAGCTTCCACAGCTTCATTGACACCCGGTCGGCATGGATCCTTGAGACCAACTATCCCTAGCAAGGTTAAGCCATTTTCTTTTAGTCCTTGGCTCGTCCTCTCGTCATCATGGCATCCCATTTCTTTTTCTGATATTTGCTTATAAGCGAAAGCAATGCATCGAAGGCTACTAGCTGCCATGCCCTCGATTATTTTCTCAAACTTATTTCTAGCTTCATCTAGGGACTTTGTATTCCCACTACTTTCATAGAAACTTGAACACATTGCTAGGATTAACTCCGCAGCACCTTTCCAGTGCACATGGATGGTGTTATCAACCTTATTCTTTATTGCAACCCCACTTCTTTTCTTCACGGAGTTGAAGGTTTCAACATGGAGAACTGTATAATCTTGCTTTAACTTTTCCACGTCCATACCCAATCCCAAAACAGCCCAAGATAGAATTGCTTTTTCGGTTGGACTACCAAAAATTTCTGGTTCAGATCCAGATACAGGTTTGTAGATAGTACCAGTCGTGTTTAAACCAACTCCTTGGTGGAGTAGTGTAATAACGTTTGGTGCAATTACCATCGAAGAATCTTCTTCAATGGAATCTTCGCCAAGCCAAAACTTGGTCACTTTCATCTGGTTCAATGTCAAGGTGCCGGTTTTATCAGTGCAGATAATTGTTGCTGATCCCATTGTTTCACATGCTGAAAGCTTCCTAACCATTGCCTGATCAACCATCATTCTCTTCATGGAGTAAGCAAGTGTGAGTGTGACAGCCAATGGCAGACCTTCAGGGATTGCCACCACCACGATAGTGACTGCAGTAGCAACAATGCGCACAACTCCATTGAATACATTATCTAAATTTGTATTGCTACCAAGGTACTCTGTGTTCCCATTTTTATCTTTTGTGTTGCCCGTAAAATAACGAATAAACATGACTACAAGGACTAGTAAAGCAACTGTAAGGCCTACCTTTCCAATAGAAGTGCTTAATATATCAAGCCTTGCTTGTAGTGGTGTCCTTTCATTGGTGTCATGAGATATTGAGCTCATCATATTACCCCATGCAGTGTTCATCCCCACAGATGTAATGAGCATTCGACCATGCCCATCTGCCACCTTTGAACCAGAGAGCAAGAACGGATTCTCAGTAGAATCTACTTCCACATGATCACTCTCTCCTGTCATGCTTGACTCATCTATCATCAATGAGTGGCCATCGATGAACAATCCGTCAGCTGGTACTTGATCACCTGTATTTAAAAATGCGACATCTCCAACAACAATGTTAAAAATGGAGATTTCTTGGCGGCGCGTGTCTCTAAGAACATCTACTTTGATGTTGTTGGTTAGTTTTGATAACTTGTGGAATTGCCTCTCCTGTCTGAAGTTACTGAAGGCAGAGACTACGACAACTAGAAATACTGCTGCAAATATACTTCCCCCTTCGTACCAGCCTTCTTCCACCCCATGTTGTTTGATGCCAAAACCAAGAGAAAGGGCAGCACAAACCAACAGGATAATGATGATGGCGTCTTTGAAAGTATCCACCACATGAAATAGGAGCCCTTTTGGAGGTGGCTTGTGGTACGTGTTTGCACCAAACATTGCACGCCGCTGGCTGACTTCTTGATCATGGCCATGAATCCCATTCTCTAGACTTGTCTTCAGAGCAGTGGCGACACCTCCCACACTGCCAAAATTGCGAAGAGCTATTATGTTTCTCTCTTTCACCATTTCTGCGAGAGTAGTTTGATCGATGTTGGCGACAAAGGAACATGGAATAGCTATTATGTCCTTTTCCTTCACAATTTCTGTGAGAATAGTTTGATCAATTTTGGGGACAAAGGAGCAAGGCACGTGTTCAATTTCAACATGGTTGGAGCTGCATGGTTCAATATCAAGAGTGGTGTATAAGTGAGCCTTCAAGAAGCTAGAATTATCCTTGTTTCTTTTAGGCCCGATCTCTTTGGTAAGGAAGACCATGAAACGGATAGAAGAGATTGCTAAAAAAGCAATGCGCCACCGCTTATGGGCTCTGGTGATGGCAGTAGCTATTGTAAGCAATGTTCCACAACCATTGTGCACATCATGGCTTCCCGTCATGGTTTTTGTCTTTTTGTAAAAAAGTAGAGGATTTGGTTTTTTTTTTTATAAGAGGAAGTGGGCAGAAGTGCGAATTTAGCTACAAGACTCTTGACGAAAAAATCAAAAATCAGTTTTAGGAAGTTCAAATTGAACTGGGGAAAGGATATGAAATTGACCAGAGGAGGAACAGTAAGGAAAGAACTTCATTCTATATCACAACCTAATTGTGTTTTATAGACGATCTGCCGAGGCACGTAGTTACTAGGTAGCTTCCCAGGGAACTTGTCACCACTCTCTAGTCTTTTCTTATTCCATCTAGACAATTAAATACTGAAGTCCGCCGATTTTAGGCTATTTAGCAGTGTGAAAATAATGAATACTTTCATTTACTTTGGTCGCATGGCAACTAGATTGCAGGCTTGTCTTGAAAGTTGAAGTCGATGCTAAATCATATCCGTTAATGATGCATACAAAATTTGACAACATTTTTTACAACAATTGAGTTGACAAGCTTGTTATGGTTCTCATCTAAATTAATAATTGACATCATTTTTTTTACTTATGGCTAACAATCTATCATATTAGAAAGTCCCAAATTTTCTCTTTTTTTTTTTTTTTCCCATTACCGACATCATGTGGAGACTCTTCTTTTTAACTTTTCTACTTTTTCTCCTTTTGGTGATCAGAATCGATGGCTTATTAACTAATAAAATCTTGATTGACTAATAAAAAGTTAATGCCTTAACTTTTTTTTTTTTTGAGAAGATATTAGAATAAAAGTTATATAAATTATAAATTCTATTGTATCTATGTTTAAAATAAAAATAAAAATGAATAATGGTTTTATTATAATAAGAGAGTATTATTGTTGAAAGCGGCAAGGGAAAGCAAATGGTCCATAATCACGATGGGGTTTAGTTTCTTTCATAATATCCGAAATGTGGGGAACCCTTGCTGTCTCTGCTGACTTTTTTAGTTTTGGTTCTTTTGGACAATGGCAGTGTACCAAACTGTCAACACGGCCGCGTACGGATCCCTTTCATAATGCAAACTTTCTTCATAGTGTAGTATAACCGATACCGACAACAAAGTTGCCATATTTGACAACTATAATTTCACACTGGTCGGCTAACTAGACAAAGTTGCCATATTTGACACTGTAATTGCACACCCGTCGACTAACTAGCATAATTTTAAGGGAAATGTTAATAAATATTGTGCGGTGCCTCTCTTTTTTTTTTTTTTTTTTTAAGGCCTGGGCGTGCCTTTCTTTATTTTTTCTTCCTTTTGTTCTTCTAGCAGTAAAGTTGCCTTTTCTTTCCTTGTTTTTTTTCCTATTCTTTTTTTTTTTTTTTTTTTCCTTTTGGTTTTCTATGGGCTGGGCGTGTGTTTTTTTTTAGGACATGATTTTTATTTTTTTAATATTTGAGAGCTTTTTTGTTTTAATTGGACATTATTCTTTAACAAGGATATATAAGTAAATTTATTCAAATTTATTTTTTCCATCCCACCACTTTTTCACTCTCAACCAAACAAATAGGAGGGAAAATAAAATTTTTTGAATCCTCTCACTTTTCAATTCTTCCACCATTTTATATTCTCTCACTTTTTCACCATTCCAACTAAACAGACTTTAAAGTTATCATCAAACCAAAACACTAATAAATTTTTAGACCTTAAATATTTTATTTAACCATTAAAAATTTTATTAATTGAGTTAACTGAAACTCACTGCTCTAGCTCATATGCGAGGGGCCGAAAGTGATTTTGACATTGCCAAGCAGCCTTTTTTTTGTATTTTTTTATGAACGAAAAGCAGCCTTTTAGGTGCACGTATGGGCAAAAATTTTATCAATGGGTAGGCGGACAAATTAGAAAAGGAGTTGTAACTCATTTTTGTTTTGTATTTTATTTTTAACCGTAAAGGCAGTTTTGCCCTCATTTGGTAATGTTGTTTTAATAACATACTAAATATTGTTCTAATAATATTATTTAAGTGTTATGAAAATATATGTTATATTGTTTAAATAACACAAATAAAAAGAAAAAAGTTATAAACTTTGCTCTCGTGTATCCCTCTAGCTGCCTTGGCGACAACGGCAGACCTTAGATATACTCCTTTTACGTGTGCATATATTTTGTCGCAACCCAGGCTCTTGTTCTAACTCTTTCTTCTCAGTTAATTGAAATATAATAATATAATAAGACTAAAGTGACTTAATTTTCTTTCTCTAGAAAAGGGAAAAATAAAATACTTAATTTTGTCATATCTCAACCAAAAAATTTAAGAAATTCATATTTTTCCTTTACACTAAATTAAATTTCCGATCACACAATATTCTTAATACACGTCTTTACTTCACTCACTATGCACTTATATTATGATTTATATCTCCTTAAATATCTTTGTCATTGAGAATAATCTGTGTGATTGGGAATAATAAGGCAAAAAAATTTCTTTTAAGTTGGCTATTTTTTGTTTTTGTTTTTTCATTCCAATAACCTGTAACATGGATGGTCGGTGCCAACTAAATCCTCAGTTCTACTATTTAACTTGCGTAAGGAAATAAAAACAAGGACCTATATGTCGCTTCTGTCACATTTTTGAATGATGGATTTTAGATATGATTTAAAGTAAATCTAGGGTCTAAATTACACCGACATTAAATACTGTTTACTATAAAATTTTAATCACAATTAAATTTTAAATAAGTTAACACAATCTAAATTTTATATATTTTTTCCTTTAAATCATAGTCTTTAAATTGAAATAAAGAGAATCCAAATCCATGGATTTCAATATGCTTGTGTGTGGTTGGGCATTCATATGGCCCAAAGTTAGGAGCAGGTTTCACATTTTGTAGAGCATAGTCCCCCAACCAAAGATTTAAAATCCTAAATAATTATTAAAAAAAAAAAAAGACACCTTCATATTTGAGCCGGACCATCCTAGTTGATGCAACGATTTTACTACATTTAAAATTAAATGCGCGTTTTAGGTGAAAGTTATGATATTAAATAATGCAAGTTGATTTATTACTTCCAGCAGATTTAGTAATAATTAATGACTGAAAATAAAATATAACAAGAATGATAAGAAAAACATATTAAAAAAAATGCACATTGCATACAAGGTACAAGCTAAAGGTACTTCACACGCAAGATTCACATTCAAGAAAAGCAAGAAAAAAAGTAGTTTATTTTACTTTTTGGCCTTTTGACCCATACGGTTAAAGTGGGTAAGCCAAATACAAAGTAAAGTTTGATTGTGCCATCCTATGCGTGTAAAAAATGTGAAACACTGGCCTTTCCTTTTGTTCTTCTCAAAGTTTCTTTCTTTCTTCCACTTTTTCTTTTCAGTATTTAATTACGATCGTTAACCAGTCCTTTCTTCCATCTCATTCATTGCTCCATGCTGTAACATTGTCAGGAACTGAATTTCCAAGACAACTACTTCGTAATTTACAAAGTCACATGGGTGCGTCCTTTTTAACTTATGCATCATTCTGGCCCAAATGTCAAAACCCGTGCATCACAAGTTAGAAATAGATCATTGTCGACTGGACAAACAACATTATAATGTGCCCACATGCAAACAAGAAAAATACCAAGTAATTTCATTTCATGTGAACATTGACCCCGTCCAATACGTCTAAAGCTAAAAGTCCACATTATAGTAACGGTCGATAGCTCGTGAGTAGAGTAGCCGTCACTGCAACTTCCTTGCACCTTCCATGGAAATTAATGTAGCTCTTTTTTAACGGAGCTAATTCAAAATAGTGTCATGTCGACATAAGATATGGCGTGCAATCTATGTTGGAATGGTAATGATCGATTGACTGACTGACTCACTACAGTAATGACACCGATAATTGAGTTGGTGGTGAGGAATGAGGATCATGATGGACAGAGGTGGACAAGCCAAAGAGACATTTTTGTTGCCAATCATGCATTTATTGCCGTTGGAATGAATTGTTCCTGGAAACCCCCCAGAAACTTCATGGTTGAATAACCCAGAGAAATAGATAGGTTAAACAATGCTTTTGCGTGCATCCAATCTCATAAGAATACAACTCACATTCATGGTAAAACTTCTCATAAATTTAATTAGTGAATTTCATTATAAATGTGAGAGAAATGAGCACAATTCTTTGTGCTTATAGAGAACCTAAGAATTATTTTTAACCTACTAATCCAACCAACCCAAGTCAGTCTAACACCTCAGGTTGGTTTTTCAATGGTCAATGGGTTGGGTTCGGTTTTTTTTTACATCAATAGTTGAGAGTAAGAGGATTTGAACCCTAAATGTGTTCATTAAAAAACTAAAAAGTGCCCATTTTTAAGCGACGAAAATTTTTGGTAAAGTTGTTAGTTTGATGTAAATGTGTTTTTTAAAATATTGATAATATAGCTAAACAGATCTTTAAAAATTTGCATCATACAAATAAATTCAGTAAGGCAAACAAATTGGATGGTTAATTATTTTTTATTTAGAAATAATAATATAATTTTAACAAAGCTCATTATTAAAAATTTGAATTTTCAAAGCAAATATAAGAGATTATTTCTTGGTAAAGTTTTAATTGTAACTATCATTCAAGAAGTTTTTCCTTTCTCAAATCACGCCTCCAACAAACAATGGAACATGATGTCTGTTTTCCATCTGCCCATTTCTCTATCATTCTCATCAAACAATCACAATAAAATTTCATAATATTTTTCTCCTACCACTTTTCTATACTACTTTCCTCTTCCATCCACCTAATTTTCTATCCATCCTATCAATTCTACTTTCCTATCCTACTTACCTCATCCATCCACCCACTGGTATACATAACATTACTCATACATGAAGAACTCACGTGTGTGGATCTCGAATAGCTATGCAACACTTCCTTGTGAAATCTGTGCAACACTTCCTTTACGTACACTTAGGGTTTGTTTGGATAGAGCTTATTGCTGAAAAATGAAAACTAAAAATATTATAGCAAAATAATTTTTAAATGTATGAATAGTACTGCGAGACCTATTTTTAATAAAAAATTGTTAAAAAAGGACGTGAATAGTGTGCGCACAATATACACACAGTGCACACCTGCCTCTGTTGTACCCCAGCAGAACCGGAAAAAAAAAAAAAAAAAATTCAGCAAAACGTGGACGCAGCTCTCAATAAGCTGGATCCAAACCCAACTTTAGTGTAGAATTGGGAGCCATCACATCCATTTTGTATATTGTCATACTTCTTAGGTTTATTTTTCTTTATGAAGCACGTTGTACAAACGTGAAAACTTAACCCAAAAGACGAAAACGCAAGCTTTTCTGCAAATGTGCCCCCACACCGTGAAAACTTAACCCAAAAGACGAAGACGCAAGCTATTCTGCAAATCTGCCCCCACACCGCAGAACATATTATTGACTGACCCGTTAACTCTTTGAGTACGTATTTGTGACTAGCTACACTTACAGGATTGAAAACGCTAAACGTGACAAACACATTAAGGTGAATTCAGAATGGGGCTTTACTGACCAACCTAGGTGAGAATCTGAACTTAAAAATATCAATTGGTAATTGGTATCAATTACATGTTGATTCTTGCAACACGTAAAGCACAAGCTATGTAAGTCTTAACCAATCATAAGTGACAGCAGTGTTTTAAAATCATATCAATTGGTTCAATTGAGAATCTAGTATGATTAGTATACCTACGAAGCGGACAGTAGACACCCCAAAATCCATGAACACGTTGGGGGCAATTCTAATTGTGTCCTCAATGTGTAAAGAGAAAATATATGTTTTTCATCATAAAGTTTTCTTTGATTTAGATTTCTTAAAGATTTTAATAGTTTTTTATTATAAAAACTAAGAATAAATATAATCCTAATTTTTCGGGGATTGTCATGTCTAGTGTTGTGTAGTGTCCATGTCTGTGTATGGTGTTATGTCATGTCTGTGTCCATGCTTCTTAGCTTTAATTTGTTTTGATTAAAGCAAACTATATTGAGCTGAATCAACCAGCTCATTGATTCAATCAACTAAACCGAAACACCCAATTCAGGAGGTACAGCCATACAGGAATCCAATATGTCTTCACCTAACTCTAGCCACCTAACGTTTCAGCTATTCGCTTATTCCTAGATTGAATATTATGCATGCTTTATTCATTTCCAACTACCATATCACCACCACACCTAAAAAAAAAAAAACAGATTTAAGTTGCAAACAATATTTTTCACAACCTGCTTTGTTGGTATGAGTCTATTACTAATACCATATTATTATCTATCAATAACAACTTTTCACCTCAACTACTGTCAATAACATTTGTATATGTGGACTTATTGTCTCTCAAAAGATAATATAATAGTCCACAAAACTGATAAGGCTGAGAATTTAATAGAACAAAAGATGGCTATTTCAAGAAAAGTACAGACATTTTAAATTGAATACGTAATTACGAGGAAATTATTGGAGGTAATGAGCACATAAGCCTAGGCCACTCTTTCTTTCTTTCACTATCAAATTGCATATACAGTTGAATTCCATTTGGGCCTCAAATATTGGGTCATATTTAAGTTCAGTAAAAGCCAGAGAAGTCAAAATGGGCTCACTGAGGTTCAGCCTAACAGAATCCAGTGCACAACCTAAATTGTGACTGTGGGTTCAAGCCTTTACTAATATCCACATGTTTTATAGGGCAGATAAACAAAAAAGCCCAACATATCACCTTCTCCAACTAATTTATGAAAAAAAATGAGGTGTAAATGCACTTTTTGTCCATATATTTTGACTTTTTTTATTTTAATTCTTACATTTTATTTTTACCACCTTTAGTCCTTAAACCAATTCACACGTGTTATTTTCATCATTTCCATCAGTCAACTGACGGAAATTGCTAAGGTGGCTGCCGGAGGAATTAAAATATTATAAAAAATGTCACATCACCATGACACATCAACATATAAATTTAAAAAATATATATTAATTTTAACAAAATTAAAAAAACAATAAAAAAAACTTAAAACATAAAAATACATCATATTTGAATAAAAATAATCAAGAATATGAACCAAATCACAGGAACACAAGAACATGAACCCAGATTATAAGAATACAAGAATACGAACCTAGAGCATAAGAACACCAATGCAGATAACAAGAACAGTACTCAAAGTAAAAACTAAAAGTGGAAATGAAAGTTTTCCGTTGGTTGTTCTTTTTTGCTGAACCAGATCTCATTGTTCTTTTCTTCTATGGAAATTATTATAACACCATATTAGACATATTGAAGCAAACCCCAAATCATAAATTTACACCCATAACAACACAAACAACAAAATCTAAGAAAATTTCAAACCAAAATCCCCCATACCCATTGATTCACATAATCCAAATACATTCGAAATCAAAATCCAAACCAAAGCACATCCAAGCAACAACATCAGATCTTAACAACCAAATCTGAATCCCCAAACCCAAGAGAAAATAAAGAAGAAGAAGAAGAAAGTGAATAAACCATAGTCGTAAACCACCGCTATCACTGGTGATGGTTGTGGTCCGTTGTGGTTCAACTGTGGCTAACCTCGGTGCAAAGCAAATAAAGAGAGCTGGGGTGAGATCAGAAAGGGCTTTACGAGCAAAACCACGGTGGCAGAGGCACTGAGATGATCAAGGTCCGACCATGGAAGCTTTGAGGGAGAGAGAGAGGATGTAATGTGATATCTCTGTTTCTTGTAGATTGAACCAAATAGGGGATAATAACAAAAGGGGTCAAGAGACTCAAGAGGCAAACCCATCACCGACGGCCAACACCACCATGCCGATCCACTGAAACTCACAAGAACTCACCGATCTCCACCGCTAGAAACCCATGGCCCACCATGCCGATCCACCACAATCCTCAGCCCTAGACCCACCAAGCAAACCCACCAAAATCCGATTAGCAATCCTCAGCCCCTTGACCACGATGATCTTGCCTCCATAATCGTCCCCACAAAACTCTCCTTCACCGCCGCTCCAACACCTTTTATTGATAGTTAAGGTTTTAGGTTTTGTGGAAGAACACGCACCCATTTTTTATTTAATTTACAATTGATTTTTGGTGGAAGAATGTATACAAAATTAATATATATTTTACAAAATTACACAGCAACCATTTTTGATTTATGTTTTTTAATTTTGTTAAAATTAATATATATTTTTTAAATTTATATGCTAATGTGTCATGGTGATGTGGCATTTTTTATAATATCTTAATTCCTCTGGCAGCTACCTCAGCAATTTCCGTCGGTTGATTAACGGAAACAACAAAAATAACACGCATTGATTGGTTTAGGGACTAAAAATGGTAAAAATAAAATGTAGGGACTAAAATGGAAAAACGTCAAAATGTAGGGACTAAAAATGCATTTATGCCAAAAAAACTAAATTTTAATTACTAGTGTCCTTTTTGTCTCAGCCTTTTTTCTTTTTTCTTTTTTGAAAACCCCAAAACTACTTTTTAAAATAAATTAAATTTTATCTTTTCGTCTCACATTTAGCAAATAAGCCAGCCACCAGAATTTACAGGAATCAAATGGAAAATCATGCTTTCAACACTAATAATGCCACTTGGCCAACACAAATCTGTCTGCTCTTTCCAACAAAACCAGTAATTCTTTCAACAAAACCAAATCTGTATTGCTGGGCCAATACTCTCTGAGTTTCCCAGTCGGAACACCACAGCAGACATTTCAAGAGAGTTCATATCATTGCCCAAACATTTCAAGCCCTAAGAGCCTAACGCTAAAGGGTTCATACCGTGCTTACCAAGAGAGGGGAGGGGAGTGTTTCAGACCCATAACCCATCATATGTTTTGCATAGAATTGGATTTGGATGTACAAATGCATCCTTGACAAGAAAAATGGATATGTAACAAGTCCATCAATGTCCACCCCAAGATCCCCTCACTACCACAAAAGACTATTAAGGGCTAAGAAGGAAGAAAACTAAAAACAGAGTCACCATCTAAAGTAAAGTGCTCAAAAGCATGAACATGGTCAATGATGTCCAATTCATAAAGCCAAAGATCTCAGCAAATAAGACAAAGATCTATGCTGTCCATTCATAAAGTCACATTGATCCAACATACGTTTTATTTGATAAATAGATGATCTAACATAAAATTATATCTCTAACTAAAAGAATATATACATAATTTCACACAATATCCTATAAATCATCTTTACATACTTCAAAAAGAGCAATCAAGGAAAGCCATTTTCAAGTTCTTTCCTTTTCCTTTTGTACATTCTAACAACCAAACAAAAGCCTAAAAGGGAAAACGTGAGAGAGAGAGAGAGAGAGAGAGAGAAATCAATAAAAAGTGGTTCATGGTAGCTCTATAGTAGTGCTGATGATGGTGGTGGTTAAGAGTTTGGAAGCATTAGTGGTAGTGATATAGTTGTGAAGGCAGCACCTGACTGATGATGGTGGTGGTTAAGATTTTGGAGCTATAGCTATTTGCCAATAAGCTCTAGCTCAACTGCGACCTCCTCCCCTTATAGGTGCTAGGTTGATGATTAGGTTGTGGGTTCAAGTCCCACTAGATGCGTAACTTAACAATTCAAAAAAAAGCTATTTAAGCTGGCAGTGTTTAAGATGATAGTGGAGATAAAAGTGCTGATGGTCTCAATGACAACAAGCAGTAACAGTGATAACCATGAAAAGAACATACACACTCATACTTAATAGTGATTGTTAGAGGTGGCCAAACCATGCTCCTGTGGTAGTAAGGGCAACAAAAAGAGGACAACCATGATTGTGACAATGGTGGTGGGAGAGGCATTGCCGATGGCGTTAGGGGCTTGCAATTGAAGCACCAATGCTTTTAATCTATTATGCACGGACACGGACACGACACGGACATGGACATGGGGATTCGGCAATTTTTGAAAAATAAGGACACGACACGACATGGACAAGGTAATTAAATAATTAATTAAATTTTATATTTAGGCATGTTTTTTAATATTTTTAGACATAAAATACATTTATGACTAGAATTTAAATTATATGAGAACTATAAATAAGTAAACTAACACCCAAAGTGGTACAATAATACACATAAAATGTTTAGAGGAGTAACCAAAAGTAAAGAAAAAAAAAAATATATATATATATATATATATACACAGTATAACACAGTAACAGTGAGAAAAAAAAAAAAAAAAAGACGTGCTTCAGTAACGCAGTGACAGTGGGAGAGAAAAAAGTAAAAAACATAGGGCCTTTCGCCTGAAAAAAAAAAAAAAAAAACAGAGAAAGAGAGAAGAGAAGAGATCAGATCTTTCGCTGGCTGCCCTGTCCACTCCGAGAGAGAGAGATCGGAAGGCACGGAAGGCACAGCGTCAACGGCGACTATCTATGGAGCTCGCCGACTCGCCGATCGGCCCGATCTAGCACCAGTGAGGGACAGAGGGCAGCGGGGCAGCGGCCAGAGGGAGGGTTGATCTGTGATTTTCTGTTTTTTTTTTTCACTGCTGGCATGTCCACCGTGTCGGAGCCGCGTCGGCGCCATGTCGGAGAAGCAAAAAAAAAGAAAAAGAAAGAGGACACCGCTCGGACACCGGAGTCCGGCGAGTTGTGCTGGTATCCGTGTCCGATACGTGTCAGACACCGACACGTCGCCAAAAATGGCGTGTCGGTGCAACCTAGCTTTTAATTGGGATTTCATTTTCAAACACCAAAAAACCCCTCTCATGAGATGTTCCAAATCTCATAATTTTTAACACATATGAACAATCCCGTTCCAAAGATGGAATGGTACGGACAACTATGCTAAAATAAAAAATAATTTTTTATTCCATTTCTCTCTCTTCATTTATGACTCTTTCTCCTCTCTCTTTCTTTTTCTTCTTTCTTTCTCCGCATCACTTCATCTTCTCAGTTTCACCTCTCTTCCTTTTTTTTTTTTTCTTCTTTCTTTCTCCGCCTCACTTCATCTTCTCAGTTTCACCTCTCTTCCTTTTTTTTTTTTTTTTCTTCTTTCTTTCTCCAGAACCCCCCCCCCCCTTTTTCTTTCTTTTTTTTCCCCTTTTTTCTTTTCTGTCACTTTCTCACTGCGCCTTCTCTATCTCTTTTTTTTTTTTTTTTCCCTGTCACTCTCCCTCTGTGTCTTTTTTTTTTTCCAGCCTCCCTGTCACTCTCACAGCTCGCCGCCGTGGAGTTCAACCTCATCACTGAGGCCGACGCCGTGGAGCGATCTATTTTGATCTCCCTCTTTTTTTCTTTTTCTTCTTTTCCTTCGGTTGTGGATTCCATGTGATTGTGATTATGGGCAGTGCTTGGGTATGGTGGTGGCCGGTTGTGCTGTGTATGGTCAGGTTTTGTTGAAGATTTTGAGTTTTTTTTTTTTTTTTTTTTTTCCTGCCTCTTTTGTTGTGGTTTTTGGATTTGGAATTTGTTGGAGGATCCGGTGATTGTGGTTGTAGTTTGTGGTGGTGGTTGTTGGTTCTTGGTTGGAGGTGACTACTACTGGGCTGTGTGATTGTATATTGCTGGGTTTTAAGTAAATATATTATTTTAATGTGTAGTAAATATTATTTTAATGTATAGAATTGAAAGATAAAACATCTAATGAATGAGATATTGTTAAATGATGTGGTAAAATAATAAAGTAGGCTTTTGGTGTGTCAAAATGACATTTTTTATGAAACAGTTGATGAGAATGCTCTAATAAATAGAACAGTTAATTATAGGGGGGAAAACAGTATATTTCAGATTCAAATTTTAGGGATGATGGATCCCATTTGGTCACCATGGTTGCCTTGCTCATGTTCCCAATTAAGTAGTGTTAAATTGTTCTATAATTGTAATATATACCTATATCATACTTCACAGGCAGCAACTATAATTTAACCTAATCATCTGTATCTGTTTGTCATTCTCATAAGATATATAGACTATATTAAGGAACTCAAAACTAATAAAACAAATCATCTGCATCTTTCTGCCAGAAGCATATTCTTTTAAATTTTTAATTATTGCTTTCATGCTCACTACACATTCTCAAAATCCATGCATGCTACATGAATTCTAAACTTGCAAATTACTGTGCCCAAGCTCAGCTTCTTTCTTATACTACAACGTTTTTAAATACTAAAAAGCCTATCTATGGTAAACGCAAATATGGGAAGCAAAAACAAAAACAAAAAACAACATACCTTTGAAATACAAGGGGCTGAATGTTATTCTAAGGTTTTAACAATGTTTTGATCATATCAAAGAATGGCTAAAGATTTCTAAAATTCCAAAGGGCTAAATGTTAGTACTATTTAAATTTTGGGTTTTAAAATCCTTAGTGGATATGGCCCGAATTCAAATCATTATGCTTTTAAACTATTCAAACAAGATATTAAGATTTAGTCACTCAAATCCAAATTCACAAGCCTAAATCCTGCTATCCAAACAAACCATTATTCCTTTTCTTTCCCTTTTAAAAAAGAAAAAGAAAAAAGAAAAGTTATGTAACTTTTCTTTCCATTCAATTTGTTATAATTTTAGTCCGTTCTTCATTTCGATAATTAGATTAAAAAAAAAAAAAAAGTTAGGTGACATTTCTTTCCATTGAATTTGTTTATAAAGTACTTATTCTATTTTAGTCAATTCTTCAATTTGATAACTCGATAGTCACAACGAGGACAGGAGATTTAAACCCTGGACGTCTCTATTGGAAACACCAACAGTTGGTAGTTGAGCTAGAAGTCTCTTGATTTTAGGCTCGACAGCTCTAGCTCTTGAACTTCCAATCTCACCTTCCACCTTACTCTTACAAGCAAGACCTTAGCTCATTCGAAAAAGATATATTTAGCATATCAAGTAACTTCACACTAATAAAACTAATCATCTGTACCTTATTGTTTTTCTTTTAACTTATTTGAACTAATTTGCTTACATGACTAAAATTAATCACTCTATCATGAATAGATCCAACGATACTTACGTGAATTCTAACAAACGCTAAGCCAAGCAAATATAAGAAGAAGCAGTGAAAATTTAACCAAACATACCTTTGAAGCGATCAGATCCAAAATCGGCGTTAAAGCCAAGCAATTCGCTAGCCCTATAACAATTCGTTTCGCCGAATTCACGATCTCCCAAATCCAGACCAATCGAATTAATCCACGTACACCTCTCCGGCACCGAGGCCCAACCAATCAATCTCCTGGCAAGCTTCGGATTCACGCGCGTCGCAATCCACGCGTCCCGAAACGGCGTCGCGCACTTCTCCGCAGCAAACGCGACGCACTTCTCTTTCGCCGTAACAAAGCAAGCTTCCATTTCGCGCGCCTCGCACTGCTCTCGCGCTTTCAAGTCGGTTTGTTTCGGACCAACGAGGGATCGCCACCAGGGAGGTTTACATTTGTTGGAGGCGGCGAGGGCGCAGCCGATTCTAGCTCCGGTGACGCACTGGTTGAGGATTTGGGACTCGGAGGATTTGAGAGCGAAGAACCAGGTTTGGAGGTCTCGGAATGCGAGTACATATGGGCCTGATGATGGGCTGGGCCGGCGGATGGGCCCACGGAGCAAGGGAATGGGGCGGTCGAAGTTGATGACGGTTGTGGAAGCTGAGTATTCGTCTAGATTTTGTGGTTGTTGTTTTGGAGATTCCATTTTTTCTTTTTGTTTTGCTTCAATGCTAAGCAAAAGCTGACGAGAGCGCTTTCGTTGAGATTGCGTGACGCGTCGTTAAGATTCGCTGAGATTTTGTTATAGTTATTAACGGTTTAATGCTTTATTGATAAAACCAAAAGGGCCCTTGCTTTTTTGGCGGAATTTTTATTTTTTTTAATATTTAGTGTGCATGGCTACACATTAAAAAGTCAATTTATTTTACTATTTAATTTATTTTTGTTATTATTTATAAGTTTTATTATACTTTTTTTATACTATTTATAAGTTTCATTGTATTATTTCAGCTAATTTTTGCTTTTATTTATAATAATTTTTAACAAAAAAAAATCAATTTTAATAAAATAAGTGACTCTCAAACAGACCTTAGCCAATTTTTTTTTTTCTTTAAGGTGAAACACGATATTAGCCATATGCCAAACAGTCCTTAACAGTCCTTTTATTTTCAAATATTTAGCTAATGTCAAATTATCAAGTTTTATATATATTTTGTCAATTTTTTTTGAAAATTTTGCATTGGACTATTTTGCTAAATACTTAAAAAATAAATGGTATTTAGTTATCTCCTCTGTATATTTTTAACCCAATTACACTCGAGTTTTTAACTGTTGGAAAACATAATTGTCTGCCCCACCCCCCCCATATTTTAAAAATATGTTACGCATAACCCCTTGACACTCGTTTTGTTGTTAACTCTAACAAAATTTATCATTGAAAAATTTATTTATCCCTCAACTGTTTATTTTGGAGAGTGGCAGATTGTTCTTTCAATGTTAATTTTTATTGAACTTAACACTGAAACAGACAGCAAGGGATTTTGAAACAAAGTTGTAACTTAGGGAGTTAATTGTGTGTTTCAATAGTTTTAAGGGATTAAATGTGATCAAACTGAAAGTTTAAGGTGAAAAGGTATAATTTGCCTTATTTTTTATTTAGCTTGTAAATTAGACTTTTGCTTTTAGAAGTTTGGATTTGTTTTTAAATTAGTCATTGAGGTTTCAAAATTTTCATTTATGTCATTCACGTTTCATTTCCTTTTCATTGTTCTTATTATTATCAATCTTCGTTAGTTATTTGAACGTAAGGTTTAGTTATCAAAAGTTTAATACACGTCACTCATATTTTGCTAACAACACCAAAAGCCATGTCTTGGTTTTTTGCACACAGTGATGATATTGATGATTACTAATAGAGACATCGCTTCTGGCAACCTCTAACAAAATATGGGTAACATGTCTTAATGACTAAACACTTATCTAACAAATGATGGTTGGTCTCCTAACAAAGATGAATGCCATAGTTAGCATAAAAATTATATCAAACGTGAAATATCAAAATGGGAAATTTGAAATCTCAAAAACCAAAATAGAAAAAATCCTAAACTTTTAAGGATAAAGCAATAATTTAATCTTAAGTTTGCTATTTTTCATTGTGGTTCCCTTTAAAACATGAGAAGCCCTCTCATGTAGTTTTTTTTTCTAACCCTAAATAAGAGATCCTTCTTGCCCCTAGACCCTAGTGTACATATATAAGTTATATTTTACGTATGTAAAATATTAATGGTCCTCTTGCTCTCATCATTTTCTTCATTGCCCCTCCCATTTTTCTTTCATCTCTTACTCAAGAATGTTGACGGCAAAAAGCATCTTCTTTGTCTTGCCCGAATTCACCTTGATCCTATCTAACATATAGTCCGTTTGGATTGAGGGAGAGTAAAGTAAAGTAGAGTAGATTAGATTTAGCACAAAATTAGCTTATTTTTAGCCAACTCAACTCTATTCTCCTCCACTCCCCCTCCTTCTCCCCTCCATCCAAATAAGCCAATAGGTTTACTCATGATTTTAAAAATCAGACAGGACCAGCCAGTCTAACTAGTTCAATCAAGAACTGGACACCATTTTGGTTTGGTGAAAATCCCCAAAACCAATGAAAACTAGCCAAAATCGGCCGAAAACTAAGTTAAATTGAGAACTGAAGGCAAAACCGGTTTTTGCCCCAGGCTGGTTTTTAAAATCATGGGTTTACCTTGACCCAAAAGGACCAAAACAAAATGGGGCAAATTGGGCAATAATAATCCAACCTCATACTATCTCATTGTTATTCTTAATCCTAATAAATAAATAAGTAAAAAGAAGCAACACATAAGTTAAGAACTAGATTTGAGCGCTAAT
The DNA here is from genome assembly GCA_032878915.1 of Castanopsis chinensis. Lineage (NCBI taxonomy): Eukaryota > Viridiplantae > Streptophyta > Magnoliopsida > Fagales > Fagaceae > Castanopsis > Castanopsis chinensis. The sequence goes on from JAVQMG010000101.1 coordinate 11,457,738, forward strand.
TTGAATTTTTTAATCAACACATGTTTAACAGGCATTCATTAAATAAGTGAAGTTGTGGATTAAAGAGTTAAGGATTTTTTAATTAGAATAGTTTGGGTGACATAGTCTAATTGATGACTTATAGATCTTATTCATGCACCACTTATCAAAAAAAGATCTTAATATATATATTATTCAAAGAGTCTTGATATTGTATAGGAATTACAAAATACACAGAAGATGTATACATATAATTTTCAAATTTTGAGCAATACCAAAATCACATGTGACTGTACTTTTGTCACGTTTGGTGGTTCAATTTTTTTTCTCGCAAATGATAGTTCTATTGTCACATTAGGCAGTACCAACATCACATTTGACTCTACTTTTCTCACATTTGGTTGTACTTTAATTTTTTTCTCACATTTGAAAGTGTCATCCTCACATTGTGCAGTACTAACATCACATGTGACTGTACTTTTGTCACATTTGGTGCTCCCCTTATTTCTTTATCACATTTAATGGTACTTTTGTCACATTTGATGGTTCCTTTTTTTTTTCTCTCACCAATTACCATAATAACTCTAAAACCTAAAAAATGACAAAAATACCTTTAGAACCTAAAAAATGACAAAATCACCCTAAGACTTTACTTTTGTCACATTTGATGGTCCCTTTTTTTTTCCCCTCACCAATTACCATAATAACTCTGAAAAACCTAAAAAATGACCGAAATACCCTTAGAACCTAAAAAATGACAAAATCACCCTAAAACTCAAAACAATTACCAAAATTACTATAAAACCCAAAAAATGACCAAAGTAACCATGAAACTTAAAATGTGACCAAAATACCCTTAGAGCAAAAACAAAATTGACCAAATGACCCTGAAACTTTTTAAAAAAAAAAAAAAGGACCAAAATTACCATAAAACCTAAAAAATGACCGAAATAACAATGAAACCTAAAAAATGACCAAAATACCCCCTAGGACAAAAAAAATGACCACATGACCTTGAAGCTTAGAAATTGACCGAAATGACCTTGAAACAATAAAATGACTAAAATGACCTCGTAACCTAAAAAGTGACTGAAATATCCTTAGGACCTAAAAATGACTTAAATATTTATTATCCACTTAATAATATAAAATTTACAAAAGAAAAAAAAAGTGTAAAAAAATTACCTATCACTTGATTTCTTGAAAATAAAGTACCATACAAATAGAAAAAGAAAAAGAAAAGATAAAGATAAATCATTCCACAGTCCATACTCTAAATACTAATTACTGTCTTAAATATTTATAATTCATTTAATAATATAAAATTTACAAAAAAAAAAAAAATTTACCCTGTACTTGATTTTTTGGAAGTAAAGTATCATACAAAAAGAAAAAGAAAAAGAAATATAAAGATAATTACTATCTTAAATATTTATTGGAGGTGGTGAGGGCGCAACCAATTCTAGCTCCGGTGATGCACTGGTCGAGGATTTGGGACTCGGAGGATTCGAGAGTAGAGAACTAGGTTTGGAGGTCTCGAAATGCGAGTACATATGGGCCTGATGATGGATTGGGCTAGCGGATGGGCCCACGAAGCAATGGAATGGGGCGGTCGAAGTTGATGACGGTTGTGGAAGCTGAGTATTTGTCTAGATTTTGCGGTTGTGGTCTTGGAGATTCTATTTTTATTTTTGTTTTGCTTCAAGGCTAAGCTAAAGCTGACGAGAGCGCTTTCGTTGAGATTGCATGACGCGTTGTTAAGATGCACTGAGATTTTTGTTTTAGTTATTAACGGTTTAAAAAGCTTTTTTGAAAATAAAATACCGAAAGGGCCCTTGCCTTTTGTGGTGGAAATTAAGTGGGGTGCTTCTTGCGTGGAGTTTGCTGGTATTATATTTTTGGGAAAAATGGCTATTATACTTTTATTTTCAAACTATTTAGCCAAACGGCTATTTTTTAAAAAAAATATTTGGAAAAATATATTTTTTTTTAATATGGAACTCAACATTATCCAAATAGTCCTTTTATTTTCAAACTATTTGGCTAATGTCAAATGGTGAAGTTCTATATATATTTTTTCACTTAATTTTGTTTTTGAAAATTTTACATAGGACTATTTTGCTAAATACTTAAAAAATAAATGGTATTTAGCCATTTTCTCTGTATATTTGTTAACCCAATTACACTTGAGTCTTTTAACTATTAAAAAACATAATTATCCCCCAAATTTTAAAAATGCATTACACATAACCCCCTGATGCTTGTGTTTTTTTGTTTATTCTAACAAAATTTAACATTGAAAAATCAATTTATCCCTTAACTGTTTATTTTGGAGAGTGGCAAATTGTTCTTTCAATGTTAATTTCTATCGAACTTAATACTGAAATAGATGGTAAGGGATATTGAAACAAAGTTATAACTCTAAGGGGTTAATTATGTGTTTTAATAGTTTAAGGGATTAAATGTGATCGAAGTGATGGTTTAAGGTGTAAATGTGTAATTTGCCTTATTTTTTTATTTAGCCTATAAATTAGACTCTTGCCTTTAAAATTTTGGATTTGCTTTTAAATTAGTCATTGAGGTTTCAAATTTTTCATTTTAGTCATTCACATTTAATTTCTTTTTCATTGTTCTTATTATCCATCTTCATTAGTAATTTGACTGTTAAGCTGATTAATGTTTAGTTATCAAAAGTTTAAGACATGTCACTCATATTTTGCTAACGTTACCAAAAGCCATGTCTTGGGTTTTTGCACATGGTTATGATGTTGATGATTACTAATTGAGACATGGCTTATAGCAACCTTTAACAAAGTATGGGTGACATGTGTTAATGACTAAACACTTATCTAACAAATGATGGGTAGACTCCTAACAAAGATGAACGCCATAGTTACCATAAAAATTATATCAAACATGAAATGTCAAAATGGAAAATTTGAAATCTCGAAAACCAAAATAGAAACAATCCTAAACTTTTAAGGATAAAGCAATAGTTTAATCTTTAGTTTACTATGTTTCATTTTGGTTCCCTTTAAAACATGAGAACCCCTTTCATGCAGGCTTCCTCTTTTTTTTCCCCCTTCTTCTTCTTCTTCTATCCCCAAACAAGGGATCCTTGCCCCTAGACCCTAGTGTACATAAATAAGTTAAATTTTGCATAGGTAAAATATTAATTGTCCTCCCTCGCTCATCATTTTCTTCGTTGTCCCTCCCATTTTTCTCTTATCCTTTACTCAAGAACGTTGAAGGCAAAAAGCATCTACTTTGTCTTGCCCGGATCCGCCTTGATCCTGTCTAATGTAGGTATACCCATGGTTTTAAAAACTGGACCAAACCAGCTAGTCCGACTAGTTCAAACAAAAATTGAGCACTATTTCGGTTTGATAAAAATCCCAAAAATCAATGAAAACCAACCAAAATTGATCAAAAATCGAGTTCAACCAAGAATTGGAGGCAAAACTGTTTTTTGCCCCAATCCAGTTTTAAAATCATGGGTTTACCTTGGCCCAAAAGGACCAAAATAGTATGGGGCAAATTGGGCAATAATAATTTGACCTCACACCATCCCATTGTTATTCTTAATCCTAATAAAATAAATAAATTAAAAAAAGAAGCAACACATAGGTTAGGAACTAGATTCGAGCGCTAATTTGAATGTTTTAATCAACACATGTTTAACATGCATTCATTAAAAAAGTGAAGTTGTGGATTAAAGAGTTTTTTTTTTTTATATACATGGATTAAAGAGTTAAGGAGTTTTTAATTAGAATAGTTCGATTGACATAATCTGATTGATGACTTATAGATCTTATTCATGCATCGCTTCCTTTATGACAAATGGTGAGGTTAGAGAGGACATGTCGTCTACAGCGGAAACATATAGTGAATCAATTACTGCTGTCATGTTTAATTTGGACAGCCTGAATGTGGCAAGACCAGAGGTCATTCAAGGACATGCATGGGAATGAGGTATGATTCCTAAATCCCTTGATTCCTTCATCAAAACCTTCATCCAACGAGTGGATCAAGGTAGATTTCATTTTGAAGTAGGGGCTTCCTAGCCTGATTAGATCCCAAACTCAAGCTGTAGAGGTTGGTATTTCACATGAGAACTTGAAGCCCAGTCTTGAGAAGGCTCATAGTGGGCCACATCCTTTGGCCTAAGACCCATGCTTAGGAAATTTCCAACGTGCTGATTTAGTTGGTCAAAGGGGTTTGGGCTCCATGAGTAACCCAAAGACCACTTATGGTTTTGAGCACCCCACTCCCGTCTCTACCCACTCTAAACCCATACCTTTCTCTATTAGCAATAGGGAGGAGGATTTTAACAAAATGTTTGCAGCGAGGAAGAGGTTTCGTAAGGAAATGGAGAAATTTGGCCAAAACCTTCGGCGAATACTTTTATTTGGTTTCTTTGCTAAGGAGGTTGTTTGTGATAACCAAGATGTTGAGGCGTCCCCCCCTGTCTAGCACAATTTCAGAATTTACCTCCATTTGAAGGATCAAGCTCACCATCTCTACAATATCCAAATGGGCAATAGGAAGTTGGCATTAATCAGCTTCCCCCATTCCCCATGAGGATAATGAGTTGGAACTACAGAGGTTTAGGCAAACCTGATGTACTGTTTCTTATGGAGACTCAGTTAGTTAAAGATAAAGGTAAACGGATTTGGGAAGACTATGGTTTTTCTGATGGGTGGGAAATGTCAAGGAATGGCCTGAGTGGAGGACTCTTGCTTGCCTAGATGCTTAGGCAACAAGCTCAGATCATCTATAGGTCAAAGAATCTTGTACATACAGACTTGTTGGACAATAAAGGTAACCCTCTGTCTATCACTTTTGTGTATGGCCACCCAGATCACTCGATGAGAGGAAGTTTGGTCTAAACTAAAAGAACTTAGAGACATTGCCCACCCCAAATGGCTTTGCATTGGGGACTTTAATCAGATTCTCGATGGAAATGAAAATTTTTCTTTCAATAGGGGTAGAATTGTAGGGGATGAAATTTTTAGACAAGTGATTTTTGATCTAGAGTTGTGTGAATTGGCTGCATCTGGGCAAAAATACACTTGGATGAATAATAGAGAGGAAGAAGAGTCTGTAATGGAAAGGCTAGATAGAGCCTTTGCTTCCATTGAATGGATACATGCCTGCCCTTTTTATGCTTTGAAAAATTTGCCAATTGTACACTCTGATCATGGCCCTATTATTCTAGACTTTGAGCTCAGATTACCTTTCCAGTTTAGACCTTTTCATTTTGAATGCATGTGGTTAACTCATCCCTCCGATGAACAAGTGGTTCAACAAGCCTGGAATATAAACCCCATCAAATCCAGAGCTTCCCAACTTAGGGAAAAAAATCATTAGTGTTAGGAGGGATTTTATTAGGTGGGACAGAGAGGTCTTTGGTAAGGTTGATCAAGAGATTCATCACAAACAACTTCAACTCCAAGAAATTCAAAACTCTATCTAATCAATGAATGATGTTAGCAAGGAAAGACTTATTAGGGAGGAATTAGAAGTTATATTGCATAGAGGAGAGTTAATGTGGGCTCAGAAGGCTAGGAGTGATTGGATTATAATGGGGGACAGGAATACAAGGTATTTTCAAACAATGGTTAAGCAATGAAGAGCAAAGTATAGGATCATACATTTAAAAAATGCCCAAGGGGATAGAACGGACAATCTTAGGGAAATTGAAAACATCTTGTTAAATCATTTTAAAAAATCTTATACCCGGTCCCTAGAAGCTTTCAGTCCATTCTTGAAGAGATCAACAATCAAACTCTGCCCCAACTATCGGATCAACACTGTGTGTTCCTTCATAGGCCTGTTTCTGATGAGGAAATTGAGCACACTGTGTTCCAGATTGGAGCAAACAAGGCCTCTAGACCGGATGGCTTTCCTGCTTTCTTTTACCAGTAGTTTTGGAACATTGTCAAGCCTGATGTCCTTAAAGCAGTTCATGCATTCTTTCACTCAGGTCCCCTCCTTACTTCCCTCAATCATACATACATTACTCTTATTCCTAAAGTCCCTTTCCCGATGAGGTAAACCAGTTTTGACCTATCAGTCTTCGCAATGTTAGCTATAAGATAATTTCCAAAATCCTAGTCTATTGGTTGAAACCTTTAATGGATAGTCTAATCACCCCTTTCAGAATGCTTTTATTCAAGGCAGAACCATTACTGATAATATCCTTATTGCTCATGAAATTTTTGATCACTTAGGGAGATTAAAAGGGAGAAAGAACGGTTTTGGTGCACTAAAAATAGACATGAGCAAAGCTTATGACAGGATTGACTGGAAATTTCTAAGAGCTGTCCTAGCGGCAATGAAGTTCAGTCCTAAGTGGGTTCATTGGGTTATGGAGTGTGTAACCACTGTGCAATACACCTTGCTTGTTAATGGATGCATCACACAATCCTTTACTCCTCACAATGGGCTTCGACAAGGAGACCCCTTATCTCCTTACTTGTTCCTTTTGTGTGCAAACATTCTATCTATATCTCTCATAAGGGCAAGAGCTTGCAAAGAAATCAAAGGTGTTAAGTTAGGTAGAAATGGAATTTCTTTCACACGCCTTTTGTTTGCTGATGACTCTTTGCTTTTTTTCAAAAATAACAGCCGACCCTTAACAAAAATCCAATCTATATTGGCTTGGTATTAGTCTATATCTGGCCAACTAATATATTTGGCGAAGTCTGATCTATTTGCTCACCTAATATACCCATGGAGGATCAGCAAGCTTTAGCTCAGACCTTACAGGTTAATCTTGTCCTTTATCCATGTAAATACTTAGGCCTCAATTTTAAACTCAGGGGAAAAGAATCTCTGATTTTCAATTTTTGGTTGACAAGCTTAATGCAAAGTTGCAAGGTCAGAAAACCAAGCTCCTCTCCCCAGCAGGAAGAACGAACCTCATCTCCTCAGTTTTTCAAGCCATTCTCTTATATATTTTTGCTTGCTTTAGAGTTTTTGAAACAATTTGCAATAGAATGGATGCAGTCGCTAGGGCATTTTGGTGGGGACATGATCAGGGAGTGATGAAATTACACCTTATTCATTGGGACAATGTGTGCAAGCCAAAAAGAGAAGGGGGTATTAGGCTTATGAATCAGGCCATGTTAGCAAAACAATATTGAAGAATCTATACTGAACCTCAATCCCTCATTGCAAAAACCTTTAAGGCTAAATACTTTCCTAGGGGATGTATTCAAAACTGTTTACCTAAACCACACCCTTCATGGTTTGGAGGAACATCTTGGATCAAAAAAATACCAAGCTTAAAGAAAGCAGGTGGCTTGTGAGGAATGGTCTGATATACCACTCAAACATCCTGCTTGGTTTCCCTGCAGTGATTAGCTTATTCAGCATCATAATCTCATCTCTAGTACTGTGTCTAACCTTATTGACTATTCTGCACATGCCTGGAAACCTGATTTAATCTGTTCCCTTTACCCTTATACTATTAGTGTTGAAATTCTTAAAACCCCCATCTCTAAGGTAGGTGCTGGCCAAGACAAATTGTTGTGGAAACATTCCAAGTCTAGTAAGTACCAAGTGAAAAAAGCCTACAACCTACTCCTTGCTAACCACAATTCGTTGTCCTCAGCCCATACCAACACTCTTAATATACCCACTGTGGATTGGATGCTCATTTGGAAGGTGAAAGTTCCCCAGAAAATCTGCATTTTCATTTGGAAATTATTGCAGGACTGTATCCCTACTTTCAATACCTTAAGAAGTAGAGGTATTCCAACATCATGTTGCTATCCCTTTTGTGACAATGACAATGAAACCACCTCCCATCTTTTCCTCTACTGTCCTTTTACCAGAGCCATTTGGCTTGCATCATCTCTCAATATTCACACTTCTATCCTAAACAATGTGATTGTCCAATCATGGCTTAGAAACTTGTTGTTGAGTTGCAAGAGACAGACTGTGGAGATGATGTAGTTATTACAGACTATCTTCACTATCCTTTGGGGCATTTGGAATCATAGGAACTTGGTTGTGCATGAAGGGAAACCCTGACCCTATAGAGGCTAGTCTACCTATTCAATTTTTTATTTGTAGGTATCAGGTGGCTTTCAACAACCAAAACACTTCTCAACACTAGCCAACAAGGCAGAAAAACACTCATAAAGGCTTCGATGATACCTGGCAAATGATTATTAAGATAGCAGGTGCAAGGTTAAGGAGGATCAAAATGACTGGTTATGCTTATGACGAAAAAGACAGGCAAGGGAATCTCATTTTCAAAGGCAGTGCAGGCAGCAAAGGTGGAGGCAGCTATCAAAGCTAGGAGCCTTGGTTTTAGCCGTGATCTGTTTTTAACCAATTGCAAGTGAACTATGGAAGTGGTCAACTTTACTAGAAGTCCTTGCTGGCAGGAGCAATACATGATGGAGGATCTTTTGTCTTCGTATCAGAATGGTCTGTTTGTCTATTATGTTTTTGTTCCTAGGCTCATAGTTTGTGATGTATATAATCTAGCTTTTTAGGCAGCTTGAATGCCAATCCATCACTTTTGGGTAGTTCCAACTACTATGTAAGACTTTGACCTTTCGTTCAATGGTATCAAAAAAAAAAAAAAAAAAGACTCGAGCGCTAATTTAAATTTTTTAATCAACACATGTTTAATAGGCATTCATTAAAAAAGTGAAGTTGTGGATTATAGAGTTAAGGAGTTTTTAATTAGAATAGTTCAGTAAATATAGGTCTGTTTGGATACTGTTTATTTTGCTGAAAATTTAAAACAATAAAAAAAATAATAAAAAGTTACTGTTCACAAAATTTTTACTATTCACATGCCTAAATACACTGTTCATGGGCAATGAATAGTACAAGAGACGCTCAGCTGAAAAAAAAAAAAAAAAAAAAAAAAAAAACGTGGCCGTAGAAACGCAATCCAAATGCCACCATAGTCTGATTGATGACTTATAGATCTTATTCATGCATCACTTATCAAAAAAAGTTCTTAATATATATTATTCAAAGAGTCTTAATATTGTATAGGAATTACAAAATACACAGAAGATGTATACCATATAATCCGTACCAATTTTATTACAAGGTAAAAAAAATGAAGCCTAGACTCTGGTAACCCAAAACATGGTTTATTCTAATTTTTAACTTCAAATTAATGTGGACTATCTGGCTAACCATGATGGAAATTACCAGCATCTATATTTCTTCCTCATCAGTATAATAACACCATATTCTATTTATTTACCCCCCTCCACCCCCAAAAAAAAAAAAAAAACTGCAGTGTATTGCAATAAAAAAATTGGGGAGGTTTTCCATTTTTATTTATTGAATAAGATCAATTAAGCATCATCATCCTTGAAAATTCTTCATAGCTGACTTGACCGTCACCATCTAAATCAGCCTCTCTAATCATTTGTTCAGCCTCTTCCACTGTCAGTCTCTCCCCCAAATTTATCATTACTTGCCTCAACTACATTACAAAAATGTCTTGGTTTAGTTAAGGTATAAGAACTAATCATATTATTTACATTTATATAAAGATAAACTAAGAAAGATAAATCTCAGATAAAAAAAAAAAAAAGATAAAAAAAAAAGGAGAAGATATAAAGCAAAAATTATTTTCTAAAAGAATTTGTGATAGCTCCCAAAATGGAAAGGAAAAATAAAAACTTAAAAAGCCAATAAAAGGAAAATAAAATAGGCAAAAGTGCAAAACTACAGTTATATATTTCTAACAAATAAATTTTTTAAAAAGTTAGACACATATAAAACAAGCTCTACCAAATACATGTAGGTGGGGAGTCTCACCTCATTAGCTGAAATATATCCATCTTGATCCCTGTCAAATACTTTGAAGGCTTCTTTTAGCTCATCGGCAACATTTTCCTATTAGAATCACATCCTCATCAAAATCTAAAAACTACTTAAGAAATTTACTAACAATATAAAATCAAGCCCCAATTACCACTTTTCCACCCCCTCTCAAAAAAAGGAAAAAAAGAAGATCTTATATACCTTCATTTTTCTTGCCATAATATTCAAGAACTCTTCAAAGTCTATTGTCCCACTTCCATCAGCATCAACTTCACCAATCATGTCTTGAACTTCTTCTTTTGTGGGATTTTCGTTCAATGATTGAATTATTGTTGCCCATTCTTCCATAGTGATGTAGCCTTCAAGTGGTGAAGTCAAGATTTTAATTAAGGGAGACAATATTAAAAGATAGTGTTAAAACTTGAAGGCAGAAATAATTTAGAAAATGTTAAATAATATAAGTAACAAAATAAAATAAACAATTAACCTTTTTAAATGTCATACAAGAAATATAATTTTCTTTTCATAAAACACAAGAAATATAATTAATGTAACTGCAAATTGAAATGAGATGGAAAGTTTTTATTTATTTGAGTGGGGTCTAGGAGATTCAAAAGATACAAGGTGATTTAGGACTAAATAATCTAATTATACCCATATTTCTTCCTAATCATAATTTACTGTGGGTAATAAAAAATATAAAGAAAAATAGTTTATATATATTAATTTGAAAACTTAATATAAATATAAGAAATTTTAAATAAGTCATTTGAATTCTTAAGAGTAAATTGAAAACCTTAATCAACATAGAAGTAAAAAAAAAAAAAAAAATTGATGATGTAATTGAAAATTTTCAGAAAGTTATATATATGTGTCGATTTCTTTTAAGAATTTATACCATGCCTAACCTCTTTTTCTTATGCTCTCAATTCTCTCCCCCCATCATTCCAAATATGGATTTACTGCTGAAAACCCCAATGGTTCATTCAAATGGAAGTATTTGAAGAGAGATATATATATATATATATATATATATGTATGTAGGGGCACAAATCGTGCTGGACCAGAGTTAGACTTTCTGACCAGACTAATGAGGCCTAAACAATGAATTTATAGAGAGTGGGCTACTAATCTAGATCGTTTAGACGGTAAATAACACAAAAGTTGGATTAAATCATATAACTCATGCACTAATCTCATACAAAGATGTAATATTGAGTTGTGTACATTGATGCCGAGGACAATCCTTAGTGCTTCTTACAAGTTCTTTCTCCCTTCTGTGTGTTTCTCTCTCTTTTTTCCCTTCCAAAAAATCCCCCTCCTGTCTCTTCCTCCCTCACCCTTTATAGGTCTGCCTCCCTTTCTTCTTTCTTCCACATGTTGTCTGGATGTTCCCCTTGGATACTTATCCCATCATATCTTTTTATTAAGATCTCTGGTGGTGAGAGTAAGGTTGAAATTCAGTGTTCAGGCGTCACTTCTTCATTAATGCGGCCAGAGAGGTAGGTAAAATGCCTTCAATGCGGTGGTAGCAGCTTTTTCTTGGATATTTGTCTATCAAATCCCCTTGTCTATTGTCCTCGTTCTTTCAGTTATTACATCCAAGGTCCTTAGTACGAGAGTCTTTGAACCACCAGGCCACTAATATTGTCCTCGGCAGCATGCTGCCGAGGACAGTATCATCCTCGGACGTCATGTCTCGTGGTGCTACGCTCATGCATGGCAACTTCTTTTGTCACATGGCCTCGCAGGATGGAATTATTATGTCCTCGGACCATTCCGCGTTGTTGGGTTGGACTTTCTTCTTTATGGGGGCCTTTGGGCCGGCCCAATACGTGATTTGGGTCCATGGACACTAATATATATATATATATATATATATATATATATCAACTTTAGTTTAAATAGATTGAATAAAATAAAAAGTATATATAATAATTTTATTAATGAAATTCAGGGGTAATTTATATATTACTAATGGATTTGAAATGATTGGGATGCAAGATATTATTTAAAATTAACACAAAAGTATTTCTATTGAAGCAAATTCTCAAAGCTCAAATCCATTATATATTGTTAGAATCCATATAAACTACTTTGTAATAGTAATTCTTTTGAATCACTTACTTTAAATCCTTAAATTCAAATGCAACACAAAAGAGGTATTGCATTATATAGATTAAAAAAAAAAAACGAAATATAATATCAGTTTTTAGACCAATAAAATTTAGAAGACCTTTTATTATTATTATTATTATTATTATTATTATTATACATAGTTAGGTTCAAGTTACATCTAATGTAACTCTAAGTAATGTTATATCATCTAATAACTTGTTATTAAATTCATATTTTAAGAACCTCATTATTGAATTACATGTTCTATATGTGCTTAACATGTATGCATGCCAATTTTCATGCGAATCAGATATTATTTACCATGTGACCAATAAAATCATATTTTATGAATTATTTTAAACTACAATGTTACCGACCATTCAACAAACTAATAGTCAAATTAGACTAATATAACATGTCCCAATTTTACACCCAAACAGAAATATTCAACTCTTTTCTTCTCATTATGCTTGTTTTTGGAAGCATTAAGCCTATTTGAATTTTGTTTTCATACAATTGTTTCTAACAAATGTTTTCGGAAAAAGGCCAAACAAAAAAATATTACAAACAGTATATTTCTCTGGTTCTTCAGCAACAAAAATTCAATGGTTTGTTTCTCTAAACTAAAAACATAAATTTTCCTATTTCATCATATTCTTTGAAAAATAGGCTGTTTTAAATATAATTCATTAAAAACAATTTCGAAACAGTTTCTAAAAAAAAAAACAGATTTCGAAACACATTTGAGAATTGGTACTAGTTTTATATCTCCGTGAATTAAGAAACAAGAACCAAACGGGTTTATTAGTAATCTGGCATAGCAAAACACAAATAAAAAAGATCGGACTCTTAAGTCTAAACTCTCAAAAATAGAGAACGTAACACAAAGCTTTATACAACTAGAACCTGAACCACACAACTATTAATTGCAAAGCTCATTTCATCAAGTATATATCCTCTGTGACATGAAATTTTTTTTTTTTTTTTTTAGATCAAACATAACTACATCAATTGCTAGGTGCTAAAGTAATTAAGAACAAAGATGCATGAAAAAAAAAAAAAAGAAGCTATTGGAAGAAAAGATTCTCTCCAGGATGCAAAAACAGAGGGTCATTGAGATTGTATGAATCTTGTGAAGAAGATGAAGATGCAGTGGTGAAAGCATTAGCTGCTGCTGTGTCTGCCATTGAAAGAAAAGAAAAGGTCGAAGAAAGCAACAATGGAGGATAAGAAAAAAAAAAAAAGCTTGAAGAACGTAACAATGGTGGATGAGAAATTTGAGAAATTTCCAAATTTGATCTGAAGAATCCTAGAAATAGAAGTGTCTAGAAGTTTGCTCTGATACTATAGGAGAAAATTGATTTTGATGAAAGCTGAAACTTATGATCTCATTCACTGAATCAATATATAGCTGTCCAAATATATACAAGGACCCTGTTCTATGCACGTGTGAACAGGACTCAACAAACTTAACAAACTCTTACACGTGCCTGACTAAACAAACCAAACGAACAAACAAAGCTACACACCATTTCTATACATATATCAGATAAGCTACATCGTGGTTTAGATGAAATTGCATATTTCTTCAACTCTGGAACACAAAGTAAGATCTCTGAATTTCTACTTGAAGCTTCAATCTGAGTTTCATCTGTTCCCACATCAGCTAGTAACTGATTTACTTGTCTTGCTTGGTCAAGTACTTGTCTGGGCAGCTCTAATGCACGAACTGCTGCACTGTGTGGCATGCTGGGCTGCACTAGTGTGGCAGCTGATGCTGCATCACCTGTTGCACTAACTGCTGCACTATGTGGCAAGCTGAGCTGCACGGTGTAGCAGCCGGTGATGCACTCTCTGGCCTTTGACAGAGCCACAGAGGTAATTAAGGCATGGTTTATCTGAGACAGGTATAAACTTTACAATCCAACCAATTGGCCATGATACAGCTGCAATCGCAGTGCAAACGCCCCACTGTAACCCATTCAATTTCTCTTTTGCAAACTTCTTTAGAAATTCTACCATCACAATTTGAAGAAAAATTGTTATCCCCACAATTCCAAGAAAAAGTTGGTTCTTGTGAATTCCTTTGAAAACATTCTTCTTCTCCATGCTTCTTGAATTGAACACATTAAAAACTTGGCAGAGAACAAAAGTGTTGAATATAATTGTGTTGTTTACCTCTTTTGTAGTATTGAAGATAGACTCACCCTTGAGTTGTAAAGTTAAGAGGACTAATATCTGGAATAAGGCTTGAGCTAAGAGGTTCCTCCACATAATATTTGTTATCAGAGGCTCTGTCCGACCCACGGGCAACTTGTGCATTAGTTCATCGGTAGGACGCTCTGTAGCAAGGGCCAGAGCTCCCAGTGTATCCATGATGAGATTTACCCATAACAACTGGACTGTTGTCAGGGGAACCTCTCCAGCAGAAACTGCTGCAATAAAGTTGATTACAAGAGCTGCAACATTCACAGTTAATTGAAATTGGATCAATTTCTGGATATTATTATAAACACATCGTCCCCATCTTAAAACCGTGGCCACTGAGGTGAAGTTATCATCCAACATTACAATATCTGAGCTCTCCCTAGCCACTTCAGTTCCTTGAATGCCCATGGAGAGTCCTATGTCAGCTTCTTTTAAAGCAGGCGCATCATCTGTGCCATCTCCAGTGACTGCAACCACATGGCCTTTCTGTTTCAAGCATTGTACCATCAGAAGCTTGTCGAATGGGGATGACCTTGCCATGACACGGATCTTCTCAACTTTCTCCATTCTTTCTTCATCCGTGTAGTTTCGAAACTCCACGCCTTCTACCACTTCGCCATTTAATTGATGATTCTGCTTTAGTATACCGCATTCTGTAGCAATAGCTTTTGCTGTGAAAACATTGTCTCCCGTGATCATTTTGATATCCACTCCAGCGACTCTGCAAGCTGCCACAGCTTCGTTGACACCTGGTCGGCATGGATCCTTGAGACCAACTATCCCTAGCAAGGTTAAGCCCTTTTCTTTTAGTCTTTGGCTTGTCTTCTCGTCATCATGGCATCCCATTTCTTTTTCTGATATTTGCTTATAAGCGAAAGCAATGCATCGAAGGCTACTAGCTGCCATGCCCTCGATTATTTTCTCGAACTTAATTCTATCTTCATCTAGGGACTTTGTATTCCCACTACTTTCATAGAAACTTGAACACATTGCTAGGATTAACTCCGCAGCACCTTTCCAGTGCACATGGATGGTGTTATCAACCTTATTCTTTATTGCAACCCCACTTCTTTTCTTCATGGAGTTGAAGGTTTCAACATGGAGAACTGTATAATCTTGCTTTAACTTTTCCACGTCCATACCCAATCCCAAAACAGCCCAAGATAGAATTGCTTTTTCGGTTGGACTACCAAAAATTTGTGGTTCAGATCCAGATACAGGTTTGTAGATAGTACCAGTCGTGTTTAAACCAACTCCTTGGTGGAATAGTGTAATAACGTTTGGTGCAATTACAATCGAAGAATCTTCTTCAATAAATTCTTCGCCAAGCCAAAACTTGGTCACTTTCATCTGATTCAATGTCAAGGTGCCGGTTTTATCGGTGCAGATAATTGTTGCTGATCCCATTGTTTCACATGCTGAAAGTTTCCTAACCATTGCCTGATCAACCATCATTCTCTTCATGGAGTAAGCAAGTGTGAGTGTGACAGCCAATGGCAGACCTTCAGGGATTGCCACCACCACGATAGTGACTACAGCAGCAACAATGCGCACAACTTTATTGAGAATGATGCGCACAACTCCATTGAGTACATTATCTAAATTTGTTTTGCTACCAAGGTACTCTGTCTTCCCATTTTTATCTTTTGTGTTGCCCGTAAAATAACGAACAAACATGACAAGAAGGACCAGTAAAGCAACTGTAAGGCCAACCTTTCCCATAGAAGAGCTTAATTTATCAAGCCTTGCTTGTAATGGTGTCCTTTCATTGGTGTCATGAGATATTGAGCTCATCAAATTACCCCATGCGGTGTTCATCCCCACAGATGTAACGAGCATTCTACCATACCCATCTGCCACCATTGAACCAGAGAGCAAGAACGGATTCCCGGTAGAATCTACTTCCACATGATCATTCTCTCCTGTCATGCTTGACTCATCTATCATCAATGAGTGGCCATCGATGAACAATCCGTCAGCTGGTACTTGATCACCTGTATTTAAATATGCGACATCTCCAACAACAATGTTAAAAATGGAGATTTCTTGGCGGCGCATGTCTCTAAGAACATCTACTTTGATGTTGTTGGTTAGTTTTGATAACTTGTGGAACTGTCTCTCCTGTCTGAAGTTACTGAAGGCAGAGACTACGATAACTAGAAATAATGCTGCCAAGATACTTCCCCCTCCGTACCAGCCTTCTTGCACCCCATGTTGTTTGATGCCAAAACCAAGAGAAAGGGCAGCACAAACCAACAGGATAAGGACGGTGGTGTCTTTGAAAGCATCCACCACATGAAATAGGAGCCCTTTTGGAGGAGGCTTGTGGTACGTGTTTGCACCAAACATTGCACGCCGCTGGCTGACTTCTTGATCATGGCCATGAATCCCATTCTCTAGACTTGTCTTGAGAGCAGTGGCGACACCTCCCACACCGCCAAAACTGCGAAGAGCTATTATGTTTCTCTCTTTCACAATTTCTGTGAGAGTAGTTTGATCAATGTTGGGGACAAAGGAACATGGAATAGCTATTATGTCCTTTTCCTTCACAATTTCTGTGAGAATAGTTTGATCAATTTTGGGGACAAAGGAGCAAGGCACGTGTTCAATTTCAACATGGTTGGAGCTGCATGGTTCAATATCAAGAGTGGTGTATAAGTGAGCCTTCAAGAAGCTAGAATTATCCTTGTTTCTTTTAGGCCCGATCTCTTTGATAAGGAAGACCATGAAACGGATAGAAGAGATTGCTAAATAAGCAGTGCGCCACCGCTTACGGGCTCTGGTGACTGAAGTAGCTATGGTAAGCAACGTGCCACAACCCTTGTGCACATCATGGCTTCCTGTCATGGTTTTTGTCTTTTTGTAAAAAAGTAGAGGAATGGGTTTTTTTTTTTTTTTTTTTTTTAAAGGTAATTCAATAGTTGGGGTAAAGAGGAATCGAATGTATTTGTATAGGCTGGGCTGCTGAGGCACGATTTAGTAGGTAGCTTCCCAGGGAAGCTTGTGCACCACTCTCTAGTATTTTCTTCATCCATCCAGTCAATTAAGTACTGAAGTCCGCCAATTTTAGGCTATTTGGCAGTGTGATAAAAATGAATACTTTCATTTACTTTGGTTGCATGGCAAGTGGCAACGAGATTGCAAGCTTGTCTTGAAAGTTGTAGTCGATGCTAAATCATTTCCGTTAATGTTGCATACAAAATATGACAACATTTTTTTACAATAATTGAGTTGACAAGTTGGAACGGTTCTCATCTAAATTTATTATTGGTATCATTTTTTTACTTATTGCCAACAATCTATCACATTAGAAAGTCCCAAATGATCTCTTCTTTTTTTCTCTTTCCATTATCGGCATCATGTGGAGACTTCTCTTTTTAACTTTTCTATTTTTTTCCTTTTGGCGGTCAGAATCTATGGCTTATTAACTAATAAAATCTTGTGATTGAATAATAAATTTGAGTTCGACTATATATATATATATATATATATATATTATAAGTAAAATTTGAGTAATCATAACAATGCCTTAACTTTTTTTTTTTTTTTTTTGAGAAGATTATAGAATAAAAGTTATATAAATTATAAATTCTATTGTATCTATGTTTAAAATAAAAATGAATAATGGTTTTATTATAATAAGAGAGTATTATTGTTGAAAGCGGCAAAGGAAAGGAAATGGGTTGATCAAAAAAATAAAAAAAAAAAAAAGGAAAGGAAATGGTCCATAATAGTATAGCCGATACCGACAAAGTTGCCATATTTGACACTACAATTTCACACCTTCGACTAACTAGACAAGGTTGTCATATTTGACACTATAATTTCACACCGGTCGACTAACAAGCATAATCTTAAGGAAAATATTAATAAATATCGTGCTGTACTTGTTACGGTTTTTTTAACATGGATCTTATTTTTTGACCAAAAAAAAAAACATGGATTTAATTTAATAAATAAAAAATTTAGATAAACAAAAGAAAAAGGCATAAAAGTAGCATCATAGTTTATTTTAGATTCTCTAACTTTCCTTCATTTTCATTTCAGTCCTCTAACTTTCAATTTTGCCAATTCAGTCCTCTAATTTTCAATTTTTGTCAATACAAGATTCCGTTAAACCCAGTTATGGACTGCCGTTAACTTTCAGTTTTTTTTTTTTTTTTTTTTTTTTTGCAGAATTAAAATAAAAAAATCTGTAAAAAAAAAAAAAAAAAAAAAAAACATTTAAGGGGGAGGTACCACTTAACCAGGCAAAATTTTCTCAACAGTACATTTTTTGAAAAAAATTCGATGGCTAGTACGCGCTTGAAATTATTTAGGAAGATGGACTCTTTTTTAAAAATCAAGTTTGTGAAACTCGAGTTCCAACCCAAAATCAACTCCCTCAAACTCCATTTACACCAAATTTTTTTTTTTAAAAAAAAGTGGAACTCGAGTTTATTAAACTCGAGTTCCCGTTTGAAAAAAATAACAGAACTCGCGTTTCCTACACGCGAGTTCCATTTGTGTTATTTTTTTTAAAAGCATGGAACTCGAGTTTGTTATACTCGAGTTCCACTTTTTTTTTTTTTAAATCACGGCCGGCATAAATATCTTCAAAACTTTTTTTTGGGTTGGAACTCGAGTTCTGCAAACTCGATTTTCAAAAAAGAGTCTATCTTACTAAATAACTTCAAGCGCGTGCTAGCCACTGAATTTTTTTCAAAAAATGTACTGTTGAGCAAATTTTGCCCACTTAACCAGCACAGCCATCTACTGCACGTGTTCTATTCCCATTTCCCAACACCACTCCCAACTTCTGGAAGCACAACTTGAGAAAAGAGTGAAAGTTTGGATGTTGCAGAAACAGAAGAAGATGAGATGGAGGAGGAGGCTCCTAAAACAAGTAACACAGCAGAACTTACTTTGGGAAGCCTTGGTGCATTTGGTATTGGCTCAAACCCTACTGCAACTGCTCCAAAATCAAATCCATTTGGTG
This sequence comes from Castanopsis chinensis, assembly GCA_032878915.1. NCBI lineage: Eukaryota > Viridiplantae > Streptophyta > Magnoliopsida > Fagales > Fagaceae > Castanopsis > Castanopsis chinensis. Next base: position 11,476,831 of record JAVQMG010000101.1, read on the forward strand.
GTCCATTTGGTAATGCAGAATCAAGTCCGATGAGCTCAGCATCAAGTCCGACGAGCCTTTCCCCTTAAATGTTTTCTCTTTTTTTTTTTAAGATTTTTCTTTTTTTCTTTTAATTCCAAAAAAAAAAAAAAAAAAAAACTAAAAGTTAACAACAGCTCATAACTGGGTTTAACGAAATCCTACATTGACAAAAATTAAAAGTTAAAGGACTGAATTGACAAACTGAAAATTAGATGACTAAAATAAAAAAGAGTAAAAATTAAAGTCAGTTTTGTATTTTTTTCTTTTATTTTAATATATATTTTTTCTCTATGAAGCTAGTTTCACAACCTATAAAGCTAGAAAAAATGACAAAAAAAAAAACTGTAAAAAAGACAAGAAATTGCCCCAAAAAAGTAAAAAAAGCTGTTAACAAGCACCTTTTAATATCAATAAAGTTACCATCAAATCAAGACACTAATCAGTTTTTAAACTTCAAATATTTTATTCAACCATTAAAAATTTTATCAATTACGTTAACTGAAACTTACATATCTAATTCATATACAACTTAAAATTATCTATTGGTGCTTGGGTCGAATGTGATTTTGACATTGACATACACCCTTTTTTTTTTTCCTTTTTTTTATCTTTTTTTTTTTTTTTTTTTTTGTGTGATCGAAAAGCAGCCTTTTAGGCGCACGTATGGGCAAAAATTTTATCCGTCGGAAAGCGGACAAATTAGAAAAGGAGTTGTACCTCATTTTTGTTTGGTATATTATTTTTATATGTAAAGGTAGTTTTGACCCATTTGGTAATGTTGTTCTAATAACGTACCAAATATTATTTTAATAATGTTATTTAAGTTTTTTTTTTTTTTTTAATTTCAACCAATAATGCTCACTCCTAATAATAGCTATTTACTATCAGACCAAAAAACTTATTGATTTTTGGTGTAGGCGGAGATTGAACCCCAAATTTCTTATATAACTATTAAAAATTTTACTAGTTAAGCTAATTAGAACCCACAATAACATTGTTTAAATGTTATGAAAATACGTGTTGTGTTGTTAAACACAACCAAACAGGAAAACGTTATAAACTTTGCCCTCGTGTATCCCTCTAGCTGCCTTGGCTACAACGGCAGACCTTAGATATACTCCTTTTACGTGTACATATTTTTTGTCGCAACCCAGACTCTTGTTCTAACTCTTTCTTCACAGTTAATTGAAATATTATAATATAATAAGACTAAAGTGACTTAATTTTCTTTCTCTAAGAAAGGGGAAAATAAAAAACTTTATTTTATCATATTTCAACCAAAAAATTTAAGAAATTCATATTTTTCTTTTACACTAAATTTACGATCACACAATATTCTTAATACACGTCTTTACTGCACTCACTATGCACTTATATTATGATTTATATCCCCTTAAATATCTTTGTCAATGAGAATAATCCCTGTCACTGAGAATAATAAGGCAAAAAAATTTCTTTTAAGTTGGCTTTTTTTCGTTTTTGTTTTTTCATCCCAACAACCTGTAACATGGATGATCAGTACCGACTTAATCCTCAGTTCTACAATTTAACTTGTATAAGTAAATAAGAACTTCTATCACATCTTTGAATTATAGATTTTGACTAAATCCTCAGTTCTACTATTTAACTTGCGTAAGGAAATAAAAACAAGGACCTATATGTCACTTCAGTCACATATTTGAATGATGGATTTTGGATATGATTTAAAGTAAATCTAGGGTCTAAATTACACCAACATTAAATACTGTTAACTATAAAATTTTAATCACAATTAAATTTTAAATGAGTTAACACAATCTAAATTTTGGATTTAGTTTACTTTAAATCATAGTCTTTAAATTGAAATGGAGAGAATCCAAATCCATGGATTTCAATATGCTTGTGTGTGGTTGGGCAGTCATAAGGCCCAAAGTTATGAGCAGGTTTCACATTTTGTAGAGGACAATCCTCCTACCAAAGATTTAAAATCCTAAATAATAATAAATTAAAAAAAAAAAAAGGACACCTTCATATATTTGAGCCGGACCATCCTGGTTGATGCAACGATTTTACTACATTTAAAATTAAATGCGCGTTTTAGGTGAAAGCTATGATACTAAAAAATACAAGTTGATTTATTAATTCCAGCAGATTTAGTAATAATTAATGACTGAAAATAAAATATGATAAGAAAAACATATAAAAATAATGCACATTGCATACAAGCTAAAGCTACTTCACACTCTAGATTCACATTCAAGATATGCAGGAAGCTTCTATTAACGGGATTCTTTTTAAAAGTTGTTTATTTTATGGTTTTGGTTCCATCAAAAAAGAAAGTTGTTTATTTTACTTTTTGGCCTTTTGACCCATATGGTGAAATACAAAGTAAAGTTTGCTTGTGCAATGTGCTATCCTATAAGTATGAATAATAGCATATCGAAAAAAAAAAGTATGAATAATAATGTGAAACATTGGACCTACCTTTCGTTCTTCTCAAAGTTTCTTTCTTCCTTCCCCTCTTTCTTTTCAGTATTTAATTACGACCGTTAAGGCGTTAACCAGTCCTTTCTTCCATCTCATTCATTGTCCAGGCTGTAACATTGTCAGGAACTGAGTTTCCAAAACAACTGCTCCGTGAACCACAAGTTAGAAAAGCTCATTGTTGACTAGACAAACAACATTATAATGTGCCCACTAGGTAACCAAGAAAAATACCAAGTAATTTCATTTCATGTGAACATTAACCCCGTCCAATACGTCTAAAGCTAAAAGTCCACATTTATAGTAACGATCGATAGCTCGTGAGTAGAGCAGCCGTCACTACAACTTCCTTGCACCTTCTATGGAAATTAATGTAGCTTTTTTTTAACGGAGCTAATTCAAAATAATGTCATGTCGACATAATGTTATGTTGACATATGATATGGCGTGCAATTCATGTTAGGATTTTTTTTTTTTGAATTAGTAACGATTGATTGACTGACTATGTTAATGACAACGCTAATTGCGTTGGTGGTGCCTAGTGGTGAGGTTCACAATGGACACAGGTTGACAAGCCAAAGTGACATTTTTCTTGCCAATCATTCATTTATTGCCGTTGGAATGAATTGTTCCTCGAAACCTCACAGAAACTTCATGGTTGCATAACCAAGAGAAATAGATAGGTTAAACAATGCTTTTGCGTGCATCCAATCTCATAAGAATGTAAAAAGAAATTGTGCTCCTCCTCTCACATTTATGGTGAATCTTACCATAAATTTAATTAGTAAATCTCACTATGAATGAAAGAGAAGAGCACCACTCTCCACGCTCTTGAAGAACCTAAGAATTACTCTAAACCTACTAATCCAACCAATCCAACTCAGTCCAATACCTTGGGTTTAATTTTTTTTTTAATACATCAATAGTTGAGGGCGAGAGAATTTGAATCCTAAATATTTCCATTAAAAATACTAGAAAGTGTCATTAAGCTACAAAACTCTTGGTAAAGTTGTTAGTTTGATGTATATGGGTTTTTTAAAATATTGATAACATAGCTAAACAAATCTTTAAACATTTATATCATACAAATAAATTCAGTATGGCAACAAAATAAATGGTTAATTATTTTTTATTTAAAAATAATAATATAATGTTAACAAAGCTCATTATTGAACATTTGAATTTTCAAAGCAAATATAATAGATTATTTCTATGTAAAGGTTTAATTGTAATTATCATTCAAGACGTTTTTCCTTTCTCAAATCACTCCTCCAACAAACAATGGAACATGATGTTTATTTTCCATCTGCTCATTTCTCTATCATTCTCGTCAAACAATCACAATAAAATTTCAAAATATTTTTCTCCTACTACTTTTCTATCCTACTTACCTCTTCCATCCACCTGATTTTCTATCCATCCTATCAATTCTACTTTCCTATCCTACTTAGCCCATCCATCCACCCACTGTTATATGTAAACATTACTCATACATGTAGAACTCACATGTGTGGATCTTGAATAGCTATGCCTATGCAACACTTCTTTGTGGAATCTGTGCAACAGTTCCTTTACGTACACTTCTTGGGTAGAATTGGGAGCCATCACATCCATTTTGTATATTGTCATATTTCTTAGGTTTATTTTTCTTTATGAAGCACGTTAAACAAGCGTGAAAACTTAACCCAAAAGACGAAAACGCAAGCTATTCTGCAAATCTGCCCCCACTCCGTGAAAACTTAACCCAAAAGAAGAAAATGCAAGCTATTATGCAAATGTGCTCCCTAGGGATGGCAACTTTTATCCATATCCATGAACCCGCTCATTACCCACCTTAGAATAAGTCTTAACCCAACCTATTTGAGTATTTGGATTAAATGGATAAAGACTAATTTGCTTATTTAATTAGATGGGTCTAAATGAATAAATCCACTAATACCCACTAAATCCATCTAAAATTTAAAATTAAATAAACCCACTAAACCCTTCAAAAATCTAAAAACTTAAATAAACTAGATTTCTAAGCCCAAAGCCCTCAGTCTCACTCTCCCTCAAATTTTCTCGTTAGCCAAACACTTTCCCAAATACTTTAATCTCTAGATTTCTAAGCCCAAACACTTTCCCTCAGATTTTCTCAATAACCAAACAAAAGGAAATTCTAGAGAGAGAACGGGGATGGAATCGGAGTTCGTCGCGCTAATCAACTCCTATCGCGAGAAATGGTACTCGCTCCAACGCAGGAATCTGAAGGCGACCCACTGGCAGGAGATCCATGCCCGTTTCAATGGAGAAGCTGAGGAAACAGTACCACACATAGATCCATGCCCGTTTCAAGGTTTATCTCCTCCTAGGTCCATTTCAAGTGCATGGACGCCATGGAGAAAGGTCCTTTGGCTAAGCCTCGAGTCAACGACTCCGATAGCGACAAAAACGACAACAACGACGAAGGGCTCAACTTTGAGAATGACGAAGAAGAAGATTAGGATTTGTACCAAGAGTTCAAGAATGGCAGGTCGAACATGAGGCACATGACTTCTTCTTCTTTTCTTTTTTTTCATTTTTCAAGTTTTTTTGTTTGGTTGCCGAGAAAGTTTTGAGAAAATTAGGGAAAAACTATATTTCAGAGTTTAGACTAAAGTTCAAGTTAGTTCTATGAGTATTTTTTTGTTTGCTTAAAAGATTGTTTGATTAGCTGGGTATTGGTTTGGGTGAGGAGAAGTTTTGTTTGGTTTGTGAGAAAGTTTGGGAATATAAATGTAAATGAAGTAGTTGATGTTGTTATAAAGCTAAAAGATTTTAATCCGATTTTCAAGGGTCCTGTTTGGTTTATGAGAAATTTTTTATTTGCTAACTTAATGGAAAAATCTAGTAACAAGTTATTTATTTATTTGGGTCATATTGGGTTAAATGGGCGGGTTACTAATTAAATAGGTTGGGCGGATAATAGATAATTAATTTATATATATAAACGGGTCATAAATGGATAAATGGGTAATTACACATCCAACCCATTTATGACCCAACCCATTGACAACCCAACCCACCCATTTGCCACCCCTAGTGCCCCCACACCGTGAAAACTTAACCCAAAAGACTAAGACGCAAGCTATTCTGCAAATCTGCCCCCTCACCGCAAAACATGTTGACTGACCCATTAACTCTTAGAGTACATATTTGTGACTAGCTACACTTACAGGATTGAAAACGCTAAACAACATGACAAACACATTACGGCGAATTCAGAATGGGGCTTCATTGACCAACCTAGGTGAGAATCTGAACTTAAAAATATCAATTGGTAATTGGTATCAATTACATGTTGATTCTTGCAACGTGTAAAGCACGAGCTATGTAAGTCTTAACCAATCATAAGTGTAAGCAGTGTTTTAAAATCATATCAATTGGTTCAATTGAGAATCTAGTATGATTAGTATACCTACGAAGCAGACAGTAGACACACCAAAATCCATGAACACATTGGGGACAATTCTGCTTGCGTGTCCTCAATGTGTCAAGAGAGAAATATATGTTTTTCATTGTAAAGTTTTCTTTGATTTAGATATCTTCTTAAAGATTTTAATAGTTGTTTATTATAAAAACTAAAAATAAATATAAAGTGTGTCTAAGATAAATAAAATATATCTAGAGATACATATTAATTAATAAATTGTTGTAATCCTAATTTTTCAGGGATTGCCATGTCTAGTGTTGTGTAGTGTCCATGTCTGTGTATGGTGTTATGTCATGTCTATGTCCATGTTTCTTAGCTTTAAATCGTTTTGGATTAAAGCAAACTAAATTGAGCTGAATCAATCAGTTTATTGATTCAATCAACTAAACCGAAACACCCAATTCAGGATGTACAGCCATACAGGAATCAAATTTGTCTTCACCTAACTCTAACCGCCTAATGTTTCGGCTATTCGCTTATTCCTAGATTGAATATTATGCAAGCTTTATACATTTCCAACTACCGTATCACCACCACCAAAAAAAAAAAAAAAAACAGAGTTAAGTTGCAAACAATATTTTTCACAACTTGCTTTGTTGGCATGAATCTATTACTAATACCATTTTATTCTCTATCATTAACAACTTTTCACCTCAACAACTATGAAAAACATTTGTACATGTGGACTTATTGTCTCTCAAGAGATAATCTGATAGTCCACAAAACTGATAAGGCTGAAAATTTAATAGAACAAAAGATGACTATTTCAAGAAAAGTACACAGACAAACACCTTGTGCAAGAGAGTTCATATCATTGCCCAAACATTTCAAGCCCTAAGAGCCTAATGCTAAAGGGTTCATACAGTACTTACTAACAAGTCCATCAATGTCCACCCCAAGATCCCCTCACTACCAAAAAAGATTATGAAGGGCTAAGGAGGAAGAAAACTAAAAACAGAATCACCATCTAAAGTGAATCGCTCAAAAGCATGAACCTGGTCAATGATGTCCATCATAAAGCCAAAGATCTCAGCAAATATGACAATGGCCTATGCCGTCCATTCATAAAGCCACATTGATCCAACATAAGTTTTATTTGATAAATAGATGCTCTAACATAAAATTATCTCTCTAACTAAAAGAATATACACATAATTTCACACAAACCAAGACATCACATATTTATGTATAGTTACAGAAAAGCAAAATATAGTATAAATCATCTTTCAATACTTCAAAAAGAGCAATCAAGAAAAGTTAGTTTCAAGTTCTTTCCATTTCCTTTTGTACTTTCTAACAACCAAAAAAAAGCCTAAAAGGGAAAAGGTGTGTGTGTGTGTGAGAGAGAGAGAGAGAGAGAGAGAGAGATCAATAAAAAGTGGTTCATGGTAGCTCTATAGTAGTGCTGATGGTGGTGGTGGTTAAGAGTTTGGAAGCATTAGAGGTAGTGATATAGTTGCGAAGGCAGCACCTGACTCTTGTGCACTATAGCTATTTACCAATGAGTTCTAGCTCAACTGCAACCTCCTCCCCTTGTAGGCGCTAGGTGGAGGGTTAGGTCGTGCGTTCAAGTCCCACTAGATGCGCGTGTAACTTAACAATTCAAAAAAAAAGCTATTTAAGCTGGCAGTGTTTAAGATGATAGTGGAGGTAAGAGTCCGATGGTCTCAATGACAATAAGCAGTAATAGTGATAACCATGTAAAGAACATACACACTCGCACTTAATAGTGATTGTTAAAGGTGGCCAAACCACGCTCATGATGGTAGTAAGGGCAACAAAAAGAGGACAACCATGATTGTGACAATGGTGATGGAGGAGGCAATTGCCAATGGCATTAGGCTTGCAATTGAAGCACCAATACTTTTAATTGGGATTGCATTTTCATGACGAAAGACTAATGAAGTTTACTAATAAATTAATTGAAGGGGGGGGGGGGAAACAGTTTATTTCAGATTCAAATTTTAGGGATGATGGATCCCATTTGGTCACCATGGTTCCCTTGCGCATGTTCCCAATTAAGTAGTTTAAAATTGTTCTATAATTGTAATATATATCCATATCATATTTTACAGGCAGCAACTATACTTTAACCTAATCATCTGTATCTGTTTGTCATTCACATAAGTTATATATAGACTATATTAAGGAACTCAAAACTAATAAAACAAATCATCTGCAACTTTTGGCCAGCAGCTTTTTTCTTTTAAATTTTTAATTATTTGCTTTTATTCATCTTTTTAGACTGACATGCTTGCTACATATTCTCAAAATCCATGCATGCTACATGAATTCTAAACTTGCAAATTACTGTGCTTGGTTCAGCTTCTTTCTTAAACTACAACGTTTTTAAATACTAAAAAGCCTATCTATGGAAAACACAAATATGGGAAGCAAAAACAAAAACAAAAAAAAAACATACCTTTGAAATACCAAGGGACTGAATGTTATTCCAAGGTTTTGACAGTGTTTTGATCATATCAAAGAATGGGTAAGGAATTTCTAAAATTCCAAAGGGCTAAATGATAGTAATATTTAAATTTTGGGTTTTGAAATCCTTAGTGGATATGGCCCAAATCCAAATCATTACGCTTTTAAACTATTCAAACGATATTTAGATTTAATCCCTCAAATCCAAATTCACAAGCCTAAATCCTGCTATCCAAACAAACCATTATTCCTTTTCTTTCCCTTTTTAAAAACAAAAAAAGAAAAAGAAAAAGTTAAGTAACTTTTCTTTCCATTCAATTTGTTATAATGTACTTATTCTATTTTAGTCCATTCTTCATTTTGACAATTCAATTAAAAAATAAAATAAAAAAGTTAAGTGACTTTTCTTTCCATTCAATTTGTTTATAAAGTACTTATTCTATTTTAGTCCATTCTTCAATTTGATAATTCGATGGTCACAATAAGGACGAGAGATTTACACCTTGATGTCTCTATTGAAAATACCAAAATAGGTGGTAGTTGAGCAAGAAATCTCTTGACCTATTTTAGTTGGTTCGATTCTTTTATGATGGATACATGATCAAATAACTTTTTCTTTTTATCAATAGCTCTAGCTCTTGAACTTCCAATCTCACCTTCCAGCTTACTATTACAAGCAAGACACTAGCTCATTCGAAAAAGATATATTTAGCATATCAAATAACTTCAAACTAATAAAACTAATCATCTCGTAGGGCTGTCTGCCCGTACCCGACCCGTGTTTACCTGATTCGATTGCTCCAGCGGTCGGACGCGAGACCCGAGCTCCAAAACCCAACGCCAGCGGGTCGGTTTCAAGTCTCCTTCAAAACCCGTGAAACCCGACCCACCCGAAGACATCAAATTCTGACGAATTCTCCAGCTTTTTGACGAGTTTTCAGCTTGATCTGGCAGATTTCGGCGACCAAAACAATCAAATCTAGCATAGATACACCAGATCTGGCGATTCTTGGCACGATTTGGAGGAAAAATCATCGGATTTTACGAAAGCCTCATCGGATCTTGGCTGGATCAGGCAAGATCTCGCCGATTTTGGCCCTTTTTCAGTGTTTTCTTTCGGGTTTCAACTTCACCCAAAACCGATGCCATCCGAAGGCAAATCGACCCGCGAAACCCGACCCTCTTAACAAGTCGATTGCGGGTTGGGCACAAACCCAACCTGTGGACACCCTAGTGTACCTTATTGTTTTTCTTTTAACTTTTTGAACTTATTTGCTTGCATGACTAAAATTAATCACTCCATCACGAATAGATCCAACTATACTTAAACCAATTTTCAGCAAATCAACAAAGTGCTCATCCAAATGCACATTCTCAAAATCCATACTACATGAATTTTAACTAAGACAAAATTTAGCTACAAATTTGGTTGTAGCTTTAGACTACAAACTCACTCAATAAAATAAATATTACTACATATTTTAAAAATCTAATCATTGAATTACATGTTCTTTACGTTTTTAATATATATGTTAAATTTTGTGTCAATCGAATATTATTTACTATATAATTTATAAACTTATATATTAGGTATAATTTTAAATTACAAAAATTTACAATTTAAAAATTTATTGATGACATAACTATTAATTTTTAATTTTCTTGAAATTTTTTGCAAATATAAAGAATATAAGAAGAAAATATTATCCAATGGTTTATCTAAATTCATCTCTAATAAAAAAAATATTAAAAATATTGAGTGAGATTGTAGCACAAGGCTACAATTGCTTTGTTGCTAAACCTTATCCTTCTAAAAAAACACTAAGTCAAGCAAATATAAGAAGAGCAAATATTAAACTTTAATTTTCTTGAAATATTTTGCAAATATGAAGAATATAAGAATAAGTTATTATCCAATGGTTTATCAAAATTCATCTATAATAAAAAAAAAATATATTGAAAATATTGAGTGAGTTTGTAGCACAAGCCTACAATTGCTTTGTTGCTAAATCTTGTCCTTCTAAAAAACACTAAGTCAAGCAAATATAAGAAGAAGCAAATAAAATTTAACCAAACATACCTTTGAAAGCGATCAGATCCAAAATCGGTGTTAGAGTCAAGCAATTCGCTAGCCCTATAACAATTCGTTTCGCCAAATTCACAATCTCCCAAATCCAAACAAATCAAATCAGTCCACGTACACCTCTCCGGCACCGAGGCCCAACCAATCAACCCCCTGGCAACCTTCGGATTCACGCGCGTTGCAATCCACGCGTCCCGCAACGGCGTCGCACACTTTTCCGCAGCAAACGCGACGCACTTCTCTTTCGCCGTAACAAAGCAAGCTTCCATTTCGCGCGCCTCGCACTGCTCTCGTGCTTTCAAGTCGGTTTGTTTCGGACCAATGCGGGATCGCCACCAGGGAGGCTTACATTTGTTGGAGGCAGTGAGCGCGCAGCCGATTCTAGCTCCGGTGACGCACTGGTCGAGGATTTGGGACTCGGAGGATTTGAGAGCGGAGAACCAGGTTTGGAGGTCTCGGAATGCGAGTACATATGGGCCTGATGATGGGCTGGGCCGGCGGATGGGCCCACGGAGCAAGGGGATGGGGCACGGTTGTGGCGGCTGAGTATTCGTCTAGATTTTGCGGTTGTGGTTTTGGAGATTCCATTTTTCTTTTTGTTTTGCTTCAATGCTAAGCTAAAGCTGAAGTCAGTTTTTACACCGAACCGATAAGATGTAAGGAACGAACGCCGAACCGACCAATTACATTCGATTTCGGTTTCATTCGGTTGGATTTCGGTGTTTGGGAGGGGAGAAAAAAAAAAGTAACAAGAAAAAGAGAAGAAGAAGATGGGTGGTTTTGGAATGAGAGAAACAAAATCAAGAAGGAAAAAAGCAGAAAACATACAAAGAGCAAAATCAAATCATAATAGCGGCATCGGGGCGCGTGGAAAAAAAAAAGTCAGGGGAAATGGAGAAAATGGTAGGGAAACTGAAAATGGTAGTCTTCGTCCGTGCTTGACTAAGTCTACGCGGCTGCATTTACCCATATGGTTCTGTTTGGATAGAATATTTTTGTTAAAAATTAAAAGTTGAAAACTGAAAATACTATAATAAAATAATTTTTTAATATATAAATAATATTATAAAACTTATTTTTAATAAAAAATTACTAAAAATATACATGAATAATATACGTACAGTATATACACAATATACATATAGTATGCACACCGTGCTGTCCCCCAGTAGCCAAAAAAAAAAAAAAAAAACGTGGAGCAGCTGGACGTGGACATCCAGTTGCTCTTTACCTGTTTGGATCCAGCTTAATTTTTCACCGTTTGCATTTTGAAGCATTTTGCTTCTTTTTTTTTTTTTTTTTTGGGTTCTGCTGCGGGGAGACAAGAGTAGCAGGTGCGCACTGTTCACAAACTTTTTTAGTAATTTTTTATTAAAAATGGGTCCTGCAGTACTATTCACACATTTAAAATTTATTTTGCTACAATGTTTTCAGTTTTTAGCAATAAGCTCTATCCAAAGGGACCCTCTATCTAAACAAACTCATAGTGAGGGGAAATTCTTAGCTAGTCCGGGACTGATCTTGTTAACCTATAAAACAGTGAAAGCAAATTCAAAAAAATTCAAAATTTTGAGGATGTAATTGGCGGGTCAGATTTGGGTTTAAATGTAAATTTCAGTATGCTCTCTCCTCATTTTCTCCCTTTTCTCTTCTCTTCAGCTCTCTCTCTCTCTCTCTCTCTCTCTCTCTCTCTCCATTTTCACTTCTGTTCTGCTTTACCTCCACCAAATTTGAACATCTCTGTTTCTTCTAACACACCTTTGTCTGTTTCTTTCATTGCTTTTTATTTTATTTTTAAATCTGATTCATTTATTGTTGAATGTTTTTGAGATTTTTATAATGGGTATGAAGCCCAGTACCAGTAGATCGTGCGTGTGGGTCAATGGCCAAGGACTGGCTGGTGGAGATTTTGTTAGGTTGTGTCCTTTGATGTAGATGTTTAGTTGCTAGGTTTATCGGTTCCTTGTGTTATGCTTTTGTTTTCATTTCATGAGTTTGACAATTTGGTTTGAGTTTAAGATTATAGAAAACAACTTAGGGAAGCTTAGAAACACATGAATTTAACAATTTTGTTTGGTCTGGGTTTAATGTAATCCCTTTTGTATTGTGGTTTGGGAGTGGTAGTAGTTCCTTATTTTGTTTAATTTTAATTTTTTTTGGAAATGCACAAAAATTGTTTGTGAAAATAAGTAAATAACTGTTAGAAAATTTGAAGCTCATGCCAGGTTCCAGCCACATATATCAAAGAGATCTACAAAGCAAATTCTAACCAAACGCAAAAGCCACAAAAGCTACAGCACTACCAAAGAAATCTCACAAATTCTAACCAAATGAAAAAGCTACAAAAGCAACAGCACTACCGAAGAAATCTCACAAATATGAATGCTACAACTCACATATATCAAAGAATCAAACCACAGCACCTCTCTAATGTTATTAACCACAGTCCAAAGAGAGAGGTAGAGCCTCTTTTTACAAATTGAATTTGCTAGAACACTCTGCTTATTCAGGAGTTGTAAAAACTCAAAGCTTTTAAAAATGAAGAAAACTAAATAGAACTTAGTTTTCTTATTGATGAGTAAAAGTGGTTACAAGCAACTAAGAATAGATAGAAAAAACAGAATTCGAACTTGTACTCTGGACTCGTATCCTCATTTCAACAGTAGTTAATATGCCAAAGTTGGTTTCCAAATTTTTTTGAGTCTTCTTTTGCACACACACCTCTCCAAGCAAAAAACAGAATTCAGCTAGATCCAATAGAGATACACGTAGCTTTAAACCAATGGCCTGCTTCCAAATCATATCAGGATTAGCACTCACAACAACTGCCCTCCCACGTATGGAATGTGATCCAATGAACAGTATCTACATGGAAAAAAAAAAAAATTAAGAAAAAATTAAGATATCCAGGCCAACCATTTAAGTAAACTAACAAGTAATATCGCCAATAGTGACACCAAGGAATTGTAAAAGGTAAAAAAACTTTAAAGCCATTTCAAGGAAAGATCTTCACATAAGTTCATGATATTTGCAGGAACATATTTGCAAGAAAATGTTTCCCGATCAGTCTATTCACTGGGAATGTGACAAGGCTTTTTTACTATTTTTAATTCCTCCTTTCCTCTATGTTCCCTTTTTTTTAGGAAATATTTGAAAACAGAAAATGACCACTCTAAAATTACAAAAGCAAAGTTAGCTGAGCTTGTTCCCGAGGATACATCATGAATAGAAATGAACAACCCCCAAGCTTTTCCCCTGTTCCCACCTACTACAAACAGAGGGTCATGCGTTCAGGGTCATATGGCTAACGCCCCTTCCAAAATCACCTTTAAGCACCTATGATTCCATGAAAATGGTGGTTACTGAAGATAGAATTAAAGAATTGGCTAACGGCTAGTTTTCAAATATGTTGCTGAGGAGTCAAAACGATGACGTTTGTCTAAATGATAAGGCATGACTTATTCAAGGCTGACAACGGTGTCACTTTATGGAGCTGTTCTCCTCACTGAAGCACGGCTTGACTTGCTCTGTTTCCAACCTCTGTTTTCAACCGACTTGCTTCAGGTATTTGTATAAAGTTTGTTTTAGATATTTTGGAGATATTTCTATGTACAGTTGTCATTAGGTTGTTACAATTTGTTAGATTGGACCTTTCTAGAAACCGTTGTAAGCTATATATTGCGATGTATGTGCATGAGATTAATTATGCTTGAATTAAAAAGTTCAGAGAGTTTTCTTTTCCAATTTTTCTCTCTGTTTCGTATCACCTCCATTGTTGGAGCTTCAAGCCTTTTACTAATTCTTTCAGTTACAACTTAAATTTGGAATCAAGTTTTTCCTTCTATTTTCTCTGGAACCGAACAGAGGCTAAGAACTTCATTGATCATTCAGAGCACCATGGACAGAAACGTAAAACAACACTTAATTGAGTAAGAATGTAAAGCTTTTGAAAGGAGAAAGAGATATTAGAGAGTACAATTTCATTGCCACCTTTTGAACCTTGTGGATTTTCTTCAACCCGTGCATGCTAATGATCTACAAAATTAAACACAAAACATGAGAGATGAATTTCTAAGTTTTCAGTGACAAACAAAAACTGAAAAAAGTTACAAGAAGGTGAAAAAACCAGTGAGACCATGACTGTGTCGGCTGGGAGAGAGTTACAAGAAAGTGATTTTCATTTTTATGTTGAAGAGGAGAAATGAAATATAAGAAACCAGCACAGGCGGGTGGATTGAAATTTGAAATTAAGGTGTGCCCCGAAAACTTTTGAAACCGGTTGAAGAACTGTTGATAACAGCTGGTTAACGGGAAAGTTAACAGGAAGACCAGCATTTGCTATTATTGATGAGCAGTATTATTTAGATGATATCAACATCTTCATCTTATATGTCTTGTTCTTATTACTACAAAGTCAGCTTGGTAACCTTATAGTCCGGGACTAGGTAAGAATTTCCCACAGTGAGACCCCGCGGAAGACGCTGCTTTTTGAAAATGTAAAGCAATTACACTTTAGCGCACCACAGCTCTACAACACACCACAGCTCTTCAAAGCTCATGACTTTATGGCACGCGAATGATATTGATGGGTGATGGGTAGTCTACGTTCCTGCATTGGCTAAGTCTACGCTCCTGCGTTTACACATAGTGGGACCCCACGGAAGACCCTGCTTTTTGAAACGTGAGGCATACCCAGCTCTTTTGCGGTCCTTTAGAGCATCCTTATCAAAGAGATAAAAATTTTTAGCATATATAACTCTAAAATTTAAAATTTTAACTTTTAACATCTTATTTTACTATAATTAAACATTCTATATATTTTACCATTTTATTTAAATATTCTTTTTTTTATTATTTCTTTATTCTTTAATTATATTTCTCTATCTCTCTTCTTCTCTGTCATTCTCAACCTAGCAAACTTGACCTTCTCAACGCAGCAAACCCATACCCAGCCCATCCACCACCACCGGAAAAAAACACCAACCACCCATACCTACCTATCTATCCAACAAACTCACTCTCTTCCATCTCAACCCAGCAAACCCATATCCATCCCAGCCACCACCACCAACCACAACCTCAACCACCAAAATTAAAAAAAATAAAATAAAAAAAAACCCACGGCACAAACCCCACAAAACCCACCTCAAACCGATCCCCGATCCTCACCTCAACCTAGATCCCGGATCCCACCTCAACCCTGATCCCCGATCCCCGATCCTCACCTCAACCCCAATCTTCAACCCACGACCTCAACCAACTCAACCCACGGTCTCAACCAACCCCAACCACCGTCGGACCCTTCACCGTCGAACCCATACCCACTTGCAGTCATCGAGACCCATCAGACCCACTAGAGAGAGAACTTGAGAAAGAGAGATGAGAGAGAACGAGAATGAGAGAGTGAGAGTGAGATCGAGTGACTGAGAGCAGAGACCGACGAGCACAAATCGGCGACGAGAACAACGGAGCATGAACGACGGAAAGAGAAGAGAGGTCAAAGAAGAGAGCAGAGAAAAGGAAAAATGGAAGACAGATGAGAGGAAACGGTGAAGTGAATGAAGAAGAGACAGTGGGTCCCACATAATAAAAAATAATTAAAGTTATACAATTGGTGAACAGTGCCGTCTCAAATATGAGATAGCACTGTTCATCAATTGTAAAAATTATAGTATTTGAGATGTTTGATGGAGCAAGTTTTTTGGTTGAAAATGGTAAAAATTTAAGAATTTTGACATATAGAAGCCTTGATAAGAATGCTCTTACACCGTTTTATAAGTCTTTTTGTCAGATGTGAGCCAGTTTTATAGGAAAAAAGTCTTTTTATCATATGTGGGTTAGCTTTATAGGGAAAAAGAAAAATAAATAAAGAGGCCAAAAAATATCCCTTTTTACTCTTTCACCAACTCGAGCCTAGTCAAGTGTCTCACACAGAAAAATTTAAAAACTCATGCTTTTTTCACTGGAAAACAACACCAAACATCTTATAGAAAAGAAAAAACTGAAATCATATCCTCTCACAGGAAACAACCAACATATTAAAAAAAAAAAACTAAAATCACAATCCTCAAGAAACAACAAAGTATCAATAGATCCAAAAAGAAAAAACCCATCTCACAAGAAACAATTAATATCAATACATCCAAAAAAAAAACCATCTCACAAGAAACAATTAACAACATAAATTTTTTTTGAAGAAAACAAACTAGTTTGAGCCAAGGGTTTGTTCAAATGGGAGAACATAAAAATTTTAAAAGATGAGAAAAGAGAAGCAAAAAGGATGGGAGAAGATAAGTGTAAAGGTAATGGGATATGCATATTTGAGATAAAAATGAGAAGTAAAAATAAATAAATTAAAGTAAAAGTTCGCTTGAAAGGATAAGTGCTTTTTTAACCTATTTTTTAAAAATAACTATAAATCAAATAAAATACAATAGTGGTACTTTGTTTAATTATTTCTCAATTTTTTGTTGACATTTCTTCATCTCTTCTTTTCTTTGATATTGGTAAAGAGGAAGAAATTTAGTTTGTTATTGATAAAGTAAAAGAAAGTGGATGGTAAAATATTGGTAAAGTAAAAGAAAATGGACCAAAAGATATTGGTAAAATAAGATTTTATGAGAAATAAAAAGTGAAAATGAGGAAAATGTGTTAAGAGGATAATTTTGTCTTTAAAAAAAAAAAAACCCTTAGCAAGTGCCAACTGTGTCCCATATTAAGAGGGCAAACTTTTATTTAAGGGTAGTTTTAAAAAATTATACATTTTTATAAGTCAGACAATGTAATAAATGATATTCTTTTAAAAAGTTTGACTTTTTAAACGGGATAAACAAAGTGAAATGAAGTAGTATATAATATATGCATTGGTAAACTAAATAAAACTTGCTTTTTGGGAGACACTGCTTTTTAAAATGTGAAGCAATTTCACTTTAGTGCACCACAGATCTTTAGAGCTTTTGCAAAAAAACCAACGCGCGTTCATAAATTACCGCTGAGAGGCTGTCTTCAGTTTCAAGGGTATTTGAGAAAGTAGTTTAAGTTATATTATTTGAGTGTTTTTGATATACGTGTGGGTGAAAAAGTGTGTAGAAATGTATAATCTTGTTTAAAATGTGTAGAAATGTGTTAAAACTATTGTGCCAAACACCCTCAAGTTGCGTAGACATTTTATTGAAAACTCAATTTTGCCCTTTAATAAATCAAAGTCTGTAGCTCACCTTACATATTCATGTCATCTCATCTTTAGAAGAAGCCTCTCTATGCTGCTTCTTCTTCTTCTCTTCTCTATTTTTTTTTAATTTTTTATTTACGTCTTACATATCTAATCTCAAAAAACCCACTTGCTTTGCTTCACATTGACTGTTAAAAAAAAGAGATCAAATACAAGGGACTCAAAACTCAAAAGACAATTACATATACTCAATACACAAAAGTTTCAAAACACATTGAAACTCACACATACAACAATGGAGTGTACTTGACCTGAGAGCTGACCTTCTAGCAAGAAAAATGCAATAGAAGAGCTTATTCAAGGCCGTGATATTGCAAATTAGCTACGTTTTTTGCTTAATAAGTCAGCTGGTGACAACAACAACAACATGGCAGCCCGATTGAAGATCTTGTTCTGAAAATGTTGAAGTCCTTTGCTAATATGTGGTGGAGTGTGTTGGGCTTTGTGTGGAGGAAAGTAAAAGAAAAGGAAAATAAAAAGATGAGGAAGAAGTGAACGAGTGGATGAGAAAAAAGTAAAAAATAAAAAGTTTGGAAAAGTTTTTGGGTTTGGGCAAAGCAACTTGGAAGAAAATATAGAGAGGAAAAACACAAATAATTTCATAATTTTTTTTTTCCAATTGTGATGTTAATAAAATTTTAGTTTATAAAGATTAATTTTAAATTAATATTGTGAAAATATTATGACATTTTGTTATATCTCTAAATTTTTTAAATTAGTACTATTTTTCTTTAAAAATAAAAATAATACTATTGACAGAATATTTTTATAACAATTTCATAATAAAGTTTATATAGTAAGTTGTTATTAGTTCTCATCTAGACGTACTAGTGACATTTTTTTTTTTACCATTAACATCTTGTCATATAGACTTTGTTGTGAAATTTTTGTGAAAATATTGTACTCATAACTTGCATTAACAGAGGTAATTAAAATAAAGAATTCTCTCTATATATACATTGTCATTTTTGGTAATTTATCTCTCAAAATGCGACTTTTATAAGTACTAGCCAAACACTCAGTTTTTTTAAAAAACACTTTTTAAAATTTTTTACCAAACACTCAGCTTTTACAAAAAAACTTAATTGCATACCCCACTTTTTTAAAAAACTGAACCAAACTTAGCCTAAATCTCTGTTAATGCATTTGTGTTTTACACATAGTAGGACCCCCCACGGCTACAGTAACGCTGAGATTGAAAAATGCGTCTGTGAATGGGTCCCATGCACTATTTATTAAACTCACAAACATTTTTTTCAAGTAAAATTTTCATTAAAAATGGGTCTCACAACACTATTTACACATTTAAAAATTATTTTACGGCAGTGTTTTCAGTTTTCAACAAAAAGCGGTATCTAAACAGACCCTTAGCTTGCGTTTGGATAGCATCTGCATCCAGCGTTTCACTTTTTTTTTTTTTTTTTTAGACGCGAGTTTCAGCTTTTCCAGTGAGTTATGTGCATTATTCATGGGACCCACAAACCTCTTTTTAACTAAACTTTCATTAAAAATGGGTTTCACGACACTATTTAGACATTTAAAAATTATTTTACTACAGCACTTTCAATTTTCAGCAAAATATACTGTATCCAAACACACCCTTAATATCTTTGGTGGTGTTTGGACATCCCTGTTTTCATCACTCATATCTTAGGGTGCGTTTGGTATACTGAATAAAGATTACGATAGGAATTGTAATATTTATTACTAGGAATAAAATGTGTTGTAATGTAATAACTAAACCTATGTATTAATTTGGTTGTGAGTTATAATATTAGAATGAAACTTAACATTTATTTTATGAAATATCTTATTCATACAATTATATCTCCTTAAATTTAAAAAAAAAAAAAACAAGAGATATGTGTTATTTTTTTATGATTAATTATTTTTATAATTGCTAGATGTATATGGAAAGTTTGTTTATTTGAAAATATATTAAATTTTGAAATTATTGCACTTATTAAAGAATTGCTAATACAACCTTTTAAAGAGGAATAATTATTCCTCATTTTGATTCCTCATTTTGAAGAATAGCTATTCATAAGGAATGACTATTCATTGTAAGAAAAACATAACCAAATTAAAAAATAACTAAACTATATGAATAACTATTACATTACAGTGCATATTATAGTCTACCAAACATGCTCTTAGTTTTAACTCATTACTCAAAATTGGTGGGTCTCACGCAAGCAAATTCTGTTTGGCAAGATTTCCTCTCCCAATTTCCTTAACTTAGTTCTCAGTTTTTTGAGTTAAGAATTAGAAAAACTGAGTAAAGCCAAAAACTTGTTTTCAAAACACCAAAATTGAGTTTACATGGCAAAGTTGTAAATACTTTGGGGCGGCTCCAAGATTTTTGTCCAGGGTGGTTAATAAAAAACATAAATTATAGGCGAAAATACTATTTTAGTCCCTACATTTTAGGGTCACAGTCAATTTAGTTCTTACATTTTGGTAGCAATCAATTTGGCCCATATTATTTTGCATTTGCAATCAAACTAGTCCCAGTGTTAACTATTATCGAAAATTACTCACGTGGCAAGTAGTGTGCACAGTTGGCATACATGTGACTAAAAATAATAAATAAATAAAATCCACATCAGACAAATAAAATAAAAAATTTGAAAGGATGAAATAAAAAAAAGTTCCCAGCTTTTCTTGTAGTTTCTTAGTGACCAAATACAACTTAAAACACAAAAATCAAACTAAACAATCACCCATCACAAATTAAAAGATCCTACAATAGCTCCAAATCAAAATCAGCTCCACTATGAACCCAACCACCGTAATACAACCATAAAAAAATCAACCTAAAATAAGATCGTACTAGATCATATCAATGAGCTTGGCATCGCAGTTGGATCGGCGGCGTGTGAGGTGGAGATCTTCATTAGTATTAGGGGGGACTGGTTTGACAGTAGTGAATGGTCTCTCATAGATCTCTCTCCATTGGGATGGCAATGGGGAGGGGCGGGGCCAAAGGATGGGTTCTTCGTCCCCGCCCCGTATGGTTTTGTCTTGTCCCATCCCTGCCTCGCCCCGCATGACGGGAAAAAATTTCTCGCCCCATCCCCTCCCCTTGGGGCCCTGCAAAGCCCCGCCTCACCCTGTAAAACTCTACTTTTTGTTAATTTGCCTTACAATTAGTACAATTTTTTTTAATGAAACCTATTTTATTAATAAAAATATACTTAAAATTACAACTAAATTTATCCCATCAAATCAAATCAATTTTTAGAAAAAATTGAATAATATATTCAAGTGTTTAACAAGACAATCACAAAAAAAAAAAAAAAAAAAACTCATAATATAACACATAACAAAATAAAGGCAGAGAACCACATTGGGTAGAATAAAATAAGCTAATATTAATATGTTATTTAAATAGTAGGGTTTTAGAGTATGAAAAATTTACAGTTATAACCCTTTGCAACTCAGGCAGGGTGGAGGCGGGGTGGGTCTAAAAAGTCTAAACCCATCCCCGCCCTGCCCCGTGGTGCGGGGCTAAAATCTTGCCTCATCCCCATTCTATCACCTTTGTGGGGCGGGGAAAACCTGTACGGGGCGAAGCAGGGGAGGGGTGGGTTAAGTGGAGCGGGGCAAAATTGCCATCCCTACCCAACTCTCTCTGCACAACACATATTCATTACAAAAAAAAAAAAAAAAAATTAAATCAGTAAAAACTATAATAGAACAAAAGGGCCTAAAACAAAATTTGAACAAAAAATTAATAATTCCATTGAAATTGCAATTCCAAAAACATACTTTCAAGAAGCTAAACTGCATAAAACACACAACCAACATAATATATGTTCAAATAAAAATCCCAAACCAACATAAAGCATAATCTTCTAGTCATTTGATTTAGATTTAGAAAGCAAGTATTTTATTGCAATGATCATTATAACTTATTCAACAGATTTAACACCTTTAAATTTAAAGCAACAAAATTAAACAACAATTAATTTGCATTTGTCAAATGACTACACTACAACATTCAAGCTTCAACAACCTTTAACAGTGGTCAAGGATAAACCATCTAAACCTAAGAAACAAAGCAAAAACCATTAAATAAAAAATAAATAAAAAAACCAAAACACATAGGTCTACCAGCATACCCTAACCCAAATCCCTCCGCCAATACAAATACCAAAAAACCCTTTCAATTATTTCTCCACATTTTTTGCTTCTTGGTGTTGTAAATATCTTCTATCATGCTTTGCTTTTTCTCATCATTCAACCTTAATTAAAACCAACAACCCAAATAATGTTAATAATTGATGAAAGTTTTTAAATAATAATAACTTTTATAAATCAAAAGTCCTAAATTACAAAAATTTTAAAATAAGAATATAGTTCCTGTAATCTAGATTCAGTGTGTAAATACTCAACAAAGCAACCATAATATACATAACCATAGAAAAGAAAACTTAGTTCTCACACGACACAACAACAATAGCCAATAATAATAACAACAACAAAAATTTCAGTAATACAAAGCCAAGAATAGCCAATAAATATTATAAATAGGCAAAAATGCAAAATTGATCCTCTAACTTTCACATTTTTTCATTTCAGTCTGTTAACTTTTAGTTTTGTCATTTCAGTCCTCTAACTTTCAATTTTTGTCAATGCAGGACTCTGTTACAACTCAATTAGTGATTGTCGTTAGAACTCCTAAAACGACGTCGTTTTGCATGTTTTTTTTTTTAAATCGAAATTAAAAGAAAATAAGAAAAATCTGGGAAAAAAAAAGAAAAAAAAAGAAAAAAAAGAAGCTTTTTAGCATTTCTGAAGAACAAAGATCTAAAGAATACCCCACTCTCCAGCAAATACTCCATGGCCCCTTTAGAATTGTGTCGCCGCCGGACAGGGCCGGCCCTAGACATTTTGGGGCCTAAGGCGAAAATTAAAAATGAGGCCTTTTTTATACTTATATATTAATTAAATTAATAGTTATTTAATATTTTTATATTATAATATATTTTATTTACAATCTATTTTTATTGCCTTTTGAGATGCAAATTGACTAATTAAATTTTTGTATTGAAGTTCTTCTAACATCTCTTTTTCAATCGATAGTATAGCTAATTCACTTAATCTTTCTTAGGACATTGTATCATTTCATTATCTTTTAACTCTTTTTGGTGAATTTCTTGTTCATTTGTGATATTTTCATTTAAATTTTGTGTTATATTTTGTTTATTACTAATAACAAATTTATCCATTGATCCTTTTTTAAACTCAATTAATTTTTCTTCTTTTTTTCTTTTTTTAAGTTTTTCATATCGAGATGGATATTTCCTTCAAGAAATTTCTAATCAAATAATATATTTATAAAGACTAAAATAAAAAATAACTTACAAGTGTAGAGCAAATGAAAAATATAACCTGATTTATATAAAACGTATTGTTGTAGTTTCACCGATGACTGAACAATAACAAATTTTTAGTAATTTCAACCTGCATAAATAAAAACTTAGTCAGTATATGGCCATTAACTAAAATATATATATAAAAACTAAAAACACAAGATTAAAATTAAAAAAAAAAAAAAA
The DNA here is from genome assembly GCA_032878915.1 of Castanopsis chinensis. NCBI lineage: Eukaryota > Viridiplantae > Streptophyta > Magnoliopsida > Fagales > Fagaceae > Castanopsis > Castanopsis chinensis. The sequence goes on from JAVQMG010000101.1 coordinate 11,500,074, forward strand.
GCACAACCATAACAAAAATTTAAGCACAATTGCACAACTATAACACAACAAGGCTAATTAATAAGACCCACCAAAAAAAAAAAAAAAAAAAAACACAAAACAAATTAATAACCCAATACGCAATACCCAATACAAATTAAAAAAACACAAACAAATTACTAACCCATTCAGATTTATAACCCACCCAATACCCAAAAAGACAACAACGCACAGTAGCATCCTTTATAAAAAATCCTATCTAACCCAAATCTAAAAAGAGGAAAACGCAGCAGCAAGCTCTATTAAAAAAAAAAAAAAAAAAAAAAAAAAAAAAAAACTTGAACAATGCTGAACGAACGTCTAAACGGAGCTGAGATTGAGGAAGAGCCAAAGAGGAAGAGCCGAAGAGGAAGAAAGGCCGGAGTAACTGAGGAACTGAGAAAGTTGCTGCCAGGGCCGGAGAGCAGATGAGATCAATGAGATTTGAGAACAGGGGAGAGAAAGGGATTCAGGGAATCAGAGAGAATGAGAATGAGAGACACTGAGGCAGAGAGAGGCGGAGAGCAAAGATTAGAATAGAGAGAAAGGTAAAATTTTTAGGGTTTTGAGTTATTTTATTTGTTGTGATTTGTAATTGTTTTGTGGATAATGTGTTAGACCGGATTTGTAATTTATCCGGATGATTTTTGGGTTGTCTGATTTACCAAAAATTTTGTTTTTTGGTTAAAAGAATGTGCTAGAATTTTGTGCTTTACCTTAATCTAATTTTTTTTTTCTCTACTATGTCATCTTAAACTAAATTTTTTTTTTCCCCTGCGGCGTCAGATTTTTGGGGCTTCCCTAAAACTATTTTTTTTTCCCTCTAATCCCTCTTATTTTCTAGAATTTTGGGGCCTCCCTTCCACTTGGGGGCCTTAGGCAATCGCCTAACTTGCCTAAGGGAAGGGCCGGCCCTGCCGCCGGAACCCCTCCTCCCCACCGGGGGCCATCTTTCCTGCCATATGCTTCAGTAAATGGTCTAATAAACCTGTATCACCAATGAGCTTCCTTGCCTCTGTTCATCGTTAATCGGTAAAAATCGACTCCAAACACCAAATTACCACTCTAGCCTCCAAGCTCCACACCCCAATCTTTCTTGCTCTTCACCTTCAACTTCTCCACCTTTGCAAAGTCCTCAATATTCTCCACGATGTTCTCCGGCGACTCGGTGGACACGAATCATTGCAGCCCACTGTTGCTCGAGTTACACGATTCATCGAACAAACCAGACCATCGGGCCGTCGTAGCCTCTCTTCGTCAAAATCTCCGGCGCCACGTAAGCAGGTGTGCCGCACAGGGTGTACAAGAGCCCGTTAGGTCAGATTTGCTCCTTGAAGGGGGAGAGTCAGAAATAGGAGAATTTTTTATTGCCGCTCTTGTCGAGGAGGAGATTATACGGCTTGAGCTCGCGGTGGAAGATGCCGCGCGAATGGCAGAATCTGATGGCGGAGATGAGCTGCTGAAAATACTTCCGGCTGAGATCTTCGGTGAATCGGCTCCTTTGATTTTTTTTTTTCCAGATTTTTCTTATTTTCCAGATTTTTCTTATTTTCTTTTAATTTCGAATCAAAAAAAAAAACTAACGGCAGCCACTATCGGAATGGTAACGGAATCCTGCATTGACAAAAATTGAAAATTAGAAGACTGAAATAACAAAACTAAAAGTTAGAGGACTTAAATAAAAAAACGTGAAAGTTAGAAAGTCAGTTTTACATTTTTGTCTTGTAAATATTTACAATACAAAACTATTTTTTAAATTTAAGCATGATTGGAGGGGGGGGGGGGTGGGTGACGATCTTCAGAGAAAATTACAAATGAGTGTGTTCAAAGTTGAGATTTTGGTTGATTTTGGAACTTGATAAACGGAGAGGCTGAGAAAAGGAGGGCGTAGGACCTGATATGGTCTGATTATGGTGGTTTGTGTGTTGTGGTTGTTATGAGTGGTGGAGGTGCTACTGCCTGCTGAGTTGTGGTTGTTGTGGGTGAAACGGGAAAGGAGAAGGGGAGCGGGAGAAATAGGGTCTAAGGAAGGAGATCTCGTTGGTTTGTTGGTATGGTGGGTTTTGATTGAGGAAAGAGAAGGTAGAGATTGGGTTTTGTGTTTATCGGGTTTTTGTTATTGAAAGGGTGTTTATCGGGTTTTAAAAGTAAGTTTTATGTTAGCGTGAAACCTTTTTTTTTTTTAAATACTGAAAGTGAAAAATTGTGGAGTTTCATAGCTTCAGTTATATATACTAGCCTCTGAACACGCGCTCACATTAGTGTTTAGAGGCTCTTCTATTTTTTGGGTAAACGTTAATTTAGAGCATTTATTATAATTTGGGATTACTACATTTTTCAATTATAAAAAAAATGCGTAAATGCACTTTTAGTCCCTACATTTTGACGTTTTTCCATTTTAGTTCCTACATTTTATTTTTACCACTTTTAATTCCTAAACCAATTAACGCGTGTTACTTTCGTTCTTTCCGTCAGTCAACCGACGAAAATAGCTAACGTGGCAGCTGAAAACATTAAAATATTATTAAAAATGCCACGTCAGCATCTTAAAAAAAAATTTCAATTTTAATTAAATAAAAAACAAAAATAAAATAAAAAATCACTAAATTCAAATTGCTATGAACACAAACCTAGAAATCATCCCCCACCATCCCAACCACCACCCCAGCCGAGCTCAACCCCAGCCACCCCACCCCGATCTGAACTCAGCCACCCCACCCCCACCCCGATCTGAACCCAGCCACCCCTCTCCCCACCCTGATCTCCACACCACCCTGATCTCCCACCTAGCCACCCCCCTCCCCACCCCGATCTCCCACCCAGCCACCCCCCGCCCCACCCCGATCTCCACGCCACCCCCCGTCCCACCCCGATCTCCTACCCAGCCACCCCCTGCCCCACCCCGATCTCCCACCCAGCCACCCCCCACCCCACCCGATCTCCACGCCACCCTGATCTCCCACCTAGCCACCCCCCTCCCCACCCCGATCTCCCACCCAGCCACCCCCCGCCCCACCCCGAGCTCCCACCCCACCCGATCTCCCACCCAGCCACCCCCCGCCCCACCCCGATCTCCCACCCCACCCGATCTCCCACCCAGCCACCCCCCTCCCCACCCCGATCTCCCACCCCACCCTGATCTGAACCCAGCCACCACCCTCCCCACCTCGATCTCCCAAACCCAGAAAATCAAATACCCAAACCCAAAAAATGAAACTAGAAAAAAAAAAAAAATCAAATCCAAATTAAGTGAAGTTCTTGGAGGCACAACTCTCGCCGTCATCAGCGGTGCATCCAGGCAGAGGAGGTAGGGCGAGACGGCAAGGAGGTGGTGAGGGAGTAGTTCAACAACTCTGGGTTCCAGAGGTGGAAGAAGATTTTTTGGTTTGAGATTTTTTTTGTTTGGTTTGGTTGTGTTGTATTTTTAGATTGATTTGGTATTTGGGGTTTTGGGATTTGATGATTTTGCTAAGTTTGAGAAAATGATGCCTTTGAGATTTATGATTTTGTTTTTTGGCTGAAATTTTTTTGGGTTTTTAGTTTATAATTCAGTTTTTATTTTTATTATTTAATTAAAATTAATAAATTAATTTTTTTAATTTATATGCTGACGTGTCACAGATGACGTGGTATTTTTAATAATATTTTAATGTCTCCGGTTGCCACATCAGCTATTTCCGTCGGTTGACTGACGGAAATGACGAAAATAACACGCATTAATTGGTTTAAGGACTAAAAGTGGTAAAAATAAAATGTAAGGACTAAAATGGAAAAACGTCAAAATATAGGGACTAAAAGTACATTTACGCCTAAAAAAAACCTAGGAGTGTGATGAGTACATTTTTCAAAGGCTAATTTAAATTTATTTGATTTGTCTCTAAATTAGTTTGACTGTGCTCAATGTTTGTTGTTCCACGTTCTCTTTTATTTATAGGATGCGCTTGTGTATTTTCAGAACTCATATCTAGTTAATACAAATTTGATTAAAAATTAAAATCAATGCTTCCCATTAGTGAATTTAGAGACAATAAAAGTAACATATTACACGGATTTGCAACCATTTGAAAAAAGAAAAAGTAATAAATGGACTTTAAATATTCTATGAATAAATAGCAAACACTAATTTAGTTTGTTTTTTATTTTGCACATAGGAAAGACATCCGTTAACTATTTAAAATTTAAAATACCCAACTTCTACACAAATACAAACTTCCACCACCACACACACGTTCTCCCGTTTGAATTGGCCAATTCAAGCTGTACTCTTAGTCTCAACTTCTAATCCTTATCTTTTTCTTTTTCTTTTTCTTTTTTTTTTAAAGTTCTTTAATAAAATAAAACTTTTAAAATTTGTTTAGAAATTTCTCTTACTCGGTTACTCCTTAACTAAATTTTAAAATTTTAGATAAGTAACAACTTAAAAATCTTAAGTTTTAGCTTATCTAAAATTTCTTTCTCAAAAAAAAGAAAAAAAAAAAGAAAAAGAAAAAGAAAAAAGCTTATCTAAAATTTAAGAGTTTTAACTGTCCATAAACACATCTGCTGGTATTAGCAAAAAAAAAAAAAATCCTTACACCTACACGTTGAAGGCTTAATAAAAATCTTAAATTTTAATTTATCTAAAATTTCTTAAAAAAAAAAAAAAAAAAAAGAAACTTATCTAAAATTTACGACTTTTAACTGTTCATAAACACATCTGCTGGTATTAACAAAAAAAAAAAAAAAAATCCTTACACCTACACGTTTGGGGCTTAATATAATGATGATACCTTGAAGAAAATTTACATACCTTTTAATGAAATTAAAAGCTGTGTCACTGATTCTAGTTCCCAATAAACAATCACCAACGCTTTACTATTGTCATAAAATACAATCAGACAAAGACAAAAAAAAAAACTATAGTTGTGTTATAATTTGCTAAACCTCAACAGTCTTTCTACTCAGACATGTAAAGGCACCAATGTTAATTTGCTAAACCTCAATCTTACGTTAGATGTAACAGTTGGTGAATCTATATAAATCAGTGGAGAATTGCAATAAGCATCTAAAGAAAGGAATGCCTAAATCTTGTAGAGAAGCGTGAAAGTTCAATTTCAGAAGAGAGCGAATTACAAAACTAAGCAAAGAAAAATAAATTAATTGATTAATTCAACAAAAAATCTTACCATTTGAAAAATCTTCTTCGTTACAGGACATAATTTTGAAAAGTTACTCGGCACTAATAAAAAGTCACGTGATCCATGTGTTTTTCCCTTCTATATTCAATTAAAGAACACCCAAGCTCCTTTTATACAAAGATGTAGCCACCTGTTTCTGTTAGGAATAGGAATAGTAATGATTGAGAAGAGTTTTTGTTGATGTGCAACTGTCAAAAATTCTATTTCAATTAGAAATAATAGGATTAGACGTGGGGAAGAATAGTTTTTTTCTATTTCAACTGAGAAGTTCTTTGACTAGGAGGAAGCTAAACGAGAGAACTCAACAAATGTGCCACTTGAAGCGATCAGATCCAAAATCGGTGTTGGAGCCAAGCAATTCGCTAGCCCTATAACAATTCGTTTCGCCGAATTCACGATCTCTCAAATCCAGACCAATCAAATCAATCCACGTACACCTCTCCGGCACCGAGGCCCAACGAATCAACCTCCTGGCAACCTTCGGATTCACGCGCGTCGCAATCCACGCGTTCCGAAACGGCGTCGCGCACTTCTCCGCAGCAAACACGACGCACTTCTCTTTCGCCGTAACAAAGCAAGCTTCCATTTCGCGCGCCTCGCACTGCTCTCGCGCTTTCAAGTCGGTTTGTTTCGGACCAACGAGGGATCGCCACCAGGGAGGTTTACATTTGTTGGAGGCGGCGAGGGCGCAGCCGATTCTAGCTCCGGTGACGCACTGGTCGAGGATTTGGGACTCGGAGGATTTGAGAGCGGAGAACCAGGTTTGGAGATCTCGGAATGCGAGTACATATGGGCCCGATGATGGACTGGGCCGGCGGATGGGCCCACGGAGCAAGGGGATGGGGCGGTCGAAGTTGATGACGGTTGTGGAAGCTGAGTATTCGTCTAGATTTTGCGGTTGTGGTTTTGGAGATTCCATTTATATTTTTGAGTTGCTTCAATGCTAAGCAAAAGCTGACGAGAGTGCTTTCGTTGGGATTGCGTGACGCTCTTGTTTTAGATGTTAACGGTTTAATGCTTTTTTGAAGTAAAATACCGAAAGGGCTCTTGCCTTTTTTGGCGGAAAGTAAGTAGGGTGCTTCCTGCTGTGTGGAGTTTGCTGGTATTATATTTTTGGGAAAAATGGCTATTATACTTTTATTTTCAAACTATTTAGCCAAACGGCTTTTTTAAAAAAAATATTTGGCAAAATATATATATTTTTTTAATATGGACCTCAACATTATCCAAATAGTCCTTTTATTTTCAAACTATTTGGCTAATGTCAAATGGTGAAGTTCTATATATATTTTTTCACTTAATTTTGTTTTTGAAAATTTTACATAGGACTATTTTGCTAAATACTTAAAAAATAAATGGTATTTAGCCATTTTCTGTGTATATTTTTTAATCCAATTACAGTTGAGTCTTTTAACTATTGAAAAACATAATTATCCCCCCAATTTTAAAAATCCATTACACATAACCCCCTGATGCTTGTGTTTTGCTGTTAAATTTAACAAAATTTAACATTGAAAAATCAATTTATCCCTCAACTGTTTATTTTGGAGAGCGGCAAATTGTTCTTTCAATGTTAATTTCTATTGAACTTAACACCGAAATAGACGGTAAGGGATATTGAAACAAAGTTATAACTCTAGGGGGGTTAATTGTGTGTTTTAATAGTTTAAGGGATTAAATGTGATCGAAGTGATAGTTTAAGGTGCAAGTGTGTAATTTGCCTTATTTTTAATTTAGCCTATAAATTAGACTCTTGCCTTTAAAATTTTGGATTTGTTTTTAAATTAGTGATTAAGGTTTCAAATTTTTCATTTTAGTCATTCACATTTAATTTCTTTTTCATTGTTCTTGTTATCCATCTTCATTGGTAATTTGACTGTAAAGATGATTAATATTTAGTTATCAAAAGTTTAAGACATGTCACTCATATTTTGCTAACATTACCAAAAGCCACGTCTTGGGTTTTTGCACATGGTGATGGTGTTGATGATTACCAATTGAGACATGGCTTATAGCAACCTTTAACCAAGTATGGGTGACATGTGTTAATGACTAAACACTTATCTAACAAATGATGGTTAGACTCCTAACAAAGACGAACGTCATAGTTACCATAAAATTTATATCAAACATGAAATGTCAAAATGGGAAATTTGAAATCTCGAAAACCAAAATAGAAACAATCCTAAACTTTTAAGGATAAAGCAATAATTTAATCTTTAGTTTACTATGTTTTATTTTGGTTCCCTTTAAAACATGAGAACCCCTCTCATGCAAGCTTCTTCTTTTTTTCCCCCTTCTTCTTCTTCTTCTATCCCCAAATAAGGGATCCTTGCCCCTAGACCCTAGTGTACATATATAAGTTAAATTTTGCATAAGTAAAATATTAATTGTCCTCCCTCTCTCATCATTTTCTTCGTTGTCCCTCCCATTTTTCTCTTATCCTTTACTCAAGAATGTTGAAGGCAGAAAGCATCTACTTTGTCTTGCCCGGATCCGCCTTGATCCTGTCTAATGTAGGTTTACCCATAGTTTTAAAAACTGGACCAAACTGGCCGATCCGACTAGTTCAACCAAAAATCAAGCACTATTTTGGTTTGGTAAAAATCCCAAAAATCAATGAAAATCAACCAAAACTGATCAAAAATCGAGTTAAACAAAGAATTGGAGGCAAAACTGTTTTTTGCCCTAGTCCAGTTATAAAATCATGGGTTATAAAATCATGGGTTTACCTTGACCCAAAAGGACCAAAATAGAATGGGGCAAATTGGGCAATAATAATTCGACCTCATACCATCCCATTGTTATTCTTAATCCTAATAAAATGAATAAATTAAAAAAAGAAGCAACACGTAGGTTAGGAACTAGATTCGAGCGCTAATTTGAATGTTTTAATCAACACGTGTTTAACAAGCATTCATTACGAAAGTGAAGTTGTGGATTAAAGAGTTTTTTTTTTTTTTTTTTTAATACATGGATTAAAGAGTTAAGGAGTTTTTAATTAGAATAGTTCAGTTGACATAATCTGATTGATGACTTATAGATCTTATTCATGCATCACTTCCTTTTATGATAAATGGTGAGGTTAGAGAGGACATGTCGTCTACAACAGAAACATATAGTGAATCAATTACTGCTGTCATGTTTAATTTGGATAGCCTGAATGTGGCAAGACCAGAGGTCATTCAAGGACATGTATGGGAATGAGGTATGATTCCTGAATCCCCTGATTCCTTCCTCGAAACCTTCATCCAACGGGTAAATCAAGATAGATTTCATTTTGAAGTTGGGGCTTCTTAGCCTGATTAGACCCCAAACTCAAGCTGCAGTGGTTGGTATTTCACATGAGAACTTGAAGCCCAGTCTTGAGAGGGCTCATAGTGGGCCACATCCTTTAGCCCAAGACCCATGCTTAGAAAATTTCCAACGTGTTGATTTAGTTGGTCAAAGGGGCTTGGGCTCCATGAGTGACCCAAAGACCACTTATGGTTTTGAGCACCCCTCTCCTGTCGCTACCCACTCTGAACCCATACCTTTCTTTGTTAGCAATAGGGAGGAGGATTTTAACAAAATGTTTGCATTGAGGAAGACGTTTCATAAGGAGATGGAGAAATTTGGCCAAAACCTTCGACGAATACTTTTATTTGATTTCTTTGCTAAGGAGGTTGTTTGTGATAACCAAGTTGTTGAGGCATCCCCCCCTATCCAACACAATTTCAGAATTAACCTCCATTTGAAGGATCAAGCTCACCATCTCTACAATATCCAAATGGGCAATAGGAAGCTGGCCCTAATCAGCTTCCCCCATTCCCCATAAGGATAATGAGTTAGAACTACAGAGGTTTAGGCAAACCTGATGTACTGTTTCTTATGGAGACTCGGTTAATTAAAGATAAAGGTAAACAGATTTGGGAAGACTATGGTTTTGCTGATGGGTGGGAAATGCCAAGGAATGGCCTGGGTGGAGGACTCTTGCTTGCTTGGATGCCTAGGCAACAAGCTTAGATCGTCTATAGGTCAAAGAATCTTGTACATACAGACTTGTTGGACAATAAAGATAACCCTCTGTCTATCACTTTTGTGTATGGCCACCTGGATCACTCGATGAGAGAGGAAGTTTGGTCTAAACTAAAAGAACTTAGAGACATTGCCCACCCCAAATGGCTTTGCATTGGGGACTTTAATTTGATTCTCGATGGGAATGAAAAATTTTCTTTCAATAGGGGTAGAATTATAGGGGCTGCAATTTTTAAACAAGTGATTTCTGATATGGAGTTGTGTGAATTGGCTGCATCTGGGCAAAAATACACTTGGATGAACAAAAGGAGGAAGAAGGGTCTGTAATGGAAAGGCTGGATAGAGCCTTTGCTTCCATTGAATAGATACATGCCTATCCTTTTTATGCTTTGAAAAATTTTCCAATTGTACACTTTGATCATGGCCTTATTATTCTAGACTTTGAGCTCAGATTACCTTTCTAGTTTAGACCTTTTCATTTTGAATGCATGTGGTTAACTCATCCCTCCGATAAACAAGTGGTTCAACAAGCCTGGAATATAAACCCCATCGGATCCAAAGCTGCCCAACTTAGGAAAAAAAAATCATTAGTGTTAGGAGGGATTTTATTAGGTGGGACAGAGAGGTCTTTGGTAAGGTTAATCAAGAGATTCATCACAAATAACTTCAACTCTAGGAAATTCAAAACTCTATCCAATCAATGAATGATGTTAGGAAGGAAAGACTTATTAGGGAGGAATTAGAAGTTATATTGCATAGAGGAGAGTTAATGTGGGCTCAGAAGGCTAGGAGTGATTGGATCATAATGGGGGACAGGAATACAAGATATTTTCAGACAATGGTTAAGCAACGAAGAGTAAAGTATAGGATCATACATTTAAAAAATTCCAAGGGGATAGAATGGACAATCGTAGGGAAATTGAAAACATCTTGTTAAATCATTTCAAAAAATGTTATGATGACCCGGTCCCTGGAAGCTTTGAGTCCATTCTTGAAGAGATCAACAATCTAACGCTGCCCCAACTATCAGATCAACACTGTGTGTTCCTTCATAGGCCTATTTCTGATGAGGAAATTGAGCACACTGTGTTCCAAATTGGAGCAAACAAGGCCCCTGGACAGAATGGCTTTCCTGCTTTCTTTTACCAGGAGTTTTGGAACATTATCAAGCCTGATGTCCTTAAAGCAGTTCATGCATTCTTTCACTCAGGTCCCCTCCTTACTTCCCTCAATCATACATACATTACTCTTATTCCTAAAGTGCCTTTCCCTGATGAAATAAACCAGTTTTGACCTATCAGTCTTCGCAATGTTAGCTATAAGATAATTTTCAAAATCCTAGTCTATTGGTTGAAACCTATAATGGATAGTCTAATCACCCCCTTTTAGAATGCTTTTATTCAAGGCAGAACCATTACTGATAATATCCTTATTGCTCATGAAATTTTTGATCACTTAGGGAGATTAACAGGGAGAAAGAACAGTTTTGGTGCACTAAAAATAAACATGAGCAAAGCTTATGATAGGATTGACTGGAAATTTCTAAGAGCTGTCCTAGTGGCCATGAAGTTCAGTCCTAAGTGGGTTCATTGGGTTATGGAATGTGTAACCACTGTGCAATACACCTTGCTTGTTAATGGACACATCACACAATCCTTTACTCTTCATAAAGGGCTTCGACAAGGAGACCCCTTATCTCCTTACTTGTTCCTTTTGTGTGCAAACATTCTATCTATATCTCTCATGAGGGTAAGAGCTTGCAAAGAAATCAAAGGTGTTAAGTTAGGTAGAAATGGAGTTTCTTTCACACGCCTTTTGTTTGCAGATGACTCTTTGCTTTTTTTCAAAAATGATAGCCAATCCTTAACAAAAATCCAATCTATGTTGGCTTGGTATTGCTCTATGTCTGGCCAAGCAATATATTTGGCTAAGTCTGATCTGTTTTGCTCACCTAATATACCCATGGAGGATCAGTAGGCTTTAGCTCAGACCTTACAGGTTAATCTTGTCCTTTATCCAAGTAAATACTTAGACCTCAATTTTAAACTTAGGGGAAAAGAATCTCTGATTTTCAATTTTTGGTTGACAAGCTTAGTGCAAAGTTGCAAGGTCAGAAAGCCAAGCTCCTCTCCCAAGCAGGAAGAACCACCCTCATCTCCTTAGTTCTTCAAGCCATTTTCTTATATACTTTTGCTTGCTTTAGAGTTTTTGAAACAATTTGCAATAGAATGGATGCAGTCACTAGGGCATTTTGGTGGGGACATGATCAGGGAGTGATGAAATTACACCTTATTCATTGGGACAATGTGTGCAAGCCAAAAAGAGAAGAGGGTATTGGGCTTAAAAGGTTTAGCCTTATGAATCAGGCCATGTTAGCAAAACAATATTGAAGAATCTATGCTGAACCTCAATCCCTCATTGCAAAAACCTTTAAGGCTAAATACTTTCCTAGGGGATGCATTCAGAACTGTTTACCTAAACCACACCTTTCATTGTTTTGGAAGAACATCTTAGATCAAAAAAATACCAAGCTTAAACAAAGCAAGTGGCTTGCGAGGAATGGGTCTGATATACCACTCAAACATCCTACTTGGTTTTCGTGCAGTGATTAGCTTATTCAGCATCATAATCTCATCTCTAGTACTGTGTCTAACCTTATTGACTATTCTGCACATGCCTGGAAACCTGATTAACCCGTTCCCTTTACCCTTATATTATTAGTGCTGAAATTCTTAAAATCCCCATCTCTAAGGTAGGTGCTAGCCAAGACAAATTGTTGTGGAAACATTCCAAGTCTGGTAAGTACCAAGTGAAAAAAGCCTACAACCTACTCCTTGCTGACCACAATTCTTTGTCCTCAGCCCATACCAACACTCCTAGTATGCCCACTGTGGATTGGATACTCATTTGGAAGTTGAAAGTTCTCCAAAAAATTTGCATTTTCATTTGGAAATTATTTCAGGACTGTATCCCTACTTTCAATACCTTGAGGAGTAGAGGTATTCCAACATCATGTCGCTGTCCCTTTTGTGACAATGACAATGAAACCACCTCCCATCTTTTCCTCTACTGTCCTTTTGCCAAAGCCATTTGGCTTGCATCATCTCTCAACATTCACACGTCTATCCTAAACAATGTGATTGTCCAATCATGGCTTAGAAACTTGTTGTTGAGTTGCAAGAGACAGACTGTGGAGATGATGCAGTTATTACAGACTGTCTTCACTATCCTTGGGGCCACTTCGAATCATAGGAACTTGGTTGTGCATGAAGGGAAACCCCTGACCCTATGGAGGCTAGTCTAACTATTCAATCTTTGATTTGTAGGTATCAGGTGGCTTTCAACAACCAAAACACTTCTCAACACTGCCAACAAGGCAGAAAAACACACATAAAGGCTTCGGTGATACCTGGCAAATGATTATTAAGATAGCAAGTGCAAGGTTAAGGAGGAGTAAAAGGACTGGTTATGCCTATGAAGAAAAAGACAGGCAAGGGAATCTCATTTTCAATGGTGCTCAAGCTGTGGAGCAGCAAATGCCATTCAGGCAGTGCAAGCAGCAATGGTGGAAGCAGCTATCAAAGCTAGGAGCCTTGGTTTTAGTCGTGTTCTGTTTTTAACCAATTGCAAGAGAACTATGGAAGTGGTCAACTTTACTAGAAGTCCTTGCTGGCAAGAGCAGAACATGATGGAGGATCTTTTGTCTTTGTATCAGAATGGTCTATTTGTCCATTCTATTTTTGTTCCTAGGCTCATAGTTTGTGATGTATATAGTCTAGCTTTTTAGGCAGCTTGAATGCCAATCCATCGCTTTTTGGTAGTTCCAACTACTATGTAAGACTTTGACCTTTCGTTCAATGGTATAAAAAAAAAAAAAAAAAAGACTTGAGTGCTAATTTAAATTTTTTAATCAACACATGTTTAATAGGCATTCATTAAAAAAGTAAAGTTGTGGATTATAGAGTTAATGAGTTTTTAATTAGAATAGTTCGGTTAACATAGGTCCGTTTGGATACTGTTTATTTTGCTAAAAACTGAAAACAATAAAAAAAAATAAAAAGTTACTATTCACACATTTGTACTATTCACATGCCTAAATGCACTGTTCATGGGCAATGAACAGTGCAAGAGGCGCTCAGCTGAAAAAAAAAAAAAAAAAAAAATCGTGGCCGCAGAAACGCAATTCAAATGCCACCATAGTCTGATTGATGACCTATAGATCTTATTCATGCATCACTTATCAAAAAAAGTTCTTAATATATATTATTCAAAGAGTCTTAATATTGTATAGGAATTACAAAATACACAGAAGATGTATACCATATAATCCGTGCCAATTTTATTACAAGGTAAAAAAATGAAGCCTAGACTCTGGTAACCCAAAACATGGTTTATTCTAATTTTAACTTCAAATTAATGTGGACTATCTGGCTAACCATGATGGAAATTACCAGCATCTATATTTCTTCCTCATCACTATAATAACACCATATTCTATTTATTTACCCCCTTCCACCCCCAAAAAAAAAAAAAAAAACTGCACAGTGTATTGCAATAAAAAAATTGGGGAGGTTTGCCATTTTTATTTATTGAATAAGATCAATTAAGCATCATCATCCTTGCAAATTCTTCATAGCTGACCTGACCGTCACCATCTAAATCAGCCTCTCTAATCATTTGTTCAGCCTCTTCCACTGTCAGTCTCTCCCCCAAATTTATCATTACTTGCCTCAACTACATTACAAAAATGTCTTGGTTTAGTTAAGGTATAAGAACTAATCATATTATTTACATTTATATAAAGATAAACTAAGAAAGATAAAGCCCAGATCAAAAAAAAAAAAAAGAGAAGATATAAAGCAAAAATTATTTTCTAAAAGAATTTGTGATAGCTCCCAAAATGGAAAGGAAAAATAAAAACTTAAAAAGCCAATAAAAGGAAAATAAAATAGGCAAAAGTGCAAAACTACAGTTATATTTTTCTAACAAATAAATTTTTTAAAAAGCTAGACACATATAAAACAAGCTCTACCAAATACATGTAGGTGGGGAGTCTCACCTCATTAGCTGAAATATATCCATCTTGATCCCTGTCAAATACTTTGAAGGCTTCTTTTAGCTCATCGGCAACATTTTCCTATTAGAATCACATCCTCATCAAAATCTAAAAACTACTTAAGAAATTTACTAACAATATAAAATCGAGCCCCAATTACCACTTCCCCACCCCCTCTCAAAAAAAGGGAAAAAAAAGAAGAAGATCTTATATACCTTCATTTTTCTTGCCATAATATTCAAGAACTCTTCAAAGTCTATTGTCCCACTTCCATCAGCATCAACTTCACCAATCATGTCTTGAACTTCTTCTTTTGTGGGATTTTCGTTCAATGATTGAATTATTGTTGCCAATTCTTCCATAGTGATGTAGCCTTCAAGTGGTGAAGTCAAGATTTTAATTAAGGGAGACAATATTAAAAGATAGTGTTAAAACTTGAAGGCAGAAATAATTTAGAAAATGTTAAATAATATAATTAACAAAATAAAATAAACAATTAACATTTTTAATTGTCATACAAGAAATCTAATTTTCTTTTTTAAAAATACAAGAAATATAATTAATGTAACTTCAAATTGAAATGAGATGGAAAGTTTTTATTTATTTGAGTGGGGGTCTAGGAGATTCAAAAGATACAAGGTGATTTAGGACTAAATAATCTAATTATACCCATATTTCTTCCTAATCATAATTTACTGTGGGTAGTAAAAAGATATAAAGAAAAATAGTTATATATATATTAATTTGAAAACTTAATATAAATATAAGAAATTTTAATTAAGTCATTTGAATTCTTAAGAGTAAATTGAAAACCTTAATCAACATAGAAGTATAAAAAAAAAATAAAAAAAAAATTGATGATATTGAAAATTTTCAGAAAGTTCTATATATGTGTCGATTTCTTTTAAGAATTTATACCATGCCTAACCTCTTTTTCTTATGCTCTCAATTCTCTCCCCCCATCATTCCAAATATGGATTTACTGCAGAAAGCCCCAATGGTTCATTCGAAAGGAAGTATTTGAAGAGAGAGAGAGAGAGAGAGAGAGAGAGAGAGAGAGATCAACTTTAGTTTAAATAGATTGAATAAAATAAAAAGTATATATAACAATTTTATTAATGAGATTCAGGGGTAATTTATAAATTACTAATGGATTTGAAATGATTGGGATGCAAGATATTATTCAAAATTAACACAAGTATTTCTATTGAAGCAAATTCTCAAAGCTCAAATCCATTATATATTGTTAAAATCCATATAAACTACTTTGTAATAGTAATTCTTTTGAATCACTTACTGTAAATCCTTAAATTCAAATGCAACACAAAAGAGGTATTGCATTATATAGATTAAAAAAAAACGAAATATAATATCAGTGTTTAGACCAATAAAATTAAGAAGACTTTTTATTATTATTATTATTATAGTTAGGTTCAAGTTATATCTAGTGTAACTCTAAGTAATGTTATACCACTTAATAACTTGTTATTAAATTCATATTTTAAAAATCACACTATTGAATTACATGTTCTATATGTGCTTAACATGCATGCATGCCAATTTTCATGCAAATCGGATGTTATTTACAATGTGGCCCATAAAATCATATTTTATGAATTATTTTAAATTACAAAAACTTGAATTTAAACAATTGATTGATAGAATGACTATTAACCTTTGATCACAATGAAATTTTGCAAGTATGGAAAGTATATGAATATAATGTAATCCAACGACAGATTTGTCAAAATTGACATTTAATAATAAGTTATTCAGTTGTGTAATATCGTTTAGAGTTATACTAAATATAACTTAAATCTAACTCATCTGCGTGTGTGTAGGTGGCCATTTATTGAGTAAGGGAAATATATTTTTCATAGGGATTCTCAAAGAAAAAAAAGAATCTAGACCCCTGAATCCCTGACTTCACCCATGACTACAACGTTACCGACCATTCAACAAACTAATAGTCAAATTAAACTAATATAACATGTCCCAATTTTACACTACCCAAACAGAAATATTCAGCTCTTTTCTTCTCATTGTGCTTGTTTTTGGAAGCATTAAGCCTAATTGAATTTTGTTTTCACACAATTGTTTCTAAAATTAACACACAAGTATTTCTATTGAAGCAAATTCTAAAAGCTCAAATCCATCATATATTGTTAAAATCCATATAAACTACTTTGTAATAGTAATTCTTTTGAATCACTTACTTTAAATCCATAAATTCAAATGCAACACAAAAGAGGTATTGCATTATATAGATTAAAAAAAAAATATATATATATATATATATATAATATCAGTTTTTAGACCAATAAAATTTAGAAGGCCTTTTCTTATTATTATTATTATTATTATTATTATTATTATTATTATTATTATTATGTTCAAGTTACATCTGGTGTAACTCTAAGTAATGTTATACCACCTAATAACTTGTTATTAAATTCATATTTTAAGAACTCCACTATTGAATTACATGTTCTATATGTGCTTAACATGCATGCATGCCAATTTTCATGCAAATCGGATGTTATTTACCATGTGACCCATAAAATCATATTTTATGAATTATTTTAAATTACGAAAACTTGAATTTAAACAATTGATTGATAGAAGGATTATTAAACTTTGATCACAATGAAATTTTGCAAGCATGGAGAGTATATGAATATAATGTAATCCAACGGTAGATTTGTCAAAATTCGCATCTAATAATAAGTTATTCAGTAGTGTAATATTGTTTAGAATTACATTAAATATAACTTAAATCTAACTCGTGGGGGGGGGGAGAGGGGGCGGCCATTTATTGTAAGGGAAATATATTTTTCATAGGGATTGCACCTTTTTTGTGGGGCTGAGGTTAATTTGGGGTCAATCACTCAATTGTCCCTTCTAGACCCCTGAATCCCTGACAACAACGTTACCGACCATTCAATAAACTAATAGTCAAATTAGACTAATAGTCAAATTAGACTAATGTAACATGTCCCAATTTTACACCCAAACAGAAATATTCGACTCTTTTGTTCTCATTATGCTTGTTTTTGGAAGCATTAAGCCTATTTGAATTTTGTCTTCATACAATTGTTTCTAACAAATGTTTTCGGAAAAAGGCCAAACAAAAAAATATTACAAACAGTATATTTCTCTGGTTCTTCAGCAAAAAAAATTCTATGGTTTGTTTCTCTAAACTAAAAACATAAATTTTCCTATTTCATCATATTCTTTGAAAAATAGGCTGTTTTAAATATAATTCATTAAAAACAGATTTCGAAACAGTTTCTCAAAAAAAAAAAAAAAAAACAGATTTCGAAACGCATTTGAGAATTGGTACTACTTTTATATCTCCGTGAATTAAGAAACAAGAACCAAACTGGTTTATTAGAAATCTGGCATAGCAAAACACAGATAAAAAAGATTGGACTCTTAAGTCTTAACTCTCAAACATAGAGAATATAAAAGTTTTATACAACTAGAACCTGAACCACACAACTATTAATTGCAAAGCTCATTTCATCAAGTATATATCCTCTGTGACATGAAAGTTTTATTTAAAAAAAATCAAACATAACTACATCAATTGCTAGGTGCTAAAGTAATTAAGAACAAAGATGCATGGGAAAAAAAAAAGCTATAGGAAAACACACCATCGGAGTCCTTGTCGATGAGACAAAAGGCCTCCCGGAACTCGGCCACCTGATTTTCTGTCAATGTATCAGCCATGTTGAGTTTGATCTTTGAAACCCTAATCAAAATTGAGAGAAACTGTTTTTCAGGGTGAAGAAACTACAAGGAAGAGTGAATGGGAATTATGATTAAGTTTTAGCCAAGAATGCCATATAAACAAGTTTTTCATCCAAGTGAGGTGAGCATTAAATTATATTTTTGAAATAGTCAAACACGCATGAGAAAAGTCCCATTCAAAAGCTGGAATTTTTATATAAGCTAGTCTTAGGCTCAACGTTTGAATGGTGACATTTTTCAATTATACATATTTTTGGCCCAACGCAACGATAGTCAGCTAGACCATGACTTTCATTTGCCCCTTTGTTGAATTTTTCCAAACGTTTTGCTATAGTCAAAATTGATGGAGTTGAAAACACTCTTAATTTTATTCCTTCTCATTTTTCCGTGTGTCATTTTTCTTTTGAAGATTGAAAAACATAATATGAATATATAATAGCCCCCATCTGAAGGAGAATCACGTAGAGCCAATGGTGAAGGTTGGTCGTTAATTTAGATCTTCTGATGAGTTTGTTGGAACAATATTTGACCATGTTCTGTGAAAAGAAAAGGAAAAATATTTTAAACCGAAAAAGTTCATTATTTTAGAACTCAATAATTGATCATTAATTGTTGATTGTTTAGTTTAGGAACGCGTCTATTTTTCAAAACAAGCATGCTATGTGAGAAATGTTTCAAAATGCAAGCTATTGATTAAGACGATCCTCTCCGTTTGTCATTTGTGAACGATGGGTCACCTCTTCTAGATGACTACTTGAAAGATCTCATCTATCGTGTGATTCTCAAAGGCAATTCCTCATCTTTAATAGAGACTTTTGAGCAAGGTTGTCAAAATTGAGATCTTATGTAAGATCATGAGAGGTAAGTGGGATTGTGAATCTTAAGATCCGACATTAGTTGAAAATAAAAAACAAAAAATATACATTAGTATATTAAATAATCACATAAATTATACATTCATTGATATTGTGGGGGGCAAAGACGTCAAAACACCATACGGGCCTAGGGCCTGGTCCGAGAACGTGGACTCCACCAAAGGGGCTGTGAGTCGAGAATAGGGCCTCCTAAAACGGGGGCCCAAAGACCCTCCGACCAGGCCGTCAGCCAATTGGATGAGAGTCCGAGGAGAAGGTCTCCTCGGACAGCAGGGCCAAGAGCCGAAGAGCGTAGCACGACGTCCAAGGAAGAGCTCCTAAAACTCAGCGAGTCATCCCAAGCTTCAATGGGACGCCGAGGAGGGGGACAAGTGGGACGTGCACTGCATAAAGCTGCTATTACCGCATTAAAGGCCTTTCACCTACCCGCCTGACCGCATTAATGGGGAAACGACTTCTGAGGGGACGGTGGTCAGCTTTATAGGTATTGGGGAGCGTTTTCAGGGAAAGGACAGATGGGAACTAGGAATGGGAAGTATAAATAGAGAAGGGGGAACCATTGGAAGGGGATCCAGATTTTCTCTAAAAAAGAAGACCTTCTCCTCTCCTAGGTAGCAGAAAGTAAGCAAGGACAGAAGTCCCTCGGTCCGCGTCTGAGGAAAGGAAAGGTTTCTCCATTAGCTCGTCGCACACCATAATGAACTTAGCCTATACGCCATTACTTTCTACCGCCCCAAAGAGCCTAGGCTTTAAGCCCACTCTCTAAAAATTCATTGTATAGGCCACTTGGGCCGGCCCGGTCACGCATTTGGGCCGAAGGTCCGATTTGTGTCCCTACAGATATAATTATCATATATTACTACATCTATTTGTAAGCATCATTTAAAGAAGTCTCAAAACATGACACTCTATTGGAATATTTTTTATTTGGGTCCAACTGATACTCTCTACATTAAAGTGGAAAAACTTGGTTTATTGGGATTTTATTTTTCATTTGGGTTAAACTGAGTCTTCTATCAAGTTAAAAAAGATTACAAGAAATCAAGGTAGTTTGAGATCGTCAGAATCATACGATTTTACCAATCTTAAATGATCATAAAGATTCGGATAATTTTGGGCAGGTGGAATCGTAAAATCGTAGGATCTATATTGAGATTTTGACAACCATGTTCTTAAGACAATGTACCCGTTCTATGACAGAGTTAAGTGATAACCCATCTCCATACTTTGACCACCCACCTCAAGAAAGTCTAAGACAAACTTCTTATGGTTAGTTTGGATAGATGAGCCTAAGCATGTCTAAGCGTGAGTAACGAACAACATCAAGATTCCAATTATTACATCTTGCTCACATCTCATTACTAAGAATTAAATCCCTAAAAACAACCCCCATAATGACCATAATTAAAGGGAACCATTACAATGAAGCAAGCCATATATACTATCTCTTTTTATTGATCCTAACTTAAGCATCGGAGAATTTTAGGTTGACACCACACTAGAGCCTTTCAATGACATTCTTTCTTCTTACAAGTCATCCAACACTCTTGGATGCATGATTGGCTCACTGATTTTTTGTGAATCATCAAGTACCTTGGTGCTTGAACTCGATTCATTTAACAGGGAGATTAGTAGATGAAGGCCATATAGTTGAGAACTCTAAACACACCCTAAAAGAAGTAGTTAACTCTCAAGGTAGTTTAAATACTTATAAAGCCACCATTCAACTCCTTCCTTAATAGTACAAGATAAAAATAATTTTTTATTCAATATAAATTAAATAAAAACAATTAATAGAAAAAAAAAAGGGGAAGTAACGTTGGCCTTAGAGCATCCGTAGCAGCCGTTGCAAAAATTATGCCATTTTACCACACCAAAAGCCTACTTTATTATTTTACCACGTCATTTTACAATATCTCATTTATCAGATGTTCTATATTTTTACTACTTCATTTAAATATTATTTCTTAATTCTTTTTAATTCTTATTTTATTCTTTCTTTATTATTTTGTCCATAACAGTAATATTTGTTCCTACAACAGAGAGGAGAGAGCCTTCCAAACGGCGAACCTAAGAACAACGAACGGCGACTCTAACGACGAACCAACGAACAACGAACAACGAACAGCGAATCAACGAACAACGAACGGCGAACCTTCAGAGATAGAACGACGAATCGGCGACTCAAGATAGAACGGTGAACGGCGAATCGGCGAATCGGCGACTCAAGAACGGCGAACCTTCCGATCACAATCCGAAGTCACAACCCAGACCCACAACCTAGACCCACGCTGATCACAACCCGAAGTCACAACCTAGACCCACAACCCAGACCCACGCCGATCACAACCAGACCCACAACCCAGACGCATGCTGATCACAATCCGAAGTCACAACCCAGACCCACGCCGATCACAACCAGACCCACGCCGATAGGCGACTCTGAGATAGAACAGAGAAGAGAGAGCGAACAAAAGGGGAAAAAAATCGGAAGAGAATAGAGCAAAAGGGAAGAAGGAAGAAGAAAGAGTATGGGAGAGTGGAGATGGAGGCGGTGAAGATTGAATCGCCAAAGAAGAAGATGAAAGAGATGTGAGAGAAAAAGGAGAATAAAAAATGAATAAATCCATATGCCACATATGTCCGTACCGTTGTAAATTTGTGACTTTACTGTAGCATGTTGCAAAAAATATGACATATGCAACATCTGATAAATTGAGTCCAATGATGTTTGGTGTGGGATATGTGCCAAATATTTACCATTTGGCACATATTCCACATCTGCTGTGGGTGCTCTTATAAGTGTACGTTTCCAAGTTCATCCAAAAAAGAGTACTATAACTCCTCAGATAGCCAACGTTTGAGTTGATCAAGCTTTTGATCTAAATGATTCTGCACATTTACTGCCATATATATTATATAGACAAAGCATAAAATTCATTTGTGAGGACCAAATGAAACTACCACCAAGTTTAGGACCAAAGTTTATTTTAAACCTTCTTTCTATTGATGTTAAATTAAATAATATATTTCCATTCTCTCTCTCTCTCTCTCTCTCTCTCTCTCTCTCTCTCTCTCTCTCTCTCTCTCTCTCTCTCTCTCTCTCTCTCTATATATATATATATGTCTATATATATATATATATATATATATATAATAAACTTTCATCCCATTTATGTGTCCCTCAATGGCTCAAAGTATTTTTTACTTGCTTGACATCTTTTTTTTTTTTTTAATTGTATCCACATATCTCTAGCTATCTAAATTTAAAGTTAAATTAGATGAAAATTATGGTTTTTCTCGTCCAATTCTCTTTTCAAATATATTTTGGACATTTTATCATCCGACTACTTCATGGATAATAATTTTTTCCACTTATAGTCTTGTTGATGCTCATTTTGGAAAAGCCTAATAGTAAGAAGAAACCCGACAATATGGGCAGGAAAAGAATTAGTAGATTAAGAGAAAAACCTATCAAGCCCGAATGACAAATTTAATGGGCCATAAACCCATAAAGTAAACAAATGGGCATTGAGAAAAGCAAATGAGCCTAAAGGAGCCCAAAGGAAGAAGCAGTAAACCCATGGGCATAATCCAATGTAGAAAAGTAAGAAGGAGCTACAAAAGGTCGGAAGTAATGAAGTAAGAAAGTAAGGAGTTGATGGAAAGCCCATGAACCCCAAGGATAAAGGATATAATAATTGAGTCAGGGAAGTCCAAAAGAGTTAGTAAAAGCCCATGAAAATGTAGAGTTGGAAATGGGCCAAGGATGCCCAAGGGAAGGAAATGGGCGGAGGATGCTCAAGGAGGAAAAAATAGGCCAAAGGAGCCCACAAGCATTGTAATGGGTCAAGAAAGCCCAAAGTAACATGAGTATAAGCCCAATAATAATATTGAAGTATTGTAACTAATTGAGGGAAGAGCATACGGTAGGCCCGAAAGAGGCCCAGCAAGATCAAATAGTACAACAATAAGAATAACAGAATGATATGGCAGGAATACTGGCAAGCCAACAGAAGGAACAAGTAACGGACTAAAATAGAAAAAAGCCCACAATTAAGCAAGGCTCAGTCATTGGGGGAAGCAAGCCATAAAGAATGGGGATTTAGAAAACAGTTCAAGTCATAAGAAGTCAAGAATGAGCGGTAGAATGCATAGGCAGTCCACGGTAAACGCATGAGCAGCAGACAAGCTTTGGACATACACGGAGTGGAGCACGCACAAGGCATAGGCACCACCAACCTATACCTAGCCAATACAAGAGTAGCGGGTCATGGGTCAGAGGTAAGAGAGGGTATGATCTGGCGGTGGGGAGAATGGAAAGCCTATTCTAGGGTTCCTGCTCAAACTCTTTTGGAAGAAATGTCTTACTAGGATAATATACCACCCAAAAGAGGGAATGATGAGTTGGAACCACTAGGTGCATACCATGAGAGATAGTAAGAGAGAATACCCACACTGTAGTGGATAAGAATGCCATGGTGAATAAGCAAATAAAACAATTTTTCTTATCTGGAAATGGGGAGTGGCACAGCTAGCACAAGTAAGTGCTGGTAGCTGGGTAACTGACAAACTAATGAGTGGTCGGGAATGATACCTACATCTAGACAAAAGTAGTTAAAGGGTAAAATGGTAAAAACTAATCATGACAGACAATATATAAAGGGCTCTTGCTGTGCATAGTATCGTCATTGCAATAGTAGCAACCACTAGGAGATAACTACAGCACTACCATCACCATAACACTACAAGAGTAAGCACCAAGAAAGAAAGAACAGGAGTGAGAGAGAATTAAAGTAACACAAGAAAAAAGAAAAAAGAAAGAGAATCAGGAGGAGAAATAAAGAGTGTAGAATGACAAGTATGCACTAATAGGCTAATCTATTCTCTCTCTCTAAAAGCCTACCTTCTGTTGAGGATAAATGATTCATTTGGACATGAGCCATTCAGGCCCGTTCCCTCAAAATGGATAATTTCCACATGCGAGGTTACCCATGTTGAGGAAGTGGTTTTCTCATTGGTCTTAGCCCCGTAGCATAACTGAACATGACAAATTAACATTTTCCTTTTAATTTTATTATTTCTTGTAATTATTCATTTTTCTTGCCTTTGCAATTTCATTTATAACATATTTCTTATTGCTATATCGTTCTTTTTTCTTAAGGATTCTTTATTTATTTCATCTAACGGGAAGTGTATTGTCTTTATTATTGTCATACTGTACTTGTCTGTCATAATTCTTCGGTAACAGTTTCGCCTACTATGGACATGTGACCAAAGATTTAGCAAAAATGACATAGTTTGTGCACAAGTTGGCCTAAGGTTGGTTGTAATTGGACCGATCCCAACTCTCCTATCCAAAACACTTAGGCCTCAGTACAGCATAAAACAATCCAACCCAAAATCACAAAAGGCCCATTACAAGTCTTAATTAGTTCCACAAAATGATCAAATGAAAGAAGAAAGAAAAATAAAGGCCTTACTTGAAAAATACCTTGTTTTTCACTTTTTATGTTGGAAAAAGAATCAAATCAAAATCCTTTTCGGACTCCTAAAAAAAAAAAAAAGAAATCCTTTTCAGACTTATACTGGCCATAAATGTCGCCTTAATAACTGAAAGTTTCGTTGTATCAAATATCACATGAACACGTGGCAAACATAGAACTGATCACCTGTGTAAAAGTCTGCTCCGCAATGTATTGGATTCTTCCTCCAATACTACTCCAACCTTCTTGAACATTTACAGTATTATATATATTCCCAGAAAATAAAAAATAAAAAATAAAAATCTCTGTGAAATAATGAGCTAGGCTCAGCCAGTTAAACCCTTCACTCTCAAATCTCTATACAAAGCTAATTATTTCGGCCACCGAGTTTGAGTCCGAGATTTCTCCCGAGTTCACTCAGTCGGACTCACTTGCCAATCAAGTTAGTCTCTGCAAACGATTTGTGCTTCTTCTTCAATTATTATTTTTTATTTATATATATTTTGTGGCTTCTAGGGTTTTAATTCTCTGCAATTTATTTTTTAATTTTTTTGTTAATTTTTTTAGTTTTATTTTTATTATTATCTTTCAATTCTGGACTGATTTTGGTCTGATTCGGTGTATTATTATGCAAAATTGAGCTTGTTTGAGTTGAGGCACAGTTTGATTTGGGGAATTAGGGTTTAGGGTTTTGTGTATTCTGCTGCAATGTGCTTATTAATTGCATATATTTGAAGATTTTAGCAGTATTTTGAGAAATTATCGAATCTGAGGGATTTTGTATTCGAATGAGTTGGGGCACAACTTGATTAGGGAGATTAGGGTTTAGGGTTTTGTGGGTTTTGCTGCAATGCGCTTATTAGTGACCTTTATTTGAAGTTTTTAGCTGGATTTTATAAATTTTTTCATCTGAATGGAATTTTGTATACGAATGAAGTTTCTTAGAGTATAGATACTGCTTCAATGAAGAATTAGGGTTTTTAGGAGTTTTACGGGTTTTCTTCGAATGCTTTTATGTTCAAAAAATTTGCAGCAGTCACCAGTATGTTGAATTCTTTCTTTTTGTATTTGATGAGTGTTTTGTGAATAAGCTCATTGAAGTCTCTTAAGCTTGAATGAATTTTTACGCCATGTATTGGTTTTAAGTAGAATTTCCAAATTTTTGAATGATTCTTTGGGTTGTCTGTTTAATTTGGATTGTGTTTGATAGATATCTGGTGAAAATAGTATTTGCGAAGTTTTTTGTTTTAAGGGAATGAAGACCTTTGTTTGCATTAATGTGCTTTCAGATTGCCAATAAGCTCCAGCTCAACTGGCACCTCCTCTCCTTATAAATGCTAGGTGGAGGGTGAGGTCATGGGTTCAAAACCCATCAAGTGTATCTATAAATTACCAACTAAAAAAAAGCGTGCTTTCATTCTCTATTTACTCTCTCATTTTCATGTCTCTGAGGCAAATGTGTTCGTTGTTTTGTAAGTGAATGTTATATTTGAAGTGTTACTTGGGTGCTGACTCTTAAATGTCTACCTTGTTGGGAGTTTAGCCAATGAACCATCTCATGAGATCTTTAAAATTGAAATCCTCAAGATTAGAATTTGTTGGACCACTTGAATTGCAGTTTCTCTTCTCTTCGGCGTTCTCAACTTCTACTTCCTTCTTTACTTGAAAACGGATGTTGATTATAACTCCTGCTTGAAGTTTCTAAAAGGTAGCCCATATTTGTGATGCATTCCAAAATTTTTGTTTTTGATGACCTGGAACGTCGTCAAGGCAAGGCCCTTTAGATCCACCCCTGGAGATTAAACCCAGGATACCTGCAATCTCGTGCAAACCACAGGTATTGAGTAAGTGAGGGTGTGCTATGGGATTGGACCAGGGTACTCCAGCTGGAGTGGGATATGTCTGCTACCCTAACCAATTGGTCCACACACTCGTGGAACATTCTAAATTAAAAGTACTTGAGTCATTTTTTTATTGTTAAGTTACACATGAACTTAGCGGTTCTTGAAGCCATAACCTATATGGGTGGAGGAAGTGCTAGCTGAGCTGTAGCTCATTGGCACTCATGTCCATGTGAAAGGGAAAATTATATTGAATGTATATTTTGAACTTAGCTATGATATAATAGGTGAAAATATTGGATGATGTGATTTCTGTGTAACAATCTAGTGTGTTTGACATAAAAGAATCAAATGATAGCTAACAAACCCAGATAAAGAAATGGATTATTTTGGTTATGTAGTGTTGCTATATATGCTGAATATAGTCTCTCTTCCTTTTTCCCCAGCATCCTTGAAGCAAGTAGATATGAGTGAGAAAAAGAACCCCTTGGTATTCTTAGATGTCTCAGTTGATGGGGATCCTGTGGAAAGAATTGTGATTGAGGTAATAAGATACCACAGAGATCTCTTTTCTGCTTGATGTTTTTTTTCTTTTATTTAATTAAATGTACATTTAATTTTGAGATGAAGTTCCAATCCTTTATTTTGAATTGCGCAGCTTTTTGCTGATGTTGTTCCTAAGACAGCAGAGAATTTTCGGGCACTCTGTACAGGTATCATTGAGGTTTTCAAATTTTTATTATGATTTTAAGCACTCATTCCATGGTCATGTATGGAGGTGAACAATCCATTGTCAAAGTCTAATTAGTAGTTACCCATCTACTAGGGTTGTGCCCTAAAAGGTGTTTTGAGTAATATTTTGAATCTTGGTATTGTGCTGTTCTACTGTAGGAGAGAAGGGCATTGGAAAGTCTACTGGAAAACCCTTGCACTTCAAGGGATCATATTTTCATCGAATAATTAAAGGATTCATGGCCCAGGTATGTAATATTTCTTCTTTATAGAGCATCTTCGTCACAAAAATTACTTGCAATGATGCTTGTTCCTTGACATTTGGTGGTGAAGACTCCTTTTAGCAGTTTCAAGCTTATAGAGCTATCCAACTTATGGTTAATTTTAGGGTTGTTCATATGCCTGAATTCTTCATGTTAATGTCTCCCGATTACTCCTCTTTGAATGTGAGAACAAGCTTTCAGATGATGCTTATTGGTTATTCAACAGGAATAATAGAGAAATTGACCCATATGCAAGTTTTGATATGTTTTAAGAAATCACATTTTTTATGAAACAGAAGCATGGCTGGCTCCCCTTTCCCAGATTTTGCAATTTGCTGTGTCTACCTTGTCAGTGTCTAACTAATACACCATGTTTGTTTTTGTAAATGGTAGCACATAGTTTGCATTGAATCATTTGAATTAAAATTGCATAGAAATGAATGATGCTACCAGACTTGCGCGAATTAGAGCACGGTGATTCATCCATTCATCCTATCTCTGCAGTACATGGAATGTCATACATCATCATTTTTATTCTTTAACATACATCTGATCATACACAAATCTCCTGTCAAACATATATCTGATCATACACAAACTGTTCGTTCTGTTGTCCTTACAGGGTGGTGATTTTTCAAAGGGAGATGGTATGCTTTTCGTTCCCATGATTTATATCTTTTGATTGATGCAGATTCTTTGTTTAACTTCTATATTCATGCCCAGATTCATAACAAACAAACTTTACTTGGTTTGCAGGCACTGGTGGAGAAAGTATATATGGCGGAAAATTTGCTGGTAATCTTTGTGTTTGATTGCCTTTTGAGCATGTCTGATGTATTGGTTTCATGATTAATCATTCCAATTGGCATTCTATTTACAGATGAGAATTTTAGGCTGAAGCATGATGGAGCTGGTTTTCTCTCAATGGCAAATTGTGGTCCAAACACAAATGGGTCCCAGTTCTTTATAACCTTCAAGCGCCAACCCCATCTTGACGGGTATTTGACATATGCTTGTGTTACTTATTTTTTTGTGTCATATTTCCTTTTGCTTGTTACCACCTAAGCTTATTTCACCTGTTCGCTGCTGCAGTGCTGCTTTCCATTGTCCTGAGAAACTATGTTAGGATGATAATATACAATTGCCCCTGCTCTTCATTTTAAACTATTGGGATTTTTATTCTTGTAATAATAATATTTTCTCATGTAATTTGGGTAGGAAACATGTTGTTTTTGGAAAAGTTGTCAAGGGATTGGACCTTTTGAAGAAAATTGAGCAGCTGGCAACAACTGGAGGGAAACCTGCTGGACCTGTGAAAGTTGTAGATTGTGGTAAAACTAGTGAAAGTAATACTCAGGATGCAGTTGGGAAAGAGAAAGGTAATGCTAGGGTTGTCATGGTTTGGTTGCAAGGATTCTGTGATTCACTTTCTACTTTATCAAACAGCATATTGGGCTTTTATTCTATATGTATTGCTGTATGATATCGTTTTTTCTTTCAGGGAAAAAGAAAAAACCAGTGAAGGCTCCGTCTTCTACAGACAGTTCTGAATCTTCTGATGAGCAAATGAGAGGAAGACACAAAAAATCTTTGAAGGACAGAAGAAAAAAAAGAAAAAGGAGATACTCTTCATCTGATTCCTACAGCTCTGATACAGAATCTGATTCTTTTTCTTCAGATACTGATTCAGATTCATCAGTATCTGATTCAAGTTATTCTAGTGATGGAAGGCATAGGAAGAGGAGGTCTGCAAAAAGAGATAAGCACCAGCGTGGGAGGAAAAGGAAGGATGGGCGAAGAGAGAGAAAGAGAGGCCGCCGGGACAAACGATCAAAGCGCAAGTCTAAATGGTGTGGCTTATGCTTAATTACGTGCAGCCTTTCTTCTTAGTTTCCGTTGAATTGTCCTGATTGATGTTTCCATATATTCCTAATGGTCTTATTGGCAGGAGTTCGGAGAGTTCAAGTGATACGGATAGCGAGAGTACAAGCATTAGCAGCAGTTCTGATGATGAAAAGACGGTTTCTGCTCGGAAAACCGGTAACTCAAAACATGTCGAAAAAAGACCACCTAGAAATCTTGGTATCCCCCCACCTGTCCTTTTTCACATCTCATTTTTGGTTCATAATTTATGTATGTTTTTATCCATGCCATTTAGATTAATGTGATACTGCAAAATGTGAGTGAATTTCATCAACACACTTCCATTTACGTTGATGTTGCACAGCCTAAACTCCTGGGTCATTGTGATATTACAGATACAGGAAAAGAATCCTTAAACCCTCTATCAGTAAAAGAAAAAATTGTAGATCAACTGAAGGATCATGAGATCAGGACTACTGGGGAAAACTCCTCACATGAGGAAGGTGAACTATCTCCAAAGAATGATGATTTTTTAAACAATGGCCATGGAAAAAATGCTAGATCTGATAAACTTGCTAATCAGCAGTCCTATTCAGATGACTCAAATAGATCCAGGTTTTTCTTCATGATTGGCTCCATTTGTATTTATGTTATTTGTGTTTGACCATCACATGCATAATGGGTTCTTTACACTTCTGTAATTGCGCTGACAAAGTTTCTATGAATATTAAAAATTAACAGGAGTCTGACTCCCAAAAGAATGACCAGAAACAGCAGCAGTCTTAGCCCAAGTCAAAAAAGAATTCCTAGTAGAAGTCCTGCTAGGAAGTCTGGTGAGCAAAATCATGGAAGGTATTCAAAGGTTCCATTGGGTAGTCCTGCACGCAAAGCCCCTGAACCTTCTACTTCCAACCATGACAAAGGTGTGTCGAGAAACCCTTCTCCAGATGGTGCTTCAAAGCGTGTCAGAAAAGGGCGTGGCTTCAGTGACAAGTACTCATTTGCACGTCGATACCGTACTCCGTCTCCAGAGCGGTCACCTCGCAGTACCTATCGTTATGGGGGAAGAAATTTTTATGAAAGGAACCGTGATAGGTAATCTCAACTCAATGTCATTTAAGTTATGATGAACACTTCCATTATCTCTCAAGTTTAATTCTTTTTGTGTGTGTGTGTGTGAAGGTATCCAAGCTACAGAACTTATAATGAGCGCTCTCGTTACAGAAGTCCACAGGGAGGCAGAAGCCCACCAAGGTTCTCTCTCTCTTCCTCTCTCTCTCATGCATACTTTGTTATAGAAAGATCACATCCTATGGTTTTTTAGTTATTTCTGCATATTTTTTTGTGTGTTACGTACAAGGACATGTCTTTTCTTTGGGGTACCATTTTGTACGCTAATTGTATACTTAGGTAGTACCCCTTTTGGCAGTTTCAGTAATATTATTACTGATCAGTGAAGAATCTAAAAGCAACTTGAAGCTCTAATTGATGTTCTCTTCTTCTTAATTTTTTTGGCTCTCTGCTCTTTAGGTTGTAACGCACACATTTTCTTGTCAACCAAAAACACAGAAAATACAGGGAGTAAAATTTTTTTCCTCTACTTTTCTTTTACTCTTTCTGTCAATCAAATGGAGCCTTAAGGGTGTTTGGCAAACAAATACTAGTTGAACTTTACATAGGTTTACTTTTATATGCAATTTATCTAAACAACATAATAATCAAAGTTTTTCCTTTTTACAGAAAAAGTTTGTACTATTTTAAATGCAAAAGTAGCAAATTTACAACCAGTCCATATGTCTTGAAAGAGGAATAATTGTATATTTCTAGACACCAATTGGCATAAATAATTAAGCGGCCTGGCATAAAGAGTGTCCATGGATGAATTTTAGCTCACACCAGTGTTCCCATTGCACCAATAGCAAGCAAGAATATTTACGATCAAAGTGAAAAAGCCATTTATTTATAATTGTTTGGTTCCTTAATCCTGTAGATTATGCTATTTTGTTCCCAGCAGACTGAGGTTAATCTATGTTTCCTTTATCATGTAGATACCATAGTAGAAGAAGTCGAAGTAGGAGCATTTCTCGCAGTCCAGGTGGTTATCGTGGCCGTAACAGGGACCATAGCCGGAGCCAGAGTCCAACACGCAGTCCAAGTCCACAAGATACACGACCACCTATAAGTGAGAGATTGAAATCTCGTCTTGGTCCTCGAATTGATGATCAGCAGTCTCCAGCCAGGGGAAGGTTGAGGTCCAGGTCCAGGAGTCATGGCTCCTCACAGTCCAGATCTCCAGATGCTTCACCACAAAAACATCGTGACAGAAAGATCTCTGCATCTCCTGGCAGGTCTAGATCAAGCTCAAGCTCCCCGTCTGGACAAAGAGGGTTGGTTTCCTACGGAGATGCCAGTCCTGATTCAGGGACAAGATAACCTGTTGTGGCATCTAATCTGAGTTTGGAATTCTGGTTCTGGGACAAGGTCATGGAGTAATTTCAAGGATCTAATCTGAGTAAACCTATCTCCTTAGTGTACGGAATTGATTGAAGGGAATGAGAGAAACTATTCCTTTCAATTTATCCTTTTTTTTTTTTTTGGGTTGGTGCTGAATTGTAATTGAAATTAAGCTCGCCTGGTCATATTTTTGCTCCTTATCAATTTCAATTACATGTTGGAAAACTTGGCTGAAAACTGGAAGAACTCAACTGATATGTGAAACTTTGTCCAAAGTATAGATGTTTGCTCATGCTTTGCAAAGTTTTTGGTTATTTGGTCAAGCTCAGACGTAATCGAGAGAGTAGGGACCTTTAAAATATTTAGGGCCCTTGGACAGTAATGCTGATTTACGTCTAGGTGTCAAAAATGTGTCCTCTCCATTTTTAAAACAAATATCATATAAGTAGAGTTTGGCTGCTGTAAACATTGCATGTCTCATCGAAGTCTATTATCTCGTTTTTAAATTTTCATGAATCTAAAAGTTGAGTTTGGCACGAGTCTTGTGTATTGAATGGAAGCTTTGCGCTTAAAACTATACATGATGTTGTGGGTTCCTGTGAATTTAATCGGTGAGATTTTTGTCATTGGATTAAAAGACCTAGGTTCTAATGTGAGATTTTTGTCATTGGATTAAAAGACCTAGGTTCTAATTTTGCCGATATAAATTACAAAATTTATTGGTATTTTGATTTAGTGATAAACAGGAAATCATCCTAGATTATGCATATATATATATATATATATATATGCACCTAGTGTAACTCTTATAAATTTTCATATTTTTTATACCATAGATTTCTAAAAAATCTAACGGTTAAAAAAAATCATTAAATGCTATTATTTTTCACTTTATTACCTAATTAACACTAGCATTTTCTCTCTCTTTCTCTCTCTCTCCTTATTTATTGCTTTCTACCATATAATATTTTATTCAACACAATCTAATAATATATGAGATAGGTTTAAGTTACACATGATGTAACTCTTTAGAGTTACACCTTTTTTAAACTATTGGATCTTAAGTAGATTCAACGGTTAAAAAAAACCTCTTATTAATGCTAATATTCTAATTGATCTCATTTATTACCCCTTATTTAATACATTCCATACTTGTTTTTAAACCCAAAAAAAATTTATATGTTGTCTCTCCGTTGCAAGTCTCTCACTCTCTCTCTTTGCACGGCTCTTCCTCTATCTCCTCCATGGCCAGGTCACTGGCAGCAATACAAAATAAAAAGATAGCCTGGCATAATTTTGTTTTTTTGTTTTTGTTTTTGTTTTTTTCTACTAAGAACCTTAGCTATTACTAGCAGTGCAGCCATAATTTTGGTTACAATTACTCATTTGCTTTTGCTTTAATTTATGCATTCCTTTTGGCACCTCACTTAAACTACTTCCACTAATTTCAAGATAAAACAAGTTCTCAAGATTCACCGTGTTTTCTGGCTATTTAGTAAGAGAATGACAATTTGACAATATCAATGATTGTAAATTGTAGAGCTCACAGACCGATTCAGGTAATCTCTTAATTGCAGTGTGAGAGAGATCAATGTACCGTAAAGGCTTCAAATTGCCAATTGAATCAGGTATCTCAGTGATATGGTAATGAGATAAAGATAGCACTTGTAAAAATTGTAGTATGGACAACAAATTCTGCAGTACATTATCACATAAATGATGTGATTCATGATCAAGTGCCAAAAAAGTTCTTAAAAACTTGGTTCTATCAATGGCCTCAAATATCACCGAATTTTCCTATTTGCCTCCGACAAGCGACAAATACCTAGTATTTAAAGGGATATGAGAAGGATGATTGTCCTCCAATCTGAAACAATACCTCGTAGACACATGAGCAGCCAAGTTATTCATACGCATCAGGAAACTTGACTCATTGCCACTTGATTCTTGAAAAAAAGACTTCAATTCATCAAAGCTCTTAACAGCGTCTTCCATCAAACCGTAGTGTTCGTGCCGTTCCAGAAAACCTTCTGCTATCCATAAGAGGAGTGACTTATCTTTCACAAATTCATAATCTTGGGGAGATATAGAACAATATGCGAGGCAAATGAGTAATTGTAACCAAAATTATGGCTGCACTGCTACTAATAGCTATGGTTCTTAGTAGAAAAAAAAAAAAAAAAAAAATTATGGCAGGCTGTCTTTTTATTTTGTATTGCTGCCAGTAACATGGCCATGGAGGAGATAGAGGAAGAGCCGTGCAAAGAGAAAGAGGGAGAGACTTACAGTGGAGAGAGGGCATATGAATTTTTTTGGGTTTAAGAACAAGTATGGAATGTATTAAATAAGGAATAATAAATGAGATCAATTAGAATATTAGCATTAATGTAGGTCTTTTTTCTACTGTTAGATCTACTTAAATCCAATAGTTTAAAAAAAGTATAACTCTTTTTAGAGTTACATCTCTCTCTCTCTCTCTCTTTCTCTCTCTCTCTCTCTCTCTCTATATATATATATATATATATATAAAATACTGCTGGGAGAAACAAGAAAAATGCACAGCAAGTAGGAAAAAGACCTCATTCTTTTGGAATTACTTTGAACAAGTCTTTCATGCCCTGATTTTAGGATTAAATTCCATTTTCAACTAAATACTACTACTTCTAGATCTACACAAGCCAAACGTTGTGGCTATCCACGATTCAATCTATCATGCAACAACCAAGGGCAAACAATTCTCACTCTCCCTTATTCAGGGGACTTCGCTAGCTGTGGATTATATCGACTACTTTGACCAACTTCACTACTATGGGCTCTCCTTTCTACTACTCATTAGAGACATCGAGTATTATGACTTCTACAACTGCTCCAACGTCAGGAGACTCAAGACTGGTGAATTTGGTTTGGTTCCTTGCCTTAGCGGCCATGACTTTAAGGTCTTCATGGTGAATTTGAAAGTCATTTGCTGACTTTTGTTTTGTGTAGTCTTGTGAAATCAATGAAAATGAGATTATTTTTCAATTTTTTTTGGTTAGATTGTGTTGAAGAAAATATTATTTGATGGAAAGCAATAAATAAGGAGAGAGAGAATAATGGTGTTTTTTTAACCGTTAAATCTCTTAGAAATCTATCGGGTAAAAAATGTGTAAGTTTATAAGAGTTACACCAGGTGTAACTTATGCCGATCTCAAATATATATATATATATATATATATCATGTCACATCATTTAGAATATTATTTCACTATAAAATTAATAATAATTTCATTTGAATGATGTGGCTTTATTCATGTTTAGATTTGTGAATTACATCATTTCTTTGGATAAAATGAATTATTTCTATTTAGGAAATGGAGATGATCAATTATTCAATCATCATCTTCAACATCACGTACTTTTATTGATTATTGATCACAATAACGTTCCAACCTTAGAAATTTTTTTATCTTTTTGTGTGCGTGGGGGGGGGGGGGGAGGTGTTTGTGGGGAGGGAGGGGAAATGGATATCTAAATACTTTCCCACATTTCATTGGGGGGTCAATTGAACATGGAACCAATAATAATAAGTTGGGAAATCACATTTTATGAAACTATGATCAAGCAAACAATAGTTGAAATAAAATTTTCATGCCTAAAGTTTGGCCAAGTTTAATTTCAATCCCCAAAATTTTTAAAAATTTCAATGTTATTATTTTAAAATATAGAAAGTAACATTTATTTTAGACCGCCTAATTTTTAACCGAATGTTTTCATTTCAATAATTAACCCTTTGTCTCAAAAAAAGTGTGTGTGTGTGTGTGTTTCTCAAGAAAAAAAAAAAAAAAAAAATCCTTTATTTGGAATTGACTTGTAATAAATTGGTGTAGATGTATGTTTGAGTGGTGATACCGTGATACTAATGACGTTATAATTTTATTTCATAATACCTGAATACTCATTTGAGTAGCTATATAATGGGTAGGACAGATTAGAATGCAAATCAGCATGGAAAAAAATGAAAGAAGAGAGTGAATACTTCATCACCAAAGCATTGCATTTTCAAGTTAGTGGTTACTCGGAAAACAGTGAATAACACATAGATACTCAAAACTACAGAAGACTAGTAGACTCTAGTGCAAACTTATCTTCAAGAGCATCAACAGAAACATGAAAAGGGCTATTAAGGTGCTGACTTGTTTTCAAATGAGGGAAGAAAATGTACTCATATGGATAGAGCATTGCAATCAGGTGCAGGAGCCAAGAAATTCCCTCTCAGATTGGTTGACCTTTGGGCACGATTTGATCTTTGATCCACATGTAAATTGGAACAAGAACATAGTATGCTGATGCCAGGACACCCAAAATGAAGCGTCGGAGGAACACGAGTGGATGTACGGGCTTTCTAACATCCTCTTCTATCGGACCAAGCTGCACCAAAATGCACTAAGTCATAAATCTCAAGAGATAATGAGGGAAAAACAAGGAAAGATGCAGTCAGTAGTAGGGTAATCAGATATTTTTGTAAAGCAATATTTATATAATGACACGACTATTATTTTAGACCCCCTCCAATGCAATAAATACCATTCTAAAGTAGTCCAACAGCGTGGAATTTTGTAGTCACCATTCTACAACTATTATTAATGAAGGAAGATTGAAAGTAAAACTAAGATCCAAAAACTTTTGAGTGAGCTGCATGAACCCTCTTTGGCCATTCAGCAAAATCTGAATGGTTGCAGGTCTTAAATAAAACAAAAGGTATTTGTTTAAATTATAATTGCGATAAATGGGATAAATTTGAATATCTAAATTAATTTTCTTTAAATATTTAGTTGTGTCATGACTTCAGATCAGCCCTGAAATTGTTTCAATATTAGTGCATGTGGTGGTGGAAATAGAAAAGAAGAGAATGGCACTGAAACCCTGATGGTAAAGAATGTCTATGTGGTTTGTTTGTTAAATCCTCCCTCATACATGGAACTGCTTTCAAGAATTCCAATAAAATTTCAAATCAGTACTAAAATAATTGGGTTCTATGGCATATTCACTGCCATGACCAAACTAATTCAATTACAAGCTTCAACCCATCAAATACAATCACCACCTTAAGAAGAGTGCAGAACCTACAACCAACCAAGCAAAGATTCTGATGAGGTACAAACAAAAGTTCACTTGAAAGGTATGGAAATCAGTGCTTTGGTTTAATAATTCTTATTGATTTTTTTTTCTCTGATCATTCTTATTGACATTTTTCTCTGAACATCTGTTTAACTATTCGAGCCAAACTTGTGAATCATAAAGTCCAACCTATTTTTTTCCTTAATAAAACCAAACTTCATCAAGATGAAACAAAAATATAATATAAAATAGCACAAGTGAGTGAAAATTTGTAATAAACTACAGATGTATGCTTTGCTTCATGCCATTCTTTCTAGTGTAGCACACTCTTCTAAATTTTCCATTTCATTATATTACTAGTGTATTATACTCTTTATTAATGATATTTTTAATTTATATTACTACCATAGTTAGCATTGTTAGCAATGTCATTCTTTTTTATGCTGATTTATTGTGGTTACACAACTTTTCCACATGTTCTCTATTTTCCTTTGTCTCTCTGTCACAAACACAAACAACATCTCTTACAGAATACATTAAGTTTGTAGAGTGAGTAAAGAATTCTCGAATTTCAATTTAAAAGATTCACAACTATATCTGAGACAATTGATATATGGTTTAACTCTGAGTAAACAATTGCCCAAAACAAGTCAAAGTAGATGAGTGTTAAATAACCATTTGTCCCAAAAGTTTAAATATTATTCTAACACTCCCCCTCATATTCGAGCCCAAGCTCTCCCTTAGTAATTGGGACCCAACTATAGGGTTCAAAATTAGAACCACATGCTCTAACCATTATAAGTTACCTGTCCAAAAAGCTAAAGCTGATAGTACATGATAAATCTAATCACTTGACCATTATCATAACAATAAGCAAACTATCACAATAACAATAACATGAACAATACTTAAACACAGAGCCTGGATATGCTAGAGAATTCACTTTAAGCCAATGCATCAAGAGAGCAACCAACACATGTTGTCCACACACACAATACTTTTAACAGACTTGATAAGATTAAGCTTTCAAATGCATTAAAATTGAATCATAAAATGTCACGGGAAGGGTGCAAACAGAATAACACTCTGTTAAGCTTTCTAAAAATCTCACCAATTGTATCCATTCGTGTGTCAGCCTTAATTTAAAATGAAGTTACAAACTGGTCATAAATTTGAGGTGAAAAACTCACAAATTGGAGGTATGAGATAGCATATACACTGCACCAAATGTCTTTTAACAAAGCAACATAATACAGTGTATTATAAAGAACAATTACCTGCAAAGGAGAATCACCAGATGCAGGTTTGACACCAGTCACAGAACAGCCCATGATCAGTCCATGGCGACGTACTCCACGATACCATTTTGGGCCAATCCTTTTCAGCTGGACATCTTTAAATCCAGCCTTTTCAAACCACTCAATGTACTCTTCCTCCTTAGGGAAAAGCATCCAGACATCTGCAAAGAAGCGAGACAACCAAAATGTTGGATAAACAGGGCCAATTACGCAGGCTTTTCCTCCAAGTTTTAACACCCTGTATGCTTCCTTGATGCCACGCTGCGGGTCTGGCCAGTACTCAATGCTGAGAAATGCAACCATAAAACCCACATAAGAAATCAACTTAAAAAAGTAAAAAGAAAAAAAAATCCATGAGATACACTACTGAAAAGGTTAATGATTCCTCTCTCCCAGATCAGCAAAAATTTCTATCATTGTTACAATCTGTACATTGAATTACCAAAATCTACATATAGACTCCTACAAGACCCTTCTGGTTGAAGGGGTTGGAGGAAAATGGGCCTAGTACACAAGAATAGTATTTGATATTCCATATCACTCTACGTACATAATGTTTCTATCATTTATTCATTCATATGCCAACACAGACCCTATACAAAGTATCAACCTTCTTCTACTTGGAGGTTAGTGGTGTGTTTTGCTACCCAAGATCAAAGGTTCAGATGTTACTCAAGGAAATAGGAGAGAAAATCCTATACATAAATGCATCTATCTACATGTATCAATTGGGTAAACACATATTCAAACAGGATTTTGGAAAACTCATTATCAAAGTGAAGAAAGCATATTTCAAACGGATTAATAGATATTCAATCTAATTTTTTTGAACTCAAAAATCTAGGTCAAGCTCAATCCTGAGCAGAATCTTAATTCACATCTTACTGGCAATAGTTATATCTTTACCTAAAGACAACACATAAATCTCACAAACAAAGCCAAGTCACCAATAAAGTACCATCCACAACCAAGACTTCTCCAATTACAAAAATCATGATGTGGTTAAGAATTAAAATTATGGACAAAATTGAATCAAAATATACACAATAGGATACAGTATAAAGAAAAGGTAGAGTAAGACCAAATAAAAAGATTGCACAATATACCTTCCTGCAGATACATATCTATCTGCATAATCAGTTTTGAAAGGGAGATTCTCCGCGTCGCCTTCAATAATTTTGCACTCCTTCAAGGGTTCCTTCTGCTTAGCCTTAGCAAGCTGATGAGGTGACTGATCCAAAATTGTAACATTCTTGGCATCCACATGCTTAACTATCCCCAAAGTGGTAAACCCGGTTCCACCACCAACATCTACTACTAACATATTGCGGTCACTGAGATCAGCAGGCTCAAGTGCATCATCCCTCATGTCCTCAGTCCAATGCCCAGGATTTATAACATGGTCATACACAATTGAGAGGAACCTATAGAACCAAAATGCCTCTTGCTTGTGCTGTATGAACCTAGGCTGTGAAGCTGGCCTTGAACTTGATACACTACACATGGGCACCATGGTTCTAGCCTTGGAAATCCTAGTACTAGACACCAAACCCAGCTTGGGAAAATGCCTCCCTTGAAAATCTGAACCCTTAAAACCTAACCCATTTGGGGTTATTCCTCTTATAAGTCCTAGGCTTTCAGCTCCACTTAGCATAGCAGAAGCCATGGATATGTCAAACACAGAAAACCCACAAAGGAAAGCTAGTGAATTTGAGTTGGGTTCAGTGACCCAAATGCAAAAATCTAAGCAAGTTTCGATTTTTGTTGGTTACTCTGTGAGAATCATATGGATTTTTCACTAAAAGATTGTGTTTTTAAACTACAAGAATGCAAGAAAGAAACTCATAGTACCCAGAAAAAGACGAAGAGCTTAGCTTAGCAATTCAGTGATTGTGTGGAGAGAACAAGCTCAGTAGGTGGTGGTCCAGTGACTACAAACAAAATTTATGCGGTTGGTTTGCTATGGCCCAGTGGGGCAACCTTGCGGTGCTGTGGCTGTACTTCCACGATGAAAATGAAAGTGGCATTGTCTTTTTTTAGTAAATATTTTACACAGTCTTAGTTCGGAAATTTTCTGAATAAGATGAAAGCTTCTGGAGTCTGGACTCCTGATTATAATTGCAAAGGAGGTTATTATTATTATTAGCAGAATGTTAACAAGCATCAGAGGGTGCTTGTTAAGGTTCTCCAAAATGGGTCCAACACAAATAAAAAAATTGAAAAAATTATTGTGTATTTTCGAAGTATCATAAATGTGTATTCCTTCCTCTCACGTAAATGGTAGGTCCTACTAATTAAATTCATGATAGGACTCACCATTCATGTGAGAGGAAGGAGTACGCATTTTTGGTACTCCGGGAGTACCTAATAATTTTCCAAAAAATTGAGTTAATGAGAGAAAATGCATGATATGACATGTAAAAAAATTTTGGACAAATTTGCCCTCTTAATATGGGACACGGTTCGCATGGCTGAGGGTTTTTTTTTTCTTTGGACAAAATTGTCTTCTTAACACATTTTCCTCTCTTTCATTTTTTATTTCCCACCAAATCTTATTTTACCAATATTTTACTATTCACTTTCTTTCACTTTACCAATATTTTACCATCTACTATTTCTTTCACTTTACCAATATCAAACAAAATTTCTTCCCTTTACCAATATCAAAGAGAAGAAGAGATGAAGAAATGTCAATAAAAGATTGAGGAATAATTAAACAATGTACCATTATTGTATTTTATTTGATTCATAGTTATTTTTTAAAAATAGGTTAAAATGAATATGTTGTTAATTTTTATTTTTGATACATGTATATTGTAGTACTAATGGAAGGGGATATAGTTGCAAAAGATTGCTGTGACTTAAATGAACCACTTCATAAAGGTATTATAATTTTATTTTATTTATGACTTACATTTCATTTATCATAGAATATTTTTAAATTCTTGTTTTTATATAGCACCAAAATTAATATGATGTTAATTTTTATTTCTAATACATGTATTATAGCATCAATGGTGCTAGTGGCCTTTGCAAGCATGTTGGCCATAACATCTCAACATGTCCGGAGAAAGATAATTGTACTTCCTCAAATGGTGCCCAAAAAAGAAAAAAATGTACTTCAAGTGAAATTGGATTGAATCCAATATTTTCTTTGAAATGTTAGGCATAAACTCTTGAGCTTGTAAAAGAAAAAAAAATTATGACAATATTGTGTTTGTTAATTTTGAAAATATTATCATTTTCAATATTATGAAAGGTGCTAGTGAATATTCACATTATCATTTTCAATATTATGTCATTGTACTAAAACACTTCTTTCTACCTTTTTTTTATAATGAATTTAATTAAATTTGATTCTCAAAAAAAAAATTTACTTAAATTTTTATAAGGGGTTAATTAAATACTAATTTAAATTAAATATTCTTGAAGAAATTTAAATCATGCTTAAATTGACCATTTATAAGGGATTCAAACCTAAACTCTAATCCATGCTGATATTACATTGTTAGTCCCTAATATTTATCAACCAATGCTTTAGTCCCTAAAGTATCACGTGAATGTTATTGGTCTTTAAAGTATCAACTTTGACAACTTAATGTATTTGTTATTGTTTTAACTTTCTTTTTTGGTGTACCCATATCATAAACAATTCAATCAACCTAGATCGGGCTACTAAGCCTAAGCCTAAGCCAACTACCAAACTACCACAAACTATTTTATTAGTGCTTCAAAGTTAGTAAGATATCATATAGCTCTATCCTAACTCTGTATAAAAAAAAGAATAAATAATAAAATTATATAATTTTTTAAAAATATATATTAAATATAGGTGGATTGGGTTAGGCAAATTTACTGACTCACCAACCTCTAAAACTTGACCCAAACTAATAGGTTATGTTGAATTAGATCAGTTTTGGTGGATCGACAACTTGGTTGACACCCCTAGCCTCTTATAGTAAAATAAATAAAGGGTAAAGAGTTGAAAAGAAAATTTAAAATTTGAGTTTCCTCTAATGTGCTTGTGAATTTATGTTCTCTTATCCTTCCTTACTTGTTTGAGTTTCCTCTAATGTGCTACATGCTCTTAATACACATGCCAAATTTTGTATTAATCAAATATTATTAACTATATGATCTATAAGCCTATATTTTATTATGCATAATCTTTTTTTTCAAGAAATAAAGTGCATATATTATGCATAATTTTAAACAACAAAAATTTGGAATTTAAAAAATTTATTAATGACATAACTATTAATCTTTAATTTTCTAAAAATTTTGTAAACATGAAAGATATAAGAAAAAGATGTAATCCAGTGATGGATATGTCAAAATTTACCTCTAATAAAAAAATATTACAACCAATTTTGTAATCTAAAGCCACAACCAATTTCGTAGCTAAACATTGTCCTATAATAAAATGTGACAATATTTTCACAATATTTTTTAGTTTTAGTCGTGGTCAATCTTAATATAATATTTTATTATTTTATTTTATTTTTACATATGAAAGATTTGACAACTTAACTGTTGTGAAAATTTTGTAAAAATTTTTTGTGTTATAATACAATTTGTAATTTTTATTTGGTAAAATTCCTTCCACACGTATCCCATCAAGCCACTTTTTACACTAATTTATTTATTTTTACTTTTCTTTTTTTATCAACCACACGTATCCCATCAGTCCATCACCCTTACACTTATCTTCTCATCTTTTAAAATTTTTGTGTTCTCTCATTTGAAACTCTTGGCTCAACTTCCTTCCTTGTCTTCTATTTTTTTTTTCACAGCTTTCTTTTCTAATTTAGTTCGTCTCCTCCTTGATTTCCCCTCCATCAACCCAGTTCGTCTCCTTCAAAAAAAATTTATGTTCTCCCATATGTTCTTATGGGTTTTTTTTTTTTTTTTTGGATGTATTGATGGTTGTTTTTCTGTGAGATGGGGTTATTTATTTATTTTTTGGATCTACTGATCTTTTGTTGTTTCCTGAGGATTGTGATTTTATTTTATTTTTTATATATTTTTTTATGTTAGTTGTTTTCTACGAGAGGGATTGTGATTTCAGTTTTTTCTTTTCCGTAAGATGTTTGGTGTTGTTTTCCTGTGAAAGGAGCATGAGTTTTCAAATTTTCCTGTGTGAGATGCTTGATTAGGCTTGAGTTGGTGAGAGACGTGGAAAGGGTATTTTGGTCTCTTTATTCATTTTTCTTTTTTCCTATAAAGCTGACCCACATCTGATAAAAAGTCTTATAAAGTTGTGTAAAATACTGCAAAAGGCCGGGCATTAATGGGCACCCTAAGGGGCCCGTTAACAGGACCCTTATTATTATTATTATTATTAGCCGCTAACTGTGTGATGTACAAAAAATTTATTGAAAATAAAATTTAATGAATGCAAAGCAATTATTGGAAATATCATTTAAATTAAATGAAAAATATTAGTGAATGTTGTGATTCTTAGCTATTTGTATTACATCTAGAGTTTCATATCTAAGTTACTACAATACTACTTGTAGCAACTGAAACTCACAACATAAGTATAATATATGAGGTCAAAACTTATTTTATCTTCAAGCTCCCCTTAGCCTTACAGGGTCCCTAACAAAATAAAAAGAAAAAATAAATAACATTACAACATTGTAGCTGATTAATATACAAATAAACTACCAATTTAACATGTTAAATCACTATTAGTTATTTAGATAGCAAAAATTAACAAAATTAAAGTTGTTACCCATTTAACCTAAAACTTTTCATATTTTAAAGTTGTCAAACACCTATTAACAAATAATTATTGATATAAAATATTCAGTAATTACTTCAATATCGCAAATTGTTCATGCTGTGAAAAATTTAAGAAAATAACATGGTATCTTAAACTCTTTCTTGTATGGATCCTACAAAACTATATATATATATATATATATATATATATATAAAACGATGGAGACAGAACATGCCATTAAAGAGACAACCAATTACGATAGTATTGGAGGCAAAGTAAAAGATTAAAAAAATTGAAGAAGCAAACGGTTTGGCTAGCATACCAGCTAGTTAATTTATATCAAAAGACATAAAAATCTTATGATTAAATAAAATCCATAAGTAAATAAATACATGTGGTACAATCAGATAAATAAAAGGTTTGTCAAGATGATTGAGTTTGGCAATGAAGAAGACGCTGTAGCTATTGATAAGGGTAATCTCTATCTTAAACTTATGATAATGACGAAGACGTTGCAACAACTACTAATTATGCAAATCTATCACAATCTTATTTTGATTCAACTACAACAAAAATGACGATAATTACCATAAAAAGATTATATCAAAAAACAGTCTTTTATGATATAGCCAAGAGAATAATCAAAGCTAATAAAAGGAATTTTAAATCGATTTCAATGATGGAGGGATTCACTTAAATGAGGAGACCAAGAAAAAAGAAGAAGTATCATGTCCTGAGTATAGTATTTAATTTTAAACTCTATAATTCAATTTCATAGCTACTAAAATACCTTAGCAAATTGAATTTATGCAGGCACGGATTATTTTATTCAATTGAATTTCTGCAGCCATGGATACTACTAAAAAATTATCATTCAATTTTCTAACTATTAAAACTCTATCACACCAATACTAC
This sequence comes from Castanopsis chinensis, assembly GCA_032878915.1. Lineage (NCBI taxonomy): Eukaryota > Viridiplantae > Streptophyta > Magnoliopsida > Fagales > Fagaceae > Castanopsis > Castanopsis chinensis. Next base: position 11,544,647 of record JAVQMG010000101.1, read on the forward strand.
TAAAATTCTATCACACAGATTACACAATATAAACCAATAATATTACCACCTCAAATATTAAAAAAAAAAAAAAACCAAATAAATTTTAAACATAAAAATAAACAATCATATATCAGTACAAATACCCAACCTAAATACATAAAAACTCATATATGACCCACAACATAAAAGAGATAGTAACCAAATTAAAAAAGAAAAGAAAAGTAAAAAATAGCAATAAAAAAGAACAACACTATTAATCTAATCACTACAAGAAATCTGGGTTTAGGCGACGTTTTTAAAACGTCGCTAAAAACCCAAAAAACGTCGCTATAGACACAAATGGTCTACAGCGACGTTTTCTTTTGCGACGTTCAAAAACGTCGCTATAGAGCAGTCGCTATAGGTTTATTGCGACGTTTCAAAAAACGTCGCTATATGTGACTCTTTAGTGGCGTTCAAAAACCTTTAGTGACGTTTTTTAAAACGTCACTAAATAATATAACATTTTTGTATATAATTTTAAAAAATACATTTAGCGACGTTTTTAAAACGCCGCAAATAATCTCACTAATTAAAAAAAAAAAAATCAAAACTAAAGCAATCATATACACAAATGTTGAATAATGATAACACATTAAAGATATCATTTTTAAGCAAAAATCTTCATCTAATGGAAGAATCTCCTTGTAGACATTAGTGGGCAGTGATATCTTTTTAAAAAAATAATCTCAAGTTAGCTAAACCACAAAACCAATAACAAAAAAATAAATAAATAATTTGAAATATACAAACTATAGAAAAATTAAGTAGAAATAAAAAAAAAATACAAGATTTACAAACTTGTACATAAACTTACAATCGTTCAGCCCCTGATCCTCAGGTCCTTGCTCACAAAGCCAAATCTGTAAGAGTTTTCTATACCAATCTCCAACCAAAACAAAAAAAAAATAGCACAAATTAGCACAAAAACTCCATGACCCATTAAAAAAATCAAATCAAAGCAAACCCATAAGCTAAAAACAAAGGCTTACACTCTAAAAAAACTTGAACAACAATAACTTTCCAACCAAAACAAAAAAAGAGCAAAAATTAGCACAAAAACTCCATGACCCATTAAAGAAAAACCAAATCAAAGTAAACTCATAAGCCAAAAATAAAGACTTACACTCTAAAGAAACGGTGGGTCAGTAGTGGCTTGGGGTTGCTGTAGCGGTGGCTAGGGGTGGCAAGGGAGGAGAGAAGATCTGTGGCTGCTTTAGAGTGGGAGAGGAAAGACTAGAACTGAGAGAGTGGGACACGAAGTGAACAAAAGAAAAACAAAGTGCAGGAAAAAAAAAACAAACGAAGAGAAGTGGGAGTGTGGGACACGGTGAACAAAAGAAAAGAAAGAAAGACAAAGTGAAAAGAAATACAAAAAATAAAAAGAGGGAAAAAAGTGTGGGAAATGAAATGTTGGCAAAAGTTTGAGTTGAAAAGTCAAAAGTGGGGGGCAAAAGCTTTTTCTTTGGCTGGCAAATTTGTGCGGAAAAGTCAAAAATGGGGGCAAGAGTTTTCTTCTTTTGCACTTTCCTGGAAGTGGTCTTTAATACCTATAGCGACGTTTTATTAAAACGTCGCTATAAACCAAAAAAATGTTGCTAAAACTATACTTATTGCGACGTTTTCAAAAACGTCGCTATTGTTTTGAGTTATAGTGACGTTTTTTAGAAAACGTCGCTAATCACTCACTCTTTAGTGGCGTTTTTCAAAAACGTCACAGTATACCACTTATAGCAGCGAATTTAAAAACGTCGCTAAAAAAAACGCTGCCTAAACCCAGATTTCTTGTAGTGAATCTTTACATTGAACTATTATGTAGGCAGCCACAAGAATAGAGGTCAAGAGCAACTGAGATTTAGAGATGCCTAAATTGAATCATCCATCTTTTCAGTATTAATATAGTGTGAGGAGAGGAAGAGATGAAGGAGTTAGAAAGCCAAAGTCTGGCATTAGGAAGTTGAAGGGTTGCCGATTGAGATTGTAACCGTAGAATACAAAGGGTTGTTATTTAAAATTGTAACCGTGGAACACAAAAGGTTGCCATCTAAAATTAAAACCGTAGAACACAAAAGGTTGAGAATTATTTTCTTTTTATTAGTATTTTTAAATTTAAGAAAATGAATTTTAAATTGTAGGACAAATTTAGGAAAAATAATGGTAATGACATGGCAGTAAATTTAGGAAAAATAATGGTAATGACATGGCAGTTGATGTGGCTTATCTTGAGCGTAGCAACATTAAATGCTATACTTCAGCTTTTAGTAATATATAAATTTGATAAAAAGTTTATAGTTTTTAATGAGAGGGAATATTGAAAGATCATTATCTCATACGAATTTAAATAAAAGAAGTCAAGGGATAGTTTTTTTTAACTTATTTTAAAGTTATTGTCAAACTTGAAAACGAGATAGCTTTCTTAAAATGTTATTTTTTAAAAAGTGATATTGTTAATATGAAAACAATCTACACTTTTCATTTATAATAACATATCTCGTCATGTTACACTTTAATCAATACATGTGATTTTGGCTAATTAGTTATCTTTAGTGAGTTTTATAAACAAATAGCTATCCTTTTGAAATATTTACGGCGGTAGCTTTGTTACGGGACTTATGTTACTAAAATTGAGTTTTCTATAGAACTCGACATTTATAAAATTAAATTCTCACCAATCATGGTTGCCAAGTGAAACTCAACATTAGTAAAATTAAGCACTGCTTCAAGGAAGCTAGCAAATGCGTTGCTTATTGGTGATGAAGGAGCTTTACTACAAGAGGATTTTGTTGTTTTCCCTAATCCACTTGTGGACATTGGCTTGTTTATGAAGTTTTGGGCATGTATTATCACAAGCCTCGGCCTATTACTATTGAGAAAGTTTTAGAGATACAAAAAACTAACACATGTTGATATATTAGATTGTTAGAGCATTCTTATCAAACATTGTAAAAAATTTAGCATTTACCCTCTCAAAACCTATATTTATAACATATAACATACCACTTTACAATACAACTTATATCAAAACTTCTATTTTTTTTACAATTTCATTTAAATATTGTTTCTTTATTATTTTTCACTAATTTTTTATTTTCCCTCTCTCTCCTCTGTCTCTCTCTTTCTCACAGCACCACCGCACTGCACCACACCACCAAAAACCCACCACAACCACCACTAATAAAAAAAGAAAAAGAAAATCACAGCAGCAAAAAACTTTCACATCCACATCCACATCCACCCACAACCACCACATCCACTCACCACCACCAACCACAACAGGAAAAAAAAAAAAAAAAAAACCTCCACCGGTGAGGGCGATTGGAACCCACAATCTGCAAATCACTACCACCACATCCACTCACCACCACCAACCACAGCAGAAAAAGAAAAAAAAAAAAAAAAAAAAAAAAACTCCACCGGTGAGGACGAATCAGAACCCATATCTAGCAAATCACAACCACCAACAATAGAAGAAAAAGAAAAAAAAAAAATCCACTGGTAAGGGCAAATCGGAACCCATGTCCAGCAAATCACAACCACCAACCACAGAAGAAAAAAAAAAAAAAAAAACTCCACCGGTGAGGGTGAATCAAAACCCACACTAGTGAATCATAACCACCACGTTGTGAGATCGAGCGTAGAGAGATCAGTGACATTGCAGAGAGACCAGAGAGATCGGCAACGTTGCCGAGAGACCAGAGAGACCGGCCATGTTGCAGAGAGACCAGAGAGATCGGCCACATTGCAGAGAGATCGGCACCGTGCAGAGATCAGCGACGAGCATAAATCGGCGACAAGCACGACAGAGAGATCAGAGATCAAAGAAGAGAGAGAGCAAAGAAATGGTGGTGAAATAGAGAAAGGAATGAGAAGAAACAAGAAAACGGTGAAGCCAGAGAAGAAAAAGAATTGGGCCCTACCAAATAAAAAAGTATTATTAAGTTTTGCAATGGGTGAACAGTGCCGTCTTAAAAATGAGATGGCATTGTTCATCAATTGCAAAAATTTTGCAATATAAAAGGTTTGATGGAGGGGTTTAAACCTTTCAAATACTAAAAAAAAAAGATTTTTAGCATTTGAAAGGTTTGATAAGAATGCTCTTAGTGGTAGATAAAAAAATAATATTAGTGATGGGCTTAGATAAGAACCAATGAAAACTTCCCGACTATAAAAGAAAGTTAAATTTTTTTTTGTGCATATACCATTACTTAAGAGCCATGGCCCATGGAATTGGAATCCCAAATATAGAAGTTAGAAGATAATTTTAAGTGTAATCCTGATTATATATATTCTTCCCAATTGAGCCAGAAAAGATCTTGGATTGAGATCATTAGCCTTGTACTCTTGTTAAAAAAAAGGCTGTTGAAACTTGAAAGGGAAGCTAGCTCTGTTTGTTACGAGTAGGGCATAAGATCTTTTGAAGCCTTGAATTCAGTTTGCTAATATTTGAGTATCCATTAACAGAAATCCAAAATTAATAACAATAGACATAAGAGGTATAAAGGAAAAAGCAGAGTTTCATGTCAAGAAACTGTGGTTCCCTCTATATAGTTCCTACAATTTAGTTGATGGCAGCTGCCGCCCACCTTGTGGCCTAGGACCACCCTGACCTGAAAAATATATATATATATATATATATATATAATAATTTAAAATTTTATATTTATTTACCTTTAAAAATTTTTTTGGGACTACCCTAAAATTTTTTTTATGCCAATAAAATTAATTTTGGTCCATAATTTAAGCAACTTAATAATATATTAGGATCTTTCAAGCAAAAAAGAAAAACTAAAAAAAAAAAAAATTGAACTAAAATATGAATATATATAAAAAACTACTACAAGCTAGACAATAACTTGATTTCTTTGACTAAGTACACTGCCCAATACAACATAATTTTCAACCTTTTATTATTTTTAATTACAGTATTATTTCTTCTCACCAAACATATATTACTTACTTCTCATTTTTAATTATTATTTTTTGTTTATTTTTAATCACACATGTCTTCTGTCTCCTTGATTTTTACACTTCATACTTTTAAATTTTATCACATCTTGATTTACACTTTTACATCTACGTTTTGCCTTACTTATTGTTTGTAACTTTTGTGTCTTCTACCAGTGCCTATGCAGCAGTGCCTCTTCTCAAGTTTTGAGTTTCAAATTTCTCAATACGATTTTTTTTAGCTGTACAGGTACCTTTTTTCATTTCATTTCTTTTCACTTTTTCACTTTTTGAGGATTTTTGGTTTACATAATGCAAATTTGTTTTGGTTTTAAGAACAATTTTTTTTAAGCATAAACTTCATGTTGGTGGAATTTTGAATTTCTACTAGTATTTATCGAAAAACCTAAAATAGATCAGAATGACCTGAAGTTTTTTCCAAAGTAGAATAAGAAGAGTTACTATTTCGATTTGTTTATTAGAATGGTATTTTCTGGCCGTTATGGCCGAAATAGAATGAAATTAATAATATTGAATCAAACGTAATTACCCAAAGGCTAAAAAAGAAATAAAATTATGTAATTTATACTTCTTAAAAAACACTTTGAACAAAATTTTTAGAACCGTCTCTGATTGATGGGATTGTTTTCAACAAACTATAGGACTTATAGTAAGCAACATGAGCCGGAAAAATTAAAGTTGATGGGAAGAGCTTCTTTGTTTTGGGAAAAACACGTGTGCTGCCAATGTTATAAATGAATAAATCATAACATGTTCAGGTTCCATCTGCAACTTTTCATCTAGTTAGTTCAGGCTATGGATAAAGATATTCCTAGGTCCTTTCCTAGTTGTATTTTTCCCGTTTTGTCTTGATTCTCTTGAATAAAGCATTTATTCAGCCAAAAAAAAAAAAAAAGACTCTACTCAACTAAGCCTACTTAAGCTACTTTTTGAATGATGTGCCACCATGGATTCCATGAAAAAATTTACTTATGAAAAAAAAAAGAAAAAAAAGAATCTATGTAAAAATTTTATATATACCACGCCCAACCCCTTAAATAAATTACTCACACACACACTTTAAACATGTATGCATGTATTCATTTATTTGGCATAGTTGAATTTTTTCATTCTGCAGGAGACCAAAAAAAGGAACCACAAGGCACACATTCATGCATACCCTATTTGTGGGCATGAACATGCTATGTCAAAAGAACTCTATTGTCTTTTACATAGCTTTAACAAATCATTCACCACTAGTGGCATAAGCTTCATTTTAGGATTTCGTGATATGATTTTTCTCTTCAAGTCTTTAATTTTGCTGTCATCATTGGCAATGACATTTTGCCCCTAAAAAATCTTGATTGGGTGTGTTAAATAAGAACATTTAAAGCCATGAAAAGTCTGTGTTCAGAACTATCTAAATGTGGAGACTATTTGGAGCCCTCCTCATTTAAGGACCATCAGGTTGAATTTTGATGCAGCAATTCGATAAGAAGCTTCATTTGGAGCTGTTATTTTGCAGAGGTGAACAAGGAAATGTGCTTGATACAATCAATGTTGAATCTATGGAGATACCTTGGTCTTCAGTCTTCAAAAGCCATAGTAACAAGGTCCAATGGGCTGCTGCTTGTAACTTTAATTGTCCTTATTCTCATCTCTTATTTGGGTTTCTGGAGGAGGGAGATGGACTAGGCCCATGAAACCTGTAATTTTATTCATCTAATCAAATCTTTATTTAGGGGGTAAAAAGAAGCATGTTTGCTACATGCATAATGTGTTAATAAATAAGTTAAAAATATATCAGATATAAATATTCCTTCCTGCCGCTAAACACTTTGAAATTGAAGGTTTTTCGCATGCAGAAAGTTGTGACATCCCTCAGCTTGTGACTTAAATTTTATTTTGGCTAACGTAGATAATAAGCCGAAGTCCAAGCCCACAAAGATGCCTAGGCCACAAATACTACTACATTTTAAATACTTTTACAGCTAATTGAATGGCTCTTGAAGCACAATTCCCTTAGGTACTATCAATCATAGGTCCAAAATTAAAAAAGCTTAGCCCCAGTTTGCGACGGGAATTCCAGTGCTCTAACATCTAGATCTAGGATTCTCCGCCCAACAAACAGACACGTACAAAATCTATGAGTTTTTTTTTTAATTTTTTTATATAAACTTAAACTTAATGCCCTCGAAACTCTCAAGCTTCCACTTTTAACCCTTGAAATCACAAAATGCTGTTACCCCAAAATATACTTACCAAGGACATTTCAGTAACTTCATAAGTGTTGCACAATGTAATCTAGGACAAAATGTACATAATAAAAACGTCACATAAAAATAGACGTGGTACATGACTATTACAGAAGGCATCAAAACCACCCTCTCTATATATAAGCATTCATTTCCTTCACTTCCACTGTCACATTCATCATCATTTTGTGTTCGAATCATTGTGTGGCGGACCTAACAAAATGGCTATCCCACTCCTGTCTAACCTCATGCCCGACCAAGCAAGCCCTAACTGGTTGAACAAGGGTGACAATGCGTGGTAGCTCACCACCGCCACTTTGGTGGGCTTTCAAAGTGTTCCGGGCCTCGTTATCCTCTACGGTAGCATAGTAAAAAGTAAATGGGCCGTGAACTTGGTCTTCATGGCCCTTTACGCCTTTGCGGCCGTGCTTGTATGCTGGATGGGTTGGGGCTATCAAATGTCTTTTGGCAGTGCAGGCATCCATGTTATAGGCCGGCCCAATGTTGCCTTGGATGAAAAGTTTCTTTTGGACCCAGCTTTTAGTGGGCACTTGCCAAATGCAACAATGGTTTATTTCCAATTTGTGTTTGTAGCTATCATGTTGATTTTGATTGCTGGGGCATTGCTTGGGAGGATGAATTTTTATGCATGGATGTTGTTTGTGCCACTTTGGCTTATTTTCTCTTACACTATTTGTGCGTTTAGCATATGGGCTCCAAAAGGATGGTTGTTCAAAATGGGCATTATTGATTACTCTGGAGGCTTTGTTATTCACCCATCTTCTGGGGTAGCTGGTTTCACTGCAGCTTACTGGGTAATTACCACATAATTTTATTTATCCTTTTTTTTTCATAGTAATTTTAGAAATACAACTTTTTTTACAATTGTTTATGTGGTAAGCCGTGATTAAAAAAACATCATTTTTATATGATTTCACTAATAACTACTTTTCTTAGCACAAATCCTAGTATGCCACCATAAAAATCGTAAACAAGATTATAGACTTAATGATGTTTTTTTTTTTTTTTGGAGCGACCTAAGCTGAAATCACATTAAAACAATCATTATAAAGTGGATGTTAGAGCTCCTATCTTTGGTAATATTTTCAGTTGAATTGTAAGCCCAACCTAGTTTCTCACTGTCCATGAATACTGCTGTCTCTTTTGATGCTTGTAACCTTTGTTTACAGATTAATGTAAGAACTTTGTCAGAGTAGAGCAGAAAAGGTTGCTCTTTAAAGCTCATTTCTAAAGATCATTTGATGAAAAAAAATCTTTGTGTCAGGAAACTATGCCAAAAAAAGGCAAAAGACATAAGGAAAAACAATTATATATTAATAATAAATTGTTGCGTTGAAGAAGAAAGTCCGAATTAACAGGAAAAAAATGAAATGATGATATAGGTGGGGCCAAGGGCAGTAATGATTAGAGAGAGGTTACCACCAAACACTATAATTCTGATGCTGGCAGGGGCTGGTTTACTTTGGATGGGCTGGTCTGGATTCAACGGTGGAGATCCTTACTCTGTCAACGTAGACGCATCTCTGGCCGTCGTTAACACACACGTCTGTACCGCAACTAGCTTGCTCACTTGGCTCCTTCTTGATATTCATTTCTTTGGAAAACCTTCTGTGATTGGTGCCACTAAGGGCATGACTACTGGTTTAGTCTGCATCACCCCAACTGCAGGTACTACTTACTACGACTGTCTATTTTTCTTTCTTTGTTCGTATTGAAAATTCTAGTACCACGCTTTGGCCACAACTCGCCCACGTAGGTGAGTTGTGGCCGATGTTGTGGCTAAAGGCGTGGTACCAAAAGTGCTTTCATATTTTCATAGTAGCCTTGTTAAGATTCCTATAATTTATCATCAAAATAATAAATAATATTAATAAATGAAATCCATATGACAGCAAGTGAAATTTTTTGTGTCATTAGTATTATTCTATGTTGTTTTCTTTGTTCGAGTGCCCTAAAAGTTGTCGTTAAAGGTAGAATTTTTAATGTAGCCCAAATCTTTTTTTTTTTTTTAATTTTAAAGTAGAGTCACTTTTAATAGTTGTTAAATTACTTCTCCCATATAGATATGACTCCTTTTATTCTCTTTAACGATTTTTCGCTTAGGGCCGACATTAGGCCATGGCCTAAGTCGCTCTAACTTGAAAAGGCCCCCAAATATGGGGGTAGTAAGTGTTGAATTAAAGAAAAATATGAATTAAGTGTACATTTTTTTCCAAAGGCCTAAGATATTAAAGTTATGTTAGTATAGTACAAGTTTTATTATAAAGTTCTATAAATTGACATGTCACCAATCACATGAAATAATTCAATACTAATTTATTCTTTTGTTGAAGTGTCATCTCATTGTCATATCAGTTTGCATGTTTTTGCAGTAAAATTAATAGTAAATTTAGCATTTTCTCCACAAAAAATAAAAAGAAGAAGAATTAATAGAAATGCAACCTAATCTCCATTAAGTGAATGAAAAATGCTAAAACTAATACAAATTTTACGATAAAAATCTTACAAACTGATGTGACACTAATATAATTGATGTCACTTAAACAGTATAATAAATGAATGTTTGAATTTTTTTTTTTTTAAATCGGTGATATGCTAGTTTGTAAAAGCTATATAGTAAGTATTATTAGGAATGCGTTTGGATCCGCGTTTCCCAGGTACGTTTGCGTTTTTTTTTTCAAAGACCAGCGCTTGGTGCACTGTTCACGGGACATGAACAGTGCACCAAGGCATATGAACAGTAAAAAAAGAATGAACAGTATTTTTTTACATATTAAAAAATTATTTTGCTACAGTGTTTTCAGTTTTCAGCAATAAGCTCTATCCAAACAGACCTTAGCTCACTTTGGGTGAATTATCTATATTAATAAGTATGAATTAGTAATAAATTTGAAATAAAAAATATAATAAAAAATAAACTAAATACTATTATTTAAGTGATATTTATATGTAAAAAGCTCCTTTAAAATTTTCGCCTTAGGCCTTAAATTATCTTGGGCCGGCCTTGATTGCGCTAATATTATAAACAAAATGGTAAAAGGATTTGCAAATTGTGCACCTAGTGTTTAGAATTCTCGAGTAGGAATAAACATAAGACGAGAGCAAATATATTATCATTGTGTTTCAACATTTCAATATTTATACTAGGAATGATGCATAGACAGTAGAACCAAGTTTTGGACAATGTTATGTCTTCTCTCATCCTGACGAGTTCACTTTGTTTTAATCTTCCTTGCTACTGTTTAGTGTTTTGTTGATTTTGATAATTTAGTGGACGTTAGTCTCAACTTGTACCTAACACTTTGTTGGCTGAGTTTAGAATCTTCTTTATATATAAATGTTATATTTTCTAGTTGTACATAGTGGAATCCTAGTACAAACAAGTTTGGACAATATAATTAAATGGCCTTTTCCTTTGGGCACTCAGTCCATATATATATGATTCTCTTTTTTGAACCAGCTTGACATGTTGTTACATTCTCAGTTATTATGTACCTAACTCAATAATTTTTGTACAGGAGTGGTGCAAGGTTGGGCAGCCATTATAATGGGAATCATGTCAGGAAGCATTCCATGGTACACCATGATGGTCCTCCAAAAAGAATTGGGCTCCTAAAGCCTAGGTGGCATTCTCGCAGGTGTGTTTGCTGAGCCTAAGCTCGGCCGCCTCTTCTACTTAGTAGATGATTGGGAACATAACGCAGGTTTTTTCTATGGTCTTCATGATGCCAACCCCAGATCTGGGTTCAAGCAATTGTGTATTCAACTCTTAGGAATTGTGTTTGTAGTTGTACTCAGTATTGTTACAACTAGCATAATTTGTAATGTGGTTGGTTTAGTGGTTCCACTTAGACTGTCTGAGGAAGAGTTGCAAACTGTGGATGATGCAATTCATAGAGAGGAAGCCTATGCATTGTGGGGTGATGGGGAAAGGAGAGGTTTGCGAATTCTAAGCTTAACTTAGCCTATGCTGACACTCTCCCTACAAAAAGTGAAGTTCAAATGGTTTGACTTGCCTTCTGCATTGCTTGTTTGATGAGAAAAATGTGGGGGAAAGGATAGGGCTTTGAGGCTGTGATTGGGGTGTGGAAAAATGTTTCTTCTGCTTTCTTTTTCTTTTATTTTGCTTTTTTTTTTTTTTTCCTTTTCTGTTGTAATTTATGGGAGAATTATTGATATGGACTTGACATAAAGTGTCCCTATACTCAAGATGCAAGGCTTCTATCAATGCATTAGAGTATTAGACAAATTAAAAGACCGAATACGTGATCAATTTTAAACATGTATTATGTAGTGTCACATTCAGCAATACAATATACTCAAGAGGGGCATGTCAAGAGCAACTCGGCCAGAGTGTGGTCATTGTACTTGTCCTAGTCAGATTCATTTCATCCATCCATTTAATATCTCAACTTGGCCTGTTTAGATTGTATTAAGAAAAGTCCAAAGATATTATTGGGCATGTAACATGCAATGGGAAGGACAGTTATATTATTCCCTAGCAGCATACATTCAACATTTGGATATATATTCTATTTCTTCTCTTTGCTGAATTATTTTATAATGTAAAGTGAATGAAAACTACGTTTGTTAATTTATTTCCCAAAACATGTCCCAGTGACAATGATTAACAAAATGGGAATTGTGATTGCTTTGGGCACTTTGATTGGAGGGTATTAGTTGTGGTACGCCAATCCGGACCTAGAACTAACTTTTGAATAGAGAGGAATGAGATTTTTTTTTATAAGAATATATAATTTTTTTTTTCTTGGATGAATGATTAGAGGGGCATTAGTATTAATATTAACACTGGAGATGTTCATATGGAAAGAATAGAAAGGAAGCAACGATTAGTGAAAGGCACTCTGATAGTGGGAATGAAACAACATTAAAAAGGCACTTTCTGTACAAAAAACGGCATCCTTATGTTTGCCACCACTAGAGAAAGTGGATGACACTTTGATTCACAACATTTTCCAGAAATCTAAAACAAAAAGGGTGGCATGACAAGAGTACTTATAGTGTTCTTTATTTTCTTTTTTTCAATGGCTAGTAAAGTAGTGAGACTTCCAGTAAGTAATCATTCTTCTTTTGCCGACTTAGTTGAAGGAGATGATTAGATGAATAGATGAACTACTCTTTAATCTCTCCAGTCCTAACGAATGTAAATGGCTGGTCCTTTCATTTAAAGTATCAATTTTTGATCTAATTGAGTGAAACTTAATGACAAGGTTCTAATACAATACAGGGCTCTGTTGTGTTAGTTGGCAGAGGATTTCTCTCTTCCTAATTGGACATGTAAAAGTCGAGTTGCGGGTTAACCCTCAACTTGACTGCCACTAATTGATGTGTTACTTGAGAATTATCAAGAAAATGACAATTCATTCCCTTGAAGTTTGTAGATGAATCACATTCTTTTTTTTTTGGTTAAAGAATCACATTCTTTCTCTTTAGGCATAGTTAATAGTATTTTTTTAACAAAGGAATATTTATTCAAACTTATATTCAAACTTTGGGGAGAGTTTCTTTCCATAAAATATTGGAAGGTTGTGTGGTTTCAAGAAAAGTCAAGGGAGATTAGTGTAATTTATACTATTAAGTATAATTGAAAAATGAAGATTGATAAGTAGAACACTTTTTAAAGCAATTGAGATGGTATGTTATAAATGATGTATAATAAAAATACAATCATTAATGAATTGAAAGTGATTTCGAATCAATTAAAATTAATTATTTTAATAAATGTGCAAAAAATGTAAAGAAAATTTGTGTTTTTTATTTTTTAAAAAGCATTTTGTTTTTTTCCACTCCAAAAAGGTGATGGGATGGGAACAAGTTTTGTTTGTCCAATCTCATCTAGAATGTTTGTGTGAATATAGAAATATAATTTTTTTATTAATATACATTATAATTTTTTGTTTATATTCTTCTTATAATTTATTTTATAATATATATATATATATATATATATAGTCTACTATCATCCCAAAACATTTGTTCTTCTCTCTACCACTCTCATAACTCTCTCTCTCTCTCTCTCTCTCTCTCATTTTTCATCTCTATCTTATTAATGTGAAAGTCACTTCATTATAGACAACAAGACCGTCAAACCGCCCACCTTTGTACCTACCTCGCTCTTATTTTGAGTGAGTTTTAGGTGAAGAATAAGATATGGCACTCTTAATTCGAACCTGTCTAATTTTAGTTATTATAATTATCTACAGTAAGTCCATAAGACAATCAATAACAATTAATCAACTCAACACTTTGTTGGTTTATTTTATTACTTAAAAAAAAATTTCAATGTTATTATTATTATTTTTTGACCCGGTTAATAGTTAACTATTTTATGAAAATTTTGACACCATTTTCATGGTAAATATAAAAAAAAAATTTAAGTTTTTTTTCATAAATTTTTTTAAGAGAGTTTCAACTCATAACACTTGTTTCTGATAATAACTTTTTATCATCAGACCAAGACATCCATCAATTTTTACTGCTCCAAATTCACCTTCAAATTTCTTATTCAAAACCAATACTATCGGTTAACGTTTCCCTATTTTCTATTTGTTCGAAGAGACAACTAGGACCAAAAGTCTAGGGACAGAAATCACGAAATAAAACTCAGATCTACAAGGTTTAGAGAGATAGGGGGTAAATATAATATATATAAAATAAAGTAAACGTTAATGTTTGTTGAAACTGGAGACTTGAGACTGGGAATGAAAACAATGGGCGGGTGGGTTTTGGGATGAGCTAAGCTAGCTAGCGTCGTTGTTTGTGTTGTGTGACGTGTGACTTGTGAGCTCGGATTGGAGGAAGGGGAAGTAAGTAATGGCGTCTGAAACGGCTTCGTCGGTGGACGAAGTAGCCGTTGCTTCATCACCAGTAGCAGTAGGTGTAGGAGGAGCTGATAACAGAGGCAGGCATCGGATTCTCGCTGAACTCAAGCGCGTCGAGCAAGATTCCAGATTTTTAGAGGTGTCACTTTCTTCTTCATTATTATTGTTGCTGTTTTAGCTTTGTTGGGTTTGGTTTTGAACTGGGTTTTGATGCATTTCCATGTGTGACTATGATATTTTTGGTATTACTGCTTGTTTTGCTATGATGCTTGTAGATTTTTATTTTTTTTAAATATTTTTGGGGGGTTGTTTTAATGGGTAGTTCTGTTTCTTAGTAAATTGTTCATTGGAAAAAGAAAGACCCTATTTTGTTTGTTTTGGTGTGGCGGTACTAAAAGATTGGGGGAAAAAGTAAAAGGAAAGAACTTTACACTTTGTTTAAAGAAGGGAAAAATTGTCTTTTAAAGAAACGGAGTGGAAATCTCTGTTTGGGTGGAGGATAGAATGAAGGAATTAAGGGTGATATTGCTTGAAATTGATTTAATTTCTATTGGGTTTCTTCCTTTTAAGACTTGTGTGATCTTTATTTTGCGTGAGGTAAGATTTGAACAAAGCCCTATACCAATTACTAAATTACCATGACCAACCTGAGCATATCCTGCCACTTGGGGCTTGATGTCTCTAGTGGTAAAGGGTGGGCTGGAATTGCAGTGGATCTCTAGGTTCAAATCTTACTATGGTTGGTGGACCTAGTGCTGCCAGTCTACTTGTAAGCTTTTCTGAATGTTTATATGGTATTAATTTGAGAATTTGTGTAGAATAGCTGTGGCTGTCAGTACAAGTGTGAGATTAGCCAAAATAGGCAGCTTGCCTGGCCACTGGCTCTTTGATTGGAGCAATGTCTTTAGGAGAAGATGGCTAAAATAAATTGCCCATTAACCCAGATTTTTTGGGTACAAAATAGATGCATAAGCATAACAAACAAAACTAAAGAATGTATGTTAGACTTAGACAAGTGATCATCATAAGTATATAGCTTGGCTGGTTGCACTGAACCAACAAGAAAGGTTTTTTCTTTTTTCTTTATATGATATCTCACTGAAATCATACTGCTTAAGCCTGTCAGATGCACCAGACCCATAGAGTGTATGATTTTTTAATAACTGGTACTTTGTTCCCTAAAGCTTTATCAAAAGTGTTCATTGAACATCCATGCGATATTATGGAGCATCAGTACAATTATGTTGTGGCTCCTGAATGTGGGATGACTGAACCTTTTTTTCTGTCAATATTGTTTTAGTTAGGCTGATAGGATGTGCAAAGCAGTTAAGTGATTGATCTTATCAATTTTCTGTGTCTGTATAACACATTGGGGCACAGTTCAATTAATAACTTAAATTCTGCTTAGAAGAGAGCACTTAAACTTGTGTTCTGAGGTGTTGGCAATGTTAAACTTTGGGATAAGAGGAGTTGTATGTAATATTTGAGCGCACTGTGTGGTGTAATGTCACGGGCTCACAGCATAAGCCTCTCAGGGCCAAATTAAATTACTGAATAAAATAGTAGTGTTTTTTCTTATGTAAGTTCCAATTTATAGTAAATGCTCTTGATTTTCTTCATACCCTTAGTCATTAATGCTATCTGATTTTTAGACTTTTGAATAGTCGCTATCTGGATATTTATACTTTTGAATAGTTCCAAGTTATAGTAAATGCTCCTTATCAAAAATAAATAAATAAATTAAATGCTCTTTAATTTCTTCATGTCCTTAGTCATTGATGCTATCTGATTTTTAGACTTCTGAATAGTCCCTATCGGGATTTCTATATAATAATATATGTAGGAAAGGCTCTGCTGAATATGTTTAGGTCCTGTTTTGTAGCACTGTTAGATCATTAAAAAATGTGTTTCTTGAACATATATTGGTCTTGTTCTAGATATATTTTGCACTTCTCCAGCAATCTTATGTATAATATCTAGTCTGAACTGTTCTTCATGTTCTATCAATATCTGTTTATACACTTTGCACAAATAGTGAAATTGTGAACAAAGGCTGTATGCCATGGGTACATCCTCTTTGACAGTGACAATGCTTGCCAGTGATAAAGCAGTCCATTGAATTCTAGTACTTAGAAAAGCTATGATATTCATTATTAGGGCAAAAGGGCTACAATATTTTGTTGAACTGTCTTAAAGTTTCCCTATTCTAATGTCAGGGTGGGCTGATGTTTTCAAAAAACTCATCTGCACAGTGAATTTTTAGAACAGATTTGAAAAACTAAAATAATAAAAACAGCAACCCAAACAGGCAAACACCATCTGGGACACTTTTTTTTTTTTTTTTTTTTTTTTTTCTTCTGTTTTAAAAATGGCTACCAAACAGCCCCGTTTGTCAAAATTAGAAATTCTTGCCATCTTATCTTTGTGGAGCTATAGGTTATTGTTTGGGGCTTACATACCCTCATACGTATATATGCGCACATGCTTTGGTAGTATATTTCAACTTACAAAAGAGACCAAAAGTAAAAGCCTTTATGGTTTGCTTCATTCATGCATATTAGATCCAGTTTACTAGTTGCTCTTGCAGATGGCAATGCAGTTTAGAACTATCTTTCTTATTTCTGCATTTTCAAGCTAACTTCTGCATAAAGTCACTGTTGTGTTGTGCACTTGATTTCAATTTACAGCTTATTCCTGATTTATGTTACTTGGTTTTTGCATGAATGTTTTCCAGGAAGAGTTAGAAGAGCTTCACAGAACAGAAAATGTCTCAACATTATGCGAGGAGTAAGTATAAGAATCAATTTTTTTGAAAGTAAAAAAAAGGATTGAATATAAGCAGTTTGTAAAATAGGCTGTTGAAGAGGAGATAGCATATTCTTTTCAGTCCGACAGGCTAAAAATATGGTGGTGAAATTTCTTGTTTTGGTTGACTCGTTCAATTACCATTTACTGAAGAGCATATATTCAATATTTTGCCAGCCCATTCTGTTAATTAAACACCTATAGCATGATTTATAAGCTCATAAACTGACTGGCAATTTTTTATTTTGTATGATAATCTGTTTTTTGTGGTTGGCTCTCAGATTGTTGCGCAACATAGAAGTCATACCTGATCCACTGCTCCCACTGTAAGTTCTGCAAACCTCATCCCACTGTCTTACATACATACTACGCTTAGTTTGATATCCAAATGCATAGTCATCAATTTATCTTTATTACAGAACAAATGGCCCCCTGAACCAGTTATGGGATCGATGGTTTGAAGGACCCCAGGATTCACAAGGTTGCAGGTGCTGGATTCTTTGACTAAAAGCAATCTAACATTCATTGCCATTTGTTGCGAGAGGCTTCAAGATGTGTACTTGAGAGAAATGTTCAAAAGTTACTGCACAGTTCTTATTTTAGCAAATGTTTGATCAAAATTTTCACCATGTCCGAGATTGAAATTTGTAGGTTGATCATACTGCATGTATAATTTACAATTTATTCATATAAAGTTTGTAAATGAAAAGTACCTAGTCTTGAAATTCTATGATTTGAAACGGTTTGGGATGGTATATAAAGTACCAGTTCTTCAAGTTCAAAGAGTTGAATGAGCTACAAATCAAGGCAGTTTCAGTGTTTCACGTACTATAATTTTCAAATTCTACCATGCATCATTGATATATTGCTCAAAGGGATGTGAAACATGTAAGAAATAAATATTGTGTTAAAGCAAATGCCATTGGTCTCACCATTTATGGTAATATTAATTGTAGTAAGGAGGACTATTCCATGAAAGCAAAAGGCTCAACAACTAAGGTATTGATGGGAAAATGCGTGAATATGGTGAAATAACAGTCTTCTGCACAAACTTAGATTGACTTGGGTCATGAACCCATTCGATCTCACTCATGTTGGGTGTCTCAACATACGCCATAGTGAATTCTCCCACCTTCTCTACCTTCCCTCTCTTGCCCGCCCTCAGTGCCCATTTTTTCCGGTTGTAAGAGAAAATTCCATCAGTCAGGTGGATAATATCACCTGGTTCAAAAGCATCACACTCATTCCCCCAGAACTGGAAGTGAACTGCAGCTGTCTCATCAGCCACAAGTGCCAAACAGGTCTTATTTTGCCCTTCCAATGTCTTGTGTTTGTTCAAAAGTATGAACTGTGTGTTTATGTCATTCTTGGCTGCAGGTACAATATCTTTAAGGGAGAGCATCCTTGCTTTCTAACTGCAACAGCCTAAAAAATCAAAGTGAGAACTCCTGGTTGGCTTCATTTCAAATTATTTCATACCCAAGCTTTTCTCAACAAGAATTTATAGCAATTAACATTTATCATTCAAATGAGCAACGGATCTTCATATGGGCAGCAAGAAACTTGGATGTTGAAGCAAGAAAATGATGATTGAAAAAAATTCTATGAAGCAAAATGCTTTAATCTTTCCTGGGCATGTACTCACTCGGGATAAAATTATAAAATATTTGCACTTGGTGCTTGCCTATTATTGTGTCAGTGAAAGCATGAAAAAGACTTGAGCACAAAGGAGAAAGCATGAAAAATCAAAATGGTTTGGCCAACAATGTTTTACAAGAACATCAATTTAGCACTAGCTAAAATAGTAGGATCAGTTTATTATGATGACAATTAACAACAAAAGGGCAGGCTATTACAATCAATTTGATACTAGTAATTCATTGGGTCATTTTTTCGAACACTTGGCATGCACACCCATAAAATGATTGCAACTTATAAAATATCGAAACTGTAAATTTTAGTTTGAAAAAAGAGAGTGATTCATACAATTTCCAAGGTATATTGGACACCGGTTGAGGCAATCTCCAATTGGGGTCGAAATGCGAACCTTATTTAACTACTTTTTCTTATGGTAGGTCCGTGGGAATTTATAGCTTAGGTACCCGCTAAAAAAGCACTACAAACATATAACTTGAGAGGTTAAAACGTCAGGTCGTTTGGGATTCTGGGTATCAATGACGTTGAGGGTTTTGATGATAAATGTCACGCGATCTGTGTGTCAGGGATAAATTTAAAGGGTATGACTTTGGATTTTTTTTTTCTGCTCAAATATAAAATTCACCCTATAGGGTTTATTCTGAAGACTTAAATTTCGGGCTTTATTTTCAACACTTCACAAGCATTTATATTTATGAAGTGATTATTATGTAATGGGTGCGCGGTGGTTTAGGTGGATTTTTTATCTTTATGATGAGACTATTTTTCTAATGTTTAATAAAATATTAAAATTTGTCATATTGAAATACCAAAACTTGGTGTCTTATACTGGCAGGTAGTTAAATGCTAAAAGTTGTCTAATATGATTTGTAATGGGCAATAGGCTTGGCCTCTAGTAATATCAGATCAATTTCAATCTTAATCAAGATTCAATTTCCATCATTTCATCTTTCTTTTTTGCGTACCAAACATTAAACTCAGGAATTTCTATATTACTACCCCGTACACAATGACATGGCGGGCATATTTCAATGTTTTTAATGATGGGCTGATTTAACGCAATTGCATTTTGGAAGGCTTAAATTTCACTATACTACATAGCATACAATGTGATAATAGCTTAATTTTGCCTATTTATATTATTATTAGAAAAACATTATCATATTTATTTTGAGTTAATTCATGCATTTTATAATTGAATTTAGAATAATGCTAAATAATCAATTTTGTGCTTAATTGAATTTTAATATATGAATTTGTCTTTTGTAAGATAATAAAATTAAATAAGTGAATTTGTGCAAAGAAGAAAGCTAATGGATTTTAATTTTACAAGGGTCGCGATGAAGTCAAAGAAGACCAACTCAATTAAATTCAAGTTCAATTGGAACAAGGAATCAAATGAAATTTGCATCTTTTTTTTATAAGAGGAAATTTGCACCTAATCTAAGTCCACTTCAAATTAGGATTTCAGCTTACACACCAGTTAGTATTTGGAGCATAACTTTCAGCTCAAATATGCAATCGAGATGATTCAAGTTGGGCTGAAAAACTAACTTAAAGGGCTATAACTTTGTAATTAATGTGGAGTTTGGAATTTAGTCCCATTGTATTTAATGTGGAAAATTTAGAGGTAACAAAATCAACGTACTTTAGAGGACATAGAAACAACGGGAACCCATTTGGTAGCTCTGTTTTATGGATCTTTATTCGACTGGTCTAGAGCATGGGATTCAGCACCACAAGTTCCATCCCAGAATTTAGAGTCATTGTCCTTTGTACATAATTCTATTCTTGTGTATTCTTTAGGCTACTCTATGTCCTTTCTACTAGGAGTAGTCTTTTTGCAATAAAACAAATCTTACATATCAACAAAAAAAAAAGAAAAAGAAAGAAAGTTGTACTTTGAAAACGTGTGGTCTCAAAACAACATACCAAACGGGTTAATCACATTGACTACATTCAAACCTAGAAAACAACTTCTATGCACTTCAATTTAGATGCCTAAACATTGGTTTGAACTTTGAACATCCAATTGCACAGTTCATCTTAACCACAGCACCAAAAGTCAGAAACCAATTCAAATCACATACAAGCTGCAAAATCAAAAAGGTATCTCCAAAATGCACAAGATTCCTCAAAATCAAATCCATTAACCAAAGAAGCAAATGAAAGGCATAGCATAGCAACATAAAAAAGGGGTCAATACTCAAATTAGTATCCTTACCAAAGCTGTGTGTTCCACCCGATCTTCATGTTGATTATGATGAAGTACAAACAAAACGAGGCCTGCAATTGAGAACAAGCCAAGCAACGCCCAGATCCAATATGAAAACTTCCTTCGAACAAGGCGCCGGTACTCGGCTGCCCAACTTGAATCATCTCGATTGAACATCTGAGCCGAAAGTTATGCTCCAAATACTAACTAGTGTGCAAGCTGGAATCCTAATCCGAATTAAACTTGGACTAGGTGCAAATTTCCTTTGATTCCTTACTCCAATTGGACTTTAATTTAATTGGATTGGCCTTCTTTGACTTCATCATGGACCTCGTAAAATTAAAGTCCATTAGCTTTCTTCTTTGCACAAATCTACTTATTTAATTTCATTATCTTACAAAAGACAAATTCACGCATTAAAATTCAATCAAGTACAAAATTGATTATTTAGTATTGTTCTAAAACCAACTATAAAATGCATGAATTAATTCAAAATAAGTATGATAATGCTTTTCTAATAATGATATAAATAGGCAAAATTAAGCTATTATCACAATGTGGAATGACGATAAACTTTAAAGGCTATTCAAATTATTTCATGACACTTGGTTGGAAAATGTTTATATATATTGATAGTTGAGACGGGGCAGTTGAGCTACAAGACTTATGTTGTTGGAAAATGCTTGTTTCATACTTAGTAAAGCATTTGTTTCTCAAAATATATATATATATTTAGTAAAGCATTTAAACTGCACTTCTTTCTTAATGCGCCTTTTTCAAACAATCTCAATTTAGGCATATTTAATCAAGGATTGTTATTAATAGCTGAAGAGAAATCATTGCTATCCCAAGAACTGTTCAACCCATTGGCCTTGTCATGATGAGTTGGTTGAATTCTTGAAGGCTAATGGTTTGAATCCAAACGGTTCTAATGAATGGCTTCCCACATTCGATATCCCAGAACAATATTGTACAATTCGTGCAGTACAATTTCATCAACCAAGGGCTTTCTCAGCCTGACATTTCTTTGTAATTCCATTGTTGTTTATAAAGGATAACAAACAATTGCCTCAAGTATAGTGGAAACTGCTAAAATCTATGTTACCTCTAAGGTACAAATTATATGATTTTGAGACATAGATTTACCTCTGTAATACCAGTAGCTACTGGCAAATACTGAATAGTAAGGAGGATTAACTGAACAAAATCTAAAAGCATTAGATGTTGGCAAAATATATCTTGCAGCGAAATGCCAAACTCAGCAATCAAGACGTAATTGAGTAAAGCTTGAAGAATATCAATTGGAAACGTATTATGGCCTAATATACAGAAAGGAGAGAAAAATTAATAACTTTACAGCTATAAGAACTGGATTTATGTCTAGGGGCAGTTTCTAAAACCAAAAGTCAATTCCTCTCAAAAAGCTAAAAAGCTACACAGATTTACAAGGGAAAAGCTCACCTAAAAAACTCATGAAGTTATTTGAGAATTGGCTGGATTGTCTGTTACCAATTCTATGGCCATTGAGTTTCAGCTCATAGCAGGACAAATGACTGATAATGGCAATTGTTAACCAACTTGAGTGGATAAAAGGTGCCGAAGCTGGAGTAAATGTTCTTCATTTGAAATGTGAAGTGAGAGGCGAAGATTTGTTAAGAGGGACTCTTGCTCCCAGCTAAGGGGACCTGAAGCATACAGAGCCTGCACGGTTGACTTGTAAGCTTGAAGCTCTAGTTTATGGACATCAACTTCCAGTTTGTGTCTAGGAGATGGGGGTGAGTTTCTTTTGCTGACCAAAGGTGGAAATGACGACTCAGCATCAGAGTTGTCGAGAATAATTTCCACATGGACTCCTGAATTTTCACCAGGATAGTCATCGTAAGCTTTCAAACTACAGCTAGCAATAGAGCATTGGTCGCTACGCTCGCTAAACAAAGGCAGTACACTAGTATTATGTATCCAATTGTGTGTTTCTTTTTTCATTTTGGCATCCATCTCAATAGATTTATTCCTGGATTTCTCATCCACCCGTACTTTTGGAGAAGAAGGATCATCTGCCTGCATAAAGAAGCAATGATTTCTCATTAGGGGCTGGTCACATCTTCTGGCATTTGGGCTTGATTTTCTTTTCTTGCAGCTTCTTACGGACGGGTCCTTAGAGGATGGTGGTTCAGAATGATGGATATGACTTCTCTTTGAGGTTCTCGCAGGGAGACACATTTCATTACGGTTATGCTTGTCTTTAAGATGTTTCTTTGCATCTGCTACTCTTAAATGAATTCCTTGACGAATAGCTTGTGGTGGAGTCCTACAAATCGAGCTCCCAGGTTGTTCTGAATAATCTTGCGGGTGATTGTTCCCAGTCTGTTTATTTTCTGTAAACTGTAAGCACACGTGCTTAGATGTCAGAAACAGTACAAAGTCCCACAAACCAGCAAAATAAAGAGGTTAACTAGATATTGTGATGAGATAGCAAGCAACTATTGATCCTTGAGAACTACAGAATTATTGAAAATTTCTGCTGAAGCCAACAGGAGCAATATGCTCCATCCGAGAATACTTCTCCCACATTGGTAGCAGTTATTTGGGCCTGTTCTCAGTCATCTAACATAGGGAATGATAGGATTTCAAATCCTCGAAGTATGATGTAGTAAGCAAGAACAGCTTGCTCCAAGCCAATTTGAAGCAAACCTTTGTGAAACTTGCTCAAAAAGGATTGCAGCATGTCAAATTTTTTAAACACGTATTCCTTTTCCTTCCATATTATGAGTATGATATTAACATATCAGCTATTAACGGTGAGCGCATAAACACTTCCAGCCAGATAATATATGTAAAATACAACAGAGTGAAATTGATGTCACAAAAGGGACCTAATTGTTTGCAGATATCATGTGACAGTACACATAAAAATTTGTCAATAAGAAGTGAGATTAGCATCCAAGTCCCAGGGGTGAAAGCACAAACAGATTGCTACATCAATAAACATTACAGGCACAGACTCATTTCCTCTTTAAATCAAAATAATTTCAATAAATTATATTTAGTAAATTAGTGATGTAAGAAGAAGAATATATTCTACAACAGTTGACAACTCCTTTTCTTCTTTTTTCAAAAATCTCAAGGAAATGATATGATGTCATTTGAAGGTTTTTGATCCTTAACTTAGGTTGTTTCATCAACTTCTACAAGCATTAGTAGGCACAAAATAAATGACAATCTTCAAATCAAAGTTAGTACATTGAGATACCCAAATATAGTATGGGATATATGCCAATTTGGCAACATTGAAATTATAGTAAGCTTTGCATAAATGTTAAGGGATGTTTGTATTCATTAATTAGAATACAGTCTCACATGCAACAATTACTAAGAATACTCATTCAAGCTGCACAAAAGCAATCTTCTAGAGCAAGAGTAAGAGAACTCCACTCCAAAACTAAATAGGGGTGGTGTGGGGGATAAGCCCAAATCTCATTTAGTTGGGTTGGGAAAGGTTGTGCGCTCCTATGGCAAATGGTGGTTTAGTGTTTTCCCAGTATTGTATGAGGTTGCCATTGAAAAGGAGGCATCCGTGGAATCTGTATTGGTGAGGCAGCAGGTAGGGGAGGAGAGGAGTTGGGACCTGATGCACTTCATGATTTTAATGATTGGGAGTTGGATTCAGTGGAGGTTTTATACATATTCTGGAATCTAATAACCCTACTATTGAGGGTGGGGCCCATTTGAAGTGGAAGTTGAACAAAAAAAATGGGGACTTTGATATATATTCTTTTTATCATGTGTTAAGAGGGCCTTCCTCTATTTGGGAGGTTAAGTCCCTAGGAAAGTTTCCTTTTTTATTTGAACAATGGCATAGGGGAAGATACTTTCCGGAGACAATCTGAGGAGAAAAGGTTTATCTATTGTGGATTAGTGTTGTATATGCTGGTGTAGTAGGTAGACAGTGGACCATCTTTTGATTCATTGTGCGAAGGCTTATCAGTTGTGGTATTTTGTCTTTAGATCATTTAGGGTTTCTTAGGTTCTACCAAATAGGGTGCTAGATCTTCTCTTTGGATAGAGGAATCGGTAGGGAAAGCACTCGTTTGACATTTGAAATTTGACATCATCATTTTTTAAGTGGTTTATATGGAGGGAGTGTAATAACCACACATTTGAGGATGTGGAGAATTCTGAGAATCGGCTTCTTACCTCGTTCATCAGCACTTTGTTTGATTGGTCTTGGGCGCAGGGACTCACATCTAGTGATTCCCTTCCAACGTTTATAGACTCTTCTTTCTTGTACATAGATTTTTCAGTTTCTATTTATTTTCTTTGTACTTTTTGGCTGTTTCATGCAAAGTCTTTTATTAATAAAATTGTTCTTACGTATCTGAAAAAAAAAAATAGTATACAAGTAAATGTTTAGAACATATGCATGCCAAAAAAGATGATAAGAGGAGAGAGAGGAAGGGGGCAAGAAGAAGAACCCAAAGAAAACCACTGAAAGAGGGGAACCAAGGGCAAACCAACAGTAAACAGAAAAAGATGCAGCTAATGATGCAGAACTGAAAAGGCATTTTATATAAAACTTGAAAATGTCCCTTACCTTCCCAACCACTGACCACTTATTGTTATGCCAAGCTTGTCGAATCCTTAGATTAGTTTTGTGAAACTCTCTCAGCTGAATGGACCCAAACAACCTCACAACAAAATGAACATTCTTCAGTACCTTGACAATCTTTGCAACCCTCCAACATTGAACATCAAACACCTCTGCTATATCACCAACCTTCCATCCTTCCCCCTTCTCAATTGGAGGCCTAGGCCTAACATCATCCCCACGCACTCTCTCCACAACTGGCTCTCCTTTGTTGTTTTTTACTCCCTTGTACCTAACAATGCAGTTATTGCCATCTGCTGAAGCTACTATGCCGGGAAACCAGCAACCACAAGGATCATTTTCTTTCTTAAACACCTCCACCAAGTTCCCCTCCTTGAACCTCATTTTTATTTTCTATCTAGCTTGAGACTGAAAAATCCAAACAAAATAAGTAAATAAACTATGGGAACCGTATAAGAATTTGGAACATTCTTAAGCTAGTATATGACTCAAAATAAAGATTCTACCGTACCCACCCACCACCAAAAAACCCAGAAATTCAATTTTGCTACAGAAGATTGATGGATCCACAAGGTTTTTAAGCTTCTAAAGCAGTGAAAAAGATTTGAATTTTTATATTGCTTTCCATTTTTACATATTGAATCATTTCATAAGGTCAAAAATAGTTAATCCTAAAGAACTTTGAACTTTCTACCATAAGAGAGTATAGCAACCGACAGTCCGACACAAACAAGAGACATCACGATTTCCAAGTCCAAACAAATTAGCAACAAAAAGAACTAAACTTCCAACATTCTATGCCATTATAGGAACTCAAAACTGAGATCTATGCATTCAAACTCTTTCGTTTAATTAATACAAAGATTCTTTGCCAAAATTAGACAAGAAACAAAATGAGGACAGCAGAAATCTAATCCGATAGAAGAAATAAGTGTTTGTAACTTCAAAGATATTGCACAAGTTTGCACTCTCCACAGAATACCTTTTTTTTCATTATCATCTTCTTCTTCTTCTTTATTTGGAAGTATTACTCAAAATAAAATTACCAAAAAACAAAAATCAAAACTACTTCACTAAAAAAAATATCCACCTACCCATAACATAAAACTATGCAATTATATTAAAGAGCTTGTGAAACTAAAAGATATCAAACAAAGTCAAAATGACCCACCTCAGATTTTGGACTGAAAAACATAGTCATCAAGTCAGAATTCATGAAAACAAAGAAGGTAAAAAAATTTACATTTTGAGAAAT
The DNA here is from genome assembly GCA_032878915.1 of Castanopsis chinensis. Taxonomy (NCBI): domain Eukaryota; kingdom Viridiplantae; phylum Streptophyta; class Magnoliopsida; order Fagales; family Fagaceae; genus Castanopsis; species Castanopsis chinensis. Next base: position 11,571,267 of record JAVQMG010000101.1, read on the forward strand.
AAAATTGAAAGGGACTGACCTGGGAGTGAAGGTTGAAAACGAATGGGACAAAGCCTGTTCTTGCTGTGCTCATGACCACAACTACTTTACACAGAATGGTTTTTGTTGTGTGTGTGTGTGCTCTATTTTATTTATTTACTTTTAATTTTTAGATAATCAAAATTTCCAGCAAGTTAAAAACCCAATTGCAGTTTGGTATTATCACGTAATTGTCTCTCACATAAAACATTTGACATAGTTACCAAAGAAGTAATTGTATCCTACATGAACTTGTAAATGGAACATCAATATCCAATACGGTATCTTCCGCTTTAGTTGCGTTTTGGACAAACCTATGTAACCTGAAAACTATATTGATGGTGATTAATGGAGATGATTGATAACGGACCCAACTCATACCAGAGCTGACCCAGTTATAATATATTTCAATAAATTTTGTCACATATGGCACTAGGTAAGAAGAATGACAAATGTTCCACGTCCTTCCGGTCTCAAAGAGGTGATGGACGATAGGCCGAGAACGGGTTTTGCTAGTCTTATCTTGAATATGGATGTACATGTACTCAAAGCTCGATACAACGATATCTCAACTAGCAGTTCTTGGTATTTTTAGCAAAAATGTCAATGGTTTAACCATCTTCTTTTAGTAACGCACACCTTTGACATGATGATCACTTTACAAATACAAAGTTCTTGTGAGGTAGGAGATAAAGGCCGAGGTTCAAGTATATAAGAGAGAGCTTTACACATATACAGTTAAATTAGATTATAGAAAAATTCTATCTTGTATTTAAAAAAAAAAAAACTCTCATCTTTTTCAACTATCGGAGTATTATATTTTCTTTTGGCACCTCTCATTTCTATAATTTCTTTTATATATTGTATTTCCATCTCAAACCATCTATCTCATTCAGAGGGTCGCACTTTATACACCACTGACTATAGTTTGCAACATACTTTAATTTTCTTGTTAATCCTTGGTTAATTTATAAAGGGGAAAGGAAAAAAATAGATATATAGCAAATTGCAATTGGTCTACTCCTAATAAAATTCTCCTTATTGCCATCCAAACTTAAATCTTGCCTCGCGGGGAATGAGGGTTAATTCCTCCCTCCCCACCCCCCACCCCCACCCCCACCCCCAAAAATAAATGGGTATGGATTTGGGATTGGTTGGGAGCCAGGTAAAATTTTTCAAAATTTATTTCGCACTTACTAATGTAAGTTATTGTGATTGATTCGTAATAAAAGTAGTGTTAATAGTAGACCCATATAAAATTGATTTTTCTTCAATTATGATTCACTACCTTGGCAAAAGTGCATGTATATATACCCTTTATACGGAATTTGACTTCATGTAACAAACGCTTGTAGTCCAAGAAAATTATAATGTTTTTTTTTTAAGATAAAAAACACTTTTTTAATGGTGATTTCAAACACACTTTTTTTTTTCCTAAAACATTTTTTCCTTGTTTTAAATGAGGTATTAAAAACTCTTTATATATCTAAATGTTCAAGGTGTATAATCTCAATCCCACACATATTAAGCAAGCAATTATTGACATAAAATTTTCTAAGTTAATCTTAAAAAATTGATTGGACAAACCTTAACCTTGAGTGAGGATTATACGGTCCTTAAGTCTTGTAAGTAGAGTGTGAGTCTAGCTTGTTCATCTCAAGAATAATTCCGATATGATCCCATATCAAACAGAGCTTAAGTAACCAGATTTGTTACTAGTATTTGATTACTCTCCATGATTCTGGGTGCAAATGTTGGCCCAAATGCATTGCATATCTAATACTTCCTCGTCGTGCACGTTACGGGAATTCAATTCAACAATAATGGATCAAATCAAGCTAGAAAATATCTATCAAAAAAAAAAAAAAAATCAAGCTAGAAAATAGAAATTATTAAAAGGGTATTGTAGCACGGAATTAATTCCCACGTTTTTCTCACTTCCTTTTTTTTTTTTTTTGAGAAACAAATTGTTCTCACTTTGTACACAAAATTGAAGAATTTTATACATAGGATCCGTGTGCTACACTCATATTATTATTATTATTTATAGGATATATTTATTATTTATTATTGAATTTGAAGTCCTTATATTAAAAACTCTTTAAATGATTTTTTGTTTTTGTTTTTATTGAGGAAACTTTAAATGAAACATTTTAGGTATCATATGATGGCATTGGCAGCACGTCAGGTGTCATTATCTTGAGTAGGTAGTAAAAGATAACAATAATTAGCTATGAGCTACAGTGAGGAAGCATGGCATCTGACCAAAATTAGAAAGGAAAGGACAAAAAGGTCAGATTGTATGTAAATGAAGGGATTAGGATCCGGTAGGGTATTGCAATTCACCTTTCTCTTTCTCGCAAATTTTTTTTACATTTTACATTTTAAATTTTTACATTTTAAATTTTTACATTTTACTTTTCTTGACTTTTTTTTAATCAATGGTTGAAATTAGAAGTTACTTTTTGTAGCTATCAATCTCAATTTTTGTAGCTATCAATCTCAACCATTGATAGTAATTGCATCATGTGCATTACCCAAGGTATTGAACCTAATCGCAATCCTAATCTGAGCTAGAAAGGATCTGCACCGACTAAAATTTACCTATTTTCTTCACAATTTTTTTTTTTACTTGTTACTTTTTTTACTTTTTCAACTCTTCTCTTAATATTTTTTAATCAATAAATAATTTTCAAGCTCAACCTTTGATAGATCTCAATCTAGCTTATGGCGATGACGGTGATTGCTGATGACTTTTTTTTAATTTTCTTTATTTTTTTGGGCCTTGAGGAGGCAAGGCAAATCTGAATTTGTCTAAACTCAAAAATGAAAGTGCTGCTAATGTGACGGCCTATTTTATTCACACTTAAAAATGAAATTACAAGCCTAATAAGCAATATGTTTAAGCCCAGATATGTACCTTTTATGATATACATTGATGGATAGTAGGCCGGTAGGCCCAACAAGTTCAAAAAAGGGCCTAACTATTTAAGTCACTTGTGGCTAGTTTTTTCCCCCTTTAAATTATGTATTGCGATTTGCGGCCATGTTTTGTAAAGACAAAATTCTATCTGCACAATGCACATCTTGCACACAAGGGACAACAAAAGTTGAAGATGATAAATTTTTTGGGACTCGTTCAAATTTAACACTTCTGGTTTCCTCGTTGAATTGTTTCTATTTAAAAATTCTCGGGAAAATATGCTATCCTAACTCAACCTTTATTTTATTATATTTTTAATTTATTTTTGATTGATTAAAAAAAACTTATTTCAGAATCCTTCGCCAAATATTTTTTTTAAAAAAGAAAAAAAAAAGAAAAAAAAAAAAGCCAAACCTCTAGTAGCAATCTCTTTTTCTGGTAAGTAAAAAAGTACTCATATAGAAAAACTTTGTGCAACTTTTTATAAATACATTGTATATCATGATATAACAATGATTTATAATCCATACAAGATCTTTTGGCATGTAATGTAAGAGAACTAGTTAAAAAAAATTGCTTGAGTTTTTAGGGATAAGATAAGTATGTGAGAAGCATCGTAAATCTTTACAAACAGTAAAAAAACAGCGCATGTCACTAGCTTATACGGTACAATTAAAATATAATATTTACATGAATTTTGTTGTTGGGGACACTTAAGAGTTAAGTCATGTTTTTGTATATGCTTTATTCCTAATTTTCATAATAGAATATTAGAATGTATGTTGTAGATATTCATTCATTGTTCTAATAGTCTTCTTTTAGTCATTCTCATCTTTTTTGTACTTTGTCTTGATACATCATCTTTTTCTATATATAAGAGAAACAATTCAATTGTAAAGAGCAGCGAATACAATAATATTACTTCCTTTTTCAATGTTCTGTCAGATTTCATTTTTATTTTCAGTGTGTCTGTAATTGGTATAAAAAAAATAAAAAATAAAAAACATTAGAATAGCCAAATTTTACTTCAATCTTGAACTCTGATAAGCCCAGATATGTACCTTTTGTGATATACGTTGATGGATAGTAGGTCGGTAGGCCCAACAAGTTCAAAAAAGGGCCTAACTATTTAATTCACTGGCGGCCTGTTTTTATCCACTTTAAATTATCTATTGCGGCTGCCGCCATGTTTTGTAAAGACAAATTCTATCTGCACAATGCACATCTTGCATACAAGGGACAAGAAAAGTTGAAGATGATAAATTTTTTGGGACTCGTTCAAATTTAACTACCTCCGGTTTCCTTGTTGAATTGTTTGTATTTAAATTTTCAGGAAAATATGCTATCCTAACTCCACCTTTATTTTATTTTATTTTTAGTCTATCTTTGATTGATTAATAAATTTTATATTCAGAATCCTTCGCCAAAAAAGAAGGAAAAAAAAAAAAAAAAAAAAGAGAGAGAGCCAAACCTCTAGTGGCAATCTCTTTTTCTGGTAAGCCAAAAAGGACTCACATTGAAAAACTTTTTGCAACTTTTTATAAATACGTTGTATATCATGATATAACAATGATTTATAATCCATACAAGATCTTTTGGCATGTAATTTAAGCGAACTGGTTCCAAAAAAAAAATTTTACACAAGTTTTTAAGGATAAGATAAATATGTAAGAAGCGTCGTAAACATTTGTAAGTAATAAAGAAACAGCTCATACCATTGTACAATTAAAATACAAACTTTGTTGATGGGACACTTAAAGGGTTGTTTGGTAGTGTATTTTGAACAACAGTTTTTAGTATTTAAACAACATTACATATTTTTTTACATTTTTTCACCCACACGTATTTCCAAAAAATACAAACAACGTTATTAGAACAACATTATCAAATGGGCCCTTAAGAGTTTAGCCATGTTTTTGTATTTGTTTTATTTTATTCCGAATTTTCATAATAGAACGTGTAGGGGTGTTAGGGCCAGTAATATTTTGTATCCATGTGTATATTGGGTCGGCGGCCTGGTTTGAGGACGCCTAATTATTCGAGGACAGGGTAAGTGTTGTTAAGAAGGTTAGTTTTGATGAATAAAGAAAAAAATCAAGTTATAATGGTACGAGGAGAGGTTCGAAGAGAGGTGTCTTCTCGGCTGAACGAAGCCGAGGTTCGAAAGGGTGGTCTGCCATCCAGGACAACGTCGCAGGAGATTCTATTGATACGGATAAGCATCACAAAAGCGCAAGAGAGAGAGAAGTCCTAAAATATCTAAAGAGAAAACTGCTACCACCACACTGAATGCTCTGTAGCTAATTCTCTAGCCGCATTAATGAGGAGGTGATACCTTATTAGTAAAGTTCAGCCTTACATCTACTTTCAAATGCTTTAGGAATGTGCTAATAGGACAAGTATCAAGTATCCAGGCCAATAATTTGATTCATACGTGGAGGGTAGAGAGAGGAGAAATGATGATATAAAAGGGAGAGGAGACTCTCAGGATGAAGGATCGGAAAAGAAAGAGAGATAAACACTGTGGACTGAAGAACAATATAAAAGAACCAGCCTTCTCAGATTGAGTTCAAGGACGATTTTCCTTATATAAAACTGCTTCACCTTTGTTCTATAGTCATTTTTGGCCCATTACAACTGATGTGCAAACTCATTAGAACCTAAATTTTAAACTTACTCTTTACAAATTCATTAAATTGGCTCTTTAGGTCTATTCCCTTCCTATTTTGAGCGTAGCTGCATAGGTACAAATTGTGACCTTACAGAATATATGTTATAGATATTCATTCATGGTTCTAATAGTCTTCTTTTAGTCATTCCCACCTTCTTTGTACTTTGTCTTGATACATCATCTTTTTTCTATATATAAGAGAAACAATTCAATTGTAAAGAGCAGCGAATACAATAATATTACTTCCTTTTTCTATGTTGTGTCAGATTTCATTTTTATTTTCTCTGTGTCTGTAATTGGTATAAAAAAAACATTAGAATAGCCAAAATTTACTTCAACCTTGAACTCTGATAAGTCCACAAATCGTCGGTTTTGAACTGTCTCACTTTTTAACATCTCACGTCCATGAGCTTGTAGCTAATTGCTTTATTCATGCAGGCCCTTTTTGAGCAAAAAGAAAATGACGAACGTACCAAACCAGGCCTTTTTGAACTGCATGCGTACCTATCTTCATATATAGGCAGCCCTTTTTGAGCATATCACTTCCATAAGCTTGCAGCGAATTCCTTTAATTATTCATGCAGCCCACCGACGCTAATGATGTTTTTGATTCTTGCGTACGTTGTCAAGGCCCAACTCATGAGGTATTTAGTCATGGCCCAACTCATTGAGATTGGTGCAAAAGCAGTGGTCACTTTATTCAAATCCCATGGTTCCTCTCTTGCTTCATCTCACCAATGTAGTACTTTGATCATTGATTGCAGGTCCTCCTCCAGCTTTTTATGGAGACTCATATTCACATCTTCTGCGAAGAGAATCATTGTAAGGACTTTATTCATCAATCAAAGATCTATTAATAATAGCTCTATTTTATATTCGCATCATCCTTCCTTTATTTTGTACCAATTATTGGCTGATATTTGGGGTGTTTCTTATCCTAAACTTTGCACTCTTTTAACTTGTTTTAATTAAATTTCCCTTTCAAAAAAGAAAAAGAAAAAGAAAAAAAAGAGTAAGGGATAGGGGAAAGAATGCATTTGGGCAATTATAGTTGTAAGAGGGCCAAAACGGGCATTTTTCCCATTTGGGCAATTATCTAGGACAATTATCTAGCAAAATGCCCATGTTTTGAAACATGATTTTTAGAAAATTGAGGTTCAATGAAAAACTCAATTTGATGAAAATTGAGTAGTGTGAGAAATTTTACATGAAACTTGAGTTCCATGTTTTTTTTTTTTTTTTTAAGTTTGATTTAACATAACTCGATTTTCTAAAAATCGAGTTTTTCATTGAAACTCGATTTTTAGAAAACCGAGTTTAAAACAAGGGCATTTTGCTAGATAGTTTCAGAATATGGCCAATTATAGTTGTAAGAGGGCCAAAATGGGCATTTGCCCATTCCGCCCAAAATATGTAGCAAAATGCTCATGTTCTGAAACTCGATTTTCTCGATTTTTAGAAAATTGAGTTTCAATGAAAAACTCGATTTGATGAAAATCAAGTAGTGTGAGGAATTTTACATGGAACTTGAGTTCTATTTTTTTTAAAAGAAAGTTTGATTTCAAATAACTCGATTTTCAATGAAAATTGAGTTTCAATGAAAATTGAGTTTAAAACAGGGGCATTTTGCTAGATAGTTTCAGAACATAGGTATTTTGTTGGAAAGTTTTGACAAAAGGGATAAATGTTCATTTTGGCCGTTGTAAGAGGTTCATATTAAAAATAGTTGTATTCAATCTTCCAACTATAGCCAAAGTATACTTTCCTCCTAAAATTATAAAGTACACTTGACAAAGGATGAGTAACTGTGTGTAGGATTTTGCTTGATTTTACTGTTAGTCTAATGTTCTAGTGTATTAGACGAGATATTAGTATAATGTTCTAATATATTGGACATTTTTTTGGTAGAAAACTAGAAATATATATTGGACATGAAATTAATATGACACATCTTTAAACATGGTCAATCCTAAAATAAATAATAAAAAAAAGGGTCATGTGCCAGCTATGATAATGTCCCATCCAATGTATTGGACCGAGAATTTTCACCCGTGTAGGTATAAAATTTGTGAAATCGGAAAATACTCAATTATTTATTTTGAGATATAGAGAGAAGTAGACAAAATATGCATGATTGCATGGAATGATTTTGGATGAAATTGCGCCGTATTTGAATTGAGCCTACTATCTAGTGAGTAGTGACTACTGACTAGTACGAGTATCAACGAGATAAAGACAATTCCAAGTTTAAAATTTCAGCATCAGTACGGCACTAATCTTAATATATATATATACATATATCTATTATTATTGGACAATGAGGAATTTGGAATTCTTGTCTCGATTTTGACCCCCTAAAATAAAGCACATATGCACTTTTGTGTAACTTTTACATTACATATATTTTAGCTATAGTATATTTTACACCAAGCATAGCCACTGCTAGAAGCTAGACTAATAGGAATTTTTTTGATGCATAGACTAATAGTACTAGGTATTAGCACAGGCTTTAACCCTCCCACAAATTTAGGGCCGAATGAGCTAAAAACAAGACACAATACGGTGGAGGGGGATAATCTATTTCATCAAAGAATTACACCGGTGTTAGCGTATTATTCACATTTTTTTAGGTAGTAAAGGTTCTGAGAATCTGATTTGTATAACGTATGTTACATGAGCCTATAATTACTAAAATTATTTTTGTTAAGTTGTTATGTAATAAGTTATGAAAAAGCAATTTGTGTATTGTTTCATCTCAAGCATTTACACCACAACTAGGCAATTTAAATGATAAAGTTCATCCTTAATTAAAAAAAAAAAAAAAAAAAAACTTAAAACCTTAAGCACCATGCAACCAAAGTTGATTAAAATCATAGGTGGCTTGTTCATTCTATTTGGCTTATATTTCTTTAAAAATATAAATTAGATTAAAGCACATTCATACAGTTATTATTATTTTAATAAAGGGGGAGTTTTGAAAAGTAAAAACTTACCTAACCAAATAACTCAAAGAATCTATATTTATATAATATTTAGTCATTTATTATTGCTACGCTCTATTTGAGCTACATTAGCATAGAATTTTAGTACACTTTGGTCCATTCAATCTATTTTGGTCCGTTTGGTATATTTGGTCCACTTTGGTATAAAAGACAAATTTGGGTTGAAAGTGTATATATATTCTAGATCCAAATTTATTAAGGAAAAATTAAGGCAACCCAAACAAAGTGAGGTTGCTCATCTTTCAAAAGCTAGGTAAGTGCATGCTTGTTTAAAGATGCAAAATTAACCTAAATCAAAATAAACTCACAAATCTTGTCATAGGAAGTGGTCATAATTTGATTTTCCTTTTATTTTTACAAGTCAAAAGATAGCAATGTGATCAAATTATAAAATTTAGATAACAACTACTTATTCTAAAGATAGCAATTGTAGTGGGTTTCAGTTAGTACAACTAGTAAAGTTTCTGATGGTTGAATAAGAAATTTTGAAATTCAATTCTTGCTAATACTAAAAACCGAAAACCATAAACACGATAGGCTGAAATTCTCTCAATTAAAGATATCAATTGTAGATTGAAGTTGAGCAATTCTTGTTAGCCAAAAAATTTCCACCCCTTTAATCCAAAAAAATAACAATAGTGTTATGATGTATCTGTTCAATAAGACTTATATAATTTAGTATTAAGAAACGCAAAATACGATGGAATCCATATTGGCCGGCAAGCATAGAAAATGAAAACGAGTAATTCTAAAGACAGTACTATAAGGATAGGTTATACATACTCTAGTATGCTTAGTTCATTGTCCTATGAAGCACCGTCACCTGCTGATAGTGATAGTTAACTTTGAACCTAGAGAAAACAAAAATTTTAAAATAACAAGAGGATATAATTTGTTACAATCAAAATTAATTAATTTAAAAACCAGAACATTGCGTCATCATTATAAACAAACAAAAAATGTATTGATATTCGAACACTTAAACGGTATAATATTTATAAAGCAATTAAACATTGCTATTAAATTCTCTAAGTTATGATTACATTAAGGTTAATCTCAGCTACTTATGAGTTATATCACGCTGCCTCCATGTGATGGAGGGCTTTCATCGATGAGAAAGCTCGCTACTTTTGGCAGATTAGCTACGCTTCCCAAGCAAAGTGGTAAGCGGAAAGCAACCCCACACCACGTTCCATTTCATTTTTTTTTGTAAATGTAAATTAACCCAATTTCAGTCTCTGCAAAGTGCAAAGCTTAAACACCGTTTTAAGCATCTCTTTTTACCATCAATTTCACTTTGTCATTCTTGTTGGCCCCATTGATTAAAGAGGAACAGTCTTAATCCATTGTCTTGAGAGAATGAACGATATAATGTGCATGCATGTCTCTAGCACCCATTTTTGCCTTTGCCTTGGAAGTGCTTTCCTTTCATTTAAAGCAAGCTTGAACATCATAGACATCTGGCACTTCAAGTGCAACTTTCTTGCATTAGTAGAAATGATGACATTAGTCGTGGGATCGGATTTTAGAGTCCCATCCCCTAAAATCAGTCCCTAATTAAATCATCAATTGCATTCGAATACTAAGAAGTTTAATCAGCCTTTGAAATCAACCAGGACACATGCCCTATATATAGGGTCACATTGGCATTAATCTAATATATGCAATAACGCACACACCCAAAAAAAAAAAAAAAAAAAACCCTAGCCAACTCTCTCCAAGTTGATAACATATATTCTACCTTTATTGATTAATGCATCCCTGCTGTCAACCAAATATCAAACAAAAAAAAACCCAGAGTGTCACCTTCACCCTTGTCCCCTCTCTTCACCTAAACAACTTGAAGATGGTATCTCGTGTGTCCGCACTGCCTGCTCCATAGAGCAAACACATAAGATAATTTCTGCCAAACTTGGGTTAGTTTGTACTTCCTTCTAACCATGATCCTTTTGCAAAATTAAGGGAAAGTAAACATTTCCTAAGATAGATGCAGTAAGAAATTCACATTTAAAGCATTTAATCTTGTTTGAAGGGATCGATAGATTAATTAACGAAAATTGTAGACCTAAATCGATTTTTAGTTTTTGAATGATATTAATAATGTGAATGATATCTGTGGCATATGATTGCTTCACGTTGCTTGATTTTGATGTCAAATCTAAATATTAATTTCAGATTAGAATTTAGAAGAGAGATAAGGGGCAAGATCTAGCATAAAAACATGCTTGTGTAAGATGGATGTCATTATCATGTGCAAGCTCTTAGTCTTATCCTCTCTCTCTCTCTCTCTCTCTCTCTCAAATTTTTGAACAGATAAATATGTCATGTGCATGTTAGCTAGGAGAAATGCGCTTTCACTTTTTTGTATATTTGTGAAATTCTGACCCTTGTTTGAGCATGACTATTATTCCATATATCTAGCTAGTACTTTAGGAATGATAATAGAATTCATATTCTATCAAGGAAAGAAAGAAGGATTTGTGCCTTCCCTACTACATGACAAAGACTCCAACTAATCATCCAGATTTTAAGACGTACTTTGTTTCAATAATTCTAAAGAATAAGAAGGTATTAAAATTAATTAACTTTCGACCATTTTGACTCAATATTATTATTTCTCATTGCAGATTCATTGTCTTATGATACAAACTAGTCCAACACTTGTTGATTTTGACATAACTGAAGGTTTTTAAAAAACACTTTTATATGTATAGAAATATATATTTTTTGCAAACTACAACCTTAGGGCCTAAGCTTTTGTGTCGAATGTAGTTCCTCACTAGCTAAACATGCAAAATATCACTTCTAAGCATGGTGTTAAAATATAAAGAAGAAGAAATATAAAAAGAAACTAGCCTCATCACACATGTACTTTGTGCAGGCCATGGGGTTTTTTTTTTTTTTTTTAATTTTTTATAGTGTCATAATTTTTCATTTATATTACGCATTTATAAATACTAATACAATCAGGGTGTCATGAAGCTAGCTTCGAAAAAATAAACAATGATTACACATTTATTTTGTAGCAAAAAAAAACCGTGTTTTTATTTTATATATATAATTTTTATTTAAAGATTCTAATTTATCTATACTATTATTTAAGGAGCTTTCTCTATTTGGATTCCTCATTTTTTAGTTCAAAATGCCCCTTTACCCCTATGTTTAAGTAGAGATAAAATTAAAGAACAATTTCTTAAAGAGAAATGATATGTCCATAACATTTTTACAACAAATCATAAATGGTAAGTGGTTACTGGTTGTTATTGTTGGGGCAAAAAAGTAATCTTAGTGTTAGGTTCAAATTTAAACCAATAACAACCACCCACCTATGATTTGTTGTAAAAATGTTGTGGACGTAACACCTTTCTTTGGTAAAAATGCAACTCTAACTCCGACTAAAACATTGCCTAAAAAATATGACCACTTTCCTGTTAATTTTCAAATTACTTTATCCACTTATAAATTAGATTTTTAAAATAAAAATTTTATATATAAAATAAATAAAATAAAAAACAAATTTTCTCCTACAAAATAGGACCCTATATTTTAGACAGAGGCAAAAATGGATGCTACAAAATAGGACCCTATATTCTCCTAGTAAGTGAATAAAGTAATTTGAAAATCAACTATTTTAGTGGGAGTTAGAGTTGTATTTTTACCGAATTGTCCTTTAGTTTTGTCTTTACTTAAATATAAGGGTGTAAGGGTTTTTTTGAACCAAAAAAATGAGGATACCAAATAGGAGAAACCCTCTTAAATAGTAGTATAAATAAGAGAGTGAAAACAAAAGAATTAACATGATTCAACTATGTCTACAACAACAAAAACCCTTCAATACAGATCCTTATATATTTTAAGAAATACATCAGATTTAGTACGATAGTCCTAAAACCACAAATAATTCATAATATTATAAAAACATGGTAGCTGATGGTAATCTCAAAAAAGTTTGGGTAATATATTCTAGCACATTGCACAAGCAACGACTAAGCTGAAATCACTAGGTATGACTGATAAGTGATAACCATAATAGTATATTTTTTCAACCTAAACTATTAGTTCTAAAATTATTGAGCTGAAGAGCCTCTCATTTTTCTAATGCGAAGCCAAACAGCATATTCCTCAAGAAAGCATGGTATCCCAAATCCCAATCTATAAGTAAGGTGCCCTTGGCAGAGCACAGTTTGCTTGCACATGAATTGAAAAGTGAAATGTACAATAAGGTATTGTACGTACGGTTTTCAAAAAGACATGGACAGAAAGTATTCAGATACAGGCTACGTACGCTTTTGATTTGTGATGTTTTAAGTTTGAAGCAGGAGCCTAGCTAGAAGGTAATTTTACACTCGATATTTCCTTTCAACTTTTGAAAAGTGAAAACCTAAGTACCATGATATTTTTTTGTTGAACCCTGTTACACATATTTTTGATGAACACCGTTACACATATATGGTGGGCGCAAAATTACAAAAATTGAAGCAGATGCGGCTCTGACCAAGATAAATAATGCAGCAAAATTGGAAAGGGAAGTTATAGCTATCCTTTAAATAAAATAAGAAAAAAGTTCATGTGAGTAAGGGATGGATAGGACTCATCAATTATGTCTTCAAAGTTCAAAGTGGTCCAGCTGCTAAACCCCAGAGAGGAATCAGAATCCCATCTAGCTCTTTCATGATTGATTCAGCATTCCCAAATCCATTGAGGCCAATCAATTCATTTGTATATAGAATAAAATATTATGGTAAGGGCTTCTGCAAGCATATGGGGGGCAATGTGTAAATATTTATATATATATATAGAGGCACATTTCCCTTGACAAAGTTTGAATATTCATATGAGAGTAGTTTTTTACTTGCCACCTATCTATTTGTGTTGGGTTCTTCATGACAAGACCCTCTTTTGGAATGAAAAGAAAGGTAACCAAAAATCATATAGCTAGGTAGATGTAGCCTAAAATTCTATAGGAAGAAGGATAATTTTGATTAGGCTTTGCTTGCTACGCCCTCCTGGGCTATATGTCAATGTGGAGACAAAATTTACTGTGTCATCTTCTTTCATATTCGTTGGAATACAGAGAGATTTAAAATCTATTTTAACCCATTAGGATATTAAGGAATGTGTGCAGAAGAAGAGGGTCGGTGAGAGAACATGGGAGTTTCAGGTTTGGAAAATGTGCTACTGACCACATTCACGTAATCAGGACATGGAAGATGAGGAGGCTAGGGTCCTACTACCTTTCACTTAAAAAATTTACTATGCCATAAAAAATTTAGAGCTCCATTATTATTATTTTTAATTATTGATATGATTGACATTATAATTACTATATAATAAAACTGTTATTAGTGACTGACTCAAGAAAAACTTATGTTATTTTTTTTTATAGATGCGATGTTAAATTATTTTTTATACTTATTGACATGATTGACATTATAATAAAACCATTATTAGCGACTGATTCAAGAAAAACTTATGTTACTTATTTTTTTTATATAGATGCGATGTTATTTTAATCACAATTGATCAACTTGACAAATCATATAAATTACATGTGTCCACAAACTAATAATTGTTACATTCAATCTTTTAAAATTGGGACTAAAATGAAAATGTTAAGATTCTGTCAAAAATAATGGATTATATATTGTTCAGACAAACAAATTATCCTATTATAATCTAATTTAGTCCCATAAAAAATTTCGATTGTTACATTTTGACTAATAAGATTTAGTTTAAAATGAAATTATTAGGAGTATTTTGAATGAAACTTTGACAGCTTCATTTTAGTTCATACAGGGTCAAAAAAAAATTTCCCCAAAAAGTTAAAAGTCCCAAAGATTACTCGATTTTCTTTTGCAATTTAATAGTGAGATCAGATGGGTGTGCTGAGATTGTATTTATGAAAAAGGGGGATGAAGTGGGGTTTACAGATCTGAAATGCATGTGGGTTAAATGAGAAAAGAGATACTAATAGGTCAAAAGGGTCTACATGCTTTTTATATGTAAGATATATGTTGTAATATTTATTAGGCAAGAGAAGAAGACAAAGAGAGAGACGTTAGGTTTCTAAAATATGAAGTATAGGCAGAGCTTATAGGCATGTAAGTGGACTAATAGGCTCACATGGAGAACCAGAAAAGCTTATTGGTGATTTGTCCTGAAGACAAGCCACATGGGGTGGCAGCCTGAGAAGTGACCCCTATCTTTGATGATTGGAACCAGCTATTATAAGGTTCAGTCAGTCACACCATAATTATGACTGTTTGGCAAGCAGAAAATTCATTTTTCCTGTAAATGAATGTGCTTTGACCTGTTATGGAAGATGGATTGATGGGCTTGATGATGCAATACTTGTACAAATAGTTTCTCCTACTTGTGCAAATGGCACTGGATTTTTCACAATGGACATTTTACTTACTATTACTATAGAACTCGGAAGGTAGGATCTATGACAATGGATTGCTCAGTTAAATTCTGTGATGTAACTTCCCATAAAAAAAAAATTCTGTGAGGTACCTTACAGAATTCTTTTTATTGTCTTTCATGGCCATGGAAATGTCAAGAATATCAGACAGAGGAAAAGGGTTAGTTTGAGCTAATTAAACAGTTTAGTAAGGTTCACACTTCATAGACGAACATGAATTTAGCCCCTATATCCAACTTTCAATTAATTTAGACATCTTTCGTTAATCTTTAAAACTATTTCTTTATCTCATTTTTTTATTAGAATATTTAGACAAAAAGTCCAGAAAATAATAAGGGAAAAAAAAAACTAACATTTTTTACTCCAATTTCAAATGGTATTTAGAAAATCCCTACAATTAAAATATGATTTTATAGTATATTTTTTATATATTCTAAAAGAATTAATTAGATTATATCGTACATGTTCGCACAATCCATATTCTTGTCTAATCTAATACAAATCAAAAGGATCCAAAGTATCATAAATAAGGTAGCTAAAAGCCATGAAAATAAAAACATCATTTCAAAATTTTCAACTAAACAAGCTATGGTTTTTTAAAACTGGAAAGCCTAGTGATCTGGTCTTCAATGCATTAAGAATACCTAAATAAATGAATGCAAGATAGATATTAGAATGTTCATTTAGATTAATTATATTTCTGGAGCAAGAAAAACGAAAGCTAAACGGTAGTGTCTTGAAGTTACCATATTATTGCAGATCCCCACTCTGCTCAACCCAAGAGATTAAGTCAATAGGCACTATAAATTGAGAAGTTAACGCATATCAAGTCTAGGGTGGATTAAATAATTAGGGGTCAATGGCCATTCAACCAAATGGCATCTCTATCACTATAAGCATGAACCATGAAGTGATGAGTGAGAACGGGGTTTTGAATCCCCTTAAGGCCTTAATTGGTGCAGTAGTAATTTTTTTATTATTATTATTATTATAAAAAAGTTTTATTTAAGTAGAGAGTTGGGATCAAATTTAAGTTAATTTAGGTTTAGCATGTGATGCTTAGTCAACTTGAAACGAGTTAAATGTAACCAACTTGCAAATTTACTAACATTAATTATGAACGTATATAATTTAATGCATTATAGAGATAATCATACTAATCATATTTGATTTGTAAATTTGGGTATTTTCTTGGAATGTATGTATATTGACAAGACCAAGATACAGAAAAATCATTAACCATATATATTTATGGTATGTGTAATCTGTGTGTATATTATGGAACACTTGTTCAAACCAGAAGCAAAGAAGTTCAGAAGTTCAATGCAACCTTTTACTTAGAGAAGTAAATTTACCGTTACTTGGGAAAATAAACCCAAATTAATTTAAAAATGGCAAATTTGGTGAAACTCACAATAGATATTAAAGGAAAGCAGAGCCCCTAAAAGGAGTACTATATATTGTTCATTGTAGATCAGAAAAAATAAAGGAAAATGTTAATGAATGTGCTTAGAGTATTGGTTAATAATTCATTTAAAGAAAATTTTTATGGGAAAATGAAATAAAGCAATTAATGTTTTGATAATTTTTTTTATTTTTCATAAAAGTAGTATAAAAACTTTCTTAAAATAAATTGTTAACTAATACTCTAAAAGAATTCGTCAGCGTGACTCAAAAATAAATGGTTCAAGTTGTTAAAAGGGCACTAATACCGTAGCATCGTTGTTGCGTCATATTCAAGCTGATGATGAAAGCCAGAAGATTAGCATTTTGGCGACCAAAAGTTGTACTACTCCATCTTAATTTATAGCTAATAGACCGTAATTATTTTAATATATATTATCAAAATCTGAGCTATTGTACATCTGATGCTGCAAAACACCTTCAACATCATATCATAAAGTTCATAACCATTGAACTCATTAGTTCACTAATAAATAATATTTATAATCAAGCTATAAAAAAAACCCTTATATCATATATAATATGATTAAAATTGTCTTATACATGTTGTGGTTAAAACCATATGTATATTATAATTTTTTTCTCTTTCCAAAAAAAAATATACAAGATAAAAATTAATTTTTATCTTTTATATCATATCACGTAGTTTTTTTATTATGCACACTTAAGTTAATTATGGTTAATTATATTAAGTTGAAACTTTATTACTAACACTTTTAATAGTTTGAATGTTAATTATGGTTATTGTGGTAGTAAAAGTTTAAATTATTGTTAAAATTTCAAAATTTTAACAAAAATTTCAGTCACACATGACAAAATTCTATTATTTAACTTAAGGCAATTTAAAAAAGAATAATAATTATTTCATTGATTAATTTTGATTTCTTTTATTAAAAATTTAAAAATAATTTGATAGTTGAGGAAATTGAGATTTGAATTCTAAATGTCTTGATTGGATATCATTTTCATTAAAGTTACAAAATAATTTTATTACTCCATAAATTGTACAAGCATACTCCATAAATTGTTAAAGCTTTCATAAAAGCCAAACTAAGCAATAAAGTACCTTGTATTTTTCCCTCCACCTCGAGCTGTCTCACGATCCCTTCTACAGCTTGGTCCGCAAAGGTACCTTGACCAACCCTAGGTCCAATAGAAGCAAGCCCGACGGCCAATCTAGCAACAATAACGGAATCGGCTAGAAATCAGTGGATTTATGATAAGTTCCTCACACAAATAAGTCAATATTTGTTTAGGTAGTCAATATTTGTTTAGCCTTTTCAGGCCATGGGTGGGCGAGTAACTTGGTAACCCACCAACCCAATATAGTATAGAGACATATATGTGGAGTCGCAGTGACTCAAAATTGGCTTTTGTACAACCTTGCGACTATTTTTGAAGAAAAGGTATGGCATTTTGGGGTTTCATTAGACATTTTAACGTCATGAGTTTAAGCATGTTGACAAGTCAAACTTGTGAAGTTGATACATATACTTCTGTAGTCAGAAGAGCTACTAATAAAGACACATCTTCTTTGCTTCTGTATTATTCTGTTCTATATACTAGTTTTAGTTTCTGCCTACTTTGGATCAAAATAGAACAAAGACCAAGGTCAATCTATTATTCTGGTTTTAGTAGATGAGAGTTTTCTAAGCCGGCCAAATTAATTACGAAGCAAACATGTGTTCCACACCTTCTAGTATCCTAGGTCAACTGATTTAAATTATTTATAATATGCACAAGTGATGTATCAGCTCTCAAGGACGATGCTCATCAGTTGCACTAATAAAACTAAAATCATATGACATAAAAGAATTGAGACAGTCAAGTATTCCAGACATAAAACAACATTGATAAATTAATAAATTATCATAGTGCCATATTAGTGGCGAGTCTGCTCTTAAAACAAATAAGGGTGCTCAAAATTGAGAACATAACAACGAACAAAATAATGATGTTGAAGAGTGAAGACCTAGCTATCCAATGAATTTCCTTGACAATTGTTCAAAGCTGAGTTGAACGTAATAATTTTCATAAACTTCCAACTATTTGGTAAAAATTCAAATGACCCATTAATTATCATCGTTTTAATCATATGATTCATTAAGTTTTTAAATAAACCCACTAGACTATTAAACATATAATATAATATGATTAACAACATATCATATAATAAGTTTTAGTTAACTTAATTGATAAATTAAATTTTTTGCTGTATCAACTAACTAGTATCTTAGTTTAATTATAAAAAACAATAATCATAAATCAAACAATATAAATTTGAAATTCTATCGTGTTTATAATAAAAAGACACGATACGCAATTTTCTTTCAAACCAATAATTTATATCAATTTAGGGTTTGCTATGTTGTCAAATATTACACAAAAGAAGAACTTATCCAACTAGATATGCTAATGATGAGAGCATGCAAGCCCCAAGCGGTTAGGCATGTCTTTATTATGCCATATATGCAAGCGGAACTGGTTGCAAAGCCAAGCTAAACCGTGAGGTCCTTTTCATTGCTTATACATACATATATATATATATATATATATATATATGCTGGCCTAGATCTTTGTCCTTTGATTTCCTCAACAATTATAATCAAAGACTGTATATGTGTGTTTGTGACGTGTATATTAATCAGCTCCAACTGTGAGAGAATGAAATCATGATGTGGCTGCCACGTGCCTAGCCAGAAGTCGAAACAGTCACCCACACACTCAGCCTGGTTTTAGTTAGTTCCCATGTACTCGTCATGTAGTAAAAGCGGTGACTGTTTGTAGTACGCTATATATAGAGACTAGATACTAGAGAGTTACACTTTTGGAACCATTATATGTCCTCCGTTTTGATACAGCCGGTGATCAATCAGACAATCATGATACCTGGATAAACTTTGCCTGCGTTTGTTTGTCTGTTAATGTTATTAGCTCTTCACACTACTGACAAACAAACAAACAAAACGATTGGTTTTTAGTTTCCAATGTCACGGGCTTTGCTTTATCCCATTTCACTCATTCTCCCCCTCTCTTTGCTAAAACCTTCCCAACTTCCTCGTGATTCACTTTAACAATAATAGAGAGAGAGAGAGAGAGAGAGAGAGAGAGAGAGGTGTTAAACTTTGAAAATATTTTTTTTTAATTTTTTATAATTTGTTTGGATTGAGAGAGAGTAGCGACCGAGTAGCGTTGGTCGAAAATATTTACTCTACTTGTTCTCTTTTTTCTTCATTCAAACAAATCCTTAATTTTCATTAATAGCGTATGCTTCCATTATACTAAATTTGTGTTATATATATAACATTAGGTTATGACTAAACTCAAAACTTAATTGAGGGAACATTTATAATTCTATTATTATCTATATGTTTCTGATATTAATTCTTCAATCAATGGGGAGTTGTTATGGTTACGATTGTAATAGGAACTCCATGAATAAAATCACCTGTACTCATGATTTTTAGGTAAGTATTGAGCTTACAAGTTTCATGCACTTATTTCCTTCATTCACTTTTCATATTTACGGACAAAGTCATGTATTTACTTTCGAGCGGAAAGAGTTAGTAATTATATGTGATTTTTAGGCATATATGGCTATAAGCTAGCTGGAACATTCATTTTATAAGGTTATAAATCTCATCCATCGCCCTCTTTTATTCATTGTATTATAGGGGTATTTTTGTAAGAGTAATGCATATGTTTATAATATTTTTAAAACAAATTATAAATCCTAAGTCATTATTAATTTTAATTTGTGTACACCACTAAAATTAATTTTTTAAACTACTTATAACAGTTTGCCACCTATAATTTATTATAAAATATCATGTATGTTGCATTACTTATTTTAAGATTATTATTGGGTACTCTAAGAGTATACCCTCTTCCTCTCATATAGGAGTAAGTCTCACTCAACATAAAACTCACCCCATGTGAGAATGTCATGATGTACTTCCAAATTACCTAATAAATTTAATTTGTGTACACCACTAACATTAATTTTTTAGTCTACCTATAATAGTTTGCCACCCATAATTTATTATAAAATATTATGTTCGTTACATTACCTGTTTTAAGGTTATCATTGAATACTTTAAGAGTACGCTCTTTTCCTTTCACATAGAAGTAAGTCTCCTCCAACATAAAACTCACCTCATGTGAGAAGAAGTGAATATCCTTTTAGACTACCTAATAAATTTCCATCATTTTATTAGGTTATGCTTTCTTTTCTTTTTATTGACTGATTAAAAATCACAAAACTGATAGGTGGTCATCAAAAGCAACGGCTGAGATCTCCCAATGAATTGGTTTGGGAAATGCCAGATGCCAATAAGATTGGGAGGGTAGTATAGGAAATAGGAGAGGTCAATGAAGGGTGTGAGTGGGTCGTTCAAACCCACACACAGCCCGAGGAAGTGGGTGGGCTGACTGACATGTTGAGAGCATTACCCACGGAGGCTTACGCTTACCTGCAAGGAATAGTGGTTTTAGTATTTGGCGCTTTTCAAAGCTTTTTTATTACTCATCGAATAATGCTAGCAACAACAATGCTACACAGCCAGGCACACGCAACAAATTTATAATAATAATAATAAAATCACTTTTTTTATTCATTTACAATCAAATTATTATCATATATTCATATGAACCTTGTTAAAATTATTTTTATTATATATTAATCACAATAAATTTAATTCAGGGTATAATATTGTGGGGGATTCAAGAATTAAAGATTGGAAGCACTACTGTAATCTTCAGTTGTTCCTCACAAAGAAGCATCTATAGCCCTAGGAGTGAGGTTGCTCGAAGAGAGAATGGGAAGCGACAGAGCGTTCTTGGACAGTATAAGAGGTGAAGATAGGCACCTTAGGGGATAAACAAGATATTTGTGGGAGGTTTCTTGTAAAGTCGCACCTTCTCTTTCACATTTAATGGCTGGCAATAACTTTATAAGTTGCATTAATGAGGAAGTGATCTGAACAGTAGATTCACAACTCAACAGCTCCTTCCACCACTTTCACCAGAAGTCTAATGTGACAAGTGTTCTAAGGGGATTTAGGAGGATTAAAAATGGAGGGCTAGGATGGAATAAGCCATTGGGCATATAAAGGAGAGGGACTCTCAAATAAAAGGGATCCGAAAATAATTAAGGAAAGGGATTAGAACTAGAACAATAACTGATAAAAAAAGTGTAAACAGTGCATGTAACAACCCAAGAATATTGTTATCGGGTAAGCTTGTAAAGATCCATCTACATATTTAAATCTCAGACTTTTGCCTTCTTCTTCTCTATCTTTGTCCTCAGGTAAAGCCCAACTTGTTCATCACACTCTCTTTACAAATATGTATTGATTTGGATCGGGTTTGGGAACATCAATCTTATTATTCTAAGTGAGCTTGGCCAACCAATCTTTCATGCTTTTACAAATATTTTTAGGTTAGATCAAATATTATTTTATCATAAGATCACTATTGAATATTGACATAACTTTTATATTCACTGATTACATTAATTGTTACAAAAAAATATTATGAGAATGACTTATTAAAATAATACTATAAACTATTTTTGTGTGATACAGTGAATATTATTGTGGGGGGACAAGGATCCAAATACTTGACGAAGTTCATGTGGAGGTAAACCTTAGGAAACGTAGGTGGGTTATCCTCGAAAAATATACATTTAACTCGTACTTAGGCTGAACAACTATAATTGATGAGGGTGCCAAGAATATCTGTCTAACCTCGAAAGGTTGAGGGACAGAGTCAAAGGGAGCACGACGCAATCCGAGGGGAGACAAAGATAACTTGGTATTGAACATGGAAGAGAAGAGAAATGAATGACAAAGTGGTCATCCCATTAGTATTAAATGCACTGCAACCACTTAGCTAGCCCTATTAATGGAGAAATAACCATGAATAGTGTTACCACAACTAATATCCTAGTGTAAAAACCTTCTAGCAAGGTCTTGATGGGACAAGTATCAAAAAAGTCTAATCATGACCCTTTAATGTAGGATCCAAATGCATCTTTGCTAAGTTATATAAAGCCGAAAAGCACCCAGATCAGAGGTAGGTCTAGTTTTGAGAGAGAAAAAGAGAAAGAGAGAAATCATCCAATTGTAAAATTATCCTTGGATTAAACCCGAGGATGAACACTTAGCTATTTCTAAGCTATTTACAGTTGAATATTAATCACTACACATGTAATTTTGATATGAACTTCACATTCTGTTTTTATAACGGGTACTTAAAGGTTGGTCATGCATCTCATCTCTATAAATTAATTGTGTGAGTAAATAGTAATTAGTTTAAAACCAACCATATTTATTTGATCTACTTTTGCTCGCTGCAATTATAAATTTTATTATGTTTATTTTTATAAATATGATATATATAATTTAAATATTAATTTATTAATTATTATAATCAACCCGAGTTCTAATAATTGCCTTTTGACTTGCTAAGGTCATAATATAGTAATAGATTTAGGTTTTCCTCTTCCTTAAGGTGCTGCCTTTTTTAAGTGAATAAGCGGTCTCCCTTCCATGTGTTTGTTGCTCGACAAGTTGCTTTCTCGCCGGGGCTTTCTTCCTAAATAGAAGCTGGGTTAAGTCTCCCTCACCTCCATAATTTCCATTTTCTTTGTAGGGTTGCAAGTCCTTGCCTCTGTGCTCTTTGGAATAGCCTTGGTGGCAATCTCATGGATTTCAGTTTTTGTTCCAAAGAGTAATCTCCCCACACTAGGGGTTGTACATGCTACTTGAAAACGTACTTATAAATGTACGTCTAGTTTTTATAAAATTGAACATTTAGCGTACATCCTATCTATTTATGGAAGACCTACTTTATTTAATTTGTTATTATATTTTTTGGGGCATCTCGATTAGGGATGCATACGTGACGGTTGTAGTCGCTTTCAAAATGGTTTTCTTCGTAATGAGAATGACATGAGGGTCAAACAATTCCTTAACCTTTAGTCGGTCCTTCACCCACTTAGGATTGCAATTGGTTTGATCCAATCACATAAATATAATTCAAATATTTATTTATTTATTAATTTCTGAAATAATACTAATTATATTATCAAATTACTCCTATTATTTTTTAAAATTGTTAGCTCGTAACATTTTCCATATCTTTCACTTTTTACAGTGAATTAGAATTTAGAACAACATATCTATATGGATTTAGCCTTTTTTTTTTTCGTCCCGCCCTGCAATGAGAACTGAACCCAATTGCCAAATCCCCAAACTGCCCGGCCCAGCTCTTATTTTGGCATTTTTCACAAAAACTACAAAAGCAGGCATCAACTTTTCCATTAATACCGACTTTATCCTCGTCCTCCAACCCCACCTTTAAAAAGACCAGAAAAGCGGGAGTCACTGTTAAAAACCCCATGCTCTCTTTCTCTCTCTCTCACTCTCACTAATGTAGAGACGAGAGGAGTCTCTTTGAGAGTTTCGAAGCTGTTTGGACACACAGAAAATTTTAGAAAGTAAAAGAAAAATAAGTGAGGTACGAATTTTCCGGGAAATCAAAACATGACAACGGGAATAATGCAAGAGCAGAATAACCTGGAGAAACACATTGAGAAGCAAATGGGTTGCATGTCTGGCTTCCTTCAGATCTTCGACCGCCATCAGATTCTCACTGGAAAACGTTTCTACTCCGCCAAACGCCTCCCTCCCGCTACGGTGAGTTTTCTCTTTCTCTCTCTTTTTAAATTCTCTGTTTGGTCACTGAGAAAATGGAAGGAAAATTGATTTGTATGCACATTTCTCAGGCAGTGGAATCAACACCAGAGTCGGAGAAGAGCGTGGTTTCGGCTTCTCCGTCGGTATCGAAAGAATTGGAGAAGGAACAACAAGCGAGATCGGCACCATCGCCGGAAAGACCGAAGCAGCAGAGTCCGCTACCAGAGCTCCGATCTCCGGTGCCGGAATCAGCAACTCCTTCTGAGAAACCTCCTCCTGCGACGAAGTCGCCGCTTCCTTTCCCTGTTTTCGAACTAAAGGAAGGCACGAAGTCGTCGTGGAAGTTCTCCAGAGAAGCTCCGAGGCTCTCTTTGGATAGCAGAGCCGTGGTTGACGCGAAAGGAAGCTTGAAGCCTCGAGAGATCCGTACAAACGGTGCGTTTTTGTCGTCGAATCGATGCGAAGCAGTGGATAGCGATAAGCAGAGTAATAGTAAGTCTCCGAGTGTGATTGCTAGGCTCATGGGACTCGAATCGTTACAGGATTCGGATCCGGAACCGGTTAAGAAAGCGGAGCTCCGGAGATCCGCGTCGGAGTCTAGAGTTTCCAGAGATCTGTTCCAGTACGGCAACAACTTCAATTTCCAGGTGATGAGGCCAACGAATCAGAATCTGAATTCACAGAGTAATAACGTTTCGAACAATGTGATCAGAGAGAATGTAGGCTATTTAGTAGCTAAAGAAACGCACCGTTTCGGTGATAGACCTGTACGGAATCATAATCATAATGTGAAGACTGAGGTGGCTAGAACGGTGTCGTATAGAGGAATGGCACAGAGGAAGAGTTTCTTTGATTCAGCGGACTTCTTTCCAGAGCAAGCGAAACGGGGCGTTTCGATCTACGGAGAGATTGAGAAGAGGTTGAGGATGCGAGGGATTGAAGAACCGTCCAAAGATTTGGAGACTTTGAAGCATATTCTCGAAGCTCTGCAACTCAAAGGCCTTTTGCATTCGAAGAAAGCTAAAAACCAAATGAGCCACCAGAACTTCGTTTACGATCGGAACGGCGAGTCTCCGATCGTCGTAATGAAGCCAGCAAGGTCTCCGGCGAGCCGCATTAGTCGGGGTGGAACCGAATCTCCGCCGTCGAGCTTCAGATCGAGGCCTGGTCCTCGCCGGAATACAAACGAGGTGTCGCCGGCGGTGAGTCCGAGGCGCGACCGGCCGGAGATTGATCGGAATGGAAGGTACCAAGCGAGAGGACGAAATGCGAACTCGCCAACTCGGAGTGAGAGTAGCCCGAGTCGAAGGAGAATTGACTCGGTGGAAAACAGAAGAGTCTCTCCGGTCCAATCTCCTAAGGTTAGTGCAAGGAGAATTGGATCATCAGATCAACCAATGACAAGCCGATCACCGCGAATGAAGAAACCAACGGCTGAGATTTATCAAAAGGGTGATAGAGTTTTTAGTAATCCAGCTGAGGATGAGTCATACTCATCCACCACCGTTTCAGAGAGCAGTATTAGCACTTCTTCACAAACCGATATAGAGGTACATCATAATTAATAATAATAATAATAATAATAATGCATTGCATTAATTAATCCTTGAGATTATATTATTTGTTATTGCTAGTTATTAATTTTAATGGTTTTTTTTTTTTTTTTTTTTACTTTTGTTGTAGAGGTTGAAGGTGGAGGAATACAAGGAGGGGAGGAGTTTATTGGAGAGGTGTGATAAGCTGCTTCAGAATATAGCTGAGATAACTGCGACCGAGTTGCAACCGAGTCCAGTCTCGGTGCTTGACTCTTCGTTTTACAAGGACGAGTCGTCATCGCCTTCTCCAGTAATGAAACGGAGCATTGATTTCAAAGGTACCAATATAAAATGACACACAGATAATTAGTGTTGTTTGTATTTTGCGAGAATGTATGGTGAAAAAGTGTATGGAAAGTTTAAACACCGAACACTACCAAACAGCACAGCCCCTAAATTCTGCATATGATTATTCTATGGGTGACGTTTGCCTCTGGTGTTGAATTATTATCATGGACTTCTTTTCACTTTGGGTGAAACTGCAATGAACCAGAGGTACACAACAATTTTATAATTTATCCGTGGGTTCTTAAAAGAAAACGGGGGTTCCATCCAATTATTTTTTTGTTTGTTAAAAGGGTTAATATATTAGAGTACTATTACAAATGTTCTGCACCGCAACCTTTGCATAATCAAAAGTTACAAAAATAGAGTGTGTCCATAATATTGTTATAAAAAAAATAATACTAATATGATTTTTGCATGGGTTTATGTTGCACAGCGTATTATTTCAATATAGTTATTAAAAGAATTGTGAAAATTGTAGTGTTTTCTATATTATTGAACATATGCTTTACCTTGATTACTTTTTAATTAAATTCGCATATGCTTGCATTGATAACATTGTAGTGTTGTTTTTCTTTTATTAATTTTGAAATTATTATATTCATTACTGACGCGGGTGGAATTAATTGGGTAGTTTGGTCCAGTTCATTCTAACGGTACAGTTGGTGGGAAATTCGAAATGTGCCATAAGGGGAACGCAGGGAACAGTAGTAGTACTAGAGAGCAGAGAGTCACGTGGGAGTGGATGGTTTGTGGTGGGAGTATTGATTCTTATTACGACGGCGTATCCTAGGCAAACAGAATAGATGAAATGTAACTATTAATAAGTATGTATTATTCAACTTTAGATTAAATTGGAAAGGGACGGAGACCTCTCTTTCTCTGAAAATTTACCTGATGTGAGAAAATGTAACCAAACTCCACCGTACATTGTACAGTGTAGCTGGTTGCAAAGAAAGAATATACCTGGCTGAAATTGACTGACTGGTAAGGTGTGTGTCTCCCTTGGGAGAACCCCAATAGATCGGAGTAAATTTAGAGCCAGTTTAAGTAGCTTTTGGGTTTTTTGTTCAGGTCAGAGCCCTTTTCAAGGTCCGTACTTATGTTAACTATTTATAACCATTTCGTTAGGCAGTGTCTTGGAAACCTTATTTATGTCGTTTTATGAAGTCTTGAAAACAAAAGAACGTATTCATGCATTCCTAGCATTAGTTTCTGAATTGACTTGACTGACTCGCGTACATTCATAAACATTAGACCAGTTTATGTCACTCTTGGTTGAGTCAACTTCATCCATTGTCTTATTACCCTCACACTTCGTACTTTAAGATATTTTAAACAATTAATATTAGCATTATAGTGTCTGATTTTTTTTTTTTTTGGGTATATTTAACAGATCAAACAGTTGAATTGGAAGATGATATTTGGAGCCTGGCAATGTCATCCTTCGAATCAAAATCCGAAGACAAATCCGATGATTGTGATTTTGTCTACATATCGGAAATCCTCCGGGCTTCAATTTATTTGCCCGAAGATTCAGATATATTCCTATTACTGGAGAAGCAACAGTATTTGAAAGGAAAGGACACATCTAAGGTTTCAAGACTCCAAAGAAGGCTAATTTTCGATACAATCAATGAAATTCTTGACCGAAATAGACAATTGCCGCCTTGGAAGCCCAATTCATGGACGAGTTCTGCTTCACTGCAGCCAATTTGGTCAGAATTTCAGAGGATTCAAGAGAGGGATGCATCAGAGGACTTGTTTGAGGTGATTTGTGGTGTTTTGAGAAAGGACTTAGTAATGGGGGATGCCATTAGTGGATGGGTGGACTGCCCAATTGAGATGTCTGAAGCGGTTTTGGATATCGAACGGCTGATATTCAAGGATTTGATCGGCGAGACCATTGGAGATCTCGCTGTTCTTTCCAGGGATTGTAATAAAGTCTCAGCACTTCGTAGGAAGTTAATGTTCTAATGAAAGTGAGGGAAACATAAAGAGGCCCTGTAGTTTGTTTTTGGCGCGCTTTCTTTGGATCCTTGCTTTCTTTGTGTTGATTATTGTTTTTAGGTTTTACTATTAGGTTTAGTTTGACCCCCCCCCCCCCCCCTTTTTTTTTTTGGGTTTTAAAAAAAAAATGATGGAAAATATCTATGTGCCCCTGAAGTCCAGGCAAAATCTAACTGTCACTTTTGCAATATGTAAAAAGGTGGGATATTAATTATTATCTTTGGAACCACAATTGAAGTTATGTAGAATTGCATGTGTGTGTGTCACTTTTCAAGAATATAGTATTATGTTTGCATTTCAATAAAAGTACTTTTGGTCATGTCCCCCATGCCATTAGATAATCAAAAAAAGGTTAAGTGAAAGGGAAAAAGAAGGCAGTGTTTTCAACATTAAATTCTTCAAAGCTAAGTTATAATGCATGTGTTTTGTCTCAGAGTGAATGCTAACCTATGGGTAATCATTTCTTGGCTGTTGCTGAAAAATATGATCTAAAAATTACCAACTCCTTCGGGCTCTAACATCCTAACAAATTTAGGTGGCCTTAATTACTATGCATGGCCCATTGGTACAGTATGATCAACCTTAATTATCTTTCTTAGTCTTATAAGACGAGAATTGTAATTTGCAAGTAACCCACTTTGAAATAACTTTCCTTCATCCAAAAGTAATTCTCCTCACATGGGATGAAATTAACCTCTTTATTAGTCTTTATTTATGACAAAGAAACAAGTCACTCCATGGTAGAGAACCCTGGTGCCTCCATTAAATGAGGATTGCTCTTTTAAAAATTTAAAATGATAATTTTTTTTTTTTTTTTTTATACAAGATAGAATTTTTACGCTAGTCTAGTCTAAGTATATATGTGTGTAAAGTTCCCTTCTGAAGACTTGAATCCTGACCTTTATCCCTTACACCCCACAAGCACTCATACTTGTGGAGTATATCGCACTAGAGTGTGTGGTGGTAAAATGATAATTTACCCACTTTGAAATGACTTTTTTTCATCCAAGAGTATTTCTCCTCACATGGGATGAAATCAACCTCTTTATTTGTCTTTATTTATGACAAAGAAACAAATCACTCCACGGTAGAGAACCCTTGTGCCTCCATTAAATGAGGATTGCTCTGTTAAAAATTTAAAATGATAATTTTTTTTTTTATACAAGATATAATTTTTACTCTGGTTTAATTTAGTGTATATATGTGTGAAGCTCCTTTTTAGATATTTGAATCCTGATCATTGTCCCTCATATCCCACACAAGCACTCATATTTGAAGAGTGATTATCGCACCAGGGTGTACGGTGATAAAATGATAATTTACTTTACATCAAATGGAAAGATAAATCCTCTTCTCTTTTTTTTCCCCCTTATTGTATAGGGGAGGGGATTTTAACCTAGCGTCTCTTCATGAGATTGATCAAAACAGTTTTACAAATAAAGGAAAAAGTAATATGCAATTTCTGGAAAAAGTTTAGACAGTCTCTCTTCTTGTATGCATGACAGAAATCCATCAATAACACACCCTCATATATAGTATGCATTCATTGGCTAACTCAACCACTTGGGTCACACGTCTTTCTGATGACGTCATTTTACCTGTGCAGCAGAAAATATTGATGGGTTTTTTTTAAAAAATATTTCTCTAGAATTTTAAAGCCATTCGATATAATAATAGAGTAGGCAACAGGGCCTAGTTCATTATAACAATAATAAGACTACAACTATTTATACAATTTTTACTACAATTTACTGATTGGTGAACTGTGAGTAGCGGAAGTGTAACATTGTGGTGAAAATTGGGTAACATTGTGGTAGTAGCATGTTTCTATTCATAAACATCATGGAAGAGTTTGTGTGACTGTGAATAGTGAATAGGAATTATTTCCGGGGGCCAGCGTACATATTGGCAGAAACCCTTCAGTTGTATTTACATTTTACAAGGCACTGCAATTAAAGGTAATTTACTTCCCCTTTGGTTTCTCCTATGTTATTATATAATGCAGCTGTATAAACCAGACAATTAGAAATACACGATTGAAACTGATTTTTGTTGCAAATTAAATAAATTAAAGTGGATAAGCTAATGGAAAAATGTTAATCCAAACGCACGTTAAGACATATGTTGGGTCAACCTGTTGTTCACAAAACAGGTTGTGTTAGGTCTATTTTTGACACACTCTTACAATGCCCCTAACTAACACTGCGGTTATTGATTCTAGGCTGACAAACGAGTAAATGTTTAAGTTTATCAAGCACTGGCACTTAAGCCACATTTTTTTTCTCTCTTTAATGAGCCAATATGGCAAAGTCTTGCTACCTTTTAAATTGGGTATGGCCCATCAATCAACGCATTTTTCCTATTGCTGAGGCCTGAGAGTGGTCTGTGGTCCATTAATTATTCATGCCAAACACTACCTGATGTTAACACTATGATGCTTTTAGAGTTTAGAACATAACAAAAGGGAAAAAATTGAACTCTTTCTTCCAAATCTAAATTCATTCACTCTGCAATGTAGCATGCGGGATTGGTTGGTTAAATTTGTACACTTATTCAGTGTTTATCCATATCTTTGAATTTTCTTCGTCATTGGTGAAGAATGGTACCGCTCTGGGCCTTATTTGTTTCTGCTTTGGTTTGGCAATTTTTGATCATGCCATCTATAATAATGGCAATGAAAAAAAATTCAACATGGTGGGGCTGGTTGAGAAGAGCTGAGAGCTACCTCAGCACAGTTTTTCTGCCAGTTGTGGGCCTTAATTTCTCTTCCTGTTTTCCCTCTCCATAGTAGGCCCTCTGGTCCATATCCAGGTTCTTTGAAACACTGCACCAGCCCATCTCTCTCTCTCTCTCTCTCTCTCTCAAAAAAGGGATTTTTTTTTTTTTTTTTAAGTTTATAAATTCAATAAGTTTTGGAACACAACATTTATCCAAACTTCTCAATATTGTCAGAACTTTTCTCACAACTATTGACACTTGACATGTCTTGTTTTGATAGTTGTATAATAAAAATAATGTTAATTATAAGCCCATGTAAAAGTGTTGTTATTTTAATCGTAAAAGCAATTAAAAAAAATGGTTGTTGATAAGGGTAATTCTTGAAAAGAATAAGCTTGCCCACATATGAGGAAGTCAATGGTCTCAATAAACCCATTAGCTACACTTGTTCATTCATAAGAGATGAAAACGATGACATCATACGCAAAAAACTCCACGCTTGACGACATCTACGTGAGACGACAAGAACGTCTAGACAAGAAAAGAGGCCGACGAAAGGAAGCTGACGGGGAGAAGGAAGCCTATGATGGGTCCAGCATGGCCTTGCTTGTCCTCTACAAATGTGTATATAAGGAAACATCTTGTGCCCTATGGTTAACCCTAATCAAGAGGATCTCCACATGGAAAGGGTCTCGTAATATACGCGTATTAATGAGGATCTTCCCTACAAGGAAAGACTATCTCCACCAAGAAACAAATGCCAGCTATATGTTACTATAAAAAACCCCCCCAAACCCTCACAAACCCAAGTACACATAATTCACCCTAACTCTAGCACTCTAAAGTTGTGAAAGTTCTCTAACTTGACATTCGGAGGGTAGTTGACCGATACCAGACCAGTGCTCTCTGTAAGGTTTTCTTCTTTTTGTTGAGCAGGTCTTGTCTCGAGTACGTGAAAACTGTGCAACTTACTGACAATTTTTGACATCATCAGTTGTGCTCCTATATACTTACTGTTATAAATCACATGCACACTATTACCACACCCAAAAAAAAAAAAAAAAAAAAAAAATCACATGCGGACATAAGCTTTGATTGGAGAAGCCGAACAAACGGTGTTTTCTGCCTCCTTTATTCAATCAGTAACAAGTAGGGATCTTTAAAAGCAGAAGAAGCTAAAACCAAGTGTTTCTCAAACAAGGCAAAAACTGGGGTCCTTGTCATCCTAAAAGGGCACAATCATTTCTATGTATGTGTGAGAGATGTGGATGGGTGCACTGGCAGAGGCACATGCCATTGCTATGGACTTTTCTTCCATTTAAGTGGTACATCTTTTATTTTTGGGATAGTAACTTGGTGACCTCCTATGTGAAAAAAAAAAAAAAAAAACCTTCATTGAGCCTTGTCCTGATTTGTTGTCATTATCATCCTCATTGTTGTCTCCTCAATTGGGTCCTTTGTCAGTTGATAATTTTGACTAGACTATGTGAATCCATTATTGGCCATTGCTTTGTTGTGTGAAGTTAGGCACTGAAGCTCAACTCCAAACTCTTGCTCAGTGTACTCCCCAATGAAATGAAACTATGAAAAGAAACGTGCTCCTGTCGTACTTGGTATGAAACAAAAAGCTAACCAAAATGTTTTGTTGTATATGATCTACTTCTGACTACTATCAAGTTTTCAGCTAACGGGACTAACTGGTCTGTTGAATCATTGATTAGGATTTAGGAGCGTCATGCTCTAGTCTGCAAAACCAAAACTAACAGCATTTTACATCTTGAGACTGTTTATGTGCTTTGTATAGTTTACTCCTTTGAGAGAAAAACACATATTCCTTCGACTTTTTTATCTGCATTATTAATAATAGCAATTTACTCTCATTCAAAAACATAGTGGAAAAGGTAATGACAGGAAATGAGGAGGGCAAAGTGAAAACTGAAAAGGATGGTTATCTAGAAGCAAAGTAATAGGGCTTAAGCAATGTATGGTAGTTGATGAGGTTCTCAAATTCACAATTAAGCTTAAGCTTGTCTGGCAAATTTAGCCAATAGCTTAGACCTGCCTACATCACTGTGACGTCCATATTACAACCCAAAAATAAAAATACAAAAAAGTACAATGTTCAGCCATAATCCTCAATGTACTAATCAAGATCAACCATATGACTAAAAGGATTGCCATGACAATTTGGATCAAAATGGAGCAAGGACTTGATGATCTCGATTATTTAAGGAGACATGCTACTGCTAGTACCACAAAAAATTTAACAATTTTTGCTATAATTTGTTATGTGGCAATTTGTAAATGGTGAGAGAGAGAGAGAAACTGAAAGTCAGAATGAGAGAGAGAAAGTGTGAGAGAGAGAAACTCACGTGGAGAGAGAAAATACAGTATAAAATATTAATATTTTTTTTTGCATACAGACTTACTAGCTCCTTTATTACCCAACATTCCACTTGGACTAAACTCTACTATATGGCCCATTCAAAGTTGTGAAAAAAGTTATATGAGG
The DNA here is from genome assembly GCA_032878915.1 of Castanopsis chinensis. Classification (NCBI taxonomy): domain Eukaryota; kingdom Viridiplantae; phylum Streptophyta; class Magnoliopsida; order Fagales; family Fagaceae; genus Castanopsis; species Castanopsis chinensis. Next base: position 11,604,589 of record JAVQMG010000101.1, read on the forward strand.
TTTTTTATGGTTACTAACATTGTTCATATTGAAGCAATCGATTTTTGTAAAAATTGGTTATTAATAGCATTGTCCCCCGTGAATACAAGTTTCATGGTCATGATGGTCTTTGGGTTCTTTTGATGGGGAGACCAACTAAATCCAGGTTATTTGAGCAACAATAATAAAAGAAATAATAGGGCATCATAAATCTTTTGAACTTGAAAATTTTCAAAACGAGCCCATAAAAGAATGAATGGGGCAACTTATATTAAACTTTTCCTAATGTCAGACCAAGAAGGAGGTCTATTTATCCTATATTTAGGCCTCTTCCATGAGATTGGCACGAACAACTATTTACAAACATTTAGCAAGTTAAGGAATTTGGGCTAGGAATTTTTTTGGGGTGCCATTGTTTTGATTTCAATATCAAAAAATCATTTCGGTAAGGCCCAGAAAATGGTCCGGGACAAGAAAACCCAGCCCAGAGTAGATTCTATAGGCCTAAGTTTAACGCACAATAGCCTAAAATGTATGATGAATATATCGGGAAGGGTGACCAAAACAAATTTGAGCAGTTTTAAGTTTAAACCCCAAAAGCAACTCCAAAAAATAGGCGTAAATGTATCTTTAGTTTTTATATTTTGTATATTTTTCATTTTAGTACCTATATTTTATTTTTATCACTTTTAATCCTACCAATTACGTTTGACTATTAATAATCTCCAATCTTCAGAAGAACATGAACATCATGTTCTTTCACCAAATCAAGACAAATCCAACAAAACGTTTGATACTTAAGTCCTTTTCGTTACTCAACTAACAGCAAAAGTTGACGTGGCTAATGCTAAAATAAAAAAATAATATAATCACACACATTAATTAATTAAATTAAAAACAAATATTAAAATTAAAAAAAAAAAACTCATTAGTTTTTGAGAAGAATGTGACTATTAATAATCTCCATGTTCTTCTTCTTCTTCTTCAAAACATGAACTTCATGTTCTTCACCAAATCAAGACAAACCCAACCGGCCAACATTCATAATCAATCTGAACACAAAAAATTCTAACATGTTCAACATTGAAACCTCTAGTAAATCAAACCCCTAAATCCAAGAAATAGACCCATAAACCCATAACCGAAGAACTTGAACCTAGATCAAAGAACTTTTTCCCATAAAATTTCTTTCAAACCAAACACTAAAAAAATTCACATCTAAAAAATTGATGCATCATAACATTTTCATTCCATCCAAAATCATAAATATTCTTACAAAACAACACACACACCCAAACCCAACCAATTCGGCTCACAATAAGAACAAAACCAACCAAACTAATAAATTTTTCTTTAACAATCATCAACATTTTCCCTAGAAAAACAAGATTTCTTTCAAAATAAGCACTAAAATAACTCACATTTAACAAACAAACATAAACACAAACCCAAAAATTTTCTTTCTACCCAAACCCGAACCTAAAAATTTTCTCTCTACCCAAACACAGAAAAATCCAACCACCACCTCCACCGATCAAACCCAACCAACAAACTTAAACACAAACCCAGAAATTTTCTTTCCACCCAAACCCAAACTTACAAATTTTCTTTCTACCCAAACATAGAAAAATCCAGCCACCACCTTCACTGATCAAACCCACCACCACAACACTTATTAAACAATCAAGAGAGAGAGAGAGAGAGAGAGAGAGAGAGAGAGAGAGAGAGAGAGAGAGTCAGGTTTAGATAAAGAGAAAGTCAGAGATTCAAAGGAAAACAACCCACCGCCACCGATTGAACTCGAACCCATCAAACTTGCTGGAAGAGTCATCTGATCCCCAAACGGTTGCCTCACTTGGACTCGATCTCAACTCGCATCTAGCAAAGCCGTGGTCAAGCCTGGGAGTTAAGCTACAGCATCAACTCGAAAACGGTCTTGTCACGGAGAAGCTCAAGGTTGTCATTAACCTTGTAGAGAGAGTGAGATTGAGAGGTGGAGATAAAGGTTTGGAGAGATTTGATGGGGATTGTGGAATAATAACATTATTATTATTTAGTTGTTTTTAAATGATTTTTAATTCTCTCCGTCAGCCACCTCAGCTTTCATCGTTAGTTGACTGACGGTAAAGACATAAATGTCATGTGTTAATTGGTTTAGGGACTAAAAGTGATTAAAATAAAATATAAGAACCAAAATAAAAATCGGGTCAAAATATAGAGACCGAAAATGCAATTACGCCCAAAAAATAAGAGCAGAATTTTCATCTACAATTCTGTTTCTGTGGAATTTTTCTATTCTCTTATTACGTTTTTTTCTCTTACGTATATATGATGTGTTATTCCTTTATTAAAAATTGATGTTATTGTTTTGTTTTCATTCTTTTGCATAATGTCTCTCCTGAAGAAATGTCTCTCCTGAAGAGGCTCACCTAGCCTTAGCCTTCACTAGCTCTAGGCTTGTTTCCTTTTGAATTACTATGAAATAGCATATATTCTCTAATACCATTGGATAGCTGGAAATTAGTCGCTTCATATACTTAGGTTTGCAATGTTATTACTGTTTACTCATAAAAAAAAGAAGAAGGATGTTTATCTCATGTCTATTGTCTGCTATTACCTCAGTTTACAATTACAAAGGTTAGGCCCTTTTTTAGTTGTACTCTAGTTATGTAATATATTATAAACCCGGTTTAAAACACAATTATTATTTTCATGTGTGTTCTAATAAGTATTACTATTTACACAAAAAAAAAAAAATGATTGTAATGTTAATACATAATTAATTTAAAAGCTTATTTTTCTGGACTTTTATAAATAAAAAATCTGAAAGCCTCTATCTTCCCCTATGTGTTATTCATTCAAAATCAGTGTTAATAACTGGATTTCTTTGTGTGCCTTGTCATTTACCTTTAGTTGGCCTGACCAAAAAATTCCTCCACATGTCAAGTTGTGGTTATAAAAGACAAAAATGTTTCAATTGAATAATCACAATATGGTTTTTCTTAGTTCTTGATAGGATCTTAAATTAGCATCTAGCCTGTAAACAAGCCATCCATTGGAGTCATTGATTGATAATTTGGGGCCTCAGAGACTATCAAGATGGAGGCATCTCCCTTCCAATAAGAAATTCCTAGAATTAGAAATTTCTGTGGTCTGAGACTTCTCTTCCACAACCAAGCTCCAAAGCTTTGATTGTACATATTTATAGATTCTACTGGAATGCATTGAAATGCTTCTCAAATTTGATGCATAAAACCTTTGATTGTACATATTTATGGTTCTATTTGAGAAACAGAATACTTAAATTTAAAAACATAAATTTGATGCTTATCAATTCCAATGCTTGTTTTGTTCCTAGTACGATTCACATTACTGCACTATACACATATCATATGCTTGACATCCCAACAAAACAGTTTATGTGCCTTTAATGTCCAAACTGGTTACCTGAGAATAAAAAATTATTCTTTGTAGCCCACAAATGCACATTGTCCTTCCACTTGTTGTCGCACATTTGGACACCCAAGAAAAAACTTCAAAGCAAAATTATTTAGGAGATTTTACTTTTACATTGAGTCAAAGTGGGTCTGAGCACTCGGTCACTCTCCTAATGAGACAGAAAAGACTGCAGAGGAATCTTAGCTTGGTCACTGAACAACAACACACAAAATGTGGGAAACACTCTTGGTCCACCTTTGCCGACCTTAAACCATATAATTAAATATTCAGTCAAAACACTTGTCCTAACAAAGAAGCTAATTGGCTTTGCCATTAAGAGTAAATAATGAAATTCGGAAGTATCATCCCAGTCCAAGCCTCATCAAAGACGGCAAAGAAATCTCATCCTCTGAATTTTGAAGTAATCACTAATCACTATACAAATCCCCAAGTTGAGATAAATATGAAGTTGTTGCATCCTTTGACATCTTTTTTTATTTGGAGCTGTCTAGCTGATCATGCACAATTCTGGATTTTTGCTTCATTTAGGTAGTGTCACTGCAATAATGATTAATGAGTCCCATCTGTATGAAGGAAAACTTCTTGATTTGACACCATAATAACCTCATAGTTATTTCATGTGAGTTGTATGTTCAATTTGTATATGTCCACTTATCATAAACCCATAATTAGATATTCAGTTGCTCTTTAATTAGTGAAACTTCATAGTCATTTTCCACCTTTTTGTCCCATCTGGGGGTTTGACTCCATGAATCAATTTTTCTAAAATGAGAGAGAAGACTATCTACTAACCACCTCTTAAAGACCTCTTAGAAACAGGAACCTTGCAAATTTGGTACAGCCTTTATTTGCCCCATCTTATGAAATCTGAAATTTTTTGCACTAAGTGATGGCTGCTCCCACTACAATTTGGTCTAATGACTCTGGTCTAGGATCTATACTACAAGTTTTGTCTATCATGTAGGTTTTGGACAAACACCGGTAATCTTATTTCAAATTTCAAACATTGAAACTGCCAATAAGATCTAGCTTAAACAATACTTCCTCCTTCTGTAATAATAAGATGGAGAGTAACTTGTGTGTTTGAGATTTACTGTTTGGGTGAGTATTTTACCAATAAAAAAATTTTCAGATCCAGAAATTTAATATTTTATTAGTTACTATTTATTTGAATTCAGCAATGGAATGAGCATTAATGAACTTGTGGATCACAAAATAGTCAAAAAAATCACTCCTCAGGAGTGTTTCTTTACTGGATTCAGCCTTTACTGGATTCATGTTCTCTGGACCCTTTTCAACAGTTAGAAGAGACAGATTACCTTGTGTTCCTGCCAAAGTCAAAATAGACCTATGGTCTATGGCAATAAGCACTTGAGTTAAAAAATTAACTTAGGTGATACTTATGACTATGTCAAAGTAGTCATATATTCTTGTAATTGCATTTTCAATATTGCAACTCCAGTTCATTGGAGAAAAGGGTATGTGTGGTGCTATTACCTATGCTGTCATGTATAGTATCTTTGATATCTTTTACTATTCTCCCTCTCTCATCCACTCTCTCACAATCTTTGCATGGTCTCTTGATTAGGAAAGTCATTTTGGTTATAGATGCTCCAATAGTTGAATAGATAGGAATAACCTTTTAGCTGTGGAAGAATGATATGGCATTTCTTTTTAATTTTAAATAAAACTATAAACAAGTTAATTACATAAATAGTAAAATGAAAAGATTGTCAGCTGACAAAAATAGGATATATATTTCCAAAAAATCTCTCCTTCCAACATCCCTATGCTTTAAGTGGAGCACTTGGTGCTGTGTTTTTGTTTTGCTTTGCCTGCATGAGTCATGTAAATAAATATGAGCTATAATCTATTTTCCAATACAACACATATTATTAATGTTCTTCTATAAGCAGTGCCTTTAGCGTGTATGCTATGCTCATTACAGCCTGCAACACTCTTCTTACATGCATGTATGTACTATCCACACATTAACTTTATAATTACGTCAGAATGATATTGCATATATCTGTCACATAAGATGCACCTAAGTAGTTTTTATAGCATGGCAATTTATGAAGAATTGAAGAGGTTAATAAGGCGGTCATTGAAATATTACATAATTTATAGCATGGTTGATTAAGTGCTGGATCATCAGTTACAGCCAGAGGCTCCTGACCAAATATCATCTGGCAACTCATATCCTCAAAATCTGCAAATTGGAAGTTACAGTATAGTTAGTGTGAACTCTATCCACTGGAAGGATTCTTATACAATATTGCTATTTTACTGATCAAATATATTGTCAAAGCTAGTGATTATATGCTTCCCAACCATTTCTTGGCACGTAGGAATGTTATTAAATGTTCAACTTAAGTACTTTCAGTGGGTGATTTGGATGCTTGTGATGAATTGTGTCCAAGCAATGGGTTATAAGAGGATGATTAGCTTCATGGGAAATAGACAAATTGAATTTCTTCCATCACACAATTTGGTGGCATGTGGACGTAATTATGAAATCATGAATGTGTAATTTATGGTTAGGAATTCAGCTATTAATCTCATGAGCAATAACATGCATATTCGTATGTTATTAATGTATGTGCTAGAATTCTCAATGATATTGGATGGGTCTGCTTGCAGCTTTGCACCCTCAGTGGCTTATACATGGGGTCCTCCATTGACATGAGGAGCATGAACTCCACTTCTTTAGTGCAGGTACTGTTACACATCAAATCAGAATTCCTTGTCTTTTGTTGATCTTAGGTTCATTCTCTGAATAGTAATTTTACTTAAAGCGGAAATTTAAGATTTTTATTAGTGCTGGGGACTTTTCCTATTCAAGTTTGTTATCAGTGCACATTGTAAACCTTTTATAGAAGAATACAACATGCACCTCAATAAATTAAACAAGAAGGAAAAGTTACTTTTTAAATCCTATAATTTAGAGAGTGTAACAAATTAAATATCTTAACTTTCACAAATACAAAAAATCTTTTTCCGATATTAATAAAATGGAGACTTTGTATCTATGAATATGTGCAATTTAATAAAACTTTTCTAACAAACAAGAATTTGATAGTTTGGCTTATTACTGATGAGGTTTAAGGTGAGCATTAAAAAAGGGGATCCCATAAATATGCCACAGAGGAGGCCTAGTACCACCATTTGAAAATGAATTAGTGTTTCAATATTTGATGGGTGCTTGGACCTGCAACATGATTAAACAAGTGAAAACTATAGATGAGGATTCTTACTAGGGACCATGTTGACTGGTATTCCAAAGGAGTCCTTGATAAAGGTTTGGGATGGAATCTTACAGAGATTAGTGCACATTCCCACACAATTGGTCTCCTCCAAAAACCTGCAATATTTTAGAAACAATATTAGAGGCCTAAAACATGGATGATGCCAAGCATGATGAAAACATTGGTGATGATTTGGATATTGACAAAGAATTTGATGGTGATTCATGATGCTAATGATGGTTTAAGAGAAGAATACTCTAGGAGCAGCACAATCATTGGAGCAGAATGTTTTAGGCATGGAAGTGTCTTAGGTTGGTGAGGTGGGACATAGTTCTTGGGTGAAATATGTATAGTTTAAACGTCAAATAGAAGGGTCAAGCTAAACTTACCTGCACTTTTTTATGTGGACTATATTCATTTCTCTTCTTCCATCAGCTTCAGATTCCCTCACCTTAATTTGTGGAAAATATAAACTGACTCAATTTAGAATTTGATGAACAATCTTATAAAAGCATCATTTTTCAGATTGCTCTGCATGTATATGTGCATGCATGTGTTTGAGTAGTTGATCCCAGAAGATGAAACACTAACAGTTTAGGCAATGTAGATGCAAGATTTTACTAGGAGCTGCTGCCATGATGGTGAATCACCCTAATATAAGTTACTGTGGGTCTGTTCATTTATGCTCTTGATATGTTTGCTCTATGACCAATTCTAAGCCCTCTAAACCTGGAATCTGTATTGGCGTTGAAGTTTGAAGGACGGTGTCCAAGTTTGCTATTTTCTGTTAGTTTGCTATACTTAATAAATTATCTAGATTCAATCATTCTTAAAAAATAACTAGAGAAGCCACTGGCTACATGACTGTGTGACTTAGTTATGGATAGAAGAAAATGTGGAGTGTTCGAATGCAATGTTTGGAGGAATCAGAGGGTCTAATTGTTGAAGTTCTTGGCTAGGCCATGTCATCTAGCATATTATGCATCAATGCTCCACCTCCACTCAAACGAAAAGATTTGAAACCCAATCCATGGTTCAAATTAAATTTTACAAATTTGAAGATGAATCTAGTGACATGTTATTTGACAGTATGTAGATTCTTAAGTTATTAAATAGCGTTGTGCGTGAATCATGAATTTTAGATTCTATATGCACCTACAACATATGCGTCCAAAGAAAGAATGGATTGACACACATTTAGGCTTTGTAATGAAGGCACAATCCTAATGGGCAATGATTTGTATCAAATCATTGGAATTGGTATTATAAAGATTATGAAATAGAGATAGGAAAATTCTTTGGAGGTGTGATACACTCACACTAGCATTTTCTTAATCATGTCAAACTATCATGTGGTTCTGACCACGTACAATGAATAGGAATGCAAGTGAAAAGTGATTGAAAATCCTAGGATGTTTACTGTATCCTTATTTTTGTTAGAAGTGTCAAAAGTAATTTCCTTTTTCCTTTTTCACTTTTTTTTTGGGGGATAAATATGTCAAATTGATTTCAGAAATATCTAAAAGTACTATTATGACCTTACCTCGCAGGGTCCAACTAGCCAAGCAAAAAACACAGTGGTGAAGGCTGCAAAATATTCCCTTGCAAATTTAGACGGTGGCAGCAATGTCCTTATCTGTCCTCGGCCACCACGAATGACATAAACAACAAATTGTTAATTTAACAAGGTATTTTTTTATTCATATAAAACTAAAACAAAAATACACAACATATACTATAATGACTAAATTATGAGAGACAGGGTAAAGAAATTAATAAAGCATAAACACTTCTTTAAAACTCAGTCTCCAAACGGAGAAAAACATAAGACATGCAATTCTGGCTCATTTGTTTTAAGCTTCCCTGATATTTGTTTGCTCGGCTCTTTAGCAAAGCACCAATTAATTACATGTAAATAAGCTCTATCGTGCAGTGGTCATTTTGCTAATATTTTTCAATCAAAAAGTCTCAACGCTGCTTATATATGGAAACATTTGTGTGTGGATTAGCTCACTTGCAAAGTTGATAAAAAATACCGTTGTATCTAGAAAAAAAAAAAAAAGGTGATAAACCTGAAATCTGATAAGCTTGAAAACATTGCTTCTTACATACTGGTTTTGGGAAATGTGAATATGTGTGGATCGGATTACTTGCAAAGTTGTATCCATATGAAACATAATTGGTTGCATGCATGAGAACAAATACGCATGTCGTTTTCTTCAACAAACCCTGCCCTTCCATGTAAAAGAAAAAAGGCAAGTGGTTAAATGGACTTACCAAGTAGAGTATTGGCCTTGGAAAGGCTCTCTCAAGAGCTTCAATGACAACTTCACGTTGTTGAATCCGATTAAACTTCTGTGATGCCACCCTAGCTGCCTCCACCAAGCTCTCATACCCACTCATGCTGTTCCTCAATCCTGCATATATAGAATTTTTCAGAATCTTTCCTTTTTTTTTTAAATAGAGAAGTTTATATATATATATATATATATATATATATATATAAGAGAAATGAACCTGTTGCTGCTTGAACACTCTTGGATAGATGGTTTATGGCTATTAGATCAAACCATTTATCATTATAGACACTAGTCTTTCTTGCTTCTTGAATTATGTTTTGTGAGGGCCTCGTAAGCACTGCATGAATAGGAGTACATACTGGCTTACATGTGTGCCTACGGTGAGACAAAGTTGAGAAAGGGCTCCTGCTATGTGAAAGAAACTTTGCATCCATTTGTGTGTGTGTGTGTGTGTGTGTGTGAGAGAGAGAGAGAGAGAGAGAGAGAGAGAGAGAGAGTTTGAATGAACAATGAATAGTTCAAATATAAGTAATTTGTAGAAAGGCTTTGAGCAAATAAAAACAAAGGTTGAATGGTAGAGTATTTCGGAGAAGGCCCATTCTAAAGATCCTGTGTGTTTGGATTGTTGCAGAGGTCAGCCATTATACATTCATGATTGGCTAAAAGATGGGGTTTGGTATTTTGATATGTTGAAAGCAATGCTTGATGCTTCCCAATTTACAACTTGTTGAATTAGTGGCTTTAATTGCCATAAAAAGGTTTGTCAATTCATAATTGACCAAAATTTATTGGTAAAAAGAGTATTTTATTTTTATACAAGATACAATTTCTACTCTAATCTAATTTAAATGTATATGTATGTGAAACCCTCTCTAGAAAACTTGAATCATGATCCTTACCCCCCACACCCCATAAGCATTGATACTTGTAGAGTGGCCACCACACCAAGAGTGCGCGGTAGTGTAAAAGAGTCCTATACTCCATAGTATAAGACAACAACTACTTTGAATAGTGTCTTTATACATAGCCAGGCTTCTATTTTATGCAAACCTAATTTATAAATACCTAAATATAGTGGGTTACAATTAAACTTAATTCCACCAATAAATTTTGTTTACACCAAAATCAATTGCTGTCTTCTTCTTTTTCTTTTTTCTTTTTGTGAGAATACTAAGTATTTACCTCACATACACAAAAACTAATCGTAGTATATATCCAAAAGGACCTAACTCTTAGATACAACTCACACTCATTAACCCACTACTTTTTCTTTTAAGAATCCTAAGTATACAACTCACACACATACGAGGAGAGAAGAGAAGTTCTTAAAGAAATTGATAGTGGTGTATATCAAAAAGAATCTAACTCTTAGATACACAGCATGAGCTTTAAACCTCTTTAACTCACACTCATTTTCCAATGTAGGATTAACTTACTGTTTTTTCTTTTAAGAATACAAAGTATTTAACTCACACACACACGAGGAGAGAGGAGAAGGAAATCAATTGCTATCTTAACCTAATAGGCTAATAATAAAGAGTAAACATCATAAAGAAAATGCTATGGTTTAAATTAGGATAAAATTTAGCTACAAAATTGGTTGTATACTCAATAAAATAGATATTACTACATATTTTGAAAATCTAACCGTTGAATTGCATGTTCTTTACACTCTTAATACACATGTCAAATTTATTTTATGCATAATTTTAAACTACAAAAACTTGCAATTTAAACAATTTATTGATAACATAACTATTGATATATAATTTTTTAGAAATTTTGCACACATGGAGAATATAAGAAGATGTAATACAATGATGGATTTATCCAAATTCACCTTCAATAAGAAGATATTGAGTAAGGTTCTAGTTTTAGACTATAACCAATTTTGTAGTTAAATTTTGTCCTTTAAATTATATCTCATCTACTAATATATATAATCAATTGCTATCTTAACCTAATAATAAAAAGAATTATGAAGCAAATGCTATAGTTCAAATTATATCTCCGATCAAAAAAAAAAATTATATCTCATCTATAAATATATATATATATATATATATATATATATACGCACCTCAAATATGATATATTATCAAATTATAGTGGTTAAGATTTCAAACAAAACTTAGGTACCATTCTTCAAATGTTGTACCTCAAATTCTTCAATTAGATTTAATCGTATGGGTTGTGTTGATTAACAAAATAAAAATAATATTATCTTTTCCAAAAACAATAAAATTGATACATTAACAAATGCCACCACATTGTTGAATTTAATTGAGTAAACTAAGGTATAACATCTAATAAACTATACTTAAGATTTACCCCAAGATTTTTTATTGCTCTATGCTTTTGTGAGAGTTACTCTTGGGTACATTAAGTATATTTAGAGTTTGCGCCTTTTTAGAGTCCTTAGAGCATCTCCAATAGATTAGCTAAATCTATTTTTTGGAGAATAAACCCCAAAAATCAGCTCCAACAAATTCTTCAAATACAAAACTGTAGGGATACGATTTTGTACCTAAGCCCAAAGGAAGAAAGGGAGTAAACCTAAAGAGCTCAATACAATGAATTTGTAGAGAGTGAATTAAAAAAATTAGGTTCTAATGAGTTTAGACAATTGTCGTTGGACACAATAGAATAAAGATGAACTAATTTTATCTAAAGAAAATCGTCCTCAAACACAATCCGAGAAAGTTGATTCTTATATCTATGTCTTTTGGGACTGATTACAAATATTTTTCTTGATTCTACAATGTTTTTCTCTTTCGTTCTCCCATCCCCCTCCCTCAAGGTCCTTTCTCTACTTTACACTACCTTCCCCCATTTATCTCTACCCTCCACTTGTAGATCAGATTACTGGTGTTGATTCTTGTCTCATCAGTACTTTCCTGAAATCTTTGAGAATAGCTGTAAGGCTGAAAACCATCGTTCAGGTATTACTTCCTCATTAATGTGGTTAGAGAGTTAGCTACAGAGCATTCAATGCAGTAATAACAACTTTTTCTTAGACATTTCATAGCTTTCTTTTGTCTTGTGCTTTCGTGATGTATATCGTTATCAATAGAATCTCCCGAAATGTTGCTTTTGGATGGCAAACCGTACCTTCTAACCTCTGCTTCGCTCAGCCGGGGAAGCATTCCTTCTTGGACCCCCTTCTCGGATCGTCATACCCAGACCCCTTTTTTTATTAATCAATGCCAACCTCCATAACAATGTTTATCCATCCTTGGATCATTAAGTGCCCTCGGACCAAGCTCCCGGCCCAATATATACTATTGAGCCTATCATCCCTACAAAAAATTTTCCAAATTTGTTTTTGAAGTTGCTACAGTGCTTCTCTTGATATAGAAAACACTGTAGCAACTCCAAAAGATTTTTTCTACTTAAAAAAAATCATACAACTCAATAAAAAACAATTTTTTTCTCTCTCCTCTCACAACGGCTACAAACATTCACACAATGGCTACAAACACAAGAATTCTTTCTCTTAAACATCTCTAAACTCATGCATAATCAAAATACAAACTCAAAAACACAATCTTTGATCAAATCATAACAAAAAAAAGCAAAAAAAAAAGAAAAAGAAGAAGACAAAAGCCATTTGATCCATCTGGGTTGTGTTAGGGAGGAAGACGAGCAACGGCGGAGTGGAAGGCGCGGCTTGGTACAGTAAATGCCGATTCTACACCTGCCTGTGTCCTTCGATCAACGGTAGAGCAAGCAAAATATCTCTCACTTGTTCTTTCTCTGTTTCTTATCACATAGAAAGCTAGAGAATGTTCTAAAATCAAGTAGAAAAGAAAAAGTAGATAAAGAGAGAGCTGGAGAAAGTGATCTGGAATCAAGTAGAAAAAGAAAAATAAGGGAGGATAGAGATAGGATGGGTAAACGTGTGTGGTGAAGAAAAAACAAGAGAAAAAAAAATGGATGAAATTAAGAAAGGAAAAATAATATAAAGAATAAGAAATGACAATTAAGAAATACTACTAGAATATTTTTACAATAAATCTTAAGTAATAGCTAATATTATTGAGTAAAAAAACAATTTCAGTGGTGAGATCCAATTAGACCTAGTAACAACTTTCCAAATAAGATTTTGTTGTGATTCTTGTGAAAGTATTGCAAAAAATGTTGTGGATATAACACCTCTCATTGAAAAATACAGTTCTTGAGAATGAACATAGGAAGAATAAATGATAATTGAAAAAAGAATAAAAAATGAATGAAGAAATAATATTTAAATGAGATAGAGAAAATGATAGAGAATTTATTGAAAAATGTATTTAAAGAAGTAGGTAGGTAAAAGTTAAATGTCATTGTTCACTATCCATACAGTACAAAAATTTAGATAAACTGCTGGAGATGCTCTTATGTCATTATTGTAAACTCCATATGTGGGGGGTGAAAGCGTCGGAACACCACATGGGCCTAGGGCCTGGTCTGAGGATAGGGGACCCCGCCGAAGGAGCAATAGGTCGCGGATAGGGCCTCCTAAAACGGGGGCCGAAACGCCCGCCGACCAGGCTGTCGACCGAATTTATGCTGATCCGAGGAGAATGTCTCCTCGGACTAAGAGACCTTGGTCCAAAGAGCGTAGCACGTTGTCCAGGGAAGGACTCCTAAAGCTCAGCGAGTCGTCCCCTGCCCCAACGGGACGCCGAGGAGGGGGACAAGAGGTGCATGCACTGCACAAAGCTGCTCCCACCGCATTAAATGCCTTCCAGCTACCCGCCTGGCCGCATTAATGGTGAAATGACTTTTGAGGGGACGGTGGGCAGCTTTCTGAGCCTTGGGGAGCATTTTCAGGGAAAATACAGGTGAGAACCAGGCATGGGGAGTATAAATAAAGGAGGAGGAACCACTAGAAAGGGATCCGGATTTTCTCCCAGGAAAGAGGAAGGCACAATCTCTCTCTCCCCTCCCAAAGAACAAAAGGTCAGAAGCTCCTCGGCTCACGTCCGACGAGAGAAATAGTCCACCCATCGGCCCGCTACCTGCAAGAAGTGGATTTAGTCCTCACCCTATAGCCTCCTGAAGCCCCAAGCAGTCAAGGCTTTAAGCCCATTCTCTACAAATTCTATTGTAAAGGCCACTTGAGTCGGCCCGGCTACGCATTTGGGCCTAAGGCCGACTTTGTGTTCTTACAATTGGCGCCGTCTGTGGGAAGCCTCGACAAAAGGGACTGGGAGTGTCATGGAAGGTTCAGGTTTACGTCATGCGGAGTCCAGGGGGTCCCAGCGCGAGGACCAATTTTCACGGTTAGAGCGGGAGGGAAAGCGCGAAGCTAGCGTGTGCACTGAACATACGCGCGGCAGGAGCCATGCACGCGATAGAAGTGGAGCCTCCCGCGAAAAAAGCGTCGAGACCCTGCAAAGGGAGATTGACCATCTGAGAAAGAAACTACGCAGGGAGAAACGAAGGCACACGCCATCCCCCTCAGACCAGTCCTCAACGGATGCTAGCAGTAGCTCTGACAGTTCCAGGTCGAGGACCCCCCCTTGCGAGTCCTCTTCCCAGGAGGACGAACACCATCGCCAGCCTAAGGATAAGAGGGCGTCCTCTAGAGGCCTGGCCAACAATGCACTGAGCAAGGCGCTCCACCAGATTTCCAAGTCACCATTCACTCGGAGAATTGAGAAGGGAAAACTTCCAAGGCGGTTCACTCAGCCAACTTTCACAATGTACAACAGGAGAACCGACCCAGTGGAACATGTGAGCCACTTCAGCCAGAGGATGGCGGTGCACTCGAAGAATGAGACCCTGATGTGCAAGGTCTTCCCTTCCAGCCTGGGACCGGTCGCGATGAGATGGTTTAACGGCCTAAAGGCGGGCTCTACCAACTCCTTCGCGAAGCTCACTAGGGCATTCTGCTCGCGGTTCATCACATGCAGCAGGATCCCTCGGCCTCTAGATTCGCTGTTGTCCATGGCCATGAGAGAGGGGGAGACCCTCAGGGCATATACCGACAGATATTGGGAGATGTACAACGAGATCGATGGGGACTTCGACGAGGCTGCCATAAGTACCTTCAAGGTCGGCCTTCCGAATGAGCATGACTTGAGGAAATCATTGACCAGGAGACCTGTCAAGAGCGTGCGTCGCCTCATGGACCGCATTAATGAGTACACGCGGGTAGAGGAGGATCAGTTACAAGTGAAGGCCAGGGCGAAGGTTATCCCTCAGGAAAGGAGGGATTTTAGGTCGGACGGATACAGCAACAACAGGCAGAGGAGAGACTTCGTCGGGCAACCTCGTCGGGCGCCGACGCAAGTGGTCGGCGTTGCGTTCCGCGAACCCATACAGCGGGTGTTTGAGAAAATCCGTCACGAGCCCTATTTTAGATGGCCTAGCAAGATGATAGGTGATCCCGCAAAGCGAAACCGGAACCTCCACTGCCAATACCATTTAAGAGCACGGCCATACGACTGAGGACTGCAAGAGCCTACGGTACTACCTAGAACAGCTGGCGAAGGAGGGAAAGTTAAGACAGTTCATGCATGACCATGAGGGGCGGAAAAAACACCCCGGGCTGACAGGCCAGGGCCACCATACCCCAAGGCCTCCTCTAGGAACCATCAACGTCATCCTCGCTACTTCCGGAAGGACTGGGTCGCGCCCTTCTAGGGTGATGAATGTGGCCGAGCCCATGCTGGGGGCTCTAGTTCCGAGCCGAAAAAGATTAAGGGTAATGAGCCGCCCACACTAGCCTTCTCGGAGGCGGACAAGGAAGGGACCATCCAACCCCACGACGATGCGCTAGTCATAATGCTAAGGATTGAAGGTTACGATGTGAAGAGGGTAATGGTGGACCAAGGAAGTGGCGCGGACATTATGTACCCCGACCTGTACAAGGGCCTGAACCTGAGCGAAGAGGACCTCTCCGCCTACGACTTGCCGCTGATAAGCTTCGAGGGAAAGGTAGTCGTCCCCAAAGGGCAGATCAGGTTGCTTGTGCAGTCAGGCCCGGCAGTGGTGGAAGTAGACTTCATCGTGGTGGACGCCTACTCCCCATACACGGCCATCGTGGGGAGACCTTGGCTGCACGCCTTAGGGCCCGTCTCCTCCACCCTCCACGCCAAGGTGAAGTTCCCTTTCGGCGGACAAGTAGAGGAAATTATTGGGAGCCAGTCTGCAGCGAGACAGTGCCTGACCGCCGCGGTTTTGCGTAGACCGGGCCCCGAACCCTCGGCTCTGGCTGCTCCGACCTCATAGCAATTAGCCTCTTCTGCCACCACTGGAGGGACAGTGGCAGAGGAGCCCGTGTGGGAGGGGTTAGACAGGGTCCTAATAGACAACGACCCAGAGAGGTTCTTCCAGATTGGGGCTCGGCTGCCGACCGAAGAAAGGGAAAACTTGGTCGCGTTCTTGAGAGAGAACCTCGATGTGTTTGCATGGGACGAGCATGAGATGCCTAGAATCGACCCAAACTTCATATGTCACCACCTGAACGTTGACCCGGCAGCGGTACCGAAGAAGCAACCTCTTCGGCGCTCTTCCACAAAGCACTCTGAGGCCGTCAAGGAGGAAGTCATCAAGCTCAAGAGGGCTGGGGCTATCAAGGAAGTGTTCTATCCTGAATGGTTAGCGCATACAGTCGTGGTGAAGAAGAAAAGCGGGAAGTGGAGAGTGTGCGTGGACTTCACGGACCTCAACAAAGCCTGTCCTAAGGACCTTTTCCCGATGCCGCGCATAGACCAACTGGTAGATGCGACGGTCGGCCACCCTCGCATGAGTTTCTTGGACGCCTTTCAGGGGTACCACCAGATACCTTTGGCTTCAGAGGACCAGGAGAAAACCGCTTTCATGACCCCCACCGGCAACTACCATTACAAGGTGATGCCCTTCGGTCTGAAAAATGCGGGGGCTACCTATCAGAGGATGATGACTCGGATGTTCGAGGCACAATTGGAAAAAATCGTCGAGGTGTATGTAGACGACATGGTTGTGAAGAGTAAGGCCATATTGGACTATGTGGCCGACCTAGATAGTACATTCCAGACTTTGCGAAAACATAAGTTGCGACTGAATGCCTCCAAATGCTCCTTCGAGGTAGGATCTGGTAAATTCCTGGGCTACATGCTCACTCACAGGGGGATTGAGGCTAACCCTGAACGGATCTCCGCAAGCTGTAACCTGCAACCGCCTCGAAATCCGAAGGAGGTCTAGAAACTGGCCGGAATGACGGCAACCCTCAGTAAGTTCATCTCCCGATCTGCGGACAGGTGCCGACCCTTCTTCCAACTGCTGAACAAATGGAAGGGATTTGAATGGACCGATGAGTGCTCCTTGTCCTTCCAACAGCTGAAGGAATACCTATCTCGACCACCAGTTATGTCCCGCCCCAATCCGGATAAGGTCCTCTTTGCGTACCTGGCGGTGGCTACCCACGCGGTTAGCCTGGTTCTGATCCAAGACGACGATGGTATACAGAGACCGGTCTATTACGTGAGCAAGTCCCTGCGGGAGGCCGTGATCCGTTATTTTCCATTGGAGAAGGCGGTTCTAGCCATAGTACACGCGACGCAGCGGCTCCCACACTACTTTCAATCTCACACGGTCGTCGTCCTGACCCAACTCCCGCTCAAGTCTGTGATACGGAGTGCCGACTATTCCAGCAGAATCTCCAAGTGGGGAACCTTCTTGGGGGCCTTCGACATTAAGTACCTGCCTCGTGCATCTGTGAAGGGGCAAGTCCTGGCCGACCTGGTGGTGGAGTTCACTGAGCCGTCCCTGGAGGAAGGCCTAGGGGAATGCAGCTTGGGTGGAAGGCGAGTTACCCTAGTCTCGTGCGAAAAGCCTCCGGAGTGGGAAGTTTATGTAGACGGAGCCTCCAACCAGAGAGGTTCAGGCGTAGGGATAGTCTTGATATCTCCGGATGGGGTCGTGATCGAAAAATCTCTGAGGATAGCGTTCCCGGCTACCAATAATGAGGCCGAATACGAAGCCTTGCTGGTGGGAATAGACATGGTTCGGAAGATGGGGGGAAAGGCGGTGCGGGCATTCTCAGACTCGCAGCTGGTGGTTGGCCAAGTAGAAGGGAAGTTAGAGGCCAGGGAACCGAGAATGCGAGAGTATTTAGTCCGCGCCAAGCACTTGCAGGCCAAGTTCGAATCCTTCGCACTATCGCACATCTCCAGAAGCGGAAACACCCACGCAGATTCACTGGCTACTCTGGCAACCTCCTCGGCACAAGGCCTCCCTCGAGTCATACTCGTAGAGGATCTGCTCAGGCCCACCGGTCCGGGCTGTCAAGCCATCCGAGTCCAACAAGTCAGAACAAGGCCCAGTTGGATGGACCCCATAGTGTCTTTCCTCAAACACGACACGCTGCCAGAGGACAAGACTGAGGCAAACAAGATCCGCAGGAAAGCTCCTCAGTTCTGGTTATCCGAGGACGACAAGCTCTACAAACACTCATTTTCAGGGCCCTACCTGCTGTGTGTCCACCCGGAGGGGACGAAGCAGCTCTTGGAGGAGTTGCATGAGGGAATTTGTGGTAGCCACAGGGGCGGCAGGTCTTTAGCTCACAGGGCCCTCACGCAGGGGTACTGGTGGCCGAACATGTAGAGAGAATCGCAGGAGTATGCGAGGAAATGCGACCAATGTCAAAGGTTCGCGCCCAATATCCACCAGCCTGGGGGTGCGCTTAATCCGTTGGCCAGCCTATGGCCATTTGCACAGTGGGGATTGGACATAGTGGGACCGTTTTCGAGGGCAGCAGGCAACAGGCGATGGCTGCTTGTCGGGACAGACTACTTTACCAAATGGGTAGAGGCCGAGGCACTCTCGAACATCCGGGACGTGGACGCGAAGAGATTCGTCTGGAAGAACATCATCACCAGATTTAGGATCGCGCGTACTCTCGTCTCGGACAATGGACTGCAGTTCGACAGTAAAGCCTTCAAGGAGTATTGTGGGGACTTCGGCATCACGAACAGATATTCCACCCCAGCCTACCCGCAGGGGAACGGACAAGCCGAAGCGGTCAACAAGTCAATAGTCAACGGGATCAAGAAAAGACTTGACGATGCGAGGGGCAGGTGGGTGGATGAGGTACCGCACGTGCTGTGGACTTGCCGAACCACGCCGAGAAGATCCACGGGCGAGACCCCTTTCGCGATGACATATGGCACCGAGGCCGTGATTCCAGTGGAGATGGGGTTTCCGACGATGAGGGCAAAGTCTTTCGCCTCAAACGCTAATGACGACATGCTGCTGAAGGGGCTAGACTTGGTGGAGGAAAGGCGAGAAAGCGCTATGGTCAGGCTAGCTTGCTACCAGCAGCAGCTCAAGCGGGGGTACGATTCCCGCGTGCGGTCCAGGCCTCTCGCTCCGGGGGACCTAGTTTTGAAAAAGGTCGTCGGAACTGCTAGGGGCCCATCATGGGGAAAATTGGGACCAAACTGGGAGGGGCCCTACCGTATCACCTCTGTGGCCGGCATAGGGTCATATTATCTAGCCGACCTGGAGAACAAACGTGTAAAACGACCATGGAATATAAATAACCTTCGAAGGTATTACTACTAATGAAAAGCATGCCTGCCCTGTATTCGGATATCATTATGTTATACTGGTTGTTAATACTATAATCTTTATCAATTTGCTTACATTAAATGTTAATGTCAACTGGGGCTACGCCAGGTCCTCGAACCTTCTACCTTGGGAAAATTTAACATACAATTTGCTTACATTAAATGTTAATGTCAACTGGGGCTACGCCAGGTCCTCGGACCTTCTGCCTTAGGAAAATTTAACATACAATTTGCTTACATTAAATGTTAATGTCAACTAGAGCTACGCCAGGTCCTTGGACCTTCTGCCTTGGGAAAATTTAACATACAATTTGCTTACATTAAATGTTAATGTCAACTGGGGCGACGCCAGGTCCTCGGACCTTCTGCCTTGGAAAAATTTAACATACAATTTGCTTACATTAAATGTTAATGTCAACTGGGGCTACGCCAGGTCCTCGGACCTTCTGCCTTGGGAAAATTTAACATACAATTTGCTTACATTAAATGTTAATGTCAACTGGGGCGACGCCAAGTCCTCGGACCTTCTGCCTTGGAAAAATTTAACATACAATTTGCTTACATTAAATGTTAATGTCAACTGGGGCTACGCCAGGTCCTCAGACCTTCTGCCTTGGGAAAATTTTACATACAATTTGCTTACATTAAATGTTAATGTCAACCTAGGCTAAGCCAGGTCCTTGGACCTTCTGCCTAGGGAAAATTTAACGTACAATCTATTTTTATTAAATGTTAATGTCAACCTAGGCTAAGCCAGGACCTCGAACCCTCTGCCTTGGGAAAATTTAACATACAATTTGACAGACTACCCATTTTTCAACAAAGAGATTTACACGCAGTCTAACCAAAGGTTGAAATGCCTTCACGGTGAGGCCGCGCCTATCCTAATTTCAAACTCACCCGTAGGCACTAAGCTACAGCCTCGGATGTTGGGGTACTTAGCGTTCGCATACAACAAATGGTGCAATAATACAAGCAACAACGCAACAGATGTAATGCATTAAGAAGTCACGCTATAAAGGTAAGATAATGAAATCCATAGATAATGAGCTGTTCGAGACAAAGCTAGAATAAGGGAGTACAAGGAAAAACAAAAGAACAAAACACAAAAAAAAACTACTACACAAAAATAGCCAACGAGAGCGAAAGTCTGTACGGAGTGACGAGGGGAGCCCGAGCCCGCCTACCCCTTGATCTTCAATGGAGGTTCCTTCGACGGCTTGGAATGGGTCTCTTTGGCTTGACCTGCTTCTTCCTCCGCCGCGACCTCGGACGGGTCTTGGACCTGCTTTCCCTTGTCCTTCGGCTTAGGCGGAGGCGGGGCTTGGCTGGCAGGCTCGTCCGACCCCTCCTTAGGGACGACAACCCCTTCAGAGGGCGGGACTTGCCCCTGGGAGGAGAAGGGCTGCGCCGGGGCTGCGACCTCCGGGTCAACCAGGGTTGAAGCAGCGTCTTCGACGAGCCTGATATCCTCTGGATACCAGACCTTCTCGGCTGCCCTCAACCCGGAGCCGGCAGGGACTCCCACAGCATTTAGGGCCTCGGCCCAAACCTGCTGGCAGTACTCCCTGCACAGGTCACCTAACTCCTCGGTCAGGCGGTTCTCGGTCTTCTCGACCCCCTCATTGAAAGCAGCCCTGGTAGCGGCCTCCACCGTCTCCCTTATCGTGCGAGCCGCCTCTTGAGCCTGCGCGAGCTCCTTCCTTAAGTTCGAGACCTCTTGCCCCACCTTGGCCAAGGCCTCCTCCCTTTGTTGCAGGAGCTTGCGTTGGGCCTCCGCCTGTGCCGTGGCCATCTTTAGGCCCGCATCAAGACTCCTCTTCTCATTCTGCTCCGAGGCTAGCTTGATGGCCAGGTCGGTCTTCTCTGCCTCGGCGCGGGTCAGCTCCCTCTCAACCTCGGCCTTGGCCGCCTGCTCAGCGCCGACTTGGTTTTGGTAGTGGTCCACCATTGCGTCAACAGCAAAGGCCTCCTGGACGGCCTGCATAAAGGATTCCAACAGAAGCATGTTAAACTAAAGTTAGCGCGCATGGGAACTGTGACGACAACAGTAGACTAATTGTTTGGCGCTCACCAGACCCAAGTTCCTCTTGAGTGAGAGGAAGAGGCACGTTCGACCCATCCTCCCCAGGTCCTCCATGTCCCTGGGCAAGAGGAGGGGCTGCTCCAAGGTGTTGGCCACGTGGGAGGCGTGACCTCGCTGAAAGTCCCTAATGCTCGCTTGGAGGGGCATTGGAGCTCCGTCCACCTCTAGAGCGGGGGACCAGCAGGAATCCCCTTGGTGGACCTTGGCCTACCCGCAGATCTCCCCACTCTCGACAGACGAAGCTCGCCTGCCGCCTTTGGCAGCCTGCTGCTGTTGCTGCTGAAGCTGCCTCTGGTGCTTCTGCTTCTTTTCCCTCTCTCTGTCCGCCTCCTCATTCTCGTTCCTCCTTTTCTTTGGAACGTTGGGAGGGGGAGGGAGTGGGTCAGCGGGAGGGGGTGGCAGAGGCGGGAGCATTCTTGGCTGGGACCCAGAGGCATCACCCTTGGAGGCTAAGACCCCCCTCTTCCTGGCGAACAGATCCCGTAGGGACTTCATGTCGTCGTCTTCGGAGGAGGAGTCCTCTGGCTGGGCGATAACTAACTCCGCGATTCCGGAGTTCCTGTCCGAGGTTCCCTCTTCCTCGTCAAAAATGTTAACCATGCGGCTCCTCAACGGTCTCTCTGCCTCCTCTAGACGGAACCTGTCAATCTCCTCGCCTAGGGATGAGGGGGAAGCCGCGGACCCTTCTTAAACGATCTGGTCCTCTTCCTGCGTGGCCAAAGGGATGGCTTCGACAGGCTGGCCGTACAAGATGGTGGAGGGCGTGTCGGGCAGAGCACGTGGCGCTAGAAACTCTGGATAGCGTATGTCTATCCGCGCTCACCTCTTGTGGCCGGCGAGGATAGCGTCGTCGACCTCGCCAAAGACCTTAGAGATGGGGTCGTACCCCAATATAAGGTGGGCAACCCTCACTTGTAGGTCGGTGTTTACGAAAACCTCGGATCTCAGAGCCTTGTTGAGGTCTGAGATGTTGACGTCCCCCAAACGAGGAGACGTGTGCTGCTTATCTGCAAGAAAGAAAGCAGAGGAACCGAGCATGGTTAGGCATTCGCAATGACTCAAACAGAGAAACATCTAGTGACAACGAAACTACCAAGAGAATCGAAAAGGGGAAACAGCATAAACAAAAAGTCCTAAGGCCTAGGGAATCACACCTGGGTGTCCCTCCCTCACTGGGCAATGGAGGCCGTCATGCCACCTCCCGGGGACGATGAGATAATCGTCCTTCATGCCTTTATTAGACTTGGGCAGACAGGAGATGAGTCGGACTGCACTAGACCTCGATTTGAGGTAATAGCCTGCGTCTCTCATCCTGTGGCACTCGTACATGTAGACGACGTCGTGCCACGTGAGGTGAAGGCCCATTTACTCGTTCAGAGCATCGACGCAGCCTAGAATCCTAAAGACGTTGGGTGTACACTGGTCTGGGCACAACCTATGGTTGCGGAGGTACTCCCTAGTTACGTCCTTCATGGGGAGTGTCATCCCGCCCTCTAGGAAGGCGATTATCGGGATGACGACCTGCCCCGCTCCCCTAGAGTCCGCTACAGCCCCGGGGGGACAGTATTTCAAATCCACATCCGAAGGGATGCGATACTTGGCCCGGAACCCCTCCATGCCGGAGGCCGTATCCACTAGACACTTAAACCTACCCATGGGATATGAGCTCGAGACCAAGATTCGCGAAGGGAGGAAAGGAAAGCCGGTAACCAAGGGGGAGAGAGTTAAGAAAAGGAGAAACTTACGTAGGGAAAGAGCGCGCGTACTTTGAGAGCTTCTTGAGAGAGAGAGTGTGATAGATTGGATAGCTCTGCAACGGGTTTGCTTTTGGAGAAAATGGAGAGCGTCGCGACCACCGAAGCGTTTTATATGATTGGGGAGCGGCGGTTCATGGGAAACATCCCGCTCAAATTTTCGAGGACGAATCCAAGCCACAGGATCCCCATCTCACCGTTGAACGTGCGCGACAGGGAGTTACTCAGTGCAATTAATGCAGGCGTTGCGTATAACGAAGCGTCAAAGACTAGTCCAGAAAGCGCGAGTGGGCTCCGCACGTGCGACAGTTTAAATGTCACGTGGGGGAGAGACCTGTGGATCAAAAACCCATCTGCCTCCTCGGATCGGAGTCAAACAACTTTTTAAGGGGCTATTGTGGGGGGTGAAAGCGTCGGAACACCACATGGGCCTAGGGCCTGGTCCGAGGACGGGGGACCCCGCCGAAGGAGCAGTGGGTCGCAGATAGGGCCTCCTAAAACGAGGGCCGAAACGCCCGCCGACCAGGCTGCCGACCGAATTTGTGCTGATCCGAGGAGAATGTCTCCTCGGACTAAGAGACCCTAGTCCGATGAGCGTAGCACGTTGTCTAGGGAAGGACTCCTAAAGCTCAGCGAGTCGTCCCCCACCCCAACGAGACACCGAGGAGGGGGACAAGAGGTGCGTGCACTGCACAAATCTGCTCCCACCGCATTAAATGCCTTCCACCTACCCGCTTGGCCGCATTAATGGTGAAATGACTCTTGAGGGGACGATGGGCAGCTTTCTGAGCCTTGGGGAGTGTTTTCAGGGAAAAGACAGGTGAGAACCAGGCATGGGGAGTATAAATAGAGAAGGAGGAACCACTAGAAAGGGATCCGGATTTTCTCCCAGGAAAAAGGAAGGCACAATCTCTCTCTCCCCTCCCAAAGAACAGAATGTCAAAAGCTCCTCGGCTCACGTCCGACGAGAGAAATAGTCCACCCATCAGCCCTCTACCTGCAAGAAGTGGATTTAGTCCTCACCCTATAGCCTCCTGAAGCCCCAAGCACTCAAGGCTTTAAGCCCATTCTCTACAAATTTTATTGTAAAGGCCACTTGGGCCGGCCCGGCTACGCATTTGGGCCTAAGGCCGACTTTGTGTTCTTACACCATATATTCTTCTTAGCTGTCACCCATGGGTGTAGACAAAATGCAAAATCACATAAATTATTTATTTTCTATGCGTAATTTCTTGTTAATTTATTTTTATCTTTATTGACAGAATGATATAAGAGTGCTATTGCACAACACAACTTAATAATACAATGAATATTAGCTACCTCCCCACGAAGGGAAGAGCGCTTGAATGAGTGCAAACATGAATATCAACTAATTGAGTTGCAGTTCAAATGACACCTCTAAGAAGGATAATAAGATTGAAAATGAAATTATAATAAGATTCAATGTGTATATAATTTATCAATTAAAATGAATAAAAAATATAAATAGTTCACTCAAAATTCATTTTTTAATTAAACATGTCAACGTTTATTTTTTAAGAATCAATTAAACATGTCACCTCAATTTCGACTTCAGGCCGCTTGTTTAAATGGTGCACTATATATTCTAGCATAGCCCCCTTTTTTTTCTTTTTCTTTTTCTTTTTTTTGATAGGTAGCATAGCCCTATTAAGTAATTCTTTCTTAGATAGGAAACTTATTTTACTATAAAACTTTTTTTTTATGCGGGCAAAATTTAAAATAAGGACTCCAGCTAATCGGTGAATCCGCTCTTTCTCTTTTTCCTCCAAAGAATTCTTTACCTAGCACCCAAAAAAATACAAAAGAAAAAAAAAAATATATATATATATATATATATATGTATCTACACACACACATACATACTAGCCTCTGAGCACATGTGTGAGCGCGTGCTCGAAGGCACTTCTATTTTTTTGGGTAAAAACTAATAATTTGCATCTTTTATAATTTAGAAATATATATTTTTATTTTTTAAACAATTAAAAATGATAAACTTTAGAGATATGCCGTTATTTTAATTTCTTTTTTGAATGTGAAGAAAAAAAAATCATAAATCTTAGGAGTTCTTTTTTTAAATTCAAAATAAAATTTGTTATTCGACATTTATGACTCTATTTCTAAATTAAGTTACCCTTCAGTAATGAGGGTATTTTTGAACCACTTAAAAATCCAGTTGAAAGAGAGGAATTATCTTATATATAAGAGAAATGATATGTCCACATCATTTTTACAACATTTTTACAATAAATCCTAAGTGGCAGGTTATTACTGGTTATTATTGCTGGGGCAAAAAAGTAATCTTAGTGTTAGGTTCAAATTTGAACCTATAACAACTAACCACCTATGATTTGTTGTAAAAATGTTGTAGACGTAGCACCTCTCTATATATAATATAGATTTTTTTTTTTTTTTTTTTTTTTTTTTTGATGAGCAAGAAGTTTTATTCACAAAACAAAAGGAAACTACAAGGAGGAAACAAAAGCCTCATCCTTAATGATACTCTCAAAACAAGGAGGGCTAAAACCAACATCAAAAGACCCAAAAACTTTGTTCAAAAAGGACCACTTAGCTAGAGAATGGGCAGCATTATTTGCCCCTCTAGGGATCCAGGAAACACAACACCCAGGAATAAGCCTAATCAAATTGAGAATTTCACTACAAATGCCTCTAATTCTCCAGGGAAACATTTTGCCGGAAGGTGCAAGAGCGTCGACACATTCCTTGGAATCACTCTCCACACACAAAGCAGCTGCTTCTAAATTTTTTGCTAAGCATAAGGCCCATTTAATGGCTTCTGCTTCTGCCTGAATAGGGAGGTTGGAATAAGCGCTCTTTGCACAGGCAAATACCACTTCCCCTCTCCAATCTCTGGCCACAACTGCAATAGATGAGTCACCATCCTTGAAAGCAGCATCAACATTTATCTTAATTGAATCTCTAGGAGGTTTCATCCATCTCTGCACTGGTTTCGGCAATTGGAAGCCCAACTGGGATGCTATGGACATTCTGTGCTCAACAATAGACTTTTCAACTTTCTGGCAGAGCTCCATTGGATTAGTTACTTTGCCTTCGAAGATGGCTTGGTTTCTAGCTCTCCAAATGGCTTCACAACTAATAGCCCCAAACAATAAGAATTCTTCCCTCTTGATCCTTTCAATATTAGCTTCAGCAGGAGTATTAAGGAAGACACCAATAAGATGAGAGGGAGAGTTCAGGTTTAGATGTATATAAACAATAAAACAAAAACCATTGCAATTAAAATAGAAGAGTGCTACATTTACAACATTTTCACAACAAATTATAGGTGATAAGTTGTAATAAATTCTAATTTAAATCTACAATTTAAATTACATTTTTGCTCACTCATAACAATCAATAACAAACTACCACTTAAAATTTGTTGTGAAAATATTATAAAAATTTTATGTACATAGAATTTCTTATGAAAATATGATCAAATCGGTAGTGCGATGTGTGTGTCTATATATATATATATATATATATATATATATATTGTTCAGCTTTTATAGACAGTATAGTGATGATTATCTAAAAACAGTTTCATTCTATTGTTAACAAATATATATATTTAAGTAAAAGCCAAAATTAGCAACGTGGGATAGCCATGTGATGTCAAGGTACGCAACCCTATTCACGAGCTTAGCCAAAACAAATACTATAAAATTTGGAAATTGCGTGATAAGCAGCTTGTTTTGTACCATTTCTTGGCCTGCAACGGCTTATTAGCTATATAAATACTTTTGAATTCTTCTTTGGCAATAAGCAACTTCTATAACAATTTTGTCAGAATTTTTTAGCCAAAATGGGGATATATTCTTTTCGCGCAAAAATTCTAACAAAATGCTCCTTGTCGAAAACTATTTAAAAATATGCCATTGTTTTAAACTCAATTATCTAAATATCGAATTTCAATGAAAAACTCGATTTTTAGAAAACCAATTATAGGCATTCAAACTTTAAAAAAAAAAAAAAAAAAAAACTTACATGAAACTCAAGTTCCATTCAAGGAACTCGAGTTCATGAAACTCAAGTTCCATACAATTTTTCTGAAGCAACTCGATTTTTGAAAATCAAGTTTTTCATTGAAACTCAATTTTCTAAAAATTGAGTTTCAAACAATGAGAGCATATCTCTAAATAATTTCAGACAATGAGCATTTTTCTGGAATTTTTCGACAAAAAAATATATCTCCATTTTCTCCGCATTTTTCTGACGTATCATGTTGATGTTAATGCAACGCATTTTTTTTCCTAACCACACAATTGGTCAAAATTGGCCTCCCCATTCCCATGTCTTTTGGTGAATGCAACTTCCGATAATATCAGTCCAAGACTGAAGTAGCTAAAATGCCTTCCCATATTATGTATTTTCTACACCTGTCGCAATCCCAGTTCGAATTTGGATTTGTCGTTTGAGACTGACCTCTCTGTTAATTAATTTTTATATCCAACTTATGTGTAGTTTTTCATCGAACTAGACACGAACATGCCTCCATAGTAACGTTTAATGAATAGAAAACATTCACCAAAAGAATAGAATACATATATCACGTAGAACCAGCATATGTGATACCCCCTTATCCTATTCTCACAATGACGGGTAGAAACCGAACCTTTGTTATAATATAACAATGAAACAAGACCATTAACCTATTGGTTTACACCAAAACACCTTTGGTCGCCAACATTCTTGTTTTCTTCTTAAGCTAGAAAAAGATGACACAAACCAGAAACAAAGATTAATTACATGAAGCCAAAACAAAAAATGGAGCAAAAACCAAAGAGTGGGAGCTAACTAATATGATGTACAGCTTAAGAGGTAATTCACATTTTACCCAATAAGACTTGGGCATGCACATATCAAATCAAGCCTGAATCAAACCCAAATGATTATAGCCCCAGGATTTCTATATTAGGCCGATTCAGCCCAAATGATAGCCCAAGAAAACGTAAAAGCATCTTTTGTGTTTGTTTCTTAGAATGGGCTGCATACAACACTGTAAGCCCCAAAAGTGTGAAACCCACCTATAGAAGGTGGCCCACTTCATAGAATGAACGTAAGAGAATTACTGCTGTGAGCATGCCTTTGTGTGTGAGAGAAAGAACCATGCATGTAAAGGAAAAATTGCATCACTGAAGACGAAAAACAAGAATAACAAGTTAAATGGAAAGAGAAGTCTGAAAACAATCTAAGATTGTCACATTTGTGGCCTTCATAGAAAAATGCTACTACACCAGCAATTCCATCCCATCACAGGTCAATCAATCAAACAACATAAGCATCATATTACATGCAGAAGTTTTGAGAATCATAGATAATAGTTAAAGGTGGTTAGGAAACCACATTTAAATCCTTTCGAGAAACACCAGTCCTACTCTAGAGTCTAAAAGAACATAACAGTTTGAAGAAGGCACAATAGATTACCCAATATATACTAAGTACTAACCTAGCCCATCTAAACAAACTTCTACAAACTGAATCAAAGTCCACAGCACCATTACTGAAATGGGTCACAAACTAAACACACAGTCCTAAAGTTAACAGCCATTTTAAACCAGACACAAACAGCTTAATCTTTAGAGGTTTTGTTGATAAGGGACTTGTGAATGTGAGGGATCACTCCCCCTCCAGCAATAGTTCCCTTGATCAGGGTGTCAAGCTCCTCATCTCCTCTAATAGCCAGCTGCAGATGCCTTGGTGTGATTCTCTTCACCTTCAGATCTTTGCTTGCATTTCCAGCCAGCTCAAGCACCTCCGCAGTCAGGTACTCAAGAATTGAAGCTAAGTAAACTGCAGCCGTGGCCCCAACTCTCCCATTAGCAGAAATCCTTGTTTTCAGGTGCCTGTGAATACGGCCCACAGGAAACTACTCCCCCATGCAAAAACATGACATATAAGATAATCAAATTCAGAATCATAAACCCAGGCTGAAAAATAGAACACCAACAAATGCTGTCACAAACATGATTCAATTACAACAATCAAAGCCTCGGTCCCAAAATTCAGTCTATTATGAATCTGCAACAAACTAGTTAAGATCAACCACATGTATTACGAAGGCACACCAATGTTTATCTATAATAAATCTGCTAATTTATTATAGAAAAACACTTTTCGCATAATGGGTATGCAGCAAGTACCATATCAAGATGCAAGAACAAGATCATATGCATTATATCATCTCAGCTCCTCCTACAACTTGAGGTAAGCTTCAAAGACAACTTTTTTGCTAGCAATCATGTTTTCCACCAAGCAGAATAATCATGAATGGGCTGAAAAAACTAGTACAAACAGCATCACAATCATAGTTCTCACAAACTTAACTGCAACCCAAACTATGTTCACATTGCTAACATTGAGGAGCTAGTACAAAGTTTTAAAGCATAATTGAAGCAGGAAAAAAATCATTATCACCTTCACTATGCCCAACAAAATCAATAATCATGTAACAACCTAGCCAATTATCACCATCAAATTAGCTTTTAGCCACAGTAAGTTGAACCAGCATTTCAATCCAATTAAACCAAACACAATTAACCAAACTTCAAAAAACTAAGCACTATCATCAACCTCAGTTAATTGGGACCCCATTGCAAAAACAATGCATGTATTCAAAATTAAAAATTCTTTACACCAAAAGACAAACACATATGTTACTTTTGAGACTTTCATAATCCATTTTTATTAAAACACAAATGACAGCTCACCTACTCTCTTAACAAAAACCGACAAGTTTTGATGAATAATTAACAACTTTAGGTAACAAACAATTTATTGTCACATCGTCAAAATTTTAAATTCATAAAATTTTGCATAAAAATTTATTTTACTAAATACTGTTTTGATCCAGCTTATTTTTTTTCCGTTGCGTTTGAAGCGTTTTGCTTCCTTTTTTTTTTTTTTTTTTTTTTTCTCTTATGCTTTGCTAAAATTAAAAATTTATTACATAAACAGTAAAAACTTTTCAATTTTTTATATATAAAAATAAAACTTTTCAGAAATTTTTTTATTAAAAATAGATCCCGCAGTACTATTCACACATTAAAAAATTATTTTGCTACAGTATTTTCAGTTTCAGATTTCAGTTCAGCAAAAATAAGCTCTATCCAAACATACCCTAAAACTGAAAATTTATTATAAAAAATATTATAAATAAAGATAAAAATTAGTTAAAATAACAAACACACACATATACATATATATATATAAAGTTAAAAAAGGAAGTAGGGGGTGTTTGGCAACCTGGATACCGGCACGGGATGACTTGGAAACGGGCCTTTTCTTATCCTTATCCTTGTCCTTGTCCTTGTTAGCTGCTGTTGTCTTGGCTGCCAAAAGCCCCTTTCCACCTTTTCCCGCCATTTCTCACCTATCCAAATTTCAAACCCAAAAACCCATTTGATAAATTGAGATTAAAAATTCAAATTAGTATAACCACATCAGAAAACATCAATGTACAACCAAAATTATGACCAATACAGACGCCAAAAACTAAATTACGAGTAAAGAACTTTCAACTTATCAAAAAAAAAATTTTTCAATTTTTGTTTTTTTAGGTTAAAAATATAAATGGAGAGAAAATTGTGACCAGAAATCTGAGTAAAGAAAAACCCAGATCAGATCTGGTTTGTAACTTTTGGGGTAAAACAGATCTGGGTAAATTTTCTCGTACAAAAAGTAACTTTGTTACAACAATAACTGAAACATAACCTGAAAAATTAAAACACACACACTTGAAGAATAATACACAAATTTAAGTTAACTGCTCAAAGAGAAGCTTTGCTTGTAAAACCCACAAACAAAATGAAAAAGAAACGAAAGGAGAAAAACAAGTTAAGAGTGATAAGAAGGTTTAGAGAGACCTGAGAGCGTCTGAGAGAACAGTGGAGAAGGGAAAGGAAAATGAAATGAGAGGATAGAAATTGTGTGGGTTTTTAATTTTTAAGCTTTGAATTGAATTGAATTGAATTGAATTTGAGGTCAGAGCAAAAAATGGGCGGGTTTGTGTTTGGGTGGGAAAATGAAAAGTGAAAAACCCCAATTTTTCGGATTTCAAATTCCTTTTTTCCCACACTTTCTTTCTTTTAAGTTTTATAACCCTTTGGACAGTCACGTGATTATAGAATAGAGTACAGGAGCTAGACTCCTGGGTCTTGGTCTTGGCCCAATAACTATGTTTTTTTTTAAATCTTGGTTTAGAGGTCCGAGTCTGGGACTGGACCGGACCGGACCGAACGGTGGGTTCTTTTTGGTGCTTCAGGGTAGGGTAGGGTGTATATGCAAGTTATAAAAAATATATATATATATATATATATGGTGTATAAATTGCTAAAAGAAGATAATGACAGCTCTTGTGCTGAATTTACTCCAATTCTCGATGATTGCAACAATTCGTGAACTAATCCTAGCCTTAAGATCAGCCATTGCTTTAAGGAGACAAATGCTTTAGCTTTAGCTACGAAAGAATCTGCTTGTAGCATGATTTTGTTATTCTGGACACTCTGTTTGTGGAGATTGCCTAGCTTTTGCTCAGAGACTCTTCCGAGTTATTTTGTAAGAGTCTCTATTCTAACCTAGTAGCCTTGATTGTTAGTTAGTTCTTGTTTGCTTATTAATCCCTGTTTACAAAAAAGCAAAAAGATAATTCACAACTTATATTCCAATTGTCAAGTATGCCGAACATAATTTGACCATACACAAAATTATGTATAATACTTCCGGTAGTATTAAAAGTTAAATATTTTAATAATCGTGTTAAAAGTTAAATATAAGAGTATTAACAGTACTCCTATGATATCCTATAGTTTGAGCTTGCTACTCCTATGAGAACAGCAAACAAAGTAGAATAAATAAAATAACTTATATATTAATGTAAGGACACATTTCGTACCTAAGCCCAATATCAAGAAGGGTATAAACCAAAAGAGCCCAATATAATAAATTTGTAGAGCGTGGGTTCGAAATCTGGTTTCTTATGAGCTTGGCTAACAACAGTGGTGGTTCAAGATCACAAAATAATATTGATGAACTAGTTTGTATAATGAAAAATTGTCTTTGGACTTATACTTCTCTTTCTTCTCTCTCTACTCCCCACATATGGATCAGATTGCCGGTCATGATACTTGTCTCATCAACCCCTTCCTGAAGTGTTTAAAGATAGCTATAAAGCTGAACACTGCTACTCAAGCATCATTTTCTTATTAATGCGGCCAAAGAGTTAGTTGCAGAGCATTTAATGCGGTGGTAGCAGCTTCTTCCTTAGATATTTTATGGTTTTCCTTTGTCCTATACCCCTATGTTGCATATCCTTATTGATAGAGTCTCATGGCAGATAACTCATTCCGACCTCTGCCTAGCTGATCCGAGAAGACATTCTTCTTCGGACCAACTTCTAGGATAACCACAATCAAACCTTGCTTCTTTATGAATCAATATAGACCCTTAATAAGATGTTTACTCATCCTTGGACAGCTTAATGTCCTCGGCTTGGGCCTCCAGCCCATTATGCACATAAATATACATTCCTAGGCCCATCTACTATCTTTTTTTTTTTTCTTTTTATAGTACTTCTTCTATCTACTAACCATATAAGAAGTGTGAATATGCTTATGTACAATAATAGTTTGGTTTAGTCACATTGTCTCTTTTGGTAGCGAAAAACGGTGCATTTTTAGCAATAAAAAGCAAATTGTTTCTGCTGCATGGGCATGGACAAGAGCAGGGGCATGTATAAGTTTGTTAATGACTCTTTCTCTCCACCTATGAAGTTTCATAACCACTTCCCCACTTTCATGTGAAGTTTCAGAATCGTTCCTATTGTCGTTCACTGCCAATCAACATCCAGTGAGAGACTCAAAAATTCAATTATGTGAGAAAATAAAGAGATAGTGAGTAACATAATACACTTTGGCATCACCAATTAGCCTAGTCTGGTCATTGTTGGCTCGACTCATGACTCTCTCTCTCTCTCGTGACTGTTTCTCTATTTCTTTTGGAATTTAAGTTGTTATTAATATGGCTAAATTTTCATTTAGGTTGGGTTTTTTTTTTTTTTGTGCCTATGATTGTTGTTGGTTGGACTTGGTTGTGATATTGTTTGGGTTAGATTTGGATTGCAATGTTGTTTAGGCTGAGTTTTAATTTTGTGGAATGGGCCAAGCTTTTGAATCGGAAGAGGAATAGGATAGGACCATATTGTTGGGCATTACACAATTATATTATCTTTAAATAACTTCTTTTAAATTTTTTATTTGTCTAAATTTGGCTTAATTTATTTGTTGTAAAACCAATCAAGCAGTTGTAAAACTATTAATTTTAGATAAAAAAATTATTTTGCATGGGCGGTGATTGTACTTATCTTTTTACTAAGTGTATTAGGATTTCTCTCTCCCTCTCCTATATAAATTGCACTCAGCACTCCTATTCCAACATAAACCGAAGCAAAGTTTAGTAGTATTTATTTTTTTATTTTTTGGTAAGAAGCAAAGTTTAGTAGTATATTTTCTTTCTTTCTTTCCTATATTTCTTTCTTACGTTGTTGAGAGAGTTAATAATGATGTTTGAGGAGAGCAAAATCCCTGGCTCCTTATGGTCTTGTTTTCCCACCTTCCATTGAAGTGAGTCTGCGTTGGATTTTATGTTGGTTATCCAACAGTTCCCGTCTTCTAATTTTGCTGCACAAGCTGTGGATTCCGAGGATGATGTTGTTGTTGTCGTCGAAACCAATGATTCTACTGCGCAAGTTGTTGATTCAGAGGACGAGGAAGAGGAGGAGGAGGATGTTGTTACGGGAACCAATTTTAACTCCGAACTTCGAAGTGACTCGTTTTTGATATATATGAATGAACAGTTATCACCTTTGGATTACGGTTTGGAACATGAGATTACTAAGTCAAAGGCACCAATGTACGCTGTTGTCGATTCCTCCAAAGTTAAAAGCTGTAGCGACTCCGACTCAGCTCTTTCTCTTCCTAGTATACAACTTTCTCGGAGCGAGTTGGATCTTCTCAACCCGTTCATGGTCTTCCTGACTGTTGATTCCAATCTTGAAGCCTCCTCTTCCAAATCAAATAACTTGGTTCCTCTGCCATTGAATTCTACATCATCATTCTCGGTTCCTTTACTGATGCCTCCTCCTCCTGCTGTATCTGATGATTTTGTTAGTGAGCGCAATTATTACAAGAGCAAGCCAAACCTCGTTTGCGCTATACTTGTTAGGATATATGTAGTTCAAGTTTGTTAACATATGTCGTTATTTTATGTAATTGGCTTATCCTTAGACAAAATGCACTTTACTTGTAATTGGGTAGATTTAGGATGTGTTTAACACTTCAAGAAAGTGCAAGTTACTAAAGCTCGACACCTGTCTCGACATATGCATCTATCGAGCTTTAAGAAGCTGTTTTGCCCCGAGCCTCGACAGCTTCTCGACAGATCCTCGACACCTCTATCTGTCGAGAATTAAAGAAAACAGATTTTCAGTTCTGTTTCAAGTCCAATCCGTGAATGTGTCTTTGAGACTTATTTTCTCCTAACCCTAGACATATAAAAGGATTGTTTTAAGGGCCGTCAAAAGATATGCAAGTTGCACAAGTATTGAGCAATCCTTGTTCATGCAATTTGTGATCAAAGACAAAGTTCGTGCCATAGTTCATCCTTTGTGAAGAAGATAGCTGTGAATTGTGCACCATAGGGTTTTGTGACCGAGTATCTTCTTAATCTTCATCGTGCAGATGATTTGAAGAACTTTGCAGCCAACAACTCTCTCTCTAGTTGGTGTTTGAAGTCGCGTACTGGGATCCGCGCATCTGATTAGTCACGTACTTGGGAGCCGTGCATTGAAAGGAGAAACTGTCACTACAGAACAAGTCTAATTGGGTATTGGGATAAGGGTTCAACTATAGGTTGGTAAGGTACTTGGGATTCATTGCTTGTAACCGCTTGTTGTGATAATAGTGGAGTTTCAGAGTGGTGATCTTAAATTACCCGGTGGGGTTTTTGCCGTCAGGTTTTCCCCATTCGTAAACAAATCACCGTATCTTTTATTTTCCGCTGCATAACTTAGTTTTTGGTGATTTGTTTGTGCTGCCACGTGATATTGCATGTTAATTTGATTAATTAATAACTAAGGTAATTAATCAATCTAATTTATCACAAGGAATCAACGCGTTTGTGGCATGTCAACACTCAATCAAGTTAATCAACAATTCAATATAGTGAACAATACTCAATTTCAGCCTTCAGTTGCTAATGCTAATGGTATTACTTTTATCATAATTTTGCAAATGAGTTTGTTCCTCTACAATTCAATGTAGTGAACAATGCTCAATCGTAGCCTCCAATTGCTAATACTACTGGTATTACTTCTTTATCATAATTTTGCCCTTAAAGAGTTTATTTTGTATTTTTATTTGTATGTACTGCTTACAGAATTTCATCAATGCTATTATTTATATCACTCTCTATCACGAATGGATTCTCATAAAAAGATTTTTTTTTTTTTTTTTTTTGTACATTGGTTAGCTGTGTATTAGCTTGAGTTTTATTGCTGTTTGTTTTGTACTGTTTAGGTCTCTGATTAATTGTAACTTCAAACTAGCCTCATTTCTTCTAATTACTGATTTATCAAATTAATAAATAAATAAAACAATTCTATTTTATCTATAATATGTGTTTATTTGCTTTGAGAATAGAGGCTTTTTTTTTTCCCAATTTAGCATGTTGTGTTGAACAGTTATTTGATGATTGAATAGTTTCATCAATTTGTGCTATGGTTGTGGGTTTTTACAATTAGCTGCCTCTACATCACGTGCTAAATTTGCTCTCTTGTACAGTTTTTCAATTTTTGGCAAAGATCACTGAAAATTCTGATGAGGCAAAGCGTCAAAGGAGGTTGGTAACAAGAAATTTTATGTTTTTCCAGATATTGTACAATGCTTCTTAATTTGTTTTTTATATTTAAAATGGACCAATTTGATTATTTTCCATATTAGGAGGCAAGCAAATCTAGAATCAGCTAGACAGTCTAGAAAAAGAAGACAAGACGTGATGAAAAACCCTAAAGATGAGGTAATGCTTATGTTTGTTGTTAACACTAGACATAGCAAAATGGGCGGGTCGGGTCGGGTCGGGTCGGGTCGGGTTGTGTTGGTTGCGGGTTAAACGGGTTACGGGTCAAAAAACAGGTCATCTTAAGCGGGTTCAAAACGGGTTCGGGTCAATCAGGTTGCGGGTCAGGTCGGGTTGACCCGTATTTTTCACATGAATTTTTTTTTTTTTAATAAATAAAACAATATACATTTGTCATTTGAAAAGTTATGCAACAAATTATTTTATATAATTTTGACTTCACCACTTATATCAAGAATGAATTCAGTTAAACTTATTCAATAATTTTAAAATTATACAAATCCTAATATTGCTATCTAAAACAAAATAGCACGAACATAAGTAAAACAAATGCACATGTTTTATTTCTACACAATATCAACATTCCAAAATATAAAACAAAATTACAAATGACTTATTAGATAACTTATTTGATAAAGAATAAAAACATATAAAAAATTTACAATCTTGAAAATTAATTTTATAATCTATTATCAATTGTGGTTGGCACTCTATTTCAATTTAAGATATACGTTAAAATTGGATTGCTTACTTATTTGTTCATGGTCTCTTTTATGAATATCATATCATTGTTAAGCAACACACACTCTAGGAAATATCATAATTTATTTTGAAAATCCGTTTATTTTGGACATAAATTGTTAAAAAATGAGTCTAAGCATTCATAATTTATGCTAATTTAATACTTTGGCTTCACTATTTTTACACTTGCAAATGTTTCTCATACATGTCTATAATTTTAAATCTATATTTTTAACTCTATTGTAATCATATTATCTTGGCATGTACTTTGTTATTTAATATCTAAAAATCTTTACTCATTACAGAATGTTCAACCTTTTATCTTTCAATTAATTTGCATATGTAAATGTATCAATTGTTTCCTTAAAACTCACAATAAACAATTAAACTACTATTGTCTTAATTTTACTTTTTTTTTACTAAAAAAAAAAATTTTAAAAAGTGATTCGGGTTGGTGTCGGGTTGCGGGTCGGGTCGGGTTGACCCGCAAAAAAATCAAAAAAATCGGGTCGGGTCACGGGTCAACCCGTTTTTGTTTCGGGTAAAAAAATCGGGTTCGGGTCGAGTATTTTTCGGGTCGGGTCAGAAAATTTTGACCCGTTTTGCCATATCTAGTTAACACTAAACACTCTCACCAACAATATCCTTATATAAATTATAATTTAAGTTTTCATGGTTTTATATAGGTTGAATATCTTAAGAAAATAGACTCAAAATTATTGCTAGCTAGCTCGGAGCATAAAGAAAATTGTGACACATCTCATTATTGGAATAGAGTTGCAATAATTAATCGTGTGACAATTATGGCAGGGGTGAGTCTGAGAAACAAATCATGGAAGTGCAAGGGTGTAAAATTACTTTCACTTTCTTTCTTTCTTGCCTTTGTAGTTTTTGCATTTATATAGAAAATGTTGTTTATATATCATATGGATTTTTTCAGGCCTATACGTCTGAAGAACAACTTATGAGAGTGATAGGGATCCACCCACTCGATGACCCAGTTTTTGAATCTATTGCTGAAAATGCAAGTCTGAATTTGTCGAATGTTATAAGCCTGATACATGCTCCTACATATCTCACTTCATCAATTCCACCATATCTTAACCAACTGGTTTCTACTTTTTCCAATGCTCCACATCCCCAATGACAACAAGTGCAAAATCAAAATTTTCTGAATACTGGTTGCATTGGGCCATGCCTGGTTGGAACAATAACCGACAGAATAAGTATTAGTTCATAATTATTGATATTGATACGACATCTTTCTAATTGTTATTATGATTTAGTTAAATCACTATTGGTTAATTTGGACGGACGTACTTATAATGTAAGATTTGGATTTCAATTTCTAGTTGAAATGACTTGAATGATATGTTAAATTTGCCTTTTCTATTGAAGAAATTTATGGATGGTCAAGCTTTATTAAATTTTTGAGTTGAAATTACCATGCGGGATATCACTAATGTTTTTTTTCAAGCAACATACCTAAAGTTCAAATCTTCTGTTATTAAATTTTTATCAGCCAATATATAGTAGCAATTGTTCTCTACATCACTTGATCTTAGATTTTGAAGCCCAAATGCAACCCTGGTGAAGACAATTTGTA
The DNA here is from genome assembly GCA_032878915.1 of Castanopsis chinensis. NCBI lineage: Eukaryota > Viridiplantae > Streptophyta > Magnoliopsida > Fagales > Fagaceae > Castanopsis > Castanopsis chinensis. The sequence continues at coordinate 11,643,254 of JAVQMG010000101.1, forward strand.
TGTTCTCAGTATTGGAATTTATTGCCCCGTATATGTACTGTTCTTCCATTCCTTGTTCTCTATCTTGTACTTGCATAACTTCTCTAGCTTCCAGGGACGGAACCAGGACTCGAACTTGAGGGGGGCGGGCCAACTTCTTTTGTTTGAGGATTTTAGAAATTGGGATATCAATGCTAAAGAAGGCAAGGTGACAATATCATTATTGGGTTTTCAATTTTTTTTTTTTGGAAAAAAACTATACTTTCCCATAATCTACAAATCAAATTAAAGTCATAGTAACTATAGGAATTTATTATAGTTTTGAAAACTAGATTGGACAAAGAATAAAAAATGAGTAGTTCTTTGTTTTTTAGTTAAAATAGTGACATCATAACTATTATAATTATATATTTAACATTATAAATACATAAAAATTTGGCTTTATTCTTTTCATATTATTCTATCCCAAACCTTTTATAATGCTATATATTAATAATTACATTTCAAAGTTTAAACCCATATCAACTACTAAATCAATATATCTGCTAAAATATTGGCTAATTAATAGCATAAGAGGAGAGATATTTCAAAAGTTGCATATCCAAAAATCTAATGATAACGACAACAGCTCTCAAGCAATCAAATGATAAGGGGTAAGTCTATATTTTCTTTCAAAAAAAAAAAAATGATAAGGGGAAAGTTATACACATACTAAATAATTACATAATAAATGTTTTTCATCAGTTTTTTTTTTTGGAAAACTGTTTTCCATCAATTAGTAACAGCCACAAATAAACTTTTTTGCATCATTTTATTTTCCTTTTTAAGTGCTTATCACATATACAAATAAAGACAAGTCTAAACGTCACAAAACCCACAACAACTTAAAAAAATACTACTACAGTAACAAAATAGAGAGAAGTTTAGACAACTCATCAAAGCAGACACAATAATCACTTTTGTGTAAGTTTTTGTCATTTTGTTGGTTTTCATTTGTCAACTTGTAAAACTTTTGTGGGAAGGGGGACAAGAATAAATATTAAGGGTCAAGATCTAAAATTTTGTGTAAATTTATATACTAATATATATTTTTTCAAAAATTGAGGGGGGCCATGGCCCCCCCCCAGCCCCTTGCTAGGTCCGTCAATGCTAGCTTCTATATACTTCTCCATGAAAATAATGCATTATGACCACCGTTTTAAAAATCGGACCGAACCAACCGGTCCGACCGGTTCAACCAAGAAAATCGGTTCAGTCTGATCCGATTAAAAGCTCCAAAACCGATCAAAAACCAGGAAAAATCGTGGTTGAACCAAAAATTTTGAAAAAAATGGTTCGATACCCGGTTCGGTTTTTAAAACCATGATTATGACCAATATTTGTTTCAAATACTGAAAATTTGGGAAAATATTTTGTTTTATGAACTCGGTAGATCAAGTGGTGATTATTATTTGTAAGATGTCACCCTTGTTTGGCTAGCAGGCTCAGAGTGATAGGTTGAAAGCTTTCAAATCTTTAAAGCCCATTCCACCTCTGCATTTTCTTTGCACACTTTGTCCCCTCTAACCTAATGAATTGAATTTTCCTTCTGAAACTGTCTCCATTAAAATTTCCTTATTATGGATATCTAAGTAAGATTTGTCACGTAAAGACTCAAGCAACCTAAAACTCTTTGTTTCATTCATATTCAACAAGACACAGCCACCTTTGGTCTTCTATGGCTATTTCTTTTAACTGAAGGAGAACAACCCTGAAACCAATATTTTTCTCTGCTTTTCTTCTCTGAAATTTGCTACCCCAGTTAAAATATTCACTCTAATGGCTGATATCAGCATTGTCCCTACCGTTGGGCTCTCTGAGACTTTTACATATTGAAAAAACAAGGCAAAGTAAGCAAGTATCTTTCATTTTGATTTCAAATCCTCACCTTTCACTTTCTGTTTTGGGTACTTTGATGTTGGACTGCTGGTATATTTGTTGTTGTGCATCTTATCATCATGGCTTTCCTGTTTTCTTATTATTTATGATCTTGTTTGATCTAGTGATGGAGCATGAGTTAATAATTTTAAATTTGGTTTACTATTTTATGTAATTGTTTCACTGTTGACTGTTGAGTGAGATAAGTCTTGGAGATTTGGTTGTGTTTTGAAGGGTTCTAATTGGTTTAATTTGTTCAATTGGTTGACGACTCTGGTGGATTTTAGTTTATGGTGTGTGTTTGAATGTGGTAAGAAAAGATGTATCATAGAAGAGCCGGTTGAACTACAGTGTTTTGGGGAGCTGCAAATTCAATTTTATAGGGTGATGCTACCGATTTAATCTCTTTAGCAAATTTTTCATACTTCTCCTATGAATACCTGTGTATCATTGTAGAGCCTTCAATTGAGAATTATACTATAAATTTGTAATTTTCCATGACTAGGCATAGAACACAGCTGGAATGCATATGTCTGGGTCAGTTATCAACTTTAAGCAAAATTATTATCTATTTTCCACAAACTGGGATCTTGTATGGTTTTCTTGGCAGTTTTTGTTGGTAATTTGTTGTTTTAGGTCTCAAGTTGTGATCTTGCAGTTGGCCAGTGACCTCTAACTCAAATGGTACCTCACCTCATGTTTAGTTACAATGTGAGTAAAGTCCCACATTGAATAAAAATAAGAAGAATGAGTAGTTAATATAATATAATTGAGCACATACCCATTGGGCTTAGGCCTTTTGGATTAGAATGTGTATCTATATGTTATATTAATTATTCAAGAAAAGTTCTCCAAGGTGTTTATCTCCCTCAACAAGTGGTATCAAAGCCCATGGTGCCATGGGGCAAAGGTGGCAAGGTTATCGAGATTCTTTTTGTAGTTGGAGAAGGAACGAGGTGTCTTGAAGTCCATAGAGAGGTCTTGTTCCTGGCCCACAGAGAGGACTCGAAGCCCATAAAGAGGCAGACTCACACATGAAGGGGAGATTGAAGTCCCACATTGAATAGAGATGAGAAGAATGAATGGTTAATATAACATAATTGAGCACATACCCATTGGGCTTAAGCCTTTTGGGTTAAAGTGTGTTTTTATATGTTATATTAGTTGTTCAAAAAAAGTTCTCCAAAGTGTTTATCTCCCCCCGACACCTCATAAAATGCAATGGGAGAGTGAGTTCATACTTTTAAGAGCACAGATTAAATAACCAATAAAATAAAAAGAAAGCGAATGAGGTTGCAAGCTTGCAACTGTATTTCATTTTGGGTATTGATGTTAACTTGTTACTTGGGCAATGCTTTGTCAACTTTACGAAACATTATTCAAGTTCCATGCCATCTTCTAAAGCATAGCTTTCTAAATTATCTCATGTAATTGCTAAGGGCCTATACTGTAGATTTTGGCATCTTCCTGAATTGTGAAATCAGATGTACTCATTTCACTGAATCATGAACTAATAATTTCAATTACATATCATTTGGGATCAAGTGTTAGCAGCGGTTAAACACGCAAGATTCTCTATCAAGTATTGTCTCTTTAACGAGCATGCTTGTGTAAATCCATACACCACAGCTGGTGATTCTAACCTTTCAACCACAGTAGAAGCATTGAAGGTTCTTGACTCCCATGGATTAGACATATTTGAGCGGGGTACGCCACACTCTGATCCTTTGGTGGATGGTCCAATTATCCAAGTATTGTAGTTGTCTTTTATGTTTGTTAAAATTAATGTGTGCACTTCTTTTAATGATGTGTGTTTTTGTTCAAGCTGCAGCTACATGTTCCTTGGCAAGAGGGACCAACTACATTGCAATTATATCTATGATGAGGGTAGGGCCATTATACAATGCCATGCCATTTTTTGCCATCATCAGATCAAGATACGAAAAAGGCTCTATTATTTTATTGTACTCTTTCTTCATCTGTTTTATGTTAGGCAAAACATCCACTATCAAGTCTTTGTGAGATGTTCATAAAGAATAGTAATTTGACTTACGCCCTACCACCTTTGTTATTAGTGAAAACTCAATTGCAGAAGTGGATTGAAAAAGCTTTTGATTAGTTAACTGTTGATTCTTTTGGATACTAGATAAACTCTTCTTTGAGAAATTGAAGAGGTTTGTCTACTTAATCTCTTCTTGGTATCCAATATATATCTCTTATGATAACCTTTGAATGAGTTTCAAGTCATTAATAAACCACAAACAATAACTATCATAGCAATTGGTGGATTGGAATCAGTAATATGCCCCTGAATGGTGTCTATATTTAGGAAGCAAACATGTTTGAAATCTAATTGTGTTTGTGCTGGGTGTGTAGATAGATCATTTCAATGAGTTGATTTAAATACCAATGAGTTCATTATCTTAGTATCTTCAAAGTATAACTCTGTCATCTGTTAAGATATTTGGAACGTAGCAAATACCCTTGCCTAACATGATATAAAGCATGTTAAAATTTCTTTTTTTGAGGAGTGGTCTAAGAATCTGAGATTAATTATCTACAATTAGCATGAGAAGTGGTCATTTAACAAAAGCCTTTAGGTTGATGACATGAGTGATAAGTGATTTCTAACTCGTTACATAAGCTTTATGCTTCAAAGTTTATGACTTGCAATTGCCAAGCTTAGGGTAGTAAGCTTTGGCATATCAAATCCTAAGCATGTAAAACAGGTTAGGTTTAGAAGATTTATCTTTAAATGTTTGTGTAGGTTGTTGTGCTTCCTTCCATGTTAGCATGTATTACTAAATTGTAAATTCTGGTAGCTAGATGTGTAGCTGATGGTGTAATTTTTGCGAATGCCACAGTGAAGCTGCTAAACGAAGCAAAGTCCCCCAAGAAAGGTTTTAAGGAACTGAAAATTTTCACCTAATCCCTAAAATTTGCACTTGAGAATGACTTTTATGGCATAAAATCAAGCTTGTAGTAACTCTTGTTGTCAACTTTGATATGCATTACAATCAAATAAGAATACGTTTTGTTTAATATTGTGACATGATGACAACTTCAACAATTTTTCATCTTCTTGAGCAACGAGTTATTTTCATTGTCTCAATTTTCAAACAACACCCCCCCCCCCCCCCTAAATCTCTAGGAAATACATATCTATGTATTGATGTTTATTTACAATTAGGGAACCCCCCCCCCCCCCCTCCTTTCCCTTTTGTTCCCCCTTATTAGCCCTTACTTTCTCAAATCGTCAAGAGCAACCACTCTTGGTTCCCACATTAGGCAATCTATTAAGCCCAAAAGCAAAGGTCAGTCATATAGCAATAATGATTAACTTTGGGATCATGTTGTAGACTTGCTACCAATTAAAGAAGACTACCGAGTGCTGCAATAGCACTTAGAGAATATGCTGCAAAGCATTATGGAATATTGCCCAACTACTTTAGCCCTCTTATTAATGCTCCCACAATTGGAGTGCATTCCAATTAACTTTGTAGTCCAATGAGCCTTGTAGATTCATGTCTCTGTCATTCTCCTAGAAAAATGGAGACTCCATCTCATGAAACAATATTAATGCCTGTATCTATTGGCAAGTATGTATAATCTCCTGTATATATATGTATATAACATTGACCAAAATTGATTGTTTCGCAAGTTTCAAGCTTAATGCTGCACTATTGCCTCTCTTGATTTAAGCTACTGCTCACATTTATGAACAATGCCGTTTTTTCTTCTCTAGCAACAGTGTGCAAACTCTTAGTACTCTCACATTCTTCATATATGCTCGAGTGCATTGCTTTAAATTTTGAAATACATTTAATATACTCCTCATCAATTGATGTACCTTGCAATGCCCAAATCTCAAACTGTAAAAAAACATAGCCTACTTTATCGAGTGAAGGTAACATGTCATTTTTTTTCCCTAAAACTACTTTAATTCTTGAGGAATTTGCAACTAACACAATCATTGGGTCATATGTTGATTCCTTAAAAGTTGCTAAGGAACTGAGAAAGGAGAAATGAAAATTCTATGCTCCATTTTATCTTCCACCTATCACAAATTATCATGTGTTTGAATTTTTTTTTTCTCATTTTAAATGCTGATTATTTTATAAAGGAAAAAAAAAAGATATAAGTAACAAGTTGTGAATGGGAGTTTGCATTTGCTATTGGTTTTTTCATCCAAACTTAAATTTTTGTAGTTTAAGGTTTGGATTTTCACAATTATATAAAATATAAAAATAAAAATAAAAAAAGGTATGATTTTCACTATTTTGCACAAAATTATAATAACAAAATGTGGTTGCATATGATAATTCGTCCATAATGAATGATTTTAGAAATAGAATAATTAAAAGAGTGTTTGGTAGAGTAATTTGAGATGAGATTTTTATAATTTTTTAAAATACGTGTGAGTAAAAAAATATATAAAAATATATGTAATATTATTTAAAATGTTAAAACGTGAGTTTAAAATGGTATAACAAACCGGGGTCAATTAATCTGAAACCCATCTATATACCATTGTGAAAGGAAAACATTGTGCTTCTTTTTCTTCTTTCTTTTTTTGAATAGAAGACATTGTGCTTCTTACTTTTTTATTGCTGTCAGTGACAATGATTACAAACGCGTCTAGGATTGATTCTTGTACTGCTATCATCATCGAACGAAAATTGAAGAGAAAGTAGCAACTAGAAAAGGTGTTCATAAAAAAGAAAAAAAAAAAAAAAATAGAAAAGGTGTCCCCTTAATATGTTCAAGAAAATTTAATAAATAGTGAAAAGCAAAGCTGAGGAGGAAACATAGGGATTGTGTTTCCGTGGGTCACACACTCACATCCAAAAGGTGAACAGTGAGTCTGTGATGTTGCATTTGAGTTTGCACAAGCGGGGACAATGTGGGGAGAAGGAAGTGGGAAATCAATGGGCCTAGGGTTAGGCCTAGGTAGCCCATTGAAACAATATGACCTCCATCTCCGTAATCCATTTGGCAGAACAAAGTTTTCTTTGTATAATCATTAATGTAAATCACATTATCATGTGACTAAAATTATAAGGGAATGATTATTATTAATTATCACGTTGTGGGTTTGAGGAATTTTCCTCCAAACTCATTTAGAATTTAACTTTTTCTTTGTAAGATTGCTTTATAACCTTGTTTTAATTTGTGAATTATAGAAATTGTGAACTAAGAGAGGATTACTTTTCTTTTTGTAGCTTGTAAATATAATTGGAGGCAAAGAATTAGTACTATTCTAGCATTATTAAAGTTTAGCTCAATTGAAAAAATTTCTTGACTCTTAAAAAAATTATCATGGAGCATAAACCTTTAGATTGAAATTCTATTATATCTATTAAAAAAAAAAACTAATTTGTGGATAAAACATTCGTTTTCACAAGCCATTAGTTAAACAGGTTTTTAATAAATAATAAATAAAAGAGATATATAGCACACATCTATTCAAGATGTCTTCTTTATACCTCAAGTCAAGGGGGGGATTTAGATCCAAGAAACAACTAGGAAAGGTCATTTGCTACTTAATACTTCTTTCCTAAATAAATAGGGTCGGCCCAACACTTAGGCCTAGGGCCTCCATTACAAAAAGCGCCATCCCCTTTGTAAAAATTCTCCATCCTCCATTATAAAAACACCCAAATTTTATGATAATAGTTGTTTTAATAAGAGGATAAATTTATTGGTAATAATTCGATTGCTAATTTTGATTCCTAAAAGCAATGAAAAGCCTCCTTATACTGTTACATGTTGTAAACAAATATGGTACTTACAACCCAAAACCAACAAACAAAAGAAAGAAAGAAAGAAAGAAGCTAATTTCAAGAGGCTGCAATGAAAAGCCTCCACCAAAAGTAACAAGGTAAAAGAATCTTGAAATAAACAAATAAAGTGAGATAACTTTTACCCTTTCCAAAAAACACAAAGAAGAAAAATATTTTTTTATAAAAAGGAAAGAGTGAATAAAAAGAAGAGCCCTATGGAATTTTAGCATAGGAACATTGTCCGGTTCATGAGAAAAAACTTGTGTTGGAATATTTCTCATCTACTTGCTAAAGACTTTTAGGTAAAAAGTAACCATAAAAAAAACAAAGGTAAAAAAGTAAATAAATTTGTCGGTGGGAACGAGGACATTAACATCTTTATTTATCTTATTCTATAATAGACTAATCATAACATTTACTAATAAAATTAATTTGGACAAAGTTAGTCTAAAATATGGGACACATTAGGCTCACATAACTTTGTTAATTAATAGTTACAAACGCGTGAAGCATTTTTGTATTGCCAAAAGGTAGACGATAATAATAATTATTTATAAATAAAAAAAAAAAAAGTTAGATAAAGAGAAGAAAAGGAAAATACAAAGGTGGTTGCTCACATTGGAGTGCTCAAAAACTAGGTAATAAAGCAAAGCAATATAATAGAAAAAGAAAAGAGGAAAATGAATGGATTGTGTTGTATGGGTCACACTCCAAATGAGATTTATCTTTGAAATTGCTATGATGTTAAAATTGACATGAGGTCTATCTTTGAAATTGCTATGATGTTACAGCTTGAGTGAGAAAGAGCTTTATTTGATGACTAGGGCAATCAAATGGGCCTAACCTTGTTTCTAGTCCCTGTTAACGAGCAAAATCTACTTTTATTTTCTTTCACTAAGTCAAAAAGTTAATTACTTAAATGGGTTGGTAAACCGCATATTCATCTTTTGTTTTCTTTTACTTTTTCTTTCGTAAGACTTTATTTATTTTTAAATTAAGTAGTGCTTATCTTTAATATGCAATTATGCATAGTAAGAAGATAAATACCATTTTTGATTATGACAACTCGTGAATTCTTTTTGGTTAAATATTCTGCAATCATGTCGGTTCCTAGTAACCTGATTTTGAATTTCTTAACATTTTTTTTAATAATTAAAAACATAAATACTGTCTTGATTACGTCAACTATTGAAATTTAATAGTTCAAAAACAAAAACAAAAAAGTAAGGCATAAGGTATCCTCTTTTTCTTGAAATTGCTGGTGTTCTAGGTAGAATTGAAGTTAGCTTATGACTGAAGCCATTAGAGAGAGTGTTAAACTTAAACCCCTTATCTAGACTCTTCAAGCATTGGTTCTCTAATAGATAAAAGAGCCACTATAGTTGCGTGCACAAAGTAAAGACGATTGATCTTTTTATCTTTTTATTATTAAATTTTTTCGACTTCTTTGGCACATGGTAGTGTGGTACTAACAAATAAATAAATAACTAAAAAACAGTAATTCCCACAGGTTTCATTATTTTTCAGCCAACAGGGTCGCAAAAACCAGGGCTTCAAATGGATTAGGTTTAGAGATTATATTTTTGATTGATCTTAAAGGAGAGAGATATTGGAGAAGGACATTCCTGATGAATTGTTGACAGAAAATTTAACACTATAAAATAGCATACAAAATGGGAGACAATTTAAAGTGAAATTCTATCTAGACATTTTCGCCGTATAACCAATGGTATCATGTAAAAATGTCCTTTTCTTTTCTTTGTCTACAAAATATTAATAGACATGATTACATATCCAGTATGCATAATTTCACAAATTTACCCTTTTTTTGTTGTATTTATTTGATTCAATCAAATGATACAAACCAACAAAGTTTATTTAAATTAAAAAGTTCCCACAACCTTAAGTACCGCTGTCGATGATATCATAACTAATATTTCCTTGGAAACTAGGGTGTATTGATGAATATGGTAAGGCCTTGATGATCTAAATTAGCACATAACCCAAAAAAAAAAAACCACAAAATTTTAAGGAAGGCTAAAAAATTTATAATTGAAAGTGAAAGGCTAAGAACATTCAATAGGATTTTAGTTCCCAAAATTATTTTGTTGTTCCAACTTAAAATTTGATTAGGCTATATATGATTATGTTTAAGTTTGGTTAGTTTATTTTATTATTGAGCTCAAAATGATCAGGACTTTTTTTTTTCTTTTTTCTTTTTTTGGTTTCCTATCAATGACCTTGAGTTTGTTCATTAGCTTTGTGCAATTGGTTAAATTAACTAATTTGGAAAAAAAAATTCACTTTAAAAAATCCATATTAGTATTAGTGCATATTAGCCATCAAAAGGTAAGGAATTCACAAAAATATACTAATTAATAGTACTCAATTTATGGCACAAGATTTGACACTTTATCTAACAATTTTATTCCCAACCAAAAAAATAAAGAGGAACTAAAATTTTTTGGACACATTCGGCCCACAAAATCAGTCTTTTATCCATCTCAATTGTATTGACTAGACTTAGATTTGCCTTTTTTTATTTCTTTTTAAACTCTTTCATTTGTATCCTAGAAGCCTAGGGTGCTTGAAAAGGTTGGTGCATATGTAGAATCTTTTAGAAGAAAATTATGTCGATGGGCCTACACATCTTTAATCATGCAAAGGCTGAGTAGCAAGCCCACATGGAAATCATATGCAAATGGGGTCGCATAATTCTTGGGCAAATGGCATTCGTTATGTGAGGCCCACAAGAGCGACATTGGCATAAGGACAGGTAGATGGGCCCAGTGATTGTGCAAATTGTTATTCTATCAGAGCTCACAAAAAAGGAAACAGGCCCAATGAAGAATTATTTTTCTAGTGTGTGGATGCCCACACCATGACCTCACTAGGTCCATAGGTTTTATTTTTATTACTATTTTTAATTAGAGTGCCAATTACTCAATTGAGAAAATCAAATCAAATCAAATCAAACTGCAGTTCTACACATAATATAGAGGTGATTGAGTGCCAATCAAAAAGCATTGCAAAAACTTTGTGCAACTCTATTCTAACACATTATAATACTTGAGGTTTATGGACAACCCTATTCTAAATAGCACATTTATACTTTATTCTAGCACAACTCTATTCGTATATGGACCGATTATGTGCTTTAAGAACCTTGAACAATATTTTAACAAATAAAATTTTAAAAAATCCGATAAACTAAATTAACACCTCTAAGATATAATGAAATTAGACTTGCTATTAAAAAAGAAGACGAAGTATTTATTATTTTGATTGTATTTGGGGACAAAATTTCATTTCTTGAAAATCAAATATAGTTTGTTATATTTCCAAAAGTGTCATAATAATGTTCCCAAAAAAATAATATACAACGTTTGTATGATTGTAAGTTCATAAAAGTTCAATCAAGTTTAGGTATACCATTGAATAATGACCAAATTCCTGCAATAACAGTATTTACACATATCTAGTAATATAGTATTATGTTACTTTCAGATTTGTATTGAACCCGTAAGAGTAAAAATTTTCCCCTAAAAATGAAATCATTGGAGATTCTTTTGTCTTTTTAATTAGTAAAATTGATTATCGTATGAGTTTAAACTTGCGGTTGTTGGCAAATAACATAAAAGAGACTGCAAGTGAGGCCAAAAGAAGACATAGGCATATGCATTATCAACGACTTAACACTCAACATGACAACTTGAATACAATTTGTACTCTTTTAATTATGTCGCATCAATTATATCTATTATTATTATTTTAGAGAGTACTATTTAATGTTGTTGTCTTCGTAAATTACAATGTGGATGTCACTTTTCTTGTCATATGACTCATATCTAATATCTAATCTATGCCAAATAGGGAAAAAAAAACAATCTTATGTTTTACGTCTCCCTTAATTTGCATCACTTTGTTTTTTTTTTCTTTTTTAGAAACTTAATTTGCACCACTTGCCTATAATTTATAGCTGTATAACAGTGTTTGTTTCAATGAACCAATAAAAAAATAACATTCTAAGCCCTAATTTAAGGGATGTAGTAATAGTTAAATAATGTAATTTCCTATAATTTCAAAAGTAACTGTAAGGGCACAAAATGGCCTATGGCCCAAAGGTGTGGCTGGGCTGGCCCAAGTTGCCTTTACAATAGAATTTGTAGAGAGTGGGTTCAAAGCCTAGACCCCTGGGTACTTGTAGAAGGATGCGGTGTAAGGTCCAAGCCCACTTCTGTGAAGTGGCTTGCTAGCGGATTAGCCCAACTCCCTTCTCGGACGTGGGCCGAGGAGCCTCTATGCTGGGCGGCGCTCTGTGCTTCAAGGGAGAGAAAGAGAGAACCTTCTTCTTCTTCCCTTTCCCTTAATTCCCGATCCCCCTTTCTTGCGGCATCCCCCATTCTATTTATACTCCCCTCCTCTGGCTGCCACCAGTCCCGTCCCTGAAAACGCTCCCCAAGACTATAAAGTTGACCTCCGTCCCTTCAGAAGTCATCTCCTCATTAATGCGGCCAGGCGGGTAGGTGGAAGCTTTTAATGTGGAGGCAGTAACCTTTTTGCAGGGCACGTCCCGCTCGCTCCCCTTCCTCGGCGTCCCATGGGATCCCGTTCCTCAGCTCTAGCCCTTGCCGTTAGGAGTCATGTCCTCCTCGGACGCGGCCACCTACGCGGTGATCTCCCTGATGGGCCCATGGCCTTTGGGTCTTTAATGACCTCCTCCCTTTTCGTGGCTTCTTGGGCCGAACAGTGTCCTTGGGCCAGGCCTAAGGCCCACGCAGCCATCCGGACGTCTCTGGCCCCCACAATAGCCCCTCAAAAATTTATTTGACCTCGATCCGAGAGGGGAAATGAGTTTTTGACTCACAAGTGTTTCTTCCACGTGCCCCTTTAAATGCAGCGCGTGCAGAATTTCTCCCGCGCCCTCTCAGATAGCCCGCGACGCCTCGTAACGCACAACACCCGCATTTACTGCGCTGAGTAACTCCCTATCGCCCACGTTGGACGGTGGGATACGGATCGTGTGGCTGTGATTCTTCCTGAAAGTTCGTGCGGGTCAGGCCTCATAAATGCTTGCTTCTCCAAGATCCCTAAGCGTTTGGGAAGTCGCGCATCCACCTTTTCGCTCCCCAGAAAATAACCGCGCTCCTGGAAACGAACACTTTCATTTCGTCTACTGAAGCACTCTCAAAGTTGTGTCCTTCTCTCTTCGTAAGTTTTCGCCATCTTAACCTTTTTCTCCTCGGCTGTCAAGTTTCCCTTCCACCTTCTAGGTTCGCTCCTTAGTCTGGGACACTATAGGTAGATTTAAGTGTCTGGTCGACTCCGAATCCGGTATGGAAGGGTTCCGAGCCAAGTTCCACATCCCCCCGGAAGTGGAACTTAAATATTGCCCGCCTGAGGCGGTGGCTGATTCCAGGGGGAACGGGCAGGTGGTCATCCCCATCATCGCCTTCCTGGAGGGCGGCATGACCCTCCCCATGGGTCCCGTCACCAGGGAATACCTTCGCAATCACCGGCTGTGCCCCGATCAGTGCACGCCCAATATGTTTAGGGTCCTAGGGAGTGTAGACGCTCTAAATGAGCAGATGGGTTTGAACCTCACGTGGCGGGACGTGGTCTATATGTACGAGTGCCACCCGCTCACGTCCAAAGGGTATTACCTAAAGTCCCGGTCGAGCGTCGTGAGGCTCATATCGTGTCTCCCTAAGTCCAACAAAGGGATGAAGGATGACTACGTCGTCACATCCGGGAGATGGTACGACGTGATCCATTGCCCTGTTCAAGAGGGGAAACCAGGTGTGATTGTCTTAGGTTTTGGGCTTTCGTTTACGTTTCAGTTCCTTTGCCTTCACTCTTGGGAATTTTGACGCCCGTCGTCCTTACTGCCTATCTTTGTTGCCGAACTTGATTGTAACTCTTCTCTTGGATGTCTTTTCGCAGATAAGCAGCACGCTTCCCCCAGCCTCTCCGACGTCAACGTCCGAGACTTAAATAGGGTGCTGAGGTCCGAGGTGTTTGTGCACGAGGACTTACAAGTGAGGGCCGCCCATCTAATCTTGGGGTACGAGCCGTTGTCCACCGCTTTCGGGGAGGTTGAGGACGCAATCCTCGCCTGTGACAAAAGGCGGAGACGAATAGACGTCACCAAGCCCGGTTTTCTCGCCCCACGCGACATCCCCGACGACCCCGCGGTGATTCTGTACGCTCCGCCGGTGCGCGCAGTTCCAGTCTCGGTTAGACCGCCGAGAATTCCTGCCGAGGAGGAAGTCGGCGTCGTTGAGGTCTCCGACGACGAGGCCACCCAGTGTTCGGGCATCAAAGGCTTAATAATCTCCAAGGTCGACAGTAGTACCGAGGAGGACGACATGAACAGTCTGCGATCCCTCATGGGCGCTCGAGGTGCCCAGGTGGCTAAGAAGGGTGCCTCCGGGTCTCACCTCCCACCCCAGCTTCCCCCTCCCCCTCCTCCGCACGCCGACCCCAAGCTTCCCCCCGCCGACGCTAAGAGGAAGAGGAAGAAAGAAGAAGACGAGGCCGAAGAGGCTCGTCAGAAAAAGCTTAAGCAACAGCAACACCAACAACACCAACAGCAGCAGCAGCAGCAGCAGAAAGCCGCCAAGGTCAGGCCGCGCGCCCACTCGGTGGAGAGCGGGGAGAGCCATCCACTGGCTGAGGTGCGCCGAGCCTCAGGGTTTTGGTCCCCGGCGCTGGAGGTGGACGGGAGTCCCATTCCCGAACGCGCCAGCATAAGGGAGTATCAAAAGGGGCACTCCCTGTATCTGGCCGAGGCCTTGGAGAAGCCTCTGCTCCTCCCCAAGGATATGGAGGCCCTCGAGCAGATGCAGCAGCCGCAGCTGTTCCTCTCTCTGAAGAGGGATTTAGGGCTGGTATGCTTCATCCCGCCATGGTTTGTTTATGCCAGTCCTAAACTTGTGCACTCTCTTACTCATACTTTTCGCGTGCATGCAGGCCATCCAGGAGGTTGCTGTGGCTGAGCGGTGGGTGGAGGACGCCAGGAAGAAGGCCTCCTATGAGCTGAATGTCCGAGTGGAGACGGAGAAGGCTCTCTGCCGCGTCGAGGCGGAGAACGTTAAACTTGGGCAGAAACTGAAGGCGGAGGAGCAGGCTAAAAGGAGCGCCGAGGCCGGCCTTCAGAATGCTACGGCTCAGGCTGAGAGCCAGAGGAAGGAGCTTCTCGGCTGCAAAGAGGAGCTCGCCGCGGCAAAGGGGGAGAATGCCGCACTAAAGGAGGAGTTGGCGAGGGCTAAGGAGGAGGCCCAAGCCGCTAAGGTGGCCGCGGATGCCGCTTCGGCCGCCTCCTTCCAGAGGGGGGTTGAGGAGACCGAGACCCGCCTTGTTGAAGAACTGGCAGACCTGTGCAGGGAATACTGCCGCCAGGTCTGGTCCGAAGCCCTCAACACGGCGGGTGCTCCTTCAACGTCCGAATGGAGGAAGGCCGAGAACATATGGTATCCTCCCGATATCCGCGAGTTCGAGGCTCCCCCTCCTACGGCAACCTCAACTCCCCTTGTGACCCCTGTTCTTCCTCCAGTCCCCTCGGACCCAGGCCAGGAAGCCCCTGTCGAGGCGGAGCCCGAAGATGCGCCCCAGTCGGAGGCCCAAGGAGCAAAGGATTTTCCCCAAGTGGCTGGAGCTTGAGCTGCTGGTCTCTGTTTTTGTTCCTTTATTTTCATCTAGAGGACCTTTTTTTGATAGTTTGTTCGTAACTATTTTATTAGTGATCATGAGCTATGTTTGTTTGTGATTGAACTATTTTTCTGTGAATGATTACTCCGTAAATGTTTGGGATATGCTTCCTTTGTTTGCGCAAGAGGTTCTTTTTATAGGCTTTCGTTAACACTTAGGTAATTCTTTGGATAAAAAATGCTAACGAACTAGGGGCCCATGTGCTTAGCGTGATGCTAGTGCTCAAGTAAAAGATGGATATTAACATTCAACGAAAAAGGAACAGTGTTAGACTTTCCCACGGTTACGTTTAAAATAATTGAAACGCGTTAAGCTTTCCCCTGGCAGGGGGTCCGAGGACCTGGCCTGACCAAGGCTGATATTGACACTTAATTCAAACAGTAAATTGTACGTGTCAGAGTTTCCCTAAGGCAGAAGGTCTGAGGACCTGGCACAGCCCCAGTTGACATTTAACACATTAAACGAGATAAATTGGACGTTAACACTTAATAGGAATGAATAGAAGTGAATAATGTGCATGTTAAATTTTGACAAGGCAGAAGGTCCTCGGACCTAGCTTAGCCAAGGTTGCCATTAACATGATAAACCGTCTGGGTGTTAAAATTTTCCTAAGGCAGAAGGTCTGAGGACCTGGCTTAGCCCCAGTTGACATTTAACACTTTATTTAATATTGATCCGTGTTAAATTTTCCCAAGGCAGAAGGTCCGAGGACCTGGCGCAACCAAGGTTGACATTAACACTTAATAGGAATGAATAAGAGTGAATAACGTGCATGTTAAATTTTCACAAGGCAGAAGGTCCTCGGACCTGGCTTAGCCAAGGATGCCATTAACATGATAAACCGTCGGCGTGTTAAAATTTTCCTAAGGCAGAAGGTCTAAGGACCTGGCTTAGCCCCAGTTGACAGTTAACACTTTATTTAATATTGATCTGTGTTAAATTTTCCCAAGGCAAAAGGTCCGAGGACCTGGCGCAACCAAGGTTGACATTAACACTTAATAGGAATGAATAAGAGTGAATAATGTGCATGTTAAATTTTCTCAAGGCAGAAGGTCCTCGGACCTGGCTTAGCCAAGGATGCCATTAACATGATAAACCGTCGGCGTGTTAAAATTTTCTTAAGGCAGAAGGTCTAAGGACCTGGCTTAGCCCCAGTTGACATTTAACACTTTATTTAATATTGATCCGTGTTAAATTTTCCCAAGGCAGAAGGTCCGAGGACCTGGCGCAACCAAGGTTGACATTAACACTTAATAGGAATGAATAAGAGTGAATAACGTGCATGTTAAATTTTCACAAGGCAGAAGGTCCTCGGACCTGGCTTAGCCAAGGATGCCATTAACATGATAAACTGTCGGCGTGTTAAAATTTTCCTAAGGCAGAAGGTCTAAGGACCTGGCTTAGCCCCAGTTGACAGTTAACACTTTATTTAATATTGATCCGTGTTAAATTTTCCCAAGGCAGAAGGTCCAAGGACCTGGCGCAACCAAGGTTGACATTAACACTTAATAGGGATGAATAAGAGTGAATAACGTGCATGTTAAATTTTCACAAGGCAGAAGGTCCTCGGACCTGGCTTAGCCAAGGATGCCATTAACATGATAAACCGTCGGCGTGTTAAAATTTTCCTAAGGCAGAAGGTCTAAGGACCTGGCTTAGCCCCAGTTTGACATTTAACACATTAAGTGGGATGAATTGTACCGATAGAGATGATAGTACTTGACAATCGGAACAGGACAATGATATCTGAAAATATGGCGGACACGCCTTTCATCAGTAGTAATACCTTCGAAGGTTATTTACATTAAAAGGTCGCTTTACAGGTTTGTCATCCAGGTCGGCTAGATAGTAGGCCCCCACAGCAGCTATTGAGGTTATCCGGTAGGGCCCCTCCCAATTCGGCCCCAACTTCCCCCATGATGGGTCCTTTGCTGTTCCCACGACCTTTTTCAGGACAAGGTCTCCTGGAGCGAGAGGTCTAGACCGCACGTGAGAGTCATATCCTTGCTTGAGCTTCTGTTGATAACAAGCCAATCGAACCATGGCGTTTTCCCTTCTTTCTTCTACTAAGTCCAGCTCATTCAGTAGCATGTTATCATTAGCGTCTGGGGCGAACGACTGCGCCCTCATCGTCGGGAACCCCATTTCTACGGGTATTACGGCCTCGGCGCCATACGTCATCGCGAAGGGAGTCTCTCCCGTGGACCTCCGTGGCGTGGTTCGGTATGTCCACAGCACATGGGGTATTTCATCCACCCATCTGCCCTTCGCATCGTCTAATCTTTTCTTGAGTCCGTTGACTATCGACTTATTGGTCGCCTCAGCCTGGCCGTTACCCTGCGGGTAGGCCGGAGTGGAGTACCTGTTCGTGATGCCGAGGCTCCCGCAGTATTTTCTGAAGGCCTTGCTGTCGAACTGCAGTCCATTATCCGAGATTAGAGTGCGCGGGATCCCGAACCTGGTGACGATGTTCTTCCAAACAAATCTCTTCGCATCCACGTCCCGGATATTCGAGAGGGGTTCTGCTTCTACCCACTTAGTGAAGTAGTCTGTTCCGACAATCAGCCATCGCTTGTTGCCTGCCGCTCTTGGAAACGGTCCTACTATATCCAGGCCCCACTGTGCGAATGGCCACGGGCTGACCAATGGATTAAGAACACCGCCGGGTTGGTGGATGTTGGGAGCATACCTCTGACATTGGTCACACTTCCTCGCGTACTCTTGCGCTTCTCTTTGCATGTTCGGCCACCAGTACCCCTGCGTGAGGGCCCTGTGGGCCAACGACCTTCCGCCCGTGTGGCTACCGCAAATTCCCTCGTGTAGCTCTTCTAAGATCTGTTCCGTCTCTTCCGGATGTACACACAACAGGTAGGGCCCCGAGAAGGAGCGTTTATAAAGCTTTTGGTCCTCGGACAGCCAAAAGCGCGGAGCCTTTCGGCGGATCTTGTTGGCTTCAGCTTTGTCCTCCGGCAGTATGTCGTGCTTAAGGAAGGAAGCAATGGGGTCCATCCAACTACGCCCAACTCTGACTTGCTGGATCCGAGGGGTGTAGCTTTCCTGCCCAGTTGGCTTGAGCATGTCCTCAACGAGAATGACCCGAGGGAGCCCATGGGCCGAGGTGGTAGCGAGAGTGGCGAGCGAGTCAGCGTGGGTGTTTCCGCTCCTCGAAACGTGTGACAACCCGAAGGACTCGAATTTGGCTTGTAAGTGCTTCGCGCGGGCCAGATAGTTCCGCATCCTCGGCTCCCTAGCCTCCAGTTTCCCTCCCATCTGACCAACCACCAGCTGTGAGTCAGAAAATACTAGCACCGACCTTGCCCCCATTTTCTGTGCCATTTCCATTCCTGCCAGCAGAGCTTCGTACTCGGCTTCGTTGTTTGTGGCCGAGAACGCTAGCCTCAAGGATTTTTCTAAGGTGATCCCCTCAGGGGACGTCAACACTATTCCCGTGCCTGAACCCCTCTGGTTTGCCGCTCCGTCAACGTAGAGCTTCCACACCGGATGCGTCTCGCTCGAGATCGCACCGACAGGCTTTCCGCCGGCGCCCCATCCCCCTAGGTTTTCTTCCGGGGAAGGTTCAGTGAACTCCGCCACCAGGTCGGCCAGGACTTGGCCCTTTACAGATGTACGAGGTAAATACTTAATGTCGAAGGCCCCCAAGAAGGTTCCCCATTTGGCGATTCTACTAGAGTAGTCAGCGCTACGTAGCACGGATTGGAGTGGGAGTTGAGTTAATACGACGACCGTGTGAGATTGGAAGTAATGTAGGAGCCGGCGTGTCGCGTGAACTATGGCCAAAACCGCCTTTTCCAAGGGTAAGTACCGAACCTCGGCCTCTTGCAGAAACTTGCTGATGTAGTAGACCGGCCGTTGTATGCCGCCGTCGTCCCGTATTAGAACCAGGCTAACTGCGTGGGCAGCCACGGCGAAGTACGCAAACAGTACCTCGTCTGGATCGGGGTGAGACATAATGGGTGGTCGAGAGAGGTAGTCCTTCAGCCGTTGGAACGCCAAGGAGCACTCCTCGGTCCATTCAAATCCCTTCCATTTGTTTAGCAGCTGAAAGAACGGTCGGCATCTGTCCGCCGATCGTGAGATGAACCTGCTAAGGGCAGTTGTCATTCCGGCCAGCTTCTGGACCTCCTTCGGGTTTCGAGGTGGTTGCAGGTTACAGATCGCGGAGATCTGCTCGGGGTTGGCCTCGATACCCCTGTGAGTAAGCATGTAGCCCAGGAATTTACCGGATCCCACGCCGAAGGAGCACTTGGTGGCATTCAGTCGTAACTTATGTTCCCGCAGAGTCCGGAATGTGCTATCGAGGTCGGCCACGTGGTCCGATACGGCCCTGCTCTTCACTACCATGTCGTCTACGTATACCTCGACTGTCTTCCCCAACTGAGCCTCGAACATCCGGGTCATCATCCTCTGATAGGTGGCCCCTGCGTTTTTCAGACCAAAGGGCATCACCTTGTAATGATAGTTGCCGGTGGGGGTCACGAAGGCGGTCTTCTCCTGGTCTTCCAAGGCCAGGGGTATCTGGTGATATCCCTGGAAGGCGTCCAGGAAACTCATGCGAGGGTGGCCAACCGTCGTATCTACAAGCTGATCTATGCGCAGCATCGGGAATGGGTCCTTGGGACAGGCCTTGTTGAGGTCTGTGAAGTCCACACACACTCTCCATTTCCCGTTCTTCTTCTTCACCACCACCGTGTGCGCCAGCCATTCAGGATAGAACACCTCTTTGATAGCTCCTGCCCTCTTGAGCTTAATGACTTCCTCCTTTACGGCCTCTGAGTGCTCCGCAGAAGAGCGCCGAGGAGGT
Organism: Castanopsis chinensis; assembly: GCA_032878915.1. Taxonomy (NCBI): domain Eukaryota; kingdom Viridiplantae; phylum Streptophyta; class Magnoliopsida; order Fagales; family Fagaceae; genus Castanopsis; species Castanopsis chinensis. The sequence continues at coordinate 11,663,465 of JAVQMG010000101.1, forward strand.
TGCTTCTTTGGCACTGCCGCCGGGTTAACGTTCAGGTGGTGGCAGATGAAGTTTGGGTCGATCCCAGGCATCTCATGCTCGTCCCATGCAAACACATCGAGGTTTTTCCTCAAGAGCGCGACCAACTCTTCCCTTTCTTCGGTCGGCAGCTGAGCACCAATCTGGAAGAACCTCTCTGGGTCGTTGCCGACAAGGACTCTGTCCAACCCCTCGCATCCGGGCCCTTCTGCCACTGCCCCTCTAGTCGTGGCAGAAGAGGCTAATTGCTATAGGACCGAAGCAGTGGGCGCCGAGGGCTCGGGTTCCAGTTTGCACAGAACTGCTGCTGTCAGGCACTGTCTCGCCGCGGACTGACTTCCCAGGATTTCCTCGACTTGGCCGCAAAAAGGAAACTTCACCTTGAGGTGGAGGGTGGATGAGACGGCCCCCAGGGTGTGCAGCCAAGGCCTCCCCACAATGGCCGTGTAAGGAGAGTAGGCGTCTACCACGATGAAGTCTACCTCCACCACTGCCGGGCCCGATTGTACAGGCAGTCTGATCTGTCCCTTCGGCACCACTGTTCTCCCCTCGAAGCTTATCAGAGGCGAGTCGTAGGCCGACAGGTCCTCTTCCCTCAAGTTCAGCCCCTTAAATAGGTCAGGGTACATGATGTCTGCGCCACTCCCCTGGTCCACCATCACCCTCTTCACGTCATATCCCCCGATTCTCAGCGTTATAACTAACGCGTCGTCGTGGGGTTGGATCGTCCCCTCCTTGTCGGTGTCCGAGAAGGTCATTGGGGGCGGCCCGTTGCTCTTAATCCTCTTCGGCTTGGAGGTGGATTCCTCGGCGGAAGTTCGTGCTAGGGACATTATCCGGGGAGGGCGTGAACCGGTCCTCCCGGGAGTGGCCAGGATGGTATTGATGGTCCCCAGCGGGGGCCTAGGGGCGTGATGGCCTCGGTTCGCCGGCCCAGTTTGTCCCCCTTGCTCCTCTCGCTGGTGCACGAACTGTCCCAACTTTCCATCCTTTGCCAGCTGTTCCAGATAGAACCGCAAGCTCTTGCAGTTCTCGGTCGTATGGCCGTGCTCTTGGTGGTATTGGCAGTGGAGGTTCTGGTTACGTTTTGAGGGATCACCTATCATTTTGTTGGGCCACCGGAAATAGGGCTCGTGGCGGATTTTCTCAAACACCCGTTGTATGGGCTCGCGAAATGCGATGCCGAGTACTTGCGCTGGCGCCCGACGAGGTTGCCCGATGAACTCTCTCCTCGGTCTATTGTTGCTGTACCCGTCCGACCTGAAATCCCTCCTTTCCTGAGGGATAACCTTCGCCCTAGCCTTCACCTGTAATTGATCCTCCTCCACCCGCGTATACTCATCAATGCGGTCCATGAGCCGTCGCACACTCTTGACAGGCCGCCTGGTCAGCGACTTCCTCAGGTCGTGCTCGTTCGGTAGGCCGACCTTGAAAGTGCTTATGGCAACTTCGTCGAAGTCTCCCTCAATCTCGTTGTACATCTCCCAATATCTGTCGGTATAGGCTCTGAGGGTCTCTCCCTCTCTCATAGCCATGGACAACAGAGAATCTATCGGCCGAGGGATCCTGCTGCATGTGATAAACCGCGAGCCAAATGCCCTGGTGAGCTCCGCGAAAGAGTTGACAGAACCTGCTTTTAGGCTGTTAAACCATCTCATCGCGACGGGTCCTAGGCTGGAAGGGAAGACCTTGCACATCAGGGTCTCGTTCTTCGAGTGCACTGCCATCCTCTGGCTGAAGTGGCTCACGTGCTCCACTGGGTCCGTTCTTCCGTTGTAAACGGTGAAGGCTGGCTGGGGGAACCTCCTTGGAAGTTTTCCCTTCTCGATCCTCCGGGTGAAGGGCGACTTGGAAATCTGGTGGAGCGCCTTACTCAGTGCATTGTTGGCCAGGCCTCTAGAGGACGTCTTCTTGTCCTTAGGTTGGCGACGTTGCTCGTCCTCCTGGGAAGAGGACTCGCGAAGGGGAGTCCTCGACCTGGAACTGCCGGTGCTACTGCTGACATCCGCAGAAGACCGGTCTGAAGGGGAGGGCGTACGCCTCCGTTTTTCCCGGCGCAGCTTTCTTCTTAAATGGTCAACCTCCCTTTGCAGGGTCTCAACACTTTTCTCGCTGGAGGCCCTACTACCACCGCGGGCATGACTCCTTCCGCACGTACGCCCCGTGTGGGCACTGGCATCGTGCTCTCTTTCCAACCGCGCGAACTGATCTTCCCGCTGGGATCCCCTGGACTCCACGTGACGTGAACCTGAGCCTTCCATGGCGCTTCCGGTCCCTCCGGTCAAGGCTTCCCACAGACGGCGCCAATTGTAAGGGCACAAAATGGCCTATGGCCCAAAGGTGTGGCTGGGCCGGCCCAAGTTGCCTTTACAATAGAATTTGTAGAGAGTGGGTTCAAAGCCTAGACCCCTGGGTACTTGTAGAAGGATGCGGTGTAAGGTCCAAGCCCACTTCTGTGAAGTGGCTTGCTAGCGGATTAGCCCAACTCCCTTCTCGGACGTGGGCCGAGGAGCCTCTATGCTGGGCGGCGCTCTGTGCTTCAAGGGAGAGAAAGAGAGAACCTTCTTCTTCTTCCCTTTCCCTTAATTCCCGATCCCCCTTTCTTGCGGCATCCCCCATTCTATTTATACTCCCCTCCTCTGGCTGCCACCAGTCCCGTCCCTGAAAACGCTCCCCAAGACTATAAAGCTGACCTCCGTCCCTTCAAAAGTCATTTCCTCATTAATGCGGCCAGGCGGGTAGGTGGAAGCTTTTAATGTGGAGGCAGTAACCTTTTTGCAGGGCACGTCCCGCTCGCTCCCCTTCCTCGGCGTCCCATGGGATCCCGTTCCTCAGCTCTAGCCCTTGCCGTTAGGAGTCATGTCCTCCTCGGACGCGGCCACCTACGCGGTGAACTCCCTGATGGGCCCATGGCCTTTGGGTCTTTAATGACCTCCTCCCTTTTCGTGGCTTCTTGGGCCGAACAGTGTCCTTGGGCCAGGCCTAAGGCCCACGCAGCCATCCGGACGTCTCTGGCCCCCACAGTAACATATTAAAAATCAACTTTTATTAAACCCCAAACACAATACAATTTCAATTATTGAGTTGAAATTTAATTTGTTACTATTTAAAACATTAAGGTTTAATTTGTTAATTTTTAAAATCTCGGGTTTAAGTTTATGGTTCATGCTAACGAGTGGCCCTAAGGCAACGGTTAAGAATTTATTTTAAGAAAATTTTGACATTACTTTTATAGGAAATGAAAAAAGTTATTAAAATATTAATTGTATTTTTTCTTTTTACCCTAAGGGCATTTGTTAGTGTTTTCCTAAGTTTATTATAGCCCATAAATTATATATACGTTTTAAAACATGAATTTCCTTCTCAAAAAAAAAAAAAAAAAACATGACTTCCCAAAAAAAGAAAAAGAATAAGAAGCTTTCTTGTGATAATTACAAGCAAAAATCTGAACTTTTATTTTTTTTGGCAGCAAGCAAAAATCGGAGCTAAGAGGAGACGTTTGAAACTGAAACTAGCATTTCTAGGAAATATGAAACCTCCATTTCTCATCATCAAAGTTGGTCCTTCTAATGCTTTGTTACTTTTTCTCAGTCACAAAAGAAGCACATCATGACAAACTCAAAGCATCTGTGCCTCAAAAAAAAAAAAAAAAAGCGTAATAGCCCATGTCCCAAGCTTTTAAAAGGGACGTTGTGTAAAAGAAAATTCAATTATTAGTTACTAGAGATAGTCATACTTAAAGAAAACTATTTAGGGGAAGGTGCGTAGGAAAATTGGTAAAGGTTGAAAATTGTATTGAACCTCTCACATCGAATAGAAAAGAAAAACAACTACTATGGTACACTGCTCCATCAATCTAGTTCTTGTCCTAACCAAATGGCTAAATGGCTCCAAACAAGGAGGTAAAAGTGTAAAACTTGACAATGAGAAAGAAATTATAAGGGTGTTGAACTTTTATTTATTTATTTCTCAATTATTTATAGGTTCTAGGATCTAATAAGGAGCACCACAACATGAATATCCTCTTTTACATTGTTGTCGGTCCAAACCCTAAAATAGATAAATCTATAGAAAAATAAATAAGGGGGGTAGAAACGCAAAGCCATAAGTAAGCATCCAATATTGTTTTTTATTTTTAGAAGAATCCAATATTGTTTTTTTTTTTTTTTTTTAAGTCACTATCTCTTTTAATGAATATAAGTGTCATTTTATTTTATTGTTACGTAAACCATATTCGAAGGGTTTTTTTTCTTTCTTCTCTTTTATGGTAGGCTTCTTTATGAAATTGTAAGGTAAGGTAAATCATCATTCCAACTTTTTTTTCCTTTTCATGTTAGGTTTTACCTTTTGATGGGGATGGGGGTCCATTTCTTATTAGGCATTTTTACCATCATATTTTTGGGCATATTGAACATTTTCTTTGTTCATCATACAATATTTTCTTTCTTACCATTGAATTTATTTTCCATTGACAGGAATGCTAACTGGTAAGACAAGGAAGCTCCTTATTATGACTTACGACCAAATTAACGGCCACGTGGTAGCTTGACAATGACAATATTAAAACCTTGTAAAAAAATGTTTCTCAAAAAAAAAAAAAAAAAAAAAACTTGTAAAAAATTGCAATTTGGGAAGTTGTGAATTGGACATACGATTGTAACCATACACACAGATTTGTATACAAATGACAAGAAATATTTTTCTTAAAAAAAAAAAAAGGGAGTCGTCGCACTCTCTGGGCTGCTTCACACAAAGGTTTGATATTTCACTTGGTAGTTGGTAAGACTAAGGTGAAGGCTAACTCGAACAAAGTTTAGCTCCAAACTAAGTTTGAGTTATTTTTTTCAAACTGTTATGTGGTGATTTATAAGACTATTCATGTATATTTTTTAAACAAACCACATGACTAGTTCTAAAAGTTTTGTAACTAAAATTACATGTAGATGCTCTCTTTAATCATTACATAGTGGATTGGAGTAAGATAACTCCAAACCGATTTAGAGCTAAACTTTTTCCTTTGTAACCCTCGTCCAAGTACAAGTTTCCCTTCCCTATTTATGATTGTGTTTAAGTGTGTGATGTTATTTTTTTAGAGGTAGTTAAGGCTGCATTTGTTTCAGTTGTAAAGGAAATCAAGAAAACATTTTACATTGTGCTTGCTGTTTAGGATGCTCAGAAAATTCGATCAAACCAAAAATCTCATTCATTGACCGTAAAATATGTGGGCCTTGAGTGTAAAATAGATTACACTTCTATTTTACTTTCAAACCATTTCCAAGAGAGAAAGAGAGAGAGATATTTTGAACTGAGTCTGATTGTCACCGCCGCCTGAAGCCCATCGCTGCCACCCTTTAGATCACCTCGTCCTCCTCTCGATCTCGTCATCACCACCCTTTGAGTCAAATCATCTCCTCTCGATCTCATTGCTGCCACTTGCAGATCTACCTTCTCTCTCTTTCCCTTCTACCAACCAAGGTTGGATCGGACACTGCATGTCACTGATCTAGTGTCATCTCTCTCTCATCTCACTTTTTCTCTCTAATCCGAACCAAATCCCCAACTGGGTTATGTGTCTGATTTTCGTTTTCTTCAATCTTTGATTTTGTTGTTGTTGTGGTGGTGTTTTGGTGGTTTTTGTGTGGTGCGGGTGGTGGCATTTTGGTGGGTGGTGATGGCAACAGAGCAATGGTGGCGGTTTTTCCCTCTTCCCGATTTGGATTTTGTGTGGGTGGTGGTGGATTGTGCTTATCCTCAATGGTGGTGGCTGGTGGCTGGCTTGGGTTTGTATTTTTCGAAAATAGATATTTTACATCCAAGACCAAATGCAAGAAAGAAATTTTTCTAGTGTAATTTTCACAACATGGTCAAATAGTAGAAAATGTTTTTCTTTAAATTTTCAACTGCAAATGTTTTAATCTTGGAAAACATTTTATATATTGCCAAACACAACCTAAGTAGTGAAAAGACTTGATTTACCCTACCAATAAGAGTATTTTAGATATAAAACTTCTTTTGATGGCTTTTTGGGTTATTGGCTCATTAAAATGAGACATGACTTCCCATAAAAAAAAATATAATAATAATAAGACATGACTTACTTTGAGTTTTATTGGCCTAATAAGCATTTACCCAATTAAGTTTGATTTTAGAAATTTCGGCTACTGCATGTTATATAGGCCTTATTTTTTAATTTTTTGGAATTTTTATCCAAAATTAGACTTATCTAACTTTTAATAAAAATTTCATTTCTACATTAACATGTAAATAAGCTTCCTGAACATGACCACCACACACTCTTGCTACGAAGGTCAATCCATAAGTATAAGTGCTTTGAGGTGTGGGGGACAAGGGCCAGAGTTTAAGTCTCTAGGAGGGAGCTTTACACATATACACTTAGATTAAGTTAGAATAGAGTTTCTATCTTATATAAAAATAAAAATAAAAAGTTTCATGAACCGATGAACATGTAGAAAAATTTTTCTTTTTCCTCTAGAAAAATATAAATTGCATTTCAAACACAAAAATTAAAAGGCTGTGAATAGTATCAAGTGCAACAACCTTACACAAACTAGGAGGGAGGGAATTCATCTAGATGAATCCAACCTTATGCCCATCCACAAAATTCATGACAAACACATTTGGCCTCCCTATGAATCTTAGGAGCCTTGCATATTGTTACAAACCTATAGATAGAACTTATCCTTAAAAACCAGCTTGTAAGGAAAGGGTGTTTAAGAATTTATAAACACATGGTTAAGCTTATACTTACTCCTTGTGGGACACTAGGATCATAACAAATATCCTCAACTTGTAATGAAAGTCACTTTTGTACAAAAGAAATATGATAATTGATTACTTAGCCAAAAATAATAATAATAAAACAAAGGTGATTGAAACCCTAATAAAATGTTTTATTAGGCTAACTACAATTTGAAATTTAAAATTTTGAATACCTTGCTTGAAGAAATAATATAATTAAGATTCCGCTTGATGACTGCCTTAAGTAAACTCTACTTTACAAAAATTTCACTTGATAAACTAATGTAATAAAATTTATTGTCAATGACTTAATTGGTCTCGTGGGGGTGATAGGCCTAGGAGTACATATCTATGTATCTATTAGGCCAGAGGCCCAATCTGAAGACATCAATTAGTCCGAGGATAGGAAAATATCTTTTTAAGAATCCGTGTTGATAAGTAAAGAGATAAAGTCTAATCAAGTTCATCTAAGAAGGTGGTCCAAGGAGGAATACTTCCTCGGTTGAGCAAAGCCGAGGTTGGAAGGTGTGGCCTGCCACCCAAAGGCAATGTTTTAAGAGATCCTGTAGATAAGGATATGGGATAATTGCACTTTACCCACCTGTGGTTTGCCTTTAATTTGATGTGCCTACTCGTGGTTTAAATTTTGACACTTTGCCCACCTGTGGTTTGCACCGTTACTCTGTCGTAACCCACCACTTCCTCATCTGTTATTCTAACACAGAATATGTAAAAAACCAAAGTCCAAACAGATCAATCAGAACGCGTGATTAAAAAATTTTCAAACCCAGAACAAGATCAAAAATTCTTCATACCTAAAATATCTCTCTTAGATCTTCCTACTAGGTTGGGCGTGAGTGTGAGTCAAAGTGTAAGTATGGTAGGAGAGAGCTCAAAGCCAGCGATGGAGTCAACGGGGACATCGGTGATGCTCGAGGCTACGACGGTAGGTACATCGCCGATATCCAGCTCCAATCAAGATTCAAAGCTTCTCGCACCCATCTAGTCGAGAATTCTTGGACATCCAGTGGCCGAAAAAGCCTTGGTGGCTTGTAGTAACTCTGACGCGGTGGTTCTTGGCTCCGTTAAGGTGGGTTTCTCGTTGGGCTCAGTCTCTAATGCCAAGGTTACTCATGGACGAGGCTATAGTGACTCTGGGTCCACTGGTGTTATGGTGGGTAGCTCAATGACGACAGAGATTGAGGCTTCGAGTCTGACAGTGGTGTCGCCGATCCTTGGTCAGTATCCATGGGTGTAGGGCCTCCACACCACTGTTTGGAGCTCCACGCGCCGCTTATGTCCCTTTTAGGTGGTAGATCGAAGAGTGAGTTTGAGAGTTAGGTTCGGAAAGATCGAGTAGAGAAGTGAAGAGATGGTGGTGGCTGAGATCGGGTTAAGATAGAGATTCCGGTGAAAGGGAGGTTCGAGCTTGAGAGCCACCATCTAAGGTGGTGTTGGAGTGGTGGAGATATGCCGTGAGTGGTCGGTCATGGCTGGGTTTGGGGTTTGGAGAGAGATTGTTGAAGAAGAACAAGTGTGAGTGGTCGACCATTGATTTTTTTTTTCTTTGAACAAATTAGTAACCATTGTGGTGCAAGAGAGACAACAAGGCAAATATATAATCGTGGAGGTTGATTTGAGTTTGATTTTTCTGGGTCTATGTTCTTCATGTTCAAGATTTGTGTGAATTGAGGGAGAGGTCAATACCACTTTTTGATCTTGTTTCTCTTGTGTTTTTAGTTGTATTCTGATAGATCTGTGGTTTGTAATTGCTTGATTTAATTTGTATTAGTTTTATGGGTTTATGTTCTTCATGTTTGTGTATGTTTTTCATGTTTCTGGGTTTTTGATCTTGTTTTTCTTGTTTTGAGAGGAGAGAGACATAAAATGGGTGTAAAATGACTTATTTACCCATTTTTTTTAACAATGGGAGGTAACAGAGACTACATGGAAGTAACTTCAGGTGGGTAAAGTGTCAAAATTTAAACCACGGGTAGGCACATCAAATTAGAGGCAAACCACAGGTGAATAAAGTGTAATTATCCCTAAGGATATAGATTGTGAGAACACAGGACAGGGAAATGTTATGAAATATTTAAGAGAAAGCTGCTACCATACTCTGTAGCTAACTCTCTAGCCGCATTAATGAGGAAGTGATGCTTGAGCAGCAGTGTAGCCTTACAACTACTTCCAAAGGTTTCAGGAAGGTGCTGATAAGACAAGTATCCAAACAAACAATCTGATCCATACGTGGAGGCTAGAGAAAGGAGGAATGATGATATAAAAAAGAGAAGAGACACTCAGAATGGTGGGATCGGAGAAAAAATAAGAGAAAAACATTGTAGATTGGAGAACAATATTTGTAAGCTGTCATTAAGTAAGATATATAGAAAAACCAACCTCTTCGGATTGAGTCCGAGGATAATTTTCATTACACAAGACTGCTTCATCTTTGTTCTATGGCCTTATTGGCCCATTACAATTGATATACAACTCATTAGAACCTAGATTTCAACTTACTCTCTATAAATTCATTGTATTAAGCTCTTTGAGCCTATTCCATTCCTTTTTTTTAGAGTTTAGGTGCAAATTCTGACTCTACAGGTCTAATGGAACCTCTCTAAGTACATAGGGGTTAAGGAGGAGGAGGAAAGGAGTTTTAAGTAATAGCTTAGGAGATTTCTAACCAATTCAATATATATATTTTGCTTCTACCTTCTTCTTCTTCTTTTTTTTCTTTTTCGTTTTTTTTTTTTGAAACATATATATTAGTTGAAGGATTGGCACTAAATGAAATATCTTCTTCCAGAGGATCAATTTTCCTTTTTCTCTGGACAACAGTTTCACGTGGAACTTCAATTCCAAGAACCATCACAAAAAATTTGGTTTTTTATTTTTATTTTTATGGGTTCCATTGGCTTGGATAATTAAAGGGACTTGGTCAATATATTGTCACATCAAAGTAAATTCATTAGCTCCTTCTTTAATTTCTGAGCCTATGACTTTGAGAAAAAGCAAGCAGTGGAGAGTAGAGAGTGATGAAGATGTAAATGTAGATAATGTGAGTCCAAAAAAGAGGAGGTTGGGATGTCGATAGTGGTGGGGACCTTCCATCGAGTCAGTGGGACATATGACCAATACCCATCAAGACCCTGGGACATATGCATGATAATGTTGTACTTACAGATGGCCATTAAGCCTGGCCCTTTAAAAGACCAATATTTACCACTTTTTTACAAATTTACACAATATATATATATTTTTTGGTAAACGAATTTACACAATATTTCTCTACTTCATAAATTGTGGAAAAAACGTGTGCTTGGATAAAATTATCGGTATATTTTGTTTATCTGTATATATTAAGAGTATACAAAAAGTTAGTTATTTTACTTTTTTTTTTTCTGTTAAAAATACTTTTACACTAATTAACTAATAACTAAAAAATGAGGTTAAAATAGTAAATTGAAAAAAAAAAGTTAGTTATTACTTTTTTTACTGTAAAAAATACCCCTATCTAAAACTTAAAAATGAGATTAAAATAGTAAATTAACAAAAATAATAAATTTCAGCTTTTAATAAACACCTACTTTTACGTTGATTTAAATTCATACTTCTACTCTCCAACTCCTTACAAAATAGGGTCACTCTTTTGTTAGTTTTAAAACTCCTCCAATCTACCCTTAGATTTTTTTTTTTTTTTTTTTTTTGTTATTGGAAAAAGTAGAAATATCAAATTATAATAAATGCAAATTATTAATTTTTACCCCAAAAATAGAAATAGGCATTTATAAATTCTTAATTATAAAACATAAATATAAATACCTTAAAATTAAGATATGAATTTTGTTAATTGTAAAATTTTTTATTACCTACCATATGCGCCTTTGAAGTTTGATCTAAAATTGTTCACATATTCTTGTATCCTGAAAAGCTTGCAGCTTTTGGTTTGGGTTCGAAATTTTTTGCTCTTTTGTTTTGTTTTTTTTTTTTTGGTAATTCAACCTTTGCTTGAACTCAAAGATTTCATACACATTGTTGTATATGCTACATGTGCATACATATATTAAGGGAAACAAATTGTTATTCTGTCATATAACTATTTGATATGTTAGTAAACTTATTACCATTATGAATCCCAATATAATGTCACATTTTATTTTTTGGAGCATTAGAAAGAAAGAAAAAAGGTATGATGTTGAGCTTGTCCAATTAGAAAGCCTGACCAAGTCACTAATACCAATTATGGGGTTTATACAAATATCACTCTTGTACTTTGATGTGAGTGTTAATTTAATGATTAAACTTCTGATTAAGATAATTAATCGATGAATATTAAATTTGCGACAAATCAAATCTTGTGTTCGTATCCATCAACAACAAAAAAAATCTAATGTTCGTATATTCCATTTAAGTGCAACAAATTTAATTACCAAGGGTGAGTATTTTTTTCATCACATCATCAACAATTTTAACCTGCCACTAATATCATACATATCATGCGATTGGATCATATTGTTGAAGAGAAAGAATATTTGATTTGTCATAAACGTAATGATGATTGTTAATTGTTCATGTTGAAAACTTAAAAGTTAAATTGATACTCAGTATCAAAGCCTACCGATGATATTTGTAAAAATACCAACGAATATTTTTATATTTTACAAGTCTAGAGAGTCAAAGGTTACATGTATACACCAATATCCATGGCTGTTCCAGGATGTTGGAGAATTAGCTGCCTATTTATTAATGAAAAGAATAATCGTATTAAGTTCAAAAATATTTATTTGAAAAATAATTGGCTGTTCTCATTCATTTAATTATATAAATAAATATTTATATTAAATTCAGACTCACCCAAAAATAATCTACAAAGTTTGATTTCTGTGGGGATAAAAGTTTTATGAGTATATGTTGGGTTGTGAGCTTTGTCTGAGGATGCTTATTGGTCATTCGACCGATAGATGATAGGAAAGACGTAAGAATCAGAGTGGCATGAACAAACCATGACTGCGTAGGTTTGGGAATGTAGTCCGAGAATGAATGCTTCATCGGCTCAGTGAGGCAGAGACCAGAAGGATTGGTCTACCCTTAAGGGCAACACTTCGAAAGGTTTTACTAGTAATGATAAACATCAGAGAAACATAGGACAGAGAGAAGCTAAGAAATATCTAAGGGAAAACTGCTACCACCGCATTGAATATTCTACAGCTAACCCTTTGGCTGCATTAATGTGAAGGTAATACCTGAATAGTAGTAAGCAGCTTTACAGCTACTCCCAAATATTTCAAGAAGGTGCTGATGGAATAAGGATCAAATCCAATAGCTTGACCTACACGTGGATGGTGGAGATGAAAAAAGGAGGAATATATAATAGAGAAGGAAGCCCCTTACAGAAGATCTATATGAAAATAGAGAGAGAAACACTGTAGCAACAAAAACTAAACTTGTAACCAAAATTCAAAAAGAAATATAAATAAGAATCAGTCTCCTTGGATTGTGTTGAAGACAATTTTCTTTGGACAAAACCAATTCGTTCTTTTTTTCTTGTTATTTGGGCTCACTGTAAATACTATCTAACTCGTTAAAGCCTAGTTTTATAACCCACTATCTACAAATTTATTGTATTAGGCTTTTTAGGCCTAGATCCTTCTCATTTTAGGCTTAGGCACCAAAATTAAGTCCTTACAATTTCACTTATGAAAAATAAAACAACATAATTCAGATATTGAGCAAATAAACTACCCCTTTTAGTTTGCTAATATAAAATCCATGCCTATTTTTTTCAATTTGGTTTGCATTCTTTCTCGGTGAAACCCTTCGTATCAAGGGAGCATTTATCAATTGTAAGCAATCATTTCAAATAGAAGAGAGAGAGAGAGAGAGAGAGAGAGAGAGATTTGAATAAAAGTAAAACCTAGAAAGAGCAAAATATGATCGGCTTCCTATGCTATCTCTAGTCTCCTCCTTTTTTTTTTCTTCTTTGACGTATTTAGAGTCATTTTTGCCAGATATAAAATATAAAAATACCATGGAAAATGTTAAGGAGAATGAAGGATAAAGTTTTCTTAAACCATCCTCTCAAAAAAAGGTTTTTCTTAAACCATAAAAAATATATAATAAAGATATTTACAGTTTGAATCTCCCCTCTCCAACTATCTAATTATCCGAACTTATGAATTTTTTTTTAAAAAAACTAACTTTTCTCTCATTGTTTTTCCATAGACCTATTGTTGGTTGTTGATATGGAGAAGGTTGTCGATTCAAGCGATGCCAACATAAGTAAGATACGATTGCAAGAAAGCAATCTCAATTGTCCTTAAGTGCGTAGGGTGAGGTGGGTAACTGAACACAACAGACTCACACTCAAAGCTTGAGCATGAATTCTTGAGCTCTATAGACCAGTTTGACCCAAAGAATGAGCAAGAACCTTAAAATTCAAATAAATGTTTGGAACTTGTAACATTCGTTTGTGAGAATTAAGTTTTAACACACGACCATCTAGAATTTCACCCCTAAAAAAGTTTGTGCCACAAATGTAGCATTAAGACTACGAATATGGCGTTTGTTTTCTTACTTGAGACCACTAGATGGCTTAATTAATAAAATATTTTGTTATCGAATAAGAAACGTGGGTTCAAATCATTATTAAACAGGTACCACATATTCAATCCTACTACACTATTTTAAGCTATTGTGTCTATTCCCTTGCTTTGCTATATTTATGATAGGAAGAAATTATGACATGACAGTTTAAGTTGATCTCGAACATGGTAACCAATGGTGGTAACTCAGACTCATGAAATTGCAGGTTGGTTACATACCCCCAAAGCTTGCCAATAAGTTCAAACTTTGCATATATGGAAATAAGCACATACCCAATTATCATTATTGTATTGAAAAATTCTTGGGTGAAACGGGCACATGTGCCGGTTGTCTCACTGACATGTGGGACCCATGTGCATGCAACGTCAATCCTAAGTGTCCATGAATAATCTCACAATAAGAGAAAATTGATTGCAGATTGATTGGGGATCACGATAAATTCTAATAGGTACCTTGGAAAAGTCTTCATTGTTCAATGCTCATTTTCCTACTCTAATTTATGAGATGGGTTAAATCATTCGTAATAAATCTAAAGACACAATAATCTTTACACGTGTTTGAGGTGGCAAGTTATTGATGATAGATAATAAAGTAGTGTCAATGGTGAACTTATATAAAGCACATATAGAAATAAATAATAACCTACTAACCTAGCTATTATGAAATTTTGTGAAAATTGTTGTTTCTATAGCATCGCTCAATTTTTGGGCATTTTTTGCTATTTATTTTATTTTCACAAACAATTGCATTAAGTAGCTATTTGGTACTCGAATTTTTGATAGTCGAGTTCTGAAAAGTTATTAGGTACTCCCAGAATACCATAAATGCGTACTCCCTTTTCTTACATGAATGGTAGGTCTCACCATAAATTTAATTAGTGGGACCCACTATTTATTTGAGAGGAGGAAGTACATGTTTATGGTATTCCGAGAGTATACAATAATTTCTCGTCGAGTTCCAATGTAAAGAGTCAGAGCTCGATTCTCGAGTTTCACTCAGAACTTTAGAAATAAAAAATAAAACTTAATTCAAACTTTTCTCCATAAAAATCAGTCTTTGAAAACTCAACTCTCCAAATATGACTACATAACAAAATAGTTTCATTTGAAAATAATTAATGAAATTGTTTGTAAAATTCAAAATAATAGCAAATAACCCTTCAAACTTTATTCAAAGGGCATCATCATTTAGATGAAAAAAAAAAGAAATATTAATTTGAAAATTGAACAATCTTTTGATTCTTTTCCATCGAAGGACAAGGGATTTAAAATTTGAAAAAAGTAATGTGATTTGTCCTTGGGCACTTTTGGAAAGTAAAAAATCCAACGGTTTCAATTCACCACGTACACGACACGTGTCTAGATCACATCGCCCCCAAAAGGACGTAACGTCCTTATCAAAAATGGTGCTGCGTGCCATTGTTAAGCGACACCAGAAACCGCTCTACCGCAAAAGAGGAAAAAAAACTCCCACTTTCCCAAATTGCCCTGCGCCCGTTTCGCTCTTAACTCAGTCGCACTCACAAACAAAGAGTACTTAACTGTCATTGAACTTGGACCCACCACCCCTACAAAAATACCTCGTTCACATTTTATCTTATCACCTGCATATTTCTACCAAAACGAAGAAAATATTTACTTGGAAGTTTGAAAACGCAGTTCCCCAACTGACATTTCTACTAAGAGAGCCAAAAACGTGTAATATGACGACACTACCCATTTGCTCTCCACCTTCTCGAACACGATATTGACTCTATTATGAACATTTTCTTTGGGGTCCACACAGGGGTACTTTTGTCAAACCGTACGCTCAACGACCTTATTCAACCCAGGCAATTTCCACCCACCACCCAAAAAAAACGACCATTAAACTTGGAAGTTAGGAGAGCGTCCAGATGATCACACTACCCTTATTGTCCACTAGTGTCCCTGGACAAGATGTCGGTTCAAATTAATTTTCATGTACCACTTCCCAAGGCCATTTTCGTCAAATAAGTATTTTAAGGAGAAACTAACTTTGGTCATGTTCAAATTTCAATCACTAACCAACTCTGATTTGTTATGAAAATATTGTAAAAATATTGTAGACGTAGCACCTCTTTTTTTTTTTTAAAACGTAACTTTTAAAAGTCTCCGTATCACGAGATTGGAGCGAGGGGTAAGGGCATTTACGACATTTAACACATCCATCACTTTCTCGCAGTCTCGCTCTCACCGTCACCAAAACCCATAACGTGGCGTCGTGTGAGGAGGACCACGGAGCGAACAGGGTTCATTCCTCAACACGTAAATTCTTATCGCAGCTCCGTAACGATTGCCACGTAGGATTGACACGTATATCATCTGCCATGTCAGCATATCCTTTCCCCTTAAATTGCCCAGTTCTTTCTTCCTTCCATTCCACTCTGCTCGTGATCGCAACCTCACACTAACACACGCAAAACCCCAAACCACGGTACCACACACGATTCAAACGCTCTCTCTCTCTCTCTCTCTCTCTCTAACACACTCACACTCACTCTCTTTCTCGGACTTGTCACCGGTGATAACATCGCCGTAAAACTGATTTTTAGCCGGGAAAAATGGCGGTTCCGGCGACCGGTGGTTTTCGTAATTACCAAAGTGCAAACGTGACGTTCTCGAGCCGTTGCGTATTTCGTGAACGCTAGCCTTTATTTTCTGAAAGCCCTAAGCAAAAGCAACTTTTATCTTTTTCTTTATATCTTCTGTTAGCAGAGTTTCGAAGTTATTCCAAGCTTTGCCTTGCAAATTAGAGGCAATAGTAGTGCTATATAATATAGAGGTAGTAGTATTGCTTGGTTTTAGCATTGCTTAAGCGTCTCGAATTTTGGTTATAAAAGAGCTTTGAATTTTGGCCAAATCATCGGTTTCTTCGTACACAAAATTTTGAAATCCATGGGTGGAGAATCGAGATAGATCGTCTTTGATGATATATTAGTAGTGGTAGTTAGAAATTGAGTTAGGTTGGAAGTTAAGGTTTAGGTAGGCTCTGTGAAAAAAGGACAAGATGGTAAATTGAAGGTTGGAGGTGGAGTTGAGAATTTTCTCGTGATTTTTGATCACGCTGCTCATGCCTTTATCAATGAAGATCCAGCCAATCGATTTTAACACGCCGGAAGAGACGATGAGGATCGACTCAGTGAAGCCGATGGGGAAGTCTCTGCTGAAGAGGTTTTTTGATTTCCAGTTCCCGAACGTTCTGAGGAATTCCGCGGCGGCGCCGGAGAAGGTCGTGGCCGAGGAGCCGCATTTTCAGAAGGACGGCTTCAATGGCTCGGCTGTGGTGGCGCCGGTGGTGGTGGCCGCTGAGTTTGAGCCGAGTTCTCTGTGCTTGGACAGTATGGTACAGTACTTCATCGAAGAGAACAACAACATCAACAACGAGAGGCAATCCGGTGCGGTCAGGTGTGGCCGTAACCGCTGCAACTGCTTTAACCGGAACTGTATTGATAGCAGTTCGGATGATGAGTGGGACTCTTACGGCGATTCTAACTATTCTTCCACTGAAGCTTGTGAAATTCTCAAGGTCAAAACAACAAAACTTTAACGAAAATATTCAAAATAATTTTAGGTTTTTTTTTTTTTTTTTTTCCTTAGAAAGTGTAATTGAAAATATGGTTCTATTTGTGCGCAGGGATTGGTGCCGTGTGCTAGTGTGTGTGAGAGGAATTTGCTAGCGGACACGTCAAAGATCGTAGAGAAGAACAAGATCTGTAAGTGTAAAGATGAGGATTGCAGGAGAGTTGTCACTGATGGATTGTTGGCTCTTGGATACGACGCTTCAATTTGTAAATCTCGCTGGGAAAAATGTTCCTCCTATCCTGCGGGTAATTTTTTTTCCTTCAATTTTCCTTCTCATGGTTTGAAACTATGTTTTCCTTTTGTCTCTTGTTAGGCAACCGAGAAAATTTCGGAATAGAAGAGAAAAACAGGGGAAAATGATTAGGTTTGTTTTAGGTGCGAAACAAGAGGAAATAAAATACAATTATTTTCTGTTTGGTTGTTGAGAAAAATATGGAACTTAATTAAAAGTAATATACTAACTTGAAGAAATTTAATGGTAACAGGGGAATATGAATACATAGACGTGATAATCGAAGGCGAGAGATATCTGATCGACATCGATTTCAGATCAGAATTCGAAATTGCTAGACCAACCAAGAGCTACAAGACGATCGTCCAGGCGCTTCCGTACATCTTCGTAGGAAGGTCCGATCGTCTGCGCCGAATCATAGCGATCGCATCGGAGGCGGCGAAGCAGAGCCTGAAAAAGAAAAATTTGCACATTCCTCCGTGGAGAAAAGCCGAGTACGTCAGTTCCAAATGGCTCTCTCCACACGCGCGGTCTCCGACCGTGAACGAACAGCCTCTCCACGTCAACGAGTTCAAACTGAGTCAGGCGGCGGAGGAGACTGAGTTAGGTGCGGGTAGCGAGAACGTTTTTGCTTTGAGCGAAGGCTCCGAGGAAGAAGAGGAAGCGAAACCGAAACCGAAAGCGAAAGAGTGGACGCCACCGGAGATAAAGCCTAAGCCTAAAAATTCACTGAGTCATGGGGTGAGAATCGTGACCGGGTTGGCTTCGGTCATGGAAGACTCGCCTTGAAATTTTGATATTTGATTTTTAATAATTTTTTTTTTGGGTGGGTCTTGTTTTGATTACTAAAGAGATTTACTAATATGGAACTCCATAATTCGATCCCGTGCTGGTTTTTTAAGCAAGGGATGGATATTACTAATACCAATAAACAGAATTGTTATAAAAAAAACGAATATAGATTAGAGAAATATCATAATTTTTGTTCTTGATTTGTAGTTTCTATTTGTAATGGACTAATTGTGTAACTGTATTCTGATTTGAATGGAACAAGTTTTAAGTTTGTGTATATTTTTGTGTCCTTCAATTTTCTGGCGAAGGAAGGGATCAATGAATACGAACAATTAAAGGTAATTATGAAAAGGTGAAATTTCGTACTTTCTCATATTTTTCTGCATGATGTAATTTTTTTATTCTCTTTTTATCTGATTATTATTGATTTTATATTCTTTTCTTGAAGGAGTAGAGAACAGACTCGTGCAATCTCGAGCGCCGTGAGGTGTGGGCTAAGCGAAGTTTAATTAAATTAGTTTTTAATTCATGCTCTCTAATCTTCTCTGGGTTTTTTATTATTGTTTGGGTAAAAATCATATCTTTGATTTATTATTTGGTGAGTAATTACTTATGTTCTTGAAATTTATCAGTAGCTTAAGTTTGATTTCTCCAATCTTTTGAATTCTGATTTTTTTTTGAGAGGTTTTGAATTCTGATTAAGATGTTTAGATTTGGTCTCTAATTAAAGTTTAATCTTTTTAGTAATAATGCTATTTTTGTGTTATTTTATGTTTGTATTTCGAATAAAAAGGAATTTTAAGTAGTTCAATTATGGTTCCTTAAATAGTTTTTTTTTTTTCAATTTATAGTTTTTGTTTTGGATTTTGTCCTCTTCAATTTCTGGTTAGGTTGATTTTAGTTGGATCCTCAAATACGTGGTTGATTCAATTTGGCTTTATGAAATGGGGTATCAGGTATTATTAGTCACATTGGAGGAATTAAATTGATATTTTTTTTATTAAAAAATTTTAAATTAAAAATCTGTTTAAATATTACTTATTTTTTTAAAAATTAAAAATAATAAAAATAATAATAAAAAAAATACTGCTTTGTATAGTTCATAAGTCTAAAATTACTGTTTATAGGTAATGAACCAGGCCAAAAGTGCTGTAAAAAAAAAAAAAAAAAAGCAAATTACGCCACCTAAATTTTAAATTTGAGGGACTGAAAATTAACTTGTACCAGATTTTAATAGAAAAAAAGAAAAAGAAAAAAGAAGAGGATAATTTATTCCGATTTTAATGGAAATAGAAAAGAAGAGGATAATTTATTCCGAATTGGGTTTCAATACTGGATAATTTTCAGATGGCTGAGAATCTCTCTTTTTCCTCTTTTTTGATAAGCTCTTGCTCCTATTAATTACGGAGGATTTGCTGCAATCAATTTTTGGTCAGTGGCCAATAAGAGCTATGCTATGTCAAAGTATGGACTAGGTCCTGGACCGGTGGATCTAATCTGCTTGTCTACTTATGGTCAATGTTGGTAGTTAGGGGCAAATAAGATCATTACATGTTAGCTCTGTACTACGAGTTGGTGAGAACAATAAGTAAATGTAATCGGTGGTTTAGACAAAAAGACGCGAAAGTTAAAAAGGATCTGTCCGTTGGTTTTCCATTGAATGCTTTGAAACTTGTTTTAAGTGGAGTACATTGGAGGATGGGAATGCATTTTGCGTGCAGTACAAGAAGAGTACTATTTATTTATTTATTTGGAGTACTAGTTATTTCCCTTATTTTAATAGGTTATAGTTTGTACCTATCCTTAGAACAATTCTTTATTTAATGGGAATGGAGAACAGAGTTTGTTTGTACTTTATTGTGATTTTATACATGGGTCCGAATAAGGACACATATTAACAAAATTTTTTATACATTTAATATTCGTAATTTTTAGAGTTTTTTTGAAAACAAGGTTAGCTTGTACTTTATTGTGAATTTATTCATTGATAATAAAATAATTTTATTTATAGTAAAAATTCATTAATGTGTGAAGACTAGAGAATTTTAGTCACGTCTATATTATATTTGTAAAAATAATAAGTTAATTAAGTAACTCATGAATAAACTATTTTCTCAAAAAAATAATAAGTTAATTAAGTAACTCATGAATAAACTATTTTCTTTTTGAGAAACGAATAAACTAAAATTTGTTCAACAAAATAATGAAATAAAACTGGAATATGAAGTGTTGTTTGGTTATAAGCTCAAACTCAATTTGTGTTCAAAATAAAATTAAGTACTTAGTTTGGTTCGATTTGTATATAATTCTAGCTCAATCTTTCAATTTTGTTTTTCTAATGTCAATAAATTAGTGGAAAAAATAATTAGTTTCATAAAAAAATTTAATAATAACTGTATATAAGGTTAACCTATTACATCAATAACTTTTAAATTACAATTTTAACATTTAACTAGTTTACAAATATAAAAATAAAAATTCGACCAAGTTTATAAAATTATGTTTGAAAAGTAAGTTCCTCCTTTGTGAACATGAACACATTTGAACAACAGTGCTACCTACTACTACCTAGAGAAAAGGTAGTTTTTATTCAGGTGACAAGATGAAAAGTCTTACAAAGGCCCATTTTCAGATTTAGAAATGAAATAGCAGTGAGTACTGACTCATGACCACCGAAAGTGAAAATGTCGCATTGGAAGCAACGGTTGCATTTTCCCAAAGGTGGAAGCTTGGGACTCTAAATTTAAACTGTTGAGTGCTGAGTGGGTCACATAGAGAATGCCGTTGGTCTTGAAATTCAGAAATTGTTGTGACTCTGTTTTGTTCCAATCCAAATCCATTACTCCTCACCTGCGCAGCACCCACATAACTCCTTAACTATTATTTGCTGCCAACATGCATCACATTTGTCGTTTAGGCCTCGTACTATAACGGGGGCCCACATTGTATCTTGGAAATTGCAATTTAGATGCTTTTGCTATGTTTTTATTGTATTACTTTATGTTTCTCTCGTTGAAGTACAGTTTTTTTTTTTTTTTTTTTTTTTAATTTAAAGTTTTTAGTCACATTACAATCATTGCATTTTGCAATATTTATAAGTGATTTTTTTGGAAACAGATTATATTTTATAATCATGGTGGCTTTTCCTATCCATTTACTTTAATTACTCTCTAAATTAAACCCAGTGGTCATCATCTTTATGATATTATATTAGGAAAGACGTTAAGCTACATGGAAGCATGAGATTAATGGATTACTTTTTGAAAGGGACACCTACCTACTTTAATTAACTCTCTCTCACTCTCTCTCTTTAGGTGGCTTTTTCTGCTTAATAGTATAGTAAATTGAAGCATTAAACTTGTATATGATTTGGATATACAAATACAATATTTGCCGACTTTACAAGGTAAACATAATTCTTTCTTAATTTGGAGTTATTGCGTGAAGAGGCTTCTTAATTTTTATAGAGTTTATCCAAACCTTGCACCCCAGATAAACAAACAAATTGTGATTTGTTAGAGTGAGACTTAGTCTATGAGTAACACACGTGGATATATTTTTTTGTTTTACTTGCACAGCTTTTCGAATAAAGAGAATTAGGCGGTGTCTATTTTTGGTCGCTTCACATGTTCGCAGCAAATACTTGACTGACTTGTTAAGCAGTCTCTTATTTCCCAACGCAGATAATACTCTAAGGCACAATAATAAAGAAGAGGGATTAATGGGTATATTCTCTATTCCAATTGAAGTTTCACGCATTGGTTCATTTTGGTTATACTAGAAAGTGGTGACAAAAATTACACACCAACAAATGTAACTTAAATCAAATTTCTAGAGCAGTTTATAATGCAATTCAGGTTAAGATGAATGGAGAGTATAAGACAACCGAATCTCTTTTCTAAAAGCTAATTCATGGAACTTAATTTGGTTGTCTCTGCATACTGCACATTCCAAGTCTATGAAATTTGTTTAATTAAAAAGTTTTTCATGTGTAGAGTCACGTTCCATAAGATATAAAATAGGAATGAAAGAGTTTTACCGAGTCAATTAACTATAACACTATAAAAAGCTTGGTACGAGGCATGTGTCAAAATTTCTGGTGGCTTTTTCTAAAGTAGTCAGCTTTTAACTTAGTGGACTGCTCAATTGCCATTGGGATTCTATTGTCTCGGAAGGCCAAGCCATTATGCTTGTCGCAGAAGTCAATGATTTTGTCCTAAAGTAATTACATTTAACATTATAAAGTAAATAGAAAAATTTAATAGTATTCCAATATAATGTTAAATGTTTCAGTTTAATATCTCTTCTAGGTTGGCTAAAGGGTCAAAAATACAAGGCAAGAAAAAGTGCCATATTAGTGTTAATGAATGAAATCTGGTTTTTGGTGACTATGAATCAGAACTTCAATGCCTTAAACATTTATGTCAACAAACACCAAAGAAATCTGGTGCTCGGGGTTGAGTCGCGTTTTTCTTTGTAGAAGCTTCCCAAATTAAAAAATCCTTAATACACAAGTTTGAGTTTGGATTGGGTAAAAGCTGGCCCAAAGAAGTTAAATTTGGGTTTTGGGCTTCACAAATGAGGTAAATTCTTAAACAGCTTTTTCTTTGTTGTCCCAAAAGTTTAGACTCAACTATTGCTTGTCTTAAAAGGAAGTTAAAAGCGAAAGTTTATGGTAACAACTAACAAGTTTGTATGGGCTAATTAATTACCTATTCAAGATTGGAGTTATTAGAGTACACTTGGCCCAGAGTCCAAGGTTCAAGGCATAGTTATCCTGATTCAGTTTATCAGAATACTGAATTAACCTTATAGTAGTACACACCATGACCATGCTAATATTATACTATTGTACTTCCAAGTTACAATTGTTGTTAATTTTGTCCTATTCAATGGAGGCATCCCATGTAAAATTCTACACACATTAATATATGTACTTCAAAAAATTTCAGAAATTCTCTCTCTTACCCTTCCAAGTGTCGTGGGTGGATGTAACAATACCGACTTCATGTTTATGGGTCCATTCGTGGAATTACTAACCATACTGTATATTGTTTGATTGGAACCAGACCCTGATGATTCAGTAGCAGAGAGACCAATTATAGCAGTTGAATTGCTGTAGTTGAAATGCTAAGAATCTTAGAAACAAAGAAGAGGAAGAGAAAATGGGATTCTCTACTGTGAATTGTGACTTTCAATGCCTTTTTTTCGTTTTTCATACTTTTCTTTTATTTCTTGCTGTGTCGGTGCATAGGACACGAGAGTTTCATTTCATGTCTGATGATCCAAACACATGACCTATGTTGTAGCCATGTCCTATCACAAATTATTTGGGACCACATTTATGATTTAACATATGGTCAGATGGTAATGTCTTAACACTGCGTGAGGTTGAGGACTCGTCAAAAGTGGATTCCTTTTGAATCAAGGAAAAGTTTCTGTGCTTCTCTCTTTTCTGTTTCTGTTTGGTTACTGTTAATTCATCGTTTCGATGAAGTGAATCTGTTCAATATTCTTTGGTTGATGCCCATTTTTATCAAGTGTAACTAAAATCTATATATGACGATATCATGCCTATCTCACTAGCTTGCATAATCCAGCTCTAGCTATACGTCTACGCATAGGTCTGGTTTGAAGTGTGGTACAAATTATTCCATGCATTCTGTGTATTAGAGCAATGATGCATGATGAAGTTAAAATTTTAGCATTTAACATTTCAAAATAGTACTTTATTTATTTTAATATATAATTTAACAACATAGCTTCCATCAATTTTTTTTTCTTTCTATCAGCTAAACACTATTTATTTATTTTTTATTAATTTCTTTCTCACTTTCTCTCTACCACGAAACCCAAGTGATAAAAAAATTATGCTTTTTTGCTATGTCTGTTGACAATTCACTGCAGCAAGAAGGCAAAAAATTTTATCTTTTGGCAGCAATGATGTTAGGCACTAAATTGGAGTTGAGAATTACCACCATAAATGGTGCTGCTCTCTTTAGGTTCATAAAAAAAAAAAAGTAAATTCTATAAGTAGATTTTATACATGAGACTTACCTTCGTATAAGAGAAAGGTATAATTGGCTGAATAAATGGAATAATTTCTCATAGATAGAGCTGCTCAAATCGAGTTTGTCATGCATAATAATTAAGTAGAAAATGTATTATGTTATTCATTTGGTTGATTTAAATACAAATAGGGTTTGGACTTGAGGTGTTTATAAACACAGCATTAGAAGCAAATCATAAAATTTCTATAATAGGATCTTGATCAATCATAGTTTCAGTTTGGATCATCATTCCCGCATGACCGAGTTTTGGATCTTACTCAATTGAGATCTCCATCTTGCATGGGGAATAGAAACTTCAGTCTTTAATCCTCATTACAACCATTCATATTATAAAGTACAAAACCCAAAATTACAAGTAAATTAGTCGTGAAATTAGCCAACACTAAAAATACTAATATGGTTCATTTTAGAAAATGCACGAAGGAAAATGCTTAGAAAATTTTAACTACTCGAATCTCAATTAGTTGATTCCATATGTTAATGAACAAGTTTGGGCATTTCAATCGCGTAATCCCTCAACTCTCAGGGAGTTGGGCCCGTTCCGGAGTTAATGGGCCTCCCTTTTTGGACAAATGTAGGCCCAATGGGCCTTCCCTGGTGGGCCCTTCCTGGGAGTCAAGGAGATGTGTCGCCCTTGGTAAATTAGCATGGTGAGCTGAGCACTCACTCACTGGCCTTAGTTGGACCCCATGCCTTTGCCAAATTCTTGATGAAAAGGGGTTAAAAGAGCATAAAACAAAGATACAGAATTATTTTCCCTTTTATATATATATATATATATATATATATATTATATTGTATGAAATTGGTTGGTTTTACAAAGAAAGACAATACATGTTCATATTGAGCTGATGGCTGTGTAAAACGAACACGTCCTACCGACACAGAACTTGTTAAGTAATATATATTCTCTAGCCGTAAATAATGAAATTGTGGTTGTGATTGCCCAAAATATTAAGCATTAAATCAAATAGAGAAGGGGTTAATAAAAGCTATTGGTCACCTACAACAAAAGAATATTATGCCTTAAAAAAAGGGCACGGTATACCATCTCTTCAACATGCTAAAAGTCCAAGGAAGATGCTCCAACAAGAAGAAAAATAAAAACGATCATTGCGTTGGAGAACTTGAAATTCTCTTTTGCTTGTTAGGCAAAACTGCAAAAGTTTGGTCTGCAATATTTTTAAAGAAGCAAAGAATCAGCCCCCTTGACCCAAAGAGACATGCAACAATACCTACCTTCCCTTTATTACTACTCTTTCTTTCTACTTCTATTTTAATTTTTCTTTCTAGTATTATATATTTTTTTTCTGAAGGCAGTTCACACTTTACAAATCTAATAAAGATTTTAGCTCTCGGAACACTTTAAAGTCAAATGAAGCATTTTGTTTTAAAAGAAATTAACTCTTTTACTTGAAAATAATGGGGCCGCGACCAAAGCTGTTTAAATAATAATAATAATAATTTAATCAATTAAAAATTATTCTAATATCAATATAAGAACCTTTGAATCTGAGGAATTACAAAGAAATCTAGCATTTGCCATTTGCTTGGTTGAGTGTAAGGCACATAAGAATCTAAGGATGAATTTTGATTTAAGAATCCATTCTTTGTTACTTGCGACACCAGTTGGTCTAAATGTATGTTCCATGACAACTTTATTTTGGGCTGAATACTTGCTCCACCATCCATTGCATCTAATTTTTAATGGTATTTGGAGGCCCAAGCCAAATATTGGGCCTACCGTACTGTTATTGTATTTCTAATTTGTAGTTTCTTCTTTACTTTACTACTAGCTTCTTATTCTGACTTCTCTATATATAGGCCCTATCTATACAGTACTAAACATTTTGCACCCGAGCCTGGCAGGAGGAGGTGGGCTTATATGAAATGAGAATGGAGAATGGATTGCGAGATAATCATGATCTTATAGGCATAAAATCTGGTGGCATGGTAGAATTATGGGCTCTAAAGGATGGGCTTAACCACACGTTGGATTAACTCTTTATTTGTGAAACTAGATGCTGAGCTTATTGTTTAATTGCTTACCAATAATTTCATAGAATCTTACGATGGAGTCTTTGCTCAAAGACAGCAAGATCCTATTGAGGAAATTCCATTAATCAACAGTCCAACACATTTTCAAGGAAGCAAACCAGTGTGGTGATGAACTGGCTTTTATAGTTCATCGCCTATGGTGGAAAATTTGCTGACTTTTAAAAAAGTTGAGCTTGCTTGTAACAGACTTATTTGTATCTCATCTATTTTCATTGTTGTTTACCAACGAAAAAAGAAAAGAAAAAGAAAAACATTTTA
This sequence comes from Castanopsis chinensis, assembly GCA_032878915.1. Taxonomy (NCBI): domain Eukaryota; kingdom Viridiplantae; phylum Streptophyta; class Magnoliopsida; order Fagales; family Fagaceae; genus Castanopsis; species Castanopsis chinensis. The sequence continues at coordinate 11,689,861 of JAVQMG010000101.1, forward strand.
CATCAGATTCTCTATAAAAAAATAATAAAAAAAACATTTTACACCAATATACAAATATCTTGCCACTATTCCTACATAAATGATATTTTCGAAACTTAACAGTTTAAGAATACTACGATATTATTATTCTCTATGAAAACTCTAACAAATAAGGCTGACCTTACTATGTGGATCTCAATCTGCCAAAGTATTCATCTATTCATTGATATGCTTCCAAGCGATAGTTTTTAATTACTGCACCATTTTGGTTGGACTATGTCAGAGCTACTCAACAACCAGAGCAGGCAAGGCTAAAGTGATGTTATATGTCCCAAGTCAAGTCTAGATGAAAACGCTCTGTCAAGTCATAGACTTTCCTTAGTCTACAAAATGCTAGTAAGGAAGGAATTATTAAAAGGTTCCCCAAATTTCAACCCACATGCTTAGAATATTCTCCATTCTGCACCGTCCATTACCATAAGGTCCATAACTAGCTATTGTAATAAATCCTTTTCATGAATTATAGAAAAATAGTGTCAAAAAGTAAAAAGAAGATGCAGCAAGAAACTCCTAAAAATATTGAATTTTATGAATTTTTTAACGCGGTCACAATGACTATGAATGGGAGAGGAAGCAGGAGACCTCCTCAGGTCAACAAAGTACTTGGCTTCCAAGCAACTAAAAACCTGTTGATAACTTCTCAGTAATCGGCTCCAAACTTATGGTCTTTTTATATTGTGATAAATTTAGATAAGAAAAAGAATTGGACTTTTTCTACGTAGTGATCGCATATGAGATCACAAAGGATATAAGCTAAAATTTTGGCATGCTAACACCAAAATTTCATTTTTGGCCATCCAAAGTTCTCTCTCTCTCTCTCTCAAAATGGTAACACCATCTTCAATCCAATTCATTGATTCTGCACTTTCTTGCACCACCTCGCTTGCTCTATCATATTCAGACCCTGAACAAAAATGGATCATCCAAAAGCACCTGACTTCACTACTTCAAGATTATCCCACTCTCAACCCTTCATTTGAAACCTTCAATCACAATGATGGCACCACTGTGAACCTTCTAAATGCAAGTGGCTATCTTTTTGTGTCCCATTCCTCACCTCCGATAGCAATCACCATTTGGCTTCATGAAAATTATCCTTACATGGCTCCTATAGTTTTTGTGACACCAAACCCCATGTCCAAAATTCATCCAAACCATCCATTTGTGGACCCTTCTGGTGCCACCAAATCTGCATACCTCCTAACCTGGCAACATCCAAGGTGCAACCTCACTGGCTTTGTGCACAACCTTGTCAAACTCTTTGCAATTGACCATCCCTTGTTCTGTGCTTCACCTAGTTCTAGCTTCAGCCATCCGTCTGTTGTATCAAAAATGGAGGCTCTAGACAGAGTCACTGGTGCCATTCACTATGACATAGTGGCCATAACAGCCAAGAATGAGGAAGAAATAGAGGAGCTATCAAATTTGCAAGCTGTAATGAACAAGAGGGTTGATATTGCTAGAAGTATATTTTTTGAGCTTGACCGTGAAAGATCGGCCTTGAAAGGAAAAGTGAAAGAGCTGACTGAGGAAGCTGATGTGCTAATGAACTGGTTGAGAGTTCATGAACCAAAAGCTGCTGTTGCCACAGCTGATGGAGAGGATGATGATATTGATGACGCATTTGAAGCTGTTGGCAAGGTGTCCAACTTGATGCTTGATTCCTTGGCTGCTGATGGGGCAATAGAGGACTTGATATATGCATTGGATAAGGCAGTTGAACTAGGTGTGGTGACTTTTGATGTATACATTAGGCAAGTGAGAAAATTGGCCAGAGAGCAGTTCTTTCATAGACACAATATTTATGCAAGTGACTAATAAAAAGTTTCCGACATAATTCATTGACATGTTGAGTTGTTTACTCTAAACTTGTCTAATAGGACACTACTATATTTTGCCTTTTTAATTATCTACCTTGTCCTTAAATGTGAAGTATACTTTAACCAAAGGCTAAATGTTGGATTCAAGGCTTAAGCAATCGCAAAATGTGGAATTCGACGACCTTGCAATCCCATAGAAAGACATCACGAATTCACGATTCCCTGTGAAAAATAAATGAGTTGTGAAGATGGAAATAAAGATATCAAATTCCTACCAAGATAACTTAGATGTTGTAATCAATGACAACCCTAATGAACCTACAAAAAGGACAAAGGCTTGGCAGAAATTACTTGTTTTATATGACTAAGTTATATATATGTTGTAATGGCCAATTCATATTAGATCTAGTTACTTTTTTTTTTTTAATAAATGAAATTGACAGAATGATGCAATAGTAAGAATAAGAAATCTGAGTACTACACTGCTAATCAAGAAATTTAAAAGGCCCATCATATGACCCCAAAAGGGTAAGCAGTGTCTGGACTCTGTAGAACGAACACTTTTGCTAAAAGAAGAGTGAATATAAAGCCCCGTTTGGATAGCAGCGGTGTTTGGCGTCTGGCATTTCATGCCTTTTTTTTTTTTTTTACCAACGCCTCTTGCACTGTTCATGGGACATGAATAATGCATTAAGACAAGTGATAAGTGTTTTCTTATATGAACAGTAATTTAGAAATGAATTTTTTTTTTTATTGTTTTTAGCAATAAGTTTTCAGTTTTCAGCAAAATAAGCAGTATCCAAATATACACTAAGTATATGTTTGATGAAAGTAAAGAATGAAAAAAAAAAGTTTGAGTTGAGAGTACTAATTCTAAATCCAAAATTATTATTATTATTATTATTATTATTATTATTATTATTATTATTATTATATGTTGGTTATATTTTAACAATTTACTTTTGTGATAAAGCAAAAGGAACAACATACAAATCTAAATATAAGCAATAATACAAATAGATGTGATAGACAAACACAATAAATAGACACTATAAATATAAGAAGTAATCTGCAAATAATTAAAAACTCACTGATCAAATGCATAAAGGATAAATGATTCATATAAAGTCTTGTGTTAGACATAATCTTCTTAAAGCAGATTTCGCCTCTCACACAATCTGTGGTGTTTTGAAACTCATGAACGTCTGCATTCCAAGATAAAATGATCTACAGCATGAAGAAGAAACACACTAGGTTCGTGCTCTTCAAACTACTCTATATCTCTTTCTCTCTTTTTGACTCAAATGAATGCATAAAATTATTTTCTCTCTAAGAGAGTTTTTTTTTTTTTTTATCCAAAAAGTCAGTTTTCATGAATAATGGATTATGAATTTATATACGTTAATGAACAGACACACTATTCAAAATAAAACTGATGTACACAAACTGACTGACTCAAAATAAGAGGGCTCAGTCCACATATGCCAAAGCCCAACCCAATGTCCAGCTCATGAGCATATAAACTCGTATATTATCTCTTTCCTTTCTTATGTGGGGCTCAAAATTTTTATCACTTTTAATAACATCTTCAAGTGAACAAATTAAGCATCAATTTCTTATTTACTCAATACTATTTTTCCAACAAAATATATATATATATATATATCTCAAATTTGTGTATCTATTTCTTTTAGATTATAGCTTATATGTAACTAATTCCTCACATCTTATTATTGGAGCTTATAACTTGATTTCTCCTTGAAATGAGGCATAGAATGAAATTATTATCCTTATATACTAAGCATGTATTGGTTGGTAACTTTGAAGTTTAGGGATGAATATTTATGTTTTATTGTAATCTAGTTGAGTATCTATTTGTATACTTATATTAACTTGACTGAAAGTCGGATAAGGCAACTAATATAGAAAATAACAAGAAAAGGGTAAAATATGCTGTGATGAAGAATTATTGAGGATGAATAGGGACAATACTTTAACCCAAAAAAAAAAGAAAAAAAGAAAAAAAAAAAGGGTACCTGGGGGTCCAGGGGCAACGCCCTCGAGAAAATTTTTTTGGCCCATTGTGAATCCGGTTTTTTGTAGGAAACATTGTTTTTTTAATTAGGGTTTGGATGTAGTCGGTTTGGAGAGAGAAAAAAAATACCTGTAGCCGAAATTTGTATTTTTAAATTTGTATTTTTCTCGATAATAGTGAAATCTCTGCAACTTCGTGGACGTAGACAAATTGTCGAACCACGTAAATACTGTCTTGTACGTGTGATTATTTTTTTTTTGACGTGTGTTTTTCTCTATATTTTGTTTCTCACAGATTTAAGAATTCGTGAAAATTCGCTACAGGGGACACATGCTAACTAATCAAGTGTGGCAGATTAAGACAAAACAAAGTTCATTGAATCAATCCTCTAATGAAGAGAGTATTTGTTTAGTTTACTACTTCTGCAATTCATTGACATTTCATTTATTTATTAATTTTTTTGATGGATGTTTATTCATGTCTTACAAAGACAGTGACATTGACATTGATGTAAGACTAACTCCTCAAAATACATAGTACATGTGAAATATTATATATAAATATATATATATATATAGATTTTTTTAATTTCAGACGATATATTTTAAAAAGCAATCTTCTCTAGTTCTTCTTCTTTAATTTGTCCTTTTAGCGTGGCGACTTAACCCATTTGCCATAAATTGAATTTTGTTGATTTTTATAGCTAATATAAATTACTATGAAGTCCAAATCTAACCTGACCTAACCCAATCCATATAAAGGCTTCAGTCTATATTTTGTGGATTTTTTTATTCCACAAAATAAGAAATTAAGGCATCATTTGATCATAACTGCAATCATCCAAGTTGTCCCGTCAACATAGTTAAGTAATTCTTCATATAATACTTTCCACAAAAAGTTAATGTCAAACGTTTGTGTGTGTGTGTATGTTTGTGTGTGTGGAGAGAGAGAGAGAGAGACTACAATATCATTTTTATGTCCATCGAGTTGTGTGATTTATGTGTTAAAATTTAAAATCCTTGATGATGTCCTTATTCTTGAGTGGGACTCGGACTTGGTTTGTTGGCATGGGCTCAATAGGGTGGGAATTGGACAAAGGCTTTCTGATTGGGGCTTAAAATCTACCGGGCTAGGAAGAGCCATAGTAGACATACCCTTTGTCCCTTTCTTCTTCCCTGTGCCACTAAATATTTTTTATTATGCTTTACCTTTAAAGGAAGTCTATATCCTGCAGAAGGAAAACGTATTTTAATGACAAATACCAAAAGGTAAAGCAGTAACTTAAGCATTTCATTTCACCAACTGTCTTCCTGTGTGTGTATATATATTATAGGATTGAGTTTAAGTTACATTCGATGTAACTCTAAGTAATATTACACTACTTAATAACTTATTATTAAATTTATATTTTGAAAATCTAATAGTTGAATTATATATTCTATAAATTCTTAACATAGATGCTAATTTTCATGCCAATCAGATGTAATTTACCATTCGATCTATAAACTCATTTTTTATGCATTATTTGAAATTATAAAAACTTGAATTTAAACAATTGATTGATGACAAGACCATTGATAGTTGGTAACTTTTAAATTTTGTAAGAATGGAGAATATACAAAGATAATATAATCTAATGGTGGATTTGTCAAAATTTACATTTACTTAAAAAATATTGGATAGTGTAACATTACTTAAAATTACACATGTTGTAACTTTGCGTTAAATCATAAATGTTCTCGGAGTAGTTCTTTATGATGTTTACTTAGTCTAAAGACTCTAGACAAATATCTACAAAAGTCTCCAACATTTTTGTGAACCCAATTGCTTGCTTTGTGGAAAATATATCTTCACAATCAATTTCGTCAATGCCTCCACAAGATAGAATCATATCAAGAATGGGATGTAATTACCTCCACAAAAGCACTTTTCTCAACTTGCAAGGCATTTATTATGGAAAAAAAAAGGTTCACCGGTTCTCAAACTTATTATGCCGCGGTTGAAAAAAATATCCATGTATTATTTTAGCTTTTTAAACATGTTAGGTGACTTATATATATATATATATATTTTAATAGGTAAAGTTTAGAGAAAATTCAATTAGATTTTATAATTAAAGTACAATTTTGTGTCATATGCCATAAATTATTAATTTTTAAAGAGAGTTTTATTTTTTAATTTTAAAGTTAAATGTGGGATCACATCATAAATATTCATTTAAGTGAGTTATTGCGTACAAAAACCAAAGAGTCCAGAATTAGTGAATATAAAAAAATAGACAATTTACATTTTTTACCCAATAATATTCTTACTAGACTTTTTAAGGAGTTAAAAAAAAATATGACTATCAATAATATTTAAATTATATATGTAAAAATTATATGATGCATCTTAATATATGTCTTTTAAGTATACATTGCGTTACAAGTTAGTTTAAATAATACACAAAGTTAGGCATGAACAAAAAACCACTTCCATGGCATGATCATACCTAAATCTACTAAAATTGACCACAATTGTGGTCATCGCACCACTGGCCGTGACAAAGTTGCAAAAGTAACAATGCACCGGTGGTTCTCTCTTCAAAAAAAAAAAAAAAAAATGCACCGCACCTATTAATATATAGGCTAAAATGCAAAACTAGCCATCTAACTTTCTTCATATTTCATTTCAGTCCTTTAACTTTACTTTTGTTTGTTTTAGCCTTCTAAGTTTTAGGTTTATTTAATTAAAGCATTTCCGTTAACTTTTGTTAAAAAATTTTGAAAAAAAATATCTGGAAAATATTTTTCAATCATTAATTGAATTTTTTTAATTTAAAAAATTTGAAGAAAATTTTATAAAATTGAAAAATTAATTATAACATATAACAAAAGTTGATAAAAAAGTCTTAATTGAATAAACTTGAAAGTTAGAGGACTGAAATTAATAAAAGTAAAGTTAGAGAACTGAAATGAAATCTAAAAAAACTTAGAGGGTTAGTTTGGCATTTTACCCTAATATATATATATACACAAATATATATATATATATATATATATATATGTTTTACCGTATATGTCGTATTACATGTTATATTTATTTATTTACTTTTAAAAAGAGCTCTGGGCTGACCCTAGCAAATAGACTTTCTTTCATCTTCTTTATTTATTTATTTAAGTAGAAGAAACATTTCATACCTAAAAACCTGTTTAGCTACTCTAAATCAACCCAAAACAACATATAGGGAAAAAATGGATATTTGGGTTCGCCCAAAGAAGCCCAATTTTTCGTTTAAATTTTTAGTCTAGCACTGATCAAATGCCTACACTGCCCTAAGTACATTTTTGTAAACCGTCATGTAGTGGGTTAAAGAAGCTTTCTCCAAAGTCCAAACTAGTTTAAATGTAAATTTTGTTCATTTACTATACTTAAAAGTATAAAATTAAGCAAATATACTTCATGAAAGCTTGTGTCGACCTGCTTGATTAAATTGACATAAATGTGTTATGAACTTTTTTACAAAGGGAAATGCTAATGAATGCCCTAAGGGCATTGGTTAATAATCCATTTGAGGAAAGTTTTTATAGGAAAGTGAAATAAAGTAATTAATGTTTTGACAGTTTTTTTCATTTCCAATAAAAGTGATGTAAAACTTTTCCTAAAATGGATTATTAACCAATACCCTAAGGGCATTCGTTAGCATGACCCTTTTACAAATACTATCTTTCAAAAATTGCTAAATTTCATGAGAAGATTTTATATATTTCATGCTGTTTAATAAAATCAATTTTCTTTTTTGTAGTATGGTCTAATTATTTTTAAGTACGTATCTAGAGGAGTATATTTTCATTTTTTATAATTGTATAAAATATATTTATATATATAAAAAAGACAATACTTTAAAAGGCTGGTGCATTCTTTTTAAAGATTATTTGGAATGATGATTCAAATTATGTCGTGAGTCATGAAATAATTTTTAAAAATGTTATGTTAACGATTACCTTAGGGTAGTTGTTGATAAACCATATTAAAAAAGTTTTGACATCATTTTTATAAGAAATATAAAAAACTATTAATAAAATTAATTGTTTTATTATTTTTCATAAAATGTTTCTAAAAATAATATATAGACCAGTGCATTTGATACATTCGTTAAGAGCAATTGCATCAGTGGGTCTAAAATACAAAAAGTGCAAAAATATACACAATATAGCATAAAAACACACGCATCAGACCTTGTAAAACTTTATAAATATCCAAACTGGTTACAATACCCGTGCATATGTGCATAGTTACTATAGTTTTGTATTTTATTATTTTATTCATTTCCCAATTTGGCTAATTTTTTTTCTCTCTTTTTTCTCCATTTGAAATGAACTCATACTTATTCTCTTCTCTATCATCTTTTTTTTTTTCTCTGTTACACAACAACACACCCTCATGAACAAATCAATAGATTGATGGTACTCTTGTGAAATTAACACACCAACACATACTAATCGGCGTTGGTGGCTTGTGAATCGGTTAATTAGTGTTGACGGCTTATGGATTGGCGGCGGAGATGTCATTTGTGGGCCAACAAAAGTAGATTGGTGGTGGAGATCAGATCAGTGTTTTTGGGTTGATCGATGGATCAATGCTTATGGAGGAGATTGGTGGTTGTGGAGGAGATCAGCGTTTGTGGAGGAGATCGGTGCTTGTGATAAGGAGGGAAATCTGTCCGTGAGAGAGTAAGAGAGACGTTTGATCGAGTATCCGTTTGGATATTGATGATAAGCTTATAGTATCTGCGTTTTGGCTTTTTTTTTTTAGAAGTGCGTTTCGGAGAGACTGAGATTCACAAATCTCTTTTTCAGCAAAAAGAGCACTAGTATCTAAATACATGCCAAGAATATGAATTTGAGAGATTAAAGAGATAGAGAGAAAATAAAAAAGATAAGGAGATAACGGCAAAAAATAAAAAGATAAAATAATAATAAAATATTAAAAGAAATTATTATTTAAATAGAATAGTGTGTAAATAGATAACCAGAGTAGGGTTTCTCAAAAATAATTGTGTAAAATGATAAAAATAAGTTCGAATACTACAATAGACAGAAAAATTTACAAAAAGTGACGCTAATGCTCTAACATTCCCCTTTTTAAAATCAAGAAATAACAAAACTAAAAATCAAGATTTCCTGTTTTTGGATTGCCCAAGACAAGATCTGCTTTTCTAACCTTGTTAAAAAAAAAAAGAGAAGACAGGATTTATTCGGTTCATACAACGCTTTAGCTTCTGTCCTTGGATTCGGAACACCGTACACGAACCAATCACAATTGACCATAACATTCACACGCTCGAAAGTTTTTATTACAATATCACCAAATATCTATTAGTAGGTTCTGTGCACTGTTTATAGGATTCACAAATCTCTTTTTCAGCAAAAAGTTCATTAAAATTGGATCTCATGGCACTATTCACATATTTAAAAAATTATTTTTTTATAGTATTTTTAGTTTTCAGTAAAATAAGCGGTATCTAAATACATGCCAAGAATATGAATTTGAGAGATTAAAGAGATAGAGAGAAAATAAAAAAGATAAGGAGATAACGGCAAAAAATAAAAAGATAAAATAATAATAAAATATTAAAAGAAATTATTATTTAAATAGAATAGTGTGTAAATAGATAACCAGAGTAGGGTTTCTCAAAAATAATTGTGTAAAATGATAAAAATAAGTTCGAATACTACAATAGACAGAAAAATTTACAAAAAGTGACGCTAATGCTCTAACATTCCCCTTTTTAAAATCAAGAAATAACAAAACTAAAAATCAAGATTTCCTGTTTTTGGATTGCCCAAGACAAGATCTGCTTTTCTAACCTTGTTAAAAAAAAAAAGAGAAGACAGGATTTATTCGGTTCATACAACGCTTTAGCTTCTGTCCTTGGATTCGGAACACCGTACACGAACCAATCACAATTGACCATAACATTCACACGCTCGAAAGTTTTTATTACAATATCACCAAATATCTAAAATACCCCTATACTCTTTTCACTCTCAATTCCTTTTAAACCAAGGATCCCATAGTAACTTCACACCGAAACAAAATCCACTTGTAAGGGGCAAGAATCCCCTACTTTCCATATCCAAAACTCGTACACTGGACTTCGTCTTTCCTCCTCATGCGAGCCCACGATTCTTAACGTACACCTCTCTCCTCAGTTTCCTACAGATCCCATTTGTTCTTTCTTCTTCTCGGCCATGTCTTCAAGACCATTTGCTTCTCTTCCTCTTAGCATTCGCATTATTGCTTCCTTCTCACAGTTCCGTACATCTGCTTGTAACTCCAGCGCTTTTGGGAGATAAGTAAGGACCTCTGAAATCCGTTCAAACAATGGAGATTTCTAGTGGGGTCTTGATTTTTTCGATATTTCTCTGCTTTTTCGCATCTGGGTCCTTCTCTATCGAGGATTTTCACCAAGCGTGAGTGATTTTTTAATGCTTTTGTTTTTTTGTTTAGTTGTCTGGATTTGAATCGGAGGCTAATTGGATTTGTTTACTGCTTCAATTGGTTTTAGAATAATTAAACTGATAAAGTTCAATTTTTGATGCTTGAATGTTATGGAAAGTTGCAATTTTGAATTGCGTTCGTTGTAATTTTTGTGATCTTGGTGATACGTTTTTGTACGACGGTTGGTTGGCACTTTGTATGTACTTTTTATTACTTTTAGGAACAATGTTTGGTTTTTCTTTTTACAAAGAAAAATCGCTTTCAGTGTGCTAATTGAACAGTACCTATATTCTATCTTAGTTCCGTTGTAGTTTGAAACTTAAATTTCTTGTTAGTTTCATTGTAGTTTGAGGCCAAATTATGAGATAATAAGGCCAAATTATGACCTTTAAGTTCAATTTAATTTGTAAAAAAATGAATGATGACCTAGCAGGTTCAAGAGAAGTAGGTTCTTAGTTTATGGAATAGCATAGGTTGGGCTGGTTATTTTGGTTTGAGGCAGTGAAAAGGTGAAGAAAATTAATTGAATGTGGTTATTTTAAACTTAAAAAATAATTGAATTTGGCTATTTAAAGGTTTAGATTTAGATGTGCAGTGATTCCTAGCAAACTTTGGTGAGTAGATGTAGCTATAACCGACTTAGTGCCATATATGATACGGCTCCTGAAGCTTCTTTGGAGAATTATTCGACTGTGCTTCATTTCTATTCATGTCTAGGCCCTTTGGTCTATAATGCAGTCATCGTGGTTGGGTTGCAGGTATATCTTATATGAGGGAAATGTTTGGCTGTAAGGAAGAATTTATATTGTTGGATCTAGACTTAACATATATTTTGTAGGATGGTATCAATCTAATTTATGCTCAGCGATGCTCTTGCAGTGGAATTTGATCCTTGTGTTCTGCTTATCTAGCTCATGACTTCTCTCTGGGCAGAATTTATATCCATCATGACCAAACTTTGAATTACAGTAGCATAGGCTTGATGTATCAAGATATTCAAATCTTACACACACACACACACGCACAAGAGCCCTATGCTTCACCTTATAGCCATTATGGATAAAGGGGAAAAATAAATAAACAAAACTTACAACTCCTGTGGGTTTTTTTAAAATTTTTTTTATTTAGCTCATTATTTTTGGATTTTTTTAAAAAAATTTAAAATTTGTTTTTTTATTGTGACAGAGGTACTTGTTTCCCCAAGGCTGCCATGCCAAAATGCTATGCTTATTATGCACTCTTTTTCTCTCATTGATATAGAGATTACTAGCTTTTGGCCATTGTACACTAGATTTTTCTTTTCTTTTTATACACTGCAGAAGCTAATGCATGAATCTTTTTTTTTGGGTACATACAGGTTTCCTATTGTGGAACCTGATCCTGGTCATACAAAACTTCGTCTTTCAAGGGAAGGCCTCAAGGCCATTGAGAGGATAACAACTCCTATTGCAGCTGTTGCTGTAAGCCTGAGATCTTTCTTCCTGAGCATCTAGTACTTGGAGTTTTTTTTCCAGTTGAATAAGATTAGCAGATATCTTTCAAATCTATGTTGTTTTATCTTGCTTAATATTAGAAACCATCTTTGATTCTCTGAACACACTTGGGGTGACCATTTATAGGCTGACTGCTTTCTAATAAAGTGGTTACTTAATGTTATACAGGAACAATGTCTTCTCCATTGCTTGAATCATTACCTGTGCTTTGTTTCCATGGAGCTTATTGATATTTTTTACATTTTTGTGTTCTAGTACCACTCCACCTTGGTTATAATTAGACATTTTTTAACTTGAAGCCATGGATTTAAAACTGAGATACAGAGTTTGGAAATCTAAATCTGTGGATTGCCATATAATTGAGTAATAGCATTTTGCAAGAAGCCTTTCATGACTTTCACTAGTCCATTCTGTAATGATAAATGTGCATCAAATTATTGTTTCTGATCAGTTGTACTTTCTTAAGAAATTGTATCTAAGTAGTAAAGATTATCTTTTGTTTTCTTTTCCACCTGTTTTGAATCTCCCTTGATCATTATATTGTCAGGTTATTGGGCCGTACCGCTCTGGAAAATCATTTTTGCTAAATCAACTTCTCTCCCTCTCTTGCTATGAAGGTCTGAATTTGTTGTATCCTTATTTCTTCTTTCATAAAATTGATTAGTTTTAATGATGTAATATCTCTAAATGTTCTATTACCTCTCAGGTTTTGGTGTTGGACACATGCGTGACACAAAGACAAAAGGTAAAGGCAGATGTTACCTTGACGTTGTGGTACTTACGTGAATAAAAAAATAGATCATGTTGTGGTGGATATGCTTATCTGTTTTTGTAGTATCATTTGAAAGGTCTCTTGTTCTCTTTTACAGGAATATGGGTTTGGGGAACCCCAATAGAATTGGATATTGATGGAGTTAGAACCTCTGTCTTTTACCTTGACACAGAGGGATTTGAAAGTATTGGGAAATCTAATGTATATGATGACCGGTAATCTCTAACACGTTGTGTAATTTCGGTTTGAAATTGCTGGTTGTAAATTTTTTGCGTGCTTTGCATTTCTAATATCTGCTTTTGCAGGATTTTTGCTCTGGCAACTGTCATGAGTTCTGTGCTAGTCTATAACCTGCCTGAGACAGTTAGTTGCCCTGACTTTTACTTCTTCATCATTTTGTTAATTTCTCTTGCTTGGAACTGAACTACTTTCTTAGTTTACTTAAGGACCAAATCTGAGGTTGAGGATGAGAATAGTAGGATAGTCATTTCCTGGATTTTGAATATGTGTGGTTGTAGAGAAGAAATATGGTTCCAATAGTGAATATGATATGTTCTGTCTTGGATGTGGGTGGCCATGAAAGAATGCAAAAAACATGAGAAAACATCTCCTGCTTTGTAGGGGCACAAAGTGATGGATGATATAGAGAATCCACTTACAAAGTATTTTATAGATTTATCATGTCATTAGTTAAGACAGTTCTTTTTAGGTTCTTGAGATGCCAATTACATATGAGCCTCTACTTCATTTGCTAGGTTTTAGGAAGCAACTGTTGTTCAAGCCCGCATTTCACTTTGGCATGTCTTGGTTAATATGGCTATAGTAATTTGTTTGTCTCATTGTGTGCCTAGATTCGTGAAGCTGACATCTCTCGGCTGTCATTTGCTGTTGAGCTTGCTGAAGAATTTTATGGGAGGTATACAATACAATTATCCAAGTTCTTTATGAAACATTTTATGTTATTATATCATTGGTGGTTTTGAACACCCTATTTTTATTCCCAAAACTAACTTTATTTTTCTGGTTTAATGTACAATAAACATCACATGGTAAATAGAGTGAAGGTAATTTTCTAACCCTTGTATATTTTTTTAAATTGTAAATTTTCTTATAATGAGTTTTATTACTAACACTTTGTTATGCATGGGTATTTTCATAGGGCCAAGATATTGCCTTTGAACCTGCAAAGCTTTTGTGGCTTATCCAGCGTGATTTTCTACGTAAGTTTAGAAATGCTTTCCTATAATATTTTTTGTTGAAATATGAATTAAGAAAGTTCCAAGCGTTTTTGGACCCAAACACCTTTTTCTTAAGCTTCCAAGATCAGGGTGTAAAAATTAAAATGGATTTTGACAAGTTTTTGACTTGGGAGATTCCCAAAGGATGGTGCCCCACTTTTGTAGTTAGATGGAAACTGATATTGTTGGTGGTGTTTTACAGAAGGGAAGTCTGTGCAAGAAATGGTGGATGAAGCTCTTCGACATGTGCCTAATAATGATGGTAAGTTTTTTTTTTTTTAACCATACTTGCACTCATTCTGTATGAATTATATTACAATACCCTTACTGCAACTTCATAACAAATTTTTGATAGTGGGGCACTTGTCATGTTTGCAGGGGACAAAAATATTGATATGGTAATTTCTCTTCCTGATGCTGCTCTGTCCATTATCAATAAATGACTTCTCTGGAATTCTAAGTTTACTCTTTTGTAACTTTATCAGGTTAATCAAATCCGTGACTCGTTGGCTGTTATGGGTGATAACAGCACAGCCTTTAGCTTACCACAAGTATGTGTTTGCATCAGCTTGGAATAATCTCTTCTAGCTCTTCTTCCCTTCTCTGTCTTTACTCTTTACTCTGCTGGTTAACCTAAGTAATAATAAACAACCGGGTGGTTAGTTGATATGGCATGCTGGCTTCATAAACTTATTGTGAACATCTAGTTATGTTACAAGGACACTTCAAATGTGTTTTTTAACCCTTGCTGGATGACATGACATGGGAATGGCACTTATGGGTGTTGGATATGAGTTGTATATACTTTTTGCGCATTAAATGTGTCTGGCAGAGGAATAGAGGAGTTCATGCTTGACGTTGCCTTGATTGTCCTCTTCCTATTTTCATTTTGTACATGGTTATTTCAAGATAAGATGAGTCGCGTGAGTATCAATTTTTGAATGACTTATGGCATATAGGAAAAGTTTTCTTGTCATTCAAGGATTGAGGAAAAGTTGGATTTGCCTGGTAATTTGGGAAAAATGTTGCTGTTAAAATTATGATTAAGTTATTAAATTCACCATTTCTAATAGCTTAAGCTTTCGAGAGAAATGGTAATTTAACATGGTATTGGAATAAGAGATCTTAAATTCGATTCCTGTCTTTACTTTACCTCCCATTTAAAATATTGAAAATCCCACGTGTAAGTTATTGAATTCACAATTTCCTAATAGCTTAAGCTTTTGGGAGAAATTCACCATTTCCTAATAGCTTAAGATTTTGGGATAATCAGTAATTTAACAGTTGCAAATCCCTTTCAAAAATTATATTAAGGAAAATAAGTTTTTTAAAAAGGATCTTTGTTTTTCTGCATAAGGTAGTGTTCTTGAATATATATCTTTTTTACCTATCAAAAAAAATTTGTAGTCTTCACATACATGAATAATCCATATTCTGGTTCAGTAATTTTTAACTTCCAATAATAGTTATATTGTGCCCTTTGTTTTAATGTTTGAAAAGCAACAAGTTATGGTCATTGCACATTCGTAAAAATTTGTGAGTTTCACTATACAAAGCCTTATTCCAAAAGTCTTTATTTTTACCACCTTGATGGTCTTCAGATCATTCTACATGCAGGGTTATTGGCAGTGATCTTCATTAGGTTCATGTCTATGTTGGGGATGTGGGGTATTTTGGATATCAATACGTCATAGACTTGTACATAAAAAACAAGTGTTACTATTTGGCTTGTCACTTAAAAAAATTCTTATATATCTATATCAGATTCCTCTTCTTTTTTGGGGCATATTTGTGCTTATAATGCAAGCATGCATATGTGCGTGTGTGAATGAGCTGGGTTACTGAGATATGCATATTGCCTTGTTTATATGTTGGTTTTGTTGTAGATCCAGACTTTTTGTTGGCAAAAGCAAACACTTGCCATTAAAATATTTGGCTTAGGTGATCTTATTAACCCATTTGTGAACTATTAAACAGCCTCATCTCCAGCGAACAAAGCTTTGTGACTTGAAGGATGGTGAACTTGAACCTATGTATGTCAAGAAGCGAGAGCAATTGAAAGAGCTTGTTGCTGGCATTATCCGTCCGAAGATTGTTCAGGGTAAACATCTAAATGGAAAGGAGTTTATATCTTTCCTGGAGCAGGTGCCTCTCTTTAGTCTGAAGATATTGCTTTAAAATCATTTATAGTTTGAGAATAAGATTTTTAAGTTGTTCATCATGTTAGTGTCGTTTTTGGCAGTTGTCATGAAACTCAACCTTTGATGTTTTGAGTTGGAGAATTGGAAATTGAATATGTTCGAAACTTAGACCAGTTTCGACTCCTCCCCTTAAAGCACACAGATTCCTCAAAACCCTTTTATTTGTCTAATTCAAAGCCACTTACAACTTTTGAGATGTATTGGCTGGTGTCCCTATGTATGGAGTTCCTTCTCTTTGGTTCTTGTGAATGAAAATCACTGTGAAACCCTTCTTGTAAATGACGATCACTTTTTGTTTTCAGAAGATAATGATACTATTGATTTACCTAGAGAACCTATCATTTCAACTGAACTTTTTTGGTGCCTCTAGTTTCTTTGTACATGCCATTTGTTACGTCTAGTGATGCCAATGTCCTTGACATGGTGCCACTGTTAATCTCAAATTTTGATTAAATTGAAATATAACTAGTGGACAATGGTTTTTTAAACAAGATCCACTCCTTATTATGGAGGGAGAAAATGACAGTTCTGACGACTCACAAAAATCTTAGAACTGTCAATTTCTCCCTCCATAATAAGGGGTGTATTATGGATTCAATCCTGTACTTAGCCTAAGTTGTGTATGCCTATAAAAGAAATAAAAGATCATTACTAATAATAAATTTGAACAAGATTTCTCAGGTTTAGAATGACTTGCATTATTAACATGCATCCCCTTTAACTGTATGTATTTTGAATTTTCAACTTTAGATACTTGAAGCCTTGAATAAAGGGGAGATCCCATCAACGGGTTCTCTTGTGGAGGTTTTCAATAAAGGTATTCTTGAGAGGTGTTTGAAGCTATACAATGGTTGGATGGCAGCATTGCGTCTACCTGTCTCAGAGAAACATCTGGAAGATACCCATCAAACGTCTAGAGATGGGGCAATGAAAGTCTTTGATGAGCAGCATTTTGGACGACATCATGCAAAGAAATCGGTTGAGCAACTGGATGAAGAAATACAAAAGGTATGGTTTGGGCCATTTTATCAAAACAAAATTGTTGTATATTGATTTATTTACATTCTTGGACTGCAATGTGGAATGGATGAAAGTTTCAAAATGATGGCTTGTTGTGAGCGTTATTGAGCAATTATAAAATTGACTCATGTAATCAGTTCCAAAAAAGAGGACATTGATTCCTGTTTAAGAAGTTGGTATTGTACTTTCAGTTATCCTTTTATTTCTGTTTCATGATCATGTTATTGGCAAGAAAAAATCATAAAGGTGATCTAGCTGCTGGTGGTCTGGCAGCATTGGACATCTGTTGGTGCTTTACTACTAAGTTTAGGACTTAAGGGTTAAATGCAATACTGTCTTTCATATTTATTGTAGGTCCTCATTTTCGTGCACACACTTTTGAAGTTTCCATTTTTTTTTTAATTGCACTTCAAATTTTGTATAGGTATATAAGAATTTCATTATGGGAAACGAATATCAATCCTCAAAGCTCTGTGAGGCACTATATACCAAATGTGAGGAAAAAATGGACCAGCTTCAAGTTCTCAGGCTTCCTTCCATGGCAAAATTTAATGTAGGTTTCCTTCAATGCAACCAAAGTTTTGAGGTAGAGTGTGTTGGACCTTCAAAAGCAAACTATGAGCGACGAATGAAGAAGGTTAGGCATAATCCTCATATTCTATTTTTTTATTCCTTAAGTTTGTTCTTCTGCCAAATTTTTTTAGTTGTTGATCATCATAGTAAAAGTCAAAGTTTTTGCTTGGATTTTAGGGAAATTAGAATTAGGAATTGCATGTGAAACTCTAATGGAGTTGTTGCTAAGAATGATTATAGGAATATAAGATAGTGGACTTTAATGCAGTTGGTCTTAGAAATGAAAGACTTGTTTTAGTTGTTAATTAAATTAGATTATTTTATTTTAATGTGGTGTCCAAATGTGCCTCTTTCAGTCTGCTAAATTGTAACCTGAATGCACCATATAAATCCGCAGATGTTGGGGAAGTCACAATCTCTATTTATCAAGGAATACAACCACAGGCTCTTCAATTGGTTGGTGGCATTCTCCCTTGTCATGGTGGTGGTGGGCCGGTTTATCATAAAATTCTTTTTGATTGAAATTGGGGCATGGGTTCTCTTTATCTTCTTAGAGACATACACGAGGATGTTTTGGTCAGCAGAGTCTCTTTACTACAACCCAGTTTGGCATTTCATAGTAGCCACTTGGGAAACACTTGTTTACAGCCCTTTCCTGGATTTGGACAGGTGATGAAAGGTTTATTCTTTTGCACCTCTAAACAAATATGAACATCTGTGATATTTATGCCTGCCTGACTCTGCTTACTATTGTTTTCGCACCTTCACAAAACATAATTAAGTGCCATTATTGCTTCCTCGTGTTGCAGTTTTGTGTTAGGCACTATATTTACTTGTAGAGCAGCATGTGTTCCCTATTAATAAAATACAAGGGTGTCCTACCGGCTGCAAATATATCTTTCTTTTCTGCTTTTTAGCAAAAGATGTGTTTACATTGTTTAATGAAACATTTTATAATGAAATGCATCTTATGTTTATTTATTTAGTCATTTTCTGTTGTTTGAGACAGATGGGCAATTCCCATGAGTGTAATATTGGCGATATTGATACTATATTGGCGTTGTTATGGTCGAAGAAAACATGGGTCACGTTGGCTACTACCGCTATACAACAATCAAAAAAGTGGCTCAAATCGGCCAAGATCAGATTAAGCATAGAAACAGCATGCATGCATGCTTTTAAGGCCTTTGGTCTGTCTGCTTGATCATCTTCTCGAGCGAGCTCTTCTTTTATAATACATGAAGCCCGCCAATCTGCTATTTTGGTCCTCGATAAAGATTTTATTGCAAGACCGTGAAGACGTGAAAGATCATTGGCTGCATTGATAAGTCTGTAATTGTAACATCTCCAATTGGTTTATATTATTCTAATCTGTTGATTATTTTAAATGTCAATTTTTTTCACAGTTATTTCTGTTAAATTTACTCAGCAAATCAGAATGTGATACATTAGAAAGGGAAGAGGAAAGATGAAGAAAAAAAGTTAGAGAAAAGAAAAAGGAAATAGAAATTGTTTCAAGTAATTGACTTGCTATGAATTCTTTGTGTCATTAATTTGGTCAGATTAATTACATGATAACATGAGGATGTGTCAATATATTACAAATTTTGTTAAATTGGATTGTCCCAAAAGCTTTAGTTATTGGGATATGGTAAATATAATAATTTAATCACATATTTTTAACAAATTATTTTGAATCATAACTTCAGTTTATTTTGGTTCAATAATTATCTTATGTATTCAGTATGTGCATTATCTTTCTCAAACTATATGGTGCCTACAATTGCGAGTTTCACATGTTATGATAGAGATGATGTATATGCTAGATGTATGGCCTTCTCATTTGGGTGGGCATGATTGTATGGATTACTACTTTTACCTTGAGTTTTTTTTTCATGTATGCTAACAAGTCATAGTGACTTGTTGGAAAATGAAGAGTTCATTGGAACAATTTATTTAGCTGAAATTGAATTTTTTGTGCTGAAAATACTGTAGATAAAATTAAAAGTTAACTAAAATAGTAACGTGAGATTCATGAATAGTACCAAAAATTGTATTTTTGAATTATTTAACTTATTTTTACTAAATAGCATTTTTTAACTTATTCATGAATAATAGTAAAAATAAATTGAATGATAGTAAAAATAAGTTAAATAGTAAAAAAAAAATTGTATTTTTCAATGCAAAACACAACCGAAAAATATAAGTAATTACATCCCTTTTAATATAGTTGTACATGGGGTTAACATTACTCCTAAGGAACAATGAAAATCACCCAATTGTAATTTCAAAGGAACAATGAAATTGACAAGCACCAAATTACTTTCCAAGAAAAGAAGAAAGAACACCAAACGTTGGCTTTTAAGTTGGAAGGGCATTTTTCCAAATACAGTTTTGCCGTAGTTAGATGTTAAATGGATTGGTCAATCACACGTTTCTTCCTCTTTATTATTATTATTTTTTATAATATGGTTAGTAGAAGAGAGGATTAGAGCTTTAAATGTTTCTTTTAAAAATATCATAAAGTGTTATTTAACCAAAAGATCAATGTATTAGTCCATCTTTGTTGGATATTGTCAGTGAATTCAAGTGGCCACAGGAGGGTTATCAAGGTGGATACATTAGGCCATTATTAACAAAAGTGTTTGTTTTTGTTTTTCCTCTTTTCAAATGCATGTAAGTTAGTATTACAGTAAATAATTATGGGATGTAGTGCGATGCAAATTGTTGATAAGAGATGAGGTGAGCTCTACAGAGTGGGAATATCCTCGTAACTCTAGAATCGAGAAAAGCTTAACTGAAATTGTTACATATTTGGGAAACTGTATAGGCATTAGTTATTTTTTAAAGAAAAATGCTTTAATCGGTAAAGCATAGAGCTTATAATTTTTTTTTTTGAAATGGACTCTTCATTCATTTAATCAATAGAGTTTGCATCTTGATACACAGCTTCCATAGCTATTGGAGGTATATCTATCATCCAATACTTGTCATCTATAATAGTTCTCGCATATTGAGCCACTTTGTTTCCCCCTCTTCTTGTGAACTCTATACTCACCCAGTGCAGCCCTCTAAGAATTTGCTGAATGTCCCCACCACATTTCCAAGCAATGATTGAACTGCCTTCGGAGAGGATATGACATGCATAACAATGTTGTTGTCTCCTTAGTGACAAACTCAGAAATATCGGCATCCATTGCAAATTCAATTGCCTTTCTGCACGCAAGCAACTCAGCTTCTTCACTGCAAGACACCTCTAGCCCTTGGCTGCCATGACCTCCCCTTCGTCATTTCTTATCACTGCTCCAAAACCAGACTTGTCCAAGCCCGAAAACATAGCTGCATCAAAATTGAGCTTATACACCGAATGTGGAGGAGGCTTCCAGGTATCGTAATTGGACTGCATCACCAGTTCTGCTACCAGCTGATCACGTGTAGTCCGAAACTCCTCCAAATAATCCAGTGCACACTTGTTTAACCAAGTTGGGTCATGAAACTTTCCACCTACCAGATAAACCATGCTTGAACCAACACCAGCTCTAAGTCTTCTAAAGCCAACCGCTCCATCAAATACTCCAATGGCTGAATCATTTCAGTCATTCCGTGGACTCCTTTCTGCAAAGATTTCAAGCTCCCAGCCCAAACATCCTGAGCTGCATCACATTCGCATAACACATGTAATGCTGTCTCTAGGAACCTAGTACATATTGGACATGCTGCTTCTTTTTGTAATTTAATTTGTGTTTCCATAATTATTAGCATATTTAGAGCATTTATATCAGTTTGTGTAAAACTTTCCGTCTATTTTAGTATAAGAATATACTTTTTCTATTTTACACAACCAGTTTTTCAAAACACCCATTTCAGTCAATCTATTTTAAAAGATATTTCAATAAAATATTTATTCTTCGTTAGTTGTTCTCTCTCCCCCCCCCCCCCCCCCCCCTAATAATGGTTACACTTTTTAAACTTAAACTTATATCTCAAGTAAACTACCAAAACTAGTGGCTCGGCTAGTAGAGCCACTTGTGCCGAACGTTTGGTAGTTGAACTGTCGAAATAGTGGTTTTGGCGACAGCTGCTGGATCAGTGCCTTCGCCCACCGTACTGCCAACATCGGTGGTTAGACCACCAAAATAGTGGTTTCGGCAACTGCAGACAAATTGGTGTCTCTGACCATCATACCGCCATCAATGAACTATTTTGGTGTGTCGTTTCGGGGTTATGCACTGAATATATAATATTTATTATTAGTGCTGTGAATGATATAAAATTTTAGTTAAAAAAAAGTATTGATTTGAATTAAAATTTTAATATAGACTTTAATAAAATTCCAAATATAATCATCAGCTTTGTTTGGAAAAAAAAAAAAAAAACTCAATTATGATTCTTTTGTAATTAAATCATATTGTAGAGATATTTGCAGAAGCTTCAAGGAAGCTTCCTTTCCCTCTCATTTTTAACCCTTGCCATATAATATTTGACTCTTTTATTTTATTTTCACAAAATCACAGCTTTTCTCTACTTCCTCTTCCACGGTCTTCTCTCTTCATTTATTTTTTTATTTTCATTTTTTTGCCGTAGTGCTCAAGCACTTGTTTCTCTCCTCTCTCATGGCAGTGGTGATGACGGTGGCTTTGATTTGGGTTTGAGTTTGATTTTGGGTTTGGGTTGATGGGTTTTTTGTTGAAAGTTTTATTTTGGGTTCTAAGTTGTTAGCGTTTTCTGTTGAAGGTTTGATTTTGGGTTTGGATTGATTTTGGTTTAATTTTCCTTCGTTTTTGGTTGATTTTGTGATTGGAATATCATGGGTTGAGGTGGTTGGGTGGATTTGATGCAAATTGGGTAAGACATAGTTGGGTGGATTTGCAGCAAACTAGGATGGACACAGAAAGAAGAGAGAGAAAGAGAGAAATTAATAAAATATTGATGCAGGCGTTTTTGGTGCTATGTTGTGTAAATTTTTGAATTTTTTGTATTGAGCAATGCTAGAACCACACCATTTCACATAACTTTGGCCATAACACGTCATGTGGCAAGTTGTGAGTGGTAGATGTGTGGTAGTGGGTTCATGTGGGACCATACCTCTACCATTCACAACGTAACGAGTTGTGGCCAAAGTTGTATGAAATGATATAGTTCTAGCATTTCTCTTTTGTATTTTGCAATGACTTTTGGTGTAAATTAATAAAATAATTTGTCTTCATGTTAGCTCTCTCTATATGGTTGGACTACCGAGTTACTTTGTGACTTGACTTGCACATATCTTCCTATAAGCCTATTCTCACTTCTCAGTTTCACTTTTCCATCAATATAATTTACATAAGCTTCACTTTTGCTTTTAAAAGTAAAATTCAAAAACTTGTTTTTTCTCTCGTGTTCTTCACCAATTTCTGGTTATTATGGCTGTGAGGGCAGAAGTGTCGGAATATGTTTTTGGGCATTGGGCTTGATCCGATGGTATTAACTTATCTGAGGAGGGTTTAGTGGTAATAAGATTCCGAACTTAAAAACCCACAAACAAACTATTGTAGTAGAGGCTAGTGAGAATGGCCCGAGGAGGGGCATATCCTCAGTTAACTGAGGTAAAGATCATATGATACGCCATGATGCTTAGGAGAAAATTCCAGAAGGCCTGGTGGATAAAGATATACTCTAGAAGAACACATAAGGAAGGACGAATGAGAAATATATTATAGAAAACTGCTACCACTGTATTAAAAATTCTGCACCTATCTCTCTAGCCGCATTAATGGGAAAATGACATTTGAATAGTGTTGGTCAGTTTTACAGCTATTATTTGAAGACTTCAAGAAGGCGGGGGATGAGATAAGTATCTAGATGGGTGATCTGAGCCATACGTGGAAGAAGGAGGCAAAGAGAAGGAGGATATAAAAAGAAAAGAAAAGGGAAGAGGGAAGAGGGACAAAAACACATCACTCTTAATTGTAATCCATTTCTAGAGCAAAAGAAAGCAATGCAATCGTTCTCGGCACTCGTCCGAAGATGCTTTCTGCTACATAAATGTCTAGTTGTATGTGAATTGTGGATCTAGCCTATCGATCATGTTGTCCAATATCCATAGAACCTAGGTTTCAAGCCCACTCTCTATAAATTTCATTGTATTGGGCTTTTTGGGCCGGTTTCCTTCATATTGTAGGAGTCGGTTACAAATTGCGTCCTTACAATTGGCGCTGTCTGTGGGAACTCTTGTGTTCTAGAGTGTGTATCACTATGATAAATTCAGGTTCACACCATGTAGAGTCGATGGGGTCCCAGCATGAGGAACATTTTATGCGTTTGAAGCATGAAAGAGAACGAGAGGGCATTGTGCACACAACGCATACTGTTAGGAGCCATTCACGTGGTGGAAGCAGGATTTCTTATGAGGAAAATACTAGGGCCATGCAAAGGGAGATTGACCATCTGAAGAGGATCTGGTGTAGGATTAGTCCTGGTGTCTCCTGAGGGGCTTACTTTTGAGAATTTCTTGAGATTGGGATTCTCGGCCACTAACAATGAAGCAGAATATGAAACTTTACTGGTTGGAATGGATATGGTTCAAAAAATGGGAGGAAGAATGGTGCAAATGTTATCGGATTCACAATTAATTCTGGGCCAAGTAGAAGGGACGTTAGAGGCCAGAGATTCAAGAATGCAAGAGTATCTAGCCCGAGTCAGGTATTTACAATCAAAATTTGAATCTTTTACTTTGTTGCATGTCTCTAAAAGTATGAATATTCATGCTGATTCCTTGGCTACCCTCGCAATGTTCTTGGCACAAGGCCTACCTCGGGTCATGCTTATTGAAGACTTGTGTAAGCCCTCTAGAATGGATGTCATTATCATTCGGATTCATCAAATAAGAGTAGGGCCTAGTTAGATGGATCCTATAGTGTCTTTCCTTAAAAATGATGTCTT
Source organism: Castanopsis chinensis (assembly GCA_032878915.1). Lineage (NCBI taxonomy): Eukaryota > Viridiplantae > Streptophyta > Magnoliopsida > Fagales > Fagaceae > Castanopsis > Castanopsis chinensis. Next base: position 11,714,456 of record JAVQMG010000101.1, read on the forward strand.
GCCCCGAAGAGAAATCTGAGGCAGATAAGATACGTAGAAAAGCACCACAGTTTTGGTTATCCAATGATTAAAAGTTGTACAAATGCTCTTTTTCAGGGCCGTATTTGTTGTGTATACATCCAGAAGTAACGGAATTACTCTTGGAGGAATTGCATGAAGAGATTTGTGAAGGCTATACAGGAGGGAGGTCTTTAGCCCATAGAGCTCTTACCCAGGGATATTGGTGGCCTAACATGCAGAGAAAGGCACAAGATTATGCAAAAAAATATGACTAGTGTCAGAGGTATGCTCCCAACATCCATCAACTAGGAGGTGTCCTTAACCCTTTGTCCAGTCCTTGGCCATTCGCTCAATGGGGCTTGGACATTGTAGGGTCTTTCCTAAAAATATCAGGGAATAGGAGGTGGTTGCTCGCTGGGACAGATTATTTCACTAAGTGGATCGAAGCTGAACCATTGTCAAATATTAGGGATGTGGACGTGAAGAAGTTTGTCTGGAAAAATATTTTCACAAAGTTTGGGATCCCTCATACTCTTATTTCTGATAATGGCTTACAATTTGATAGCAAGGCCTTCGGAAGGTATTGTTGTGATCTCGGCATCACGAATAGATATTCCATTCTAGCCTATCTGCAAGGAAATAAGCAGGTCGAGGCAGTGAACAAAGTCATAGTCAGTGGGCTCAAGAAGAGACTGGATAATGCTAAAGGGAGGTGGGTGGAAGAACTACCACATGTTTTGTGGACATATCGAATTACGCCTCGAAGGTCCACTAGAGAGACACCCTTTTCCATGACTTATGGAGCTAAAGCTATAATTCCTCTAGAAACCGGGTTTCCAACACTGAGAATAAGTTCCTTCATTCCCAGCAGTAATGACAGCTTATTGGAAAAAAAAGCTTAGACCTAGTTGAGGAACGGCGAGAGAATGCTATGGTTCAATTAGCTTACTACCAGGAAAAACTCAAGCAGGGATATGATTCTCTTGTGAAGTCACGACCACTGGCCCTTGGAGATTTGGTGTTATGAAAGGTCTTGGCTACTGTCAAGAACCTAGCATGGGGAAAATTAGGACTTAATTGGGAAGGACCTTACCGTATCATTTCAGTATTTGGCATATGAGCGTATTATCTTGCTGATTTAGATGAAAAGATTGTACAACGGCCTTGGAATGTAAATAATTTGCTAAGGTACTATTATTAATGAAAAACATTCTTGCCATTTTAGTTCTATTATCATTGTGTTGCATTAGTTACCAACTTTCTAAGTATCAAACAGAACTTGGTCATGCTTGGCTCTTCGGACCACATACCTCGTGAAAATTGACATTTTGTTAATTGTTAAACAGAACCTTAGTTACGTCTGGTCATCGGACCACCTACTTTGGAAAAATTAACATTTCAGTTCATTTTTCTAAGTATCAAACAGAAACTTGGTCATACTTGGCTCTTCAGACCACATACTTCGTGAAAATTCATATTTTGCTAATTGTTAAATAGAACCTTAGTTACGTCTAGTCCTCGGACCACTTACTTTGGGGAAATTAACATTTCAGTTCATTTTTCTAAGTATCAAATAGAAACTTGGTCATGCTTGGCTCCTCGGACCACATACCTCGTGAAAATTGATATTTTTTTAATTGTTAAGCAGAACTTAATTATGTCTGGTCCTTGGACCATCTGCTAGGGAAAAATTGACATTTCAAATAAAAATGAGCAAAGCTATTACAATGTTTCAAATTTCGGACCACATACCTTATGGAAATTGATATTTAGAGAAGTTAACCTTTCTGTTCATTCTCTTTTAATAATCAAATGTAGACGTGGCTATGTCCCAGGTCTCGGACCATATTTATCTCCTTTAGGATATGTGTATATTTTTATGTGTATAGTTGTTTGCTGTTGCACATGGACAACATAATTTTAACATATGAGTTATTCATTGAAGGAATTTTGTCAGATTGCATGTATTGCGAGTTATGTTAAGATAAAGAGTTAAGTATCATAATAAGAGAAACTTGTGAGCAATTTGAAACCATAATCTAGAATTTGTCATTACAAATATGCATGATTGCGTTGTTTAAAAAAAAAAAAATACATAGGCAAGATTACAAGCACGGGCATAGGGCAAAGGATATCCTAGCCTATTTCTTAGGTTTTGGTGGAATATCTTCTTTTGTTTTGTCCTCGGCTCTTTTCAATTTGGACTCAGCTTCTTTGACTTGGAAAGCACTTCTTTGATGGTAACGGGTGTGATAGGAGTGATAGCCTCGAACTGAGTCATGGCTTCTTTTCCTTGGCCTTTATTCCCTGTCTGCTCTCCTTGATCCCCAGCTTTGTTGGGACCTTCAGATGTGTCCAAAGGAAGAAGAGAGCCTTGTGTGGTGGAGGGTTGTGTGAGAAGAACTGGCTCAGGAACGGTTGGAGGAAGGGGGATAGCTTCAATCTCGCGGATATTTAAAGGGTACCATATTTTTTCAGCTTTCCTCCACTCCGAAGTAGAAGAGACTTTTGCCACATTAAGGGCTTCCGCCCATACTAATTGGCAATACTCCCTACATACTTCAGCTAGCTTTTCGGCTAGCCGAGTCTCAATTTCCTCGATGCCTTTATTGTAGAAAGCCATTGAAGCAGCTTCCGCGGTCTCTTTGGTAATCTGGGCTGCTTCCTTAGCCTGAGCAAGCTCTTTCTTCAAGTCCAAAATTTCTTGCTCGGCTATGGATAGATCTTGTTCTTTTTGGCGCAGCAGTTTGCATTGCCCCTCCACTTAAGCTTCAACAGTCTTGAGTCCGACCTCGGCACTCTTTCGGTTATAAGTCTCTTCTTCCAATTTAGTGGCCATGTCATTTTTCTCTTTCTCAGCATGGCCTAAGGCTTTCTCAATCTTGATTCTGACATTTAATTCAGCCTTAGCATTTTTCCGAGCGTCTTCTACCCACTTCTCGGCTACAGAAACCTCTTGGATGACTTGTGTAGAGATGGTGAATAAGTGCATTATGGCAAAAATGATAGAAAGGTACGTATGACAAAGTTTATATAAAAGGATAGTGAAAATAGCAAATTGGGGATAGTTAGATGACATGTACCAAAACCAGTTCCCTTTTTAGGGAGAGGAAGAGTTGTGGTTGGCTCATCTTCTCCAGGGCATCCATATCCTTCGGCAAATGGATGGGTTTTTCTAGGGCTTCAGCGAGGTAGTGAGCGTGCCCTTTTTGGAATTCCCTTATACTGGAATGGAGGGGAATGAGAGCACCGTCCAATTCGAAAGGAGGAGACCAATGAGAGGAGGCTCGGTGAACCTAGGCTAGATCATAACTCTCCCTACTCTTCACAGAGGAAGCACGTGTGTGGCCCTTTTCCGTCTTTTGTTGCTTCTGCTTTTTCTTTCGGGCTAGCTTCATTTCCCCAGCCTTTTCCGTTCTTTTTTTCTTTTTGAGGTTGGGGTCAGGAAGAACGGAGCTTGGTGGTGGAGGAGTAGGTGGAAGATTGGCCGGGAGCTGGGAACCAGAAACGCCTTTGGCAGTGATCTGTTTGCCCCTCCTGCCGAGGAGGGTCCTTAAGCCTGTCCCTGTTTCTTTAGACATTTCTTTTTCTTCTTCTTCTTCAGTGCTGCTATCTACATGCGCAATGATGAGGCCTTTGATACCAGGGCCCTTGGTAGAGTTGTTTTCTTCGTCCGAGATATTGACGACGTGACTCTCCAAAGGTTTCTCTACTTCCTCAAGGCGGAACTGGTCTATTTCTTCCTAGAAGGATAGGTGAGGGGATGTGAGCTCCTCTCGGGCAGAGCCTCAGGTTGCACTGAAGGAGGAACTGCTTTTATTGGGCGTACGTATAGAATGACAAAAGGGTTGTCTTGCAAATTGTGTGGAGTAAGGAAAGGGTCGTCCGTGATGATCACGCCGCCGATCTCTTAGAAGGTAGCCGATAGCAGTTTGTACCCTAAAATAAGATGGGCTACCCTCACCTGCAGGTCTTCACTAACAAAAACCTCAGATCTTAAAACTTTATTGAGGTCAACAGTACTGATTAGGCTCAGACGAGGTCTCACATGCTGTTTATCTGCAGATGTATCCGAGGAAATAAACATGGTTAGAACCAATCATATATGTTTGATAAAGAAAAAAGCAAAGTAAGATTTGAATCTAAGTAATAAAGTTAGAAAAGCTAGACCCCATGCCAAGGGACCTAAATCCTATGGAATCACACCTAGTGTTCCTTCAGTGACTGGGCAATGAGGGCCATCGTACCACATCTCGGAGGCGATTAAGTAGTCGTCCTTCATGCCTTTGTTAGATTTGGGGAGACACTTAGATTTAAGATAGTACCCCACGCCCTTAAGCTTATGACACTCATACAACCAGACAACATCGAGCCATGTGAGATTTAAGCCCATTTGCTCATTGAGGGCATCTACACAACCTAAGACTCTAAACATATTGGGTGTACACTGGTCTGGACATAATCTATGGTTAAACAAATAGTCACGAGTAGCATTCTTCATAGGAAGTGTCATTCCACCCTCTAAAAATGCAATTATGGGGACGACAACTTTTCCTTCTTTCCTATCATCAGCTATGACTTCTAGTGGGCAATATCTCAAATTCACTTCTTGAGGGATGCGATATTTGGCTCGGAAACCTTCCATACCGGCGTCAGTATCAACTAAACATTTAAATCTACCCATTTGGTTGAAGTAGAATTACAAACGTAGAAAGGAAAGGGAAATAGTTAATGGCTGAGGATCACAGCCGAGGAGAAAAAAGAGTTTGAAAGAATGAGAACTTACAAGAACGAGTAGACGATTCTTCGAGAACTTCTTGAGGGAAAAGGAAAGGAGTGAGTCTTAGGATTTGATTGATTTCAGGAGTAACGAGTTGAATCGTGACTTCTTAGGCGTTTTTTGATATTTAGGGGGCGACATTGGATGGGAATTATCTCGCTTAAATTTTGAGGAAAAACTTGGACCGTTGGATATGCATCTCACCATTGGATGTGAGAGACAGGGCGTTACTTGGAGCAATTAATAGGAGCGTTGTGGATTTCGAGGTGTCAGGAGCAGTTTCAAAGGGAGTGTGATGGTTTTCTCACGTGTAACAGTTTAGGAAGCATGAGAAGGTTGTGGTGTTGAGTCAAAATTTCATTTTTCTCATCGGATTGATGTAAAATGAATTTTTGAGGGGCTATTGTGAGGGCAGAAGTGTCAAAATATGTTTTTGGGCCTTGGGCTTGATCCGAGAGTATTAACTTGTCCGAGGAGGGTTTAGTAGTAATAAGACTCTGAACTTAAAAGCCCACAAGCAAATTGTTGTGGCAGAGACTAGTGAGAATGGTCCGAGGAGGGGCATATCCTTAGTTAACTGAGGTAAAGATTATATGATACGCCATGATACTTAGGAGGAAATTCCAGAAGGTATGGTGGATAAAGATATACTCCAGAAGAACACACAAAGGAAGGACGAATGTGAAATATCTTATAGAAAACTGCTACCGCCGCAATAAAGATTCTGCACCTACCTTTCTAGCCGCATTAATGGGAAAATGACATTTGAACAGTGTTGGTTAGCCTTACAGCTATTATTTGAAGATTTCAAGAAGGCGGGGGATGGGACAAGTATCTAGATGTGTGATTTGAGCTATAAGTGAAAGAAGGAGGCAAAGAGAAGGAGGATATAAAAAGAAAAGAAAAGGGAAGAGAGAGGAGGGACAAAAACACATCACTCTTAATTGTAATCCATTTCCAAAGCAAAAGAAAGCAATGCAATCATTCTCGGCGCTCGTCCAAAGACGCTTTCCGCTACATAAATGTCTAGTTGTATGTGAATTGTGGCATAGAATCTAGGTTTCAAGCCCACTCTCTATAAATTTCATTGTATTGGGCTTTTTGGGCCAGTTCCCTTCATACTGTGGGAGTCAGTTACAAATTGTGTCCTTACAATGGCAACTCTAAAATCTACTCTATTATTTTGTGGAGATTACATGGAAGATTATGAAGTTATGGTTCCATTTTGTGTACTTAAGGCATTTGGGGTATGTGTTGATTGTGTCTCTCCAAACAAGCAATCCGGCCACAAATACATCATTGCTGTTCATGACTTCATGGGCTATGAGGTAATCTTTAATAATTTTATTTTTACTAAATTATAAATCACAAGCCTAAAGTTGGGGTTATTTTGATTTTTCCTCCTAAAATTTCAAAATTTTGATTCGCTTTTGTAACATTATTTCTTGTTTGGATTTGCCCACCCTTTTGTCAATGCCTAGATTTTCATATTGGCACCCCAATGACACTATGTTTGTGTTTGTTTTGATTTACAATCTCTGTAGTTGGGATTGATTTGATTTTTCTTCCTCTATGTTTGGGGTTATTTTGATTAATTTAACACTTAATAGATAGTTTGGACTACATGTTAACGAAAATGAGTGAATTCAAATGATATTGAGCATTTGAGAAGTGGGTCATAATTTTGAAATTTTAAAGAGCAAAATCAAAATTGTAAAGGTACAAAATCCAGCGGCCCAAACCCATTTAGAATAGTAGAGTTCATACCACCTCACTAGGCCCAAACTAATAGATAATGTTAAGAGAGAGTGGATAAAAACAAGTTGAGCTTAGTGTGAAGATTCAAACACAAAGGGGATGAACCAAAGTTCAAGTTAAATATATTTTAGGTTTTTTCAAGCTCATTGGAGGACGATGTTCTTATGCTAAGATATACACTGTCCTTGTTCTTTCTCTCTATCACTATTCTTGTTTTAATCTCTTTTCCTTGATTTTTTCCCTGAATCTCTTCATCTGGAAGTTCCCTTCCTATGTATACTCCTCAGCTAGTTGCATCATAGTCCTCCATCTGTAATCCTCTAGGCCCTCCTTAGGACACTTGTCCCACTATAATTCAGTTGAAAGTGGTAAAAAGAACTGCTTAGCTATGAATCTACTGTTCAGGGGTCATTTCCTCATCAATGCAACTGATAAAACTGCTGCTAGTCATTTAATACGGAGGCAATAGGTGAGTTCTCACAGGAAACTTCTTTCAACTACCTTGACTCTCTCTCTTAGCGCCATTCTCTCTGCTCGGATTTCTAGGAAGTATTTTGTCTCTTCCCATCTTATCCTTGGCGGATAGACGGTATAAGCCAAAGAAAGCCGGCAAACCCACTCCTCGGGCTTAAAGGGCTTCCATTTGAATAACGGATTATGGTCACGGCGGTTCTATTCTTCCTCGGTCCTCAGGTCCCCACAAAAATAACCACAAATTTTCGGTGTGTAATTTGTAATATGGTAGTTATTATTTATTTAAAAATATCTTTTGTAGGAAAAGAGAATTGAACCTTGAACATCTTTATTAAAAATATTAAGAAGTGTTAGTTAAACTAAAAGTCATTGGTCTTGACTCAAGATACCCTTTTCTAAGAGAGGTTAACAATGAGTTCCTTGATCTTTATGTTTGTTTGCAAAGAACTTTTACATCTCAAGAATGTCCGAGCGTGCACTAGGCCAAATTATAAAAACTTTTTTTTTAGAAAGTTTTAACCTATCTCTTTATCATAGACTAAGACACTAATCGATTTTTTGTTGTAGATAAAAATTATCTTATTTAATTATTAGAGACTTTACTAGTTTAGTTAATTAATTAGAACCCACAGATTATAAAAACTTTTGAATCACATATAAGTGAAAAAGTCTTTTTTTTAGGGAGTGGGGGTTGTTGTCTTGTAAAAATGGAAAAGATAGGATAGTAATTATCAACCACATTAAAATTGGTAAAATTATTAGTACTTCTTATTTTGTTGAAGTGTAAGTATGTAACATATTATTTAGCAATTAAATAAAATTTGAAAAGATACTTGTCTTGATTCCTTGCACCTTATTCTTACCTACTCCATTATAGGATACCCGTTCTCAATTCTCGCCATTCTCTTTTTATCTAATTAATTGAGTGACCGTATCAAAAAAAAAAAGTAATTGAGTGACACAGCCATTTTGATGATAGTACAAATTTATTAAGGATGATAAAAATGCTTCTTCTTCTTCATCATTCAGCTCCTCGATCAATGAGTTTTTTGTCATATAAGCTTACTAATATTGTAAAAGCAGCTAATCATATTATCATATATATGTAACTCGGTGCTCCCTGATTAGGGAGAGTTGAGTACCAAGAAGTGAAATCGGGTTGGGACAAAACCAGATTCAATCTCAAATTCTAAATTTATGTACAAAAATAAAATAAAATAAGAAGTTAAAAACTAAAACTATTACCTTTTTTAATTTATAAAACTTACCAATTGAGATGAAAATGAATATGATAAATGTGACATCAACAACCTAACAAATAAATTTCTTAATTATATTTTCATTTTTTATTTAAAAATTGATATATTAGTTTGGAGTAGTATCTGTATAGTAAAATTTGTAATACTTTAACGTAATTTGAAAAAAAGAAAAAGTGAGCTATTAATAACACCAGCTCATGTTAATCTCAGCGGGGCTCTTGAAAGGCAAGAAGTGCTTTGCTTTTCCTAGCTTAAAGCCCATAATTGAGTTTGCAGGTGGGAATTGGTGGGCAAGACAAGATGAAAATCCACTAGGAATAGACATTACTGCATGTGTTATGGATGGAAACATTTTGAGTACTATTGGGTGGCCTGCACTTGCTGAATATCTTGAAATTCTTCTACGATCCATTGGAGCAAAAATCACAAGAACTCGGGATAATGCAGTGCTTTTTCTATGTGGGGTAAGCCTAAATTGATGCAAATCATTCTCAGCATAAATGAAAATGACAGGAATCAATGTGAATTTGTTCTTTGGTGGTCCAGATAGTCAAGTGTATATACAAACAGACAGAGACACTTGCATAAACATGGTCATATTAATTCAATTTGATTTAGCATTAAGTTGGATTCATGCTCAGAATTGCACAAAAATTATTTTAACTTTGCTATATTTGCTTCAGAACCCTATCTTGTGTGATATTAAAAAGTTACACCTAAGTTAGGTAGCCTTATCAACCAAGCCATAAAAGAAGAAGGAAAAAGGGCATATATATGTCCATTCTAAGCCCTATGTTTTAGGAGTGGTTTTAAATTAAAACCTATTGTTTCACAAGTTTTAAATTAAATCTTGGAATTTAAGATTGTTACGAATTATAAACCTAGATTTTTCTTGTTTTCAAAACAAATTAAACTTGGGCTACTGTATCAATTTAAACCCTCGAACAAACATGAAAACCAAACCTAAAAGGTTAGGGTTTAAATTAATATGATTTTAAAAACACTAAGTTCAATTTGAAACTAACAAAACTATATATAAAGTTAAATTTGTAATATTCTTAAATTTCTAAGTTTGAAATTATATGATTTAATTTGAAACTATCACAGAAAAAAAAAAAAAAAAAAAGGTAGCCTTAATTCTATGCCACATTTTGCTGCATACACTCTACATTGTATTATATACTAGAATTTGCATAATTAGTATTTACTTTTTACTTATGAGTTATATGCTTATTATTTATAAGTGAAGCTAATATTTTTTTTTGTTTTTGGTTACTGTCATTATTTCAAGGATTTTGTAGAAGATTATGAGATATATGTGCCATTTAAAGCACTGCAAAGCTTGGGTTGCAAGGTTGATGCTATTAGCCCAAGCAAGAAAGAGGGAGAGAGCTGTGTCACTGCCATTTATGACGACGAGGGAACAAGCAAAGTCAGCAGTGAGAAGCGCGGCCATAACTTCATCTTGACAGCCAAATGGAATGATATCTATGTAGACAATTACGACTGTGTTGTGGTGCCAGGAGGGAGGTCCCCAGAGTTGCTTGTCATGAACGACAAGGTGGTTACTTTAGTGAAGGAATTTGAGGAAAAGAACAAAGTCATTGCTGGGATTGGCCAAGGGATATGGCTCCTGGCTGCTGCTGGAGTTCTCAAGGTAAATTTCTAAGCTATCATATTTCTCACAAACTCTTTATTTTGATAAATGTAAATGATAATGAACATTTTAATTAGTTTTTTAAAGTTTTTTTTTTAATTAGTTTTTTATTCTTAGGTAAATTATATTTTAAATTTTACATGTTAAGAGTAGTTTCTAGTTAGGTCAATAGTTTTAAAGGTTTCAAAGAAAATCATGAATTTTAAGACTTTCAAATTAGACCATGTACTTTCGTTAGCACCAAATGAATCCTATAGTTTTGAAATAACAATAGTTTAATTATTGGAATTTCCGAATTTGATTGGGAGTGTAAAATTAATATGATTTTAAGATTTCTGAATTTGATTCGAAAATTGAGAAAACTATGGAATTTCCAAACTTATGATAAAAAAACGAATGGCCTTAATTATTTAACTATGAGGATACATAAGACCTCCAATGGCTACTATAATTATAAAATAAATAAAAATTCTTTCATATTATCATATTTGGTCAAATATTTTTTTTCCTCAATTAAGAATTATATGTTGCATGTTGTTGAGAAATGGTAATTAGTAAGGTGGGATACTTTGTTTGTGGATATTCTTAGGATAAGAAATGCGCAAGCAGTTATGCAAAATGAAGGCTATCGGGAAGGTTGCTGGTGGGGAATCAGAAGAGTTTACTGAGTGTGTCACTCGTGGCAAGCTGGTAACTGCAATTGGATGGCCTGCACTGCCAAATTTTATTTCACAACTCTCTGACATACTTGGTTTGTCGGTGGTATTTTGATTGTAATTTCCTCCATATCAATAAGATTAAAGAAGCATGTGTATATATATGCATTTGAATCTTCTATACTACTATTTATCTATACTACAATTTAAGCGGCTGCACCTGTTTAGATCGGATTTTTTTTTGTTTCAAAATACTCTTACACTCTTAGGTTTAAGTAAAGACAAAACTAAAGAATAGTTTGGTAAAAATACATGTCTAACTTGCACTAAAACATTGCCTACAAAATAGGAACACTCTTCCACTAACCCACTTCTTCAAAGTAACTATATGTTTATTTTTTAAAAAAATAGAAAAATAAGTTACAACCCACGTAAAGCTTGGTAAAAACAATTCTTCAACTCCCACGTAAAACATTATCTACAAAATAGGACCACACCCCCATTAGACAGGTAAAATTTCTAATTAAAAAAAAATTCTAAAATTTAGCTAAATTTAAAATAAATGAAAAACAGTTTACCAACAAACAATTTTTCTTTAAAAAAAAAAAAAAATTACGCACAGTTTTTTTTTTCCCTTTGGTTTTTTTTTTTTTTGAACCTATCTACTCCAATATTCACAACTAACTAATACACGTTCTCAAATTACTTGCCACTTGCCTTTCAGTTTTTTCCCCTATCAAAAACATCTTTAGTTTGGGCCTTTTCACAAAAACTTTTCCTTTTCCTTTAATCATCACTCCCCTATTCAGCAATCTTTATTCCTTCTTCTCCTCATTCGATGACCATTGAGAGTATGAACTATGTGCGGAAATTTGAAGATATGCTTAAATTTTAAGTTATTACCTGGCCTCTATTAGTATTACCACATATTTTGTGATTGTTTTGATCGAACCAAATCAAAGCAAAACCCAAGAAGTGGAGCAAATATTGTTGATTGGAATGAAAGCCCAGCTGAAATGCTTGTATGTAATGCCAATTTCTCTTAAAGGATTGATGACTTTTTTTTTTTTGGTTTTTCATTCCACATTTTATTTATTTATTTATTTTTTTGATTGAGCGGATAGATCCTGCTATAAAAATCAATCTGTTCATATTTAGAACATTTGACTAGATTAATCACCGGTATGCACATCAATTAGTTCTTCTTCAATGGGTGAGCATCAATCTTTCTTTCTTCTTCTTCATTTATTTATTTATATTTTATTTTAATGGGTGAGCATTAAATTAGACATAGAAAGTTGTACTTTGTTATTAGAAGTTAGTACCACTGCCAACTGAATGTAATTTTAGATTTGGAAGTATGTATTATAAAATGTTTTTTCTTTTTCTTTTTCAGAAACAAAATGAAATAAATGGTGCTGAAACCATCTTCATCTATAGACCTGACAATAATCTATTTGAAACTAAAGTCTAAGACATTAAACGTTTTCGTAGATATTAAATTTTGATTGTGATTTGATGTAATTTTCATTTATATTATTTATATTTCCAATTATTTTTGGACTTCAATGGCCGAAGGCATATACCCAAATTGCGTTGAATTGATACTTGGCACAAAGTTTGTATCTTGAGAAAACATTTTAAATTTTTTTATGTTATTACTAATTTACTGCAGTCATATTAATTTGTGGTGTAAGGATCTTTCACCTAAGGCTATATATGATTTGTAGGAATTGACTTACCTATGATGGGCGTCCACAAAAGAATTTACCAGGTGTGTAAGTTTTAATGAATTTATTTATTTCAATAAATTCACTAGCCTAATCCTATATCTGATTTATTTTTCCACTTAAGTAATGTTTTATTACATATTTTCTGATTTGGTAATCTTATTGTGGTTCTTTTTTCCCAGTATTATGGTGGTGAGGGAGATTCAATGTAGATGGAGGTGGTAGTGCCAACAAATATGAAATTTGATGCAAGTTCGGCTATAAAGATTTTGAGGCATGGAATGCTAATGTTTTAATTTAGGTACAAAGTGTGTTGCTCTAGAAGATAGATACATCAAGTTTAAAATGGTAAAAAAAAAAAAAAAAAATCAAACACAAAGAAATTTATGATTGGTAGATTATAAACTATAAAGTGGAACACAAGATATTGTACAAAAGATTTGTATTCATTCATGTGATTTGTATATTGTAGTTGTAATTTTTTCTCTTTTGTAGTGTTTGACCATTTTTAGATGGGTAAGCTTTACATAAGAAATATATGCTTTCAATTGGGATTGATGGTCCTTTTCATGGAATAATTTATGAAAATTTTTAGGTTGTTACTTTGACAGAAATGTTTATTCTTTAAAATGTACAATACCCAACTTCAAATAAGCGAAATGGGATATGAAAAGATTTATATACGAAAAAATTATTTAAGTCACGCAAATCTTATCACATATCTACATATCTTTGTGATTCGAAAAATGTAGTAACCCTGAAATATGATTAATGGAAGGTGTTGACCTTTGAAAAAAGAGAAACGATATGTCCATAACATTTTCACAACATTTTAAATTTTATCATTATTCTTGTTTTGATCCTCATACATGCATACAAGTTCATGGCGATTTCATTTTCACTTGATCCAATTAATTTATATTTTCATATTTCTTTCAATTATGTTTTAATACACGTTCATGGAGATTTCATTTTCACTTGATCCAATTAATTTATATTTTCATATTTCTTTCAATTATGTCTTAAGCAAAGTTATTTACATTTTTCCGGTTTTAGGCAATACAATAGAACTTTAAATTTCTTTCTTAAACACACCAAATTTCTCTCTGTCAATTGCAGGTTTGAGTCAAAATTTATTTAAAATATTGTGGGAGAGTTATGGCATAAATTGAGTTATGCATTGTTGGAAGATATTGAAGACCTTGTAGGGATAGAATCTCGAGTGAAGGAATTGGAGACATATTTGGCCATAGAGTTTAACAGTGCTTGCATTATAGGAGTTTGGGGGATGGGGGGTATTGGTAAAACAACTCTTGCTAGTGTTGTCTGTCATGTGGTTCTAAGAAATTTGAAGGATATTGTTTTCTTGCTAATGTTAGGGAGGTTTGTCAAAGAGATGGTTTAGTTCCATTACAACAACAACTTATTTGTCAAATTTTAAACGAAAGTATGAATATTCAAAATGTTGATGATGGGGTTTTTATGATCAAGAATCGATTATGTCATAAAAGAAATCTTCTCATTGGTTTAGTTCCATTACAACAACAACTTATTTGTCAAATTTTAAACGAAAGTATGAATATTCAAAATGTTGATGATGGGGTTTTTATGATCAAGAATCGATTATGTCATAAAAGAAATCTTCTTGTTCTTGACTGTTTAAATCAATTAGATCAATTAAAAAAGTTAGTCGGGAAGCATAATTGGTTAGGGCTAGGTAGTAGAGTTATCATAATAATGAGGATAAACATTTACTACATATACTTGAAGTAGATAAAATATATGATGCTCAAGGATTGAATGATGATGAAGTTCTTCATCCTCTATGTTTGAAAGCTTTTAAAAGAGACCATCCTCCCAAGGATTATCTAATGTTATCCAAAGATGTTGTACAATATGCTAAAGGCCTTCCTTTAGCTATTAAGATTTTGCGATGCTTTTTTTTTTCAATAGAAGCATCAATCAGTGGAACAGTGCATTAAAGCAGCTTAAAGAATATCCTGAATGTGCTATTCTCCAATCACTTAAAATAAGTTATGATGGACTACATGAAACAGAGAAAAAAGTATTCTTAAAGTTTGGATTTTACTCCCTAAAATTTTAGGGTATTTGGATTTTACCCCCTAAAGTTTAGGGGGTAAAATCCAAACACCCTAAAACTTTAGAGAGTAAAATTCAAACACTTATAAAACATAGGGGGTAAAATCAAAATTCTAAAACGTTAGAGTGTAAAATCCAAGCATCACCAAACTTCAAGAGGTAAAATACAAATTCTGAAACTTTTGGGTGTAAAATCCAATCACTCCCAAACTTGAGGGAGTAATTTGTAATTTACCTTTTTTTTGGTTTAGTCAAATTTAGCAATCTATATATAAAAAAAGTGAACGGGGAAAGCTACCATTGTTTCGCTACAGTAGTTTTGGTTTGTTCAACTTTTACTGTTTTGTTGTTCGCTCTTTTTTTTTTTGGGTGAATGCGTAAAGCTGTAGTAGATTTGCTACATTATTTTTGGTTTGTCTAATTCGTGCAGTTTTACATTATAATAAAATATTAAACAACAAATTAACACAATATTTTCACAATTTTTGAGTTGTTAATTTCTTATAGGTCGAAATAAAATGATAAAATATCATACTAGAACTAACCGCAACAAAAAATAAAGGTATTGTGAAAAAAGAAGTGCTATATCCACAATATTTTTCACAATACTTTTATAACAAATCATAAGTGGTAAATTATTGTTGGTTCCAAATTAAACTTATCAATGAAACAACTTTTTTGCCCAACAATAATAACCTGTAACAACCTACTACTTATGATTTATTGTGAAAATATCGTGGACATAACATTTTTCTTTTGAAAATGTTAAAACATCTTGTTTTCGTCACAATATTTTCAAAGCTATTGAGCTGTTCTTTACAAGTCAAAATTAAATATAACAAAATTATAAAGGTATTATAAAAATATTATGTCATTATGTTGTGTTTTTAGAAATTTTTTGTCATTATGTCAGTTTTGTTAAACCAAAATTCACTGTTTCACATACGATTTTCTTGGGTTGACTTTTTGTAATATTTTTTTTGCGACCATTTTTAAGTAAAACCACATAATTTTACACACACACACACACACACACACAAAATTAGGATAAAAACACTTTTCATCCTTTATGTTTGGGGTAGTTTACAATTCATTTTTAAACTTTTCATCCTTTATGACTTATGTTCTCTTTTTTTTTTTTTTTTTCCTTAGCAAAACTCAGTTGTTTATTTTTGGAAGGTGATGATATTCATTATCACTTTTAGAAGTTTTTACTTTTTAGTAAGTGGATATATTAACTTTAGCAAATAGTTACTAAAAAAATATTATAGTAAAATAGATATTTATATGTAAAATAGCTACCCTATAACTTTGTGGTTGATCGAAATTCTTATACGAATGAGATTAACTTTTTATGACATAATTATAAATTTTTTAAAATTAATGTCTCTTTTAATTAATGTAAATCTTTATGTACTTTAAAAATTAAATGATTTCTATCTTTTTTCTTTGTGATACAAATAAAATCTAAAATTGATTTTAATCATTTTAAGTTTTAATTGAATGTAAGTTTTAATTGAATCCAATTTATTTTTAAAAAATAAAAGTGTTGAATGTAAGTTACATTATTATAAAATCAGTGCTTTGTTGAGGTTTTATTTTTAGAATCTTCTCCTACCTTCCAGTGCTTTGTTGAGTTTGTTCCATCCACAACTGTGATTCGGCTCATATATGATATGATAATTACCCCAAAAAAAAAAAACGTAAAAACTGTCAAGCTATTTTTTTAACAAGAGTATCGCGTGTGTGTGTATATTTTTGATAGGAAACTGTAAACTTTATTAGAGTAAATCATGCAAAACATGATACATCGTGAAGGAGAACTTGCTCTAAAAAGGAAGGATTCTCTTCCATCCAGGTCATATATTCGCCAATACCTAACGTATATTTTGCTAGTAAATAAGTTGGCTTATTGCTTTGCCTTCTAATATGTAAGAAATCAATCTGTGAGCAAGCCCCATTCTTCCCAATTATACCTGATAGAACATGAGCCACTGAAGCAGAAGGATCAGACTGACCACTCAAAGAATTGTATATCACCAAGGAGTCCCGGCCCCTTCAGTAGTAAAATCAGAAATCCCCACATCCATTGCAAAACTGATTCCAGCTTCAAAAGCCTTCGCTTCAACCTCTAACGCCCCCAAAGGTGAGTTTATTTTCTTACTCAGAGCTGCTTTAATCATTCCATTTGAGTCTGGAATCACAACCCCTACTCCTGCTGTCTTCTGCATTTTGAAAACCGCCCCATCCACAATATTGACTTTGTATCGTTACCCCGTTGGAGGAGTCCATATATATAACCACCTGACTTGCTGGACTTGTGACTCTCGGACACTCATTCTCCGCCCAATATTCCGCAAGGTACTGAGACGTCCACTGCACGATATCCCGTCCTTTCTTTTTTCTTTTCCCATTTCGAGCTTCATTTCTGTTCACCCATAACGCCCAAGCTACGATAACCACCATTGCCACTTTTTCTTCAGCATACTTGCCCAACACCATCAGGTTCCGCATCAAATCAAAGAAGGACGAGATAGTATGTGGGGCAAAAGATCAAGTACCGTGTATTTGGACATACCTCATCCAAATTACCGTGTATTTGTGTGTTGCCATACCTCCTGCGCTCTTGGACATCTCCAGAATAAATGGCCCGTTGTTTCAGACCCTGCCTTACATATATTCTTCACACCAGTCTTGTTGCAAGAGCTTGAGCAGATTTTTAACAAAACTTTACATCTGATAAATAAAGTACCGTGTATATTTTTAGAAAACTTTATATTTAACAAAACTTTATCTCCCAAAGATCAAGTACCGTGTATTTTTTTATGAAACTTTATATGAGAAAGATAAAGTACCGTGTATTTTTTTTAACAAAACTTTATACATGCAAGATCAAGTACGTGTGTTTTTTTGAACAAAACTTTGTATCTGAAACATAAATTACCGTGTATTTATCCTATCAAAAAAAAAATTACCGTGTATTAATTTTCCTCGCCCCTTATAATTTTCCTTGGAAGCAGAAGTGAGCCAAAGTAAAGCATTAAAATCAAAGAGGGTATAATTTTCCACCGAAAGTAGTGGCATTTATGATCAAGTAAAGCACTAAAATCAAAGAGGGTAGAATATTAACAATAGTCAAAATTTGGTAAAAATGATATAAATACTATATTTTACATCATCCAATAAGAGATTATCTCATCAAACTTTTACTTAAAATTTAATACATCTTACCACACCTATTAATACCACACCAACATTTTATTCAAAACTTGAAATATGGTGTTTATTGAGATGTTATCCAGCACAATTATATGTATTTATGTTTTAGTAATACGATGATGTATCATATTCTTATTGGAGGGTGTCAATTAAAGTCCATAGAATTTATCTCATTCCATGAGATAATTTCCCCACGAAGTGGAAGTGAGCCAAAGTAAAGCATTAAAGAATCAAGAATAATGCTAGAGATACAAATTATGTTACAATCTTTTTTTTTTTTTTTTGCAAACCGCTAATATATTGAGTGATTATTGGTAAATAAAAAAAGGTAATATTAATTGAGAGTCTAAATAAAAACCAATTAAAGGTTGACCACAAAGTGGTATGTCAAAGGTTTTTAAAATTTTTTTTTTCCTTTTGAATTTTCAAGGAAATATAAAAGGCATTTCTCTATATAGTTTAGTCTCAATTAATTAAGGCAACTATAATATCTTAACGGAAGTAATAATGAGCCTTAAATATTTTTAATGTATGAAGTGGCTCAATTAATGGTATATCAAAGTTAAAAAAAAAAAAAAATTCGAAGGAAATGTAAAAGGTCTTTTTTTTTGCAAAAAACTTTATATAAATTCTTCTTTTGTGACAATTAAAAAAAAAAAATCCAAAACAACTTGACCTTATTAAGAATTAAGTTACCACAAGTGGCAATTGTAAAACACGTTAGTGATATAAAAAATAGAAAGGTTTAAATATTTAAAAAACACTTTTAGTAGATTGTAATATATATATATATATATAAACTCTCGGTATTTTAGGTAAATTTTTCCATAAGATCAATGTTGTTGGCATCCTTTAAAGATGATACATAATATTTTTGAGGAGAACAAGAAGAAAAAGCAAAGAAGATGCTAACACATAATATAAAATTATTAAAGTTTGTATGATTTAAAATTTTGGCAAAAAAATAATAATAATATATCCAGGGACATAGCTACCTTTGGACTAGGGAGGCAATGACCCCACCAATTGTTTTTAAAATATTATATATATGTGTATTAATTTTAGCAATTTTATTCTATAAAATTACATTTTTTTTCTCTTAAACAATATCATTGATTCTTTTAAGAGTAATACTATATTCATAAACTCTTTTACAACATTTTTACAGAATGTTTTGGTACCAAATTCTTATTGGTTCGCACATGGGCCCATTATTCACGTCATTTTTTTACTTACTAGTAACTACTTATCACATCAATAATTTATAAAAAAGTTTGTAGCGCTAGTATTTTCCTCATTTTAGTAATTGTAAAAAAAATTATAGATCTAAAATCTAAAATAAAATATACAAGCCCAAAAAAAAAATAGCTCAACAACAAAAATTATCAATAGTAAAAAAAAAAAAATTAAGCTCAATTAACCAACTTTATTTAAAATAAATGACCCTGACCTTAAAAAATTCTAAAAAAAAAAAAAAAATTGTTCTTACCAACACAAATAATAATAATAATAATAATAATAATAATAATAATAATAATAATAATAATAATAATAATAATAATAATAATCATCTCAGCAGCTAAATAGAAATAGAGTAAAAGGTTGAAACTGCTATATACAACCAACAATAAAACCGCCCCCCTTAACTCAGAGTTCTAGCTCCCTCCCTGAATATATCTATGATAAAGGATTTTTATCTACATGATATATAGTAGTCCATATATAAATACCAAACTTGTTACACCTAATAAGGGATAGTTATTGTTTTCAACAAAAATAAATAAATAAATAAAAAACGTTATCAACCATTTTACATACTTTGTATCGTTACCCCGTCGGAGGAGTCCTTATAACCACCTGATGCTGGACTTGTGACTCTGAACACTTGATTCTCCAACCAAAAATGGATTAATTATTTTTTGTAACCTAATCCATCAATTATTTTATAACAAATTAACCAATTTGAAAGCAAGGAAAAAATTTTGATTTAAAATTTAATGAAAAAATATTCGTAAGGAAATATCTTATTCAGAAAATAAAATACAAAATACAATTTTTTTTAAAGAGATTAAACTATTAATGAACCATGAATCTAAATTCCCAAACTGGCCTGTTTCAACTCATATTTGATTTATCTTCAGGCCCATAAGGTTGGGTTAGCCCATATGATTATTACCAAAATAGAAAGAGGAGAATTCGGCCCATAATGTTGGGAACTTTTTTTTTTTTTTTTTTTCACGATACTTGATTTCTAAGAATTAAAGTCTCGTCTAAAACTACCACAGCCTTGTTTCACTCTTTCATCGCTCTCAGTCTCTAGTCTCTCTCACTCTCACACTGGAATCTGCTTTTAGCTATTTCGTGAAAGCTCAAGTTGATATATATTTTGGTTACCCAGTTGAGATAATTCTTGATTACTTGGTTTAATATGCGTTTTTTTGGTTGCCCAAATTTTAGTTTATTGACAAATTAAAATAGACAAAATTTATTAATCTAACTTTTATAATTAATTTTTTAAGAAAATTATGTCAGATGATTAAAATAATTTTTTTGAAATCATGCAACTTCTTTTCCAATTTTTTCAAAAGTAATACTATTTTTTTTTTCTAATTTTGTTAGATGATTGATAATTTGATATATATATAAATATAAATCATGATATTAGAAAAAAAATTCAACAGTAATACTAAAATGAACTCGTTTTAGTATGTAGAGGGCATAATAATTTTTTGCATCTATTTTTAAAGAGAAATGTTACGTTTACAACATTTTTTACAATATTTTCAAAAGAAATTATAGGTGGTTAGTTGTTATTAGTTCAAATTTGAACCTAATACCAAGATTATTTTTTTGTCACAACAATAATAACCAATAACAACTTGATACTTAAGATTTGCTGTAAAAATATTGTGAAAATATTTTAGAGATATCATTTTTTTTTCACTACAAAAAAACTGACCTATTGCGGCGGGCCAAAACCGCCGCTAAAGGCCCAAAAACCGCCGCTATAGGTACATTTGACCTTTAGCGGCGGGGGCTATTGCGGCGGTCCAACCCGCCAGCCTTGCGGCGCCGCAATATCTCTATTGCGGCGGTACGAAAAAGCGCCGCTGTAGATAGACGTTTTAGCGGCGGTTTTGATCTATTGCGGCGGGCATGGCCCGCCGCTATTGGTATCTACATTTAGCGGCGGTACATTGCGCCGCTATAGGCCATCAAATAAAACGGAATAATTGCACCTATAGCGGCGCTTAAAGCCCACCGCTATATGTTTGTACCTTTAGCGGCGGCCTTTAAGCGCCGCTATAGGATTTCATTTTATGCATAAAATGTGAACCTATTGCGGCGCTTTTTGACCGCCGCTATAGGTTCTTTTTTTTTTTTTTCCTCCCAGTGAGCTTTAAAACCACTGTTTACATGTTCAACCTGTTACGAAAAATCTGTTTTGCATCAAATATGTTGTTCAGACCTGTTACAAAGAGCCTGTAATAGTTTTAACTCTACTAACACAATACCACAAATGTAATTAATTAACAATGCCACAAATGTCTCCAAACTAATGTAATATTAACATAAAAATATATTATCAAATACATAACATTGTCTCTAACCACCATCATAAGATTAACAAAAAAAGATGTGGTCTTTTGAATAAAACAACTGTTCAAATTAAGTTAATACTATAATCAAAGTTCCAAAGTTTTTCAAAAATATCCTTCAATACTTGCAAAAAATCCAGTTGTTCTTCCATAGTTCTTTGTACACCAAAAAATCCTCGAACTCCAAGATAAAACTTATAAGCTGCTTGGTTGATAGGATGCGGCTGACGATTTTGGCAGAGCTGGAGAATGTTCGGCCGAAGGAACATCCTACATACAAAGTATGGTTACTCAATAAGTGTGTATAAATGGAATAGAATGAAAAGAAAATATTACCAAGACAAAAAATGTCTTCAAAATTGTATAATCTTGATTTACACTTACATACTTCAATAACAATAACAATAACAATAATAGAACTTTATGCTCAGATTTTTTTTTTTTTTTTGAAAACAATATTCAAGAAGTATTAAACATTAATAATGATTATATCTAAATAATAGATACATCAACAATTTGGTCTCACTTGATGAAAGTATATTACAATGGACTATATATTGTCACCTATCATCCAATGATTTCAATACTTTTGTTTCTCATGCTAGTGTATGGAGCACTTGTACAAGTATAATATCTAGAGCCAACAGAGGGTAGGTGCACTAAAGAGCCTATATGTTATCCTACCAATCAATATTGCATTTTCAACAAGTGTTGCTTAAAAATGCAATTTTGTTTAAAAATGCAATTTTGCTTAAAAATTGCATTTTCAATAGTGCTTGTTATCACACTGGGGTCTATATCAAAGAGATGGCTTGTGCCAGGTTGGTGACTAGGTTGGCTTGTGATAAGTGATCCTAATGGCATCTTTTGAAAATCCGGGGTCATCTGTGTGTGTGTGTGTGTGTTAAGCTTGCACAGCCACAAACACATATAGAATAATAATTATAATGAAGGTTCTGCAGTATATTTCAATTTATTGGATGAGTAATAACAAGACGTATGCCGTTTTCTCAAATCCTTTTCTTTTCCTCTCAGACTATAGAATGCATTACAGACTGTCTCAATATGACATCTGATCCACCAACGTTCATTCAGGTTTGTAAATAGCTATGTTTATGTCTTAATATGGAAGCATGCAACATTTTGTTCCTCTTTCAAGCACTTTATGTATTTTTATCCTTAATTCTTGTGGGAGAAAATTCACCTGAAAGACAATAGAACAATTTGTTTTAATAAAAGACGAGAGAAATAACATGAAAAGGCCCAATTTCTCTAAACCCAACTTTGACTTCATTATATCCTTAGTGGTTAGGCTGAACAGCTCTTCCATCTGAAGTAAAGGTGAATCCTACCTCTAACTATGTGGAAACTCCCAAGACTTTTTTCTAATAGTTATCTAGTGCTTATGGGAAGTGAAAAATCTGACTCTATTGGCTTTTACTCCCATATCTCTAACATACTAACATGAGATAACTCTATTGTCCCTTAAGATACTGGTGAGTGATGTCCAACTTCTTGGTGTATAATGAAAATTAAGATGGTTATTCATTCATTCATCCATTTAGTTATATCACTATTTCAATTTTTTGCTCATTATTTTAATAACACTTTACTGTACTTTATTTGATTCATAGTAGAATGACATTTTGCTTCCTTTCTTTTTTCTTTGTATGTAGATTATTTTCATCTGCATCTATCATATAATTTTCCATTCTCTCTCAATTGTTTCTTTCAAACTTTTAAGCAACACTTGTTGAAAATGCATTTTTAAGCAACTAAACTTTCAAGTTCAATTTTGTATTCTTTCTAAAAAAATGCAATTTTATTCTTTCTAAAATAAAAATGTCTTCAAACTACTAAATAAGTCTAAGTTAATATACCTGATTGCCTTGAGGAGAAATTTGTTGCATTTGTTGAAGCATGCGAGCCATTCTTTGCTCCATTTCTTCAAATTGACTAAGTCTTTGCTTCATTTCATCAAAACTTGCTAGTTTCTCCTCCATAGTAGCCATGGAAGCCTTCAGTTGTGCAACTTCATTGTCCCTTGCTTGACTTGAGTGCATTTCAATGTCCGTGAGAGCACTCTTGCTACTTCGACCACTTGGGCTTGGACCAAATCCCACCCCACGAATACGACCTTTACGCTCCTTACCCATCACTTTAGCAAACACATCTTCTGTTGACCATGCAATACTACCACTCGTGTCAGATGACTGCAATTGATTTGAAGAATCAGCCAACAATTCCTTCATTTTATCCTGATATATGGGTTTGAGCAAAACAAAAAAAGTTAGAAACCAACAATACTCTCTCTCTCTCTCAAACACAAAATAAACAATAATTCCCTTGGGTTTTCTTCACCCACCTATAACCATGAAACATAAACCCTTCATTCGGGCATAAGGTATAAAAAAGGAATGGGTTCTCAAATAGTACAGAGGTTAACAAGCTTGCCTAATGCAAAAACATTTAGAACAAAAATTCATGCTCATGGGAAGCTAAAAATCAATGAAATTATATACAGCTTTGAAAAATGAAAATGCAGCCATGGCCTGAATACATCATTGCTACTCATCTTTCAGATTGAAAATGAAATCGATGCAACCTTCATCATCTCAATAAATATAACAAACCAACAAACCCCACATCCCAAAATCCCCTAATTTCGGCTCACAGCCAAGATCACACCCAAAAACATGAAGAACACAGTAAAATTTCAAGTTACAACTATTTACACAAGATTGCATTAGATTCTCTAAAACTATTGAAAAAATAGAAACACAACATAAAACCGTGTCATTATCTACCAATTCATTCATTTCAATCTACAAATCGAACCATTATCTAATATCTACAACTATCCAAAGATTATGAATAAAATATGGGAGACACTAAACAATTAGAAATCATTATTCAATACAATATTTTGCAAGACTTCTAAAACTTGAATTATTTGAACAAAGCTCATCTTACATAAGTGGTAGTATTGTTTCTATATAGAATATTGTTTCTTGAATTTCTATTTTGTTTACCCCATTTATAATGGAGAAATTACTCACCATTTTTGCTTCTACTACAGGATTAACTGCAGTTCCATCTCTACGAGTATGTAATATTTGATATAATACTGCACGCTCAACAGGTTGTCCATCCGTTTTTGCCTACATTATGAACAATATATTTATGTAATGATGATACAAAGTTCCACAAACTTTAGGAGAAGTTGAAATCATTTAAAAAAAACGTTATAATACTTATCACTCACACACACACACACATAAAAAAAAAAAACCCACAAAGACATGAAAATGAAGTTGCAGAGAACCAAGCATGACTTCTAAATTGCAAATTAAAAACAAAAATATTTTCAATGTACCGCAATTTTTTATTTTTCTTTTCCTTTTTTTCTTTTAGCTAAGAGTTACTTGAACATGGTTCATGACAGCTTTGATTATGCCACTCATGAGTGTAAGAATTTTCTAATAATGCCCCTCTCCCTTCCTTTTCTAATGCTTGTGTAACAGATGTTGATGGATTGAAAGTTCTGATCCTCAACAAAACAAATTACAATTGAAATGATCATGTCAATGGCAAAAACACTATCAAATTATCACTCAACATTTGTCTAGGTCAAAATTAAACCATCATGAAGGCTAAAAGCATTTGAACATCCCATAGAATTTCGATTAACCCTTTGCTTTATATATTTCTATGATTAAACTTATCTTTCTAATAGAAGCTATTTACTCCAAGCAAAAGGACCAGGGACTATTATAATAAATGTTAACAACACAATTGGAACTAAAAGTATAACGCAGATTTTTCTATATATAAGAAATTATATTAATTAATTATAGTATTAAAAGTATAAAAAGGAACTCCAAGTGCTTGAACAAAGTATAATAATAAGAGAAACATTTAGAGATCACATTGTGATCACCTACTGTCTCATTTTGGTACCAAGACCCTCATATCATCATTTCATCATATACGTGAAAATAGTAAAAGCATAATTCTGCTTATCCTATGCTTCCAATCAAAAATTAATTTTTGGGGCTTTCTCCAAACACTTAAACCACCCTTAAACGCACCCTGATTGTTCTACCATTTAACATGATTCCTCTCACTACATTGCACCAAGATAAGTTTAGTCCAAGTTCAAAAGGGTCAAAACAACCCAAGATTAGAATAGAGAGCATAACTGCAGCAATAGTATTTAAAGGCATAATGGCAATAATGTAGATTGCAACCAAGACCAAAATATCTTTTCTCAATGTCAACAATTGTGTGCTTACAACAGACAAGCTATCCAAGTCCAACACCATGTTCCTTAATCAAAAACACCCCCCCACCACTACACGACACGCTTTTACTACCTAAAAAAAGAAAATGCATGATGGCAATTATGTAATTGCAACCAGACCAAATCCTTTTGTAAATGTCAAGAATTCACAATTGTGTGTTTATATCAGACACGCTAGCTAGCTAGCTTGTAGTAACTTGTTGCTCAATCTAAAAAAAAAACACACACACCCTCCAATTCATTAATTAAAAAAAAATGGAATCCAAGGAAAATTTCACTTTAAAATGAGTAAACAAACTTGGATTCATTAATAATCTATCATTAACAACACTATTTGGGGCTCACCCACACCATCAAATGCTATGCTGACAATCAAGTGTTACTCGTACAAATTATCCCAGGAATCTAGGATATTAGATTCATTCTAGCACTTAAAAAGCAATAAGCTAGAATTTAACAAAAGAAAAGACAGTAATGCAAAATCATTTTGCAATCCAATTGATTAAAAACCTTACACTCAAACGGGTAAGATAAAAAAATTAATTTAACTTGTAATATCATAATTCATAGTCCAAGACTGGTTCAACTAAACAACAAACAAAATTATGCTCTTACATGCTAATCATACAAAAATACCCAGAGTAAACTTCCAGCCCTAGCCACCTAAACCCTTTATACATAGCTCACCCTGTCTTATGTAATGAACACCAGGACCAATATATGGTCAAATTGCCCCCAAAGTGATGGCAAAAACATATTACAATCTGGCAGCCCAGCCTAAAAAACTTATTGTGAACAGGAAATGGAACAAATTGGAATATAACGAATGCTCTATTGAAGATCTAAAATGAAGCTTTTTCAAGCAATATGGAAGAATAACAGATTCAGGATAGGGACATAGGAAACTTTCTGCAAAATGTTTAATTAGTATTAGAAATGCATTGAAACTATTTATCAATAGTTTTGCCACTAAAAACATCCTCTATAGATTTTCTTTTTTCTTTTTTTTTTTTTTGTTTATATCTGATTCAATTGCTTATCAAATAAAAAATGTATTAGCCAGAAAGAATGAGAATAATAGGAAACACATTTCTCATGAACATTATAAACATTTACTATGACATTTTTTTTTTTTTTTGTGATAAATTTGCTTCTATTCATTTTGTACTAGCTAAAATCTCAAGAACATTTTCAGGTGTTAATTTTTTTTAATTTTTTTTTATAAGCATTTTCAGGTGTTAACTAATGCCACACATAAGAAACCAAGATTGATTTCCAACCACTGACTAAAACTATATATATTTTTTTGACTGGAGCTACCTAGATTCTACAAACTAGTAGAAACTAAAATCATATTTACTTATCCAAAAAAAAAAAAAAAATCATATTTTTGTAAATATAAACACATTAAAAGAAATCACCAAGGGGTGCATTTGAAAGCCAAGTACACAATAAGTAAACTGAGGAGAAACACTTTGGATAAAGAAAAAGGAAAAAAATAGAATTTATAAAAACCGCTTGAAAGAAAAGTATTTCATCTATGCTATAAAGCATTACATCTACCTCTTCATTTTTCAGCTTGGAAATAGATATGTCCACAACAGCAATTCTAGTTGAATCCTTTTTCATGCCCTAACCAACCCTTCAAAAAATGTATATATTCAGCGAACATGTAACACACATCATTGGCCAAGAACCGAACATAAAGAGTTTCCAAATAGTATATAACTTCTAATTATATCATTTCTAATTAAAGATGTATACATAAAGCTTTCTAATTCACAAACACACACATCCATTTTGACTTCTGACAGGACTATGAAATGAAGTACTGCGTAAAAAACGAAAAAGAAAAGATACTCATAAGACATACACTGCATTGGAAATAGCTAACTGAGAACCGAAGCTTGGCATCACACTTGCTCCCGTCTCATCTTCTGCACCAGCCCTAACTGTTCTATTTCTCACACATCACCATCTTCATCAGCTCTTAGTCCACCCCTTTCAGACAAAGAAGAAAATCCCAAAACCCTTACCCTAAAGCAACCTGCAAAATTGAAAATACAAAGAACAACTTTCAAAACCACCAAATTCAATCCAAGAGTTAAAGCCAATACAAAGAACACAACAAACCAACAACTACAGAAACACTCTAAGCTCACTTGCATAGGTCAGTGATCACCAAACCAACAGCTCAACACAAAAGATACCCATTTGGGGCCTCAAGAACACCCAAGTTAAAGTGAACCCAGCAATACCCAGAAACCAAACTCGACAAAATTTAAACAGAAAAATCCCAAATTTATAGTAGCAATTGGAAGTCAAATGCACATAATTGAAGTCACAAAAACACAAACTTTGGCATAAACCCAACAGTACCAAGAAGCCTCTAAAGAAGCTCGATCAACAAACAAAATTATTATACATCATTGGCCTGCATTCCAACTCAAACAAACCACACATGCAAGCCGTTCCCATTCTTATAATCAAAATCCCAAATTTACAGTAGCAATTGGAAGTCAAATGCACATAATTGAAGTCACAAAAACACAAACTTTGGCACAAACCCAACAGTACCAAGAAGCCTCTAAAGAAGTTCGATCAACAACAAAATTATTATACATCATTGGCCTGCATTCAAACTAAAACAAACCACACATGCAAGCCGTTCCCATTCCTATAATCAAAATTCGAACCCCACCAAAATGTCAAATTTATAATAAATACCACATCCTTCTAATTTTTAATCCCAAAAAAAAAATCCGAGGCCTGTGACCAGATCCACTCTTGATCACAGTCATCAAAACTAAATCTTTTTAACCAAACAAGGGAAATAGACAGATTTCAGTGAGACCCAGATGATGAAATGGAAGTAAAATTTAAAAATGGAGGTGAAAACCCCACACACCAAAAAAGGAAAAAAAGGTAGTAAAAAAAAAATCTTTGTAAGAATACTTGGGAATAGACAGAAAAATCAGTGAAAACCCAGATGACGAAATGGAAAGAAAAGTGAGAAAGAGATGTTACCTTTGGGGCCAGGAGGCGGATAGTAGTCTTTGTCGTCTCGGCGTGGAGGACTGGGGGAGATGGGTCTCGACGATAAGGGAGAGAGGAAAAAAACCTTGGAAAACTGATCGAACTGTGAAGAAGAGGCCTCGATGAGCTTGGATCGACGATGGGCGAGATGGGTCAGCGGCGTGGGGAGGTGGGTCAGCGACGTGGGGTACTGAGCGAGATGGGTCTCGGCGAAGAGGGAGAGAAGAAAAAAATGATGAAAGAAGAGGGTGAGAATGAGGGATGAGGGATCTGAGGAGAGAGGGTGAGACTAAGGGATTTTCGAAGTGTTAGAAAGAGAGAGAGAGAGAGAAAGTGCGTGTGTGTGTGTGGGAGACTAAAACGCAAAGGCGCTAAAAATGAAAAGGGACAAAAGAAAATAGAGGGAAAATTTAATACTTGGTCCGGGTAATTCCAAGGTCTATTGCGGCGGGTCATTGACACGCCGCTATAGGTAAGTTTAACGCCGTTACATGGGAGCTATTGCGGCGGGTTATTAGCCCGCCGCTATAGTACGCCGCAATATACTAGACCTATTGCGGCGGGCCATTGGCCCGCCGCAATAGATCTATGTACATCGGCGGGCCAAAAATGCGCCGCAATAGGCGACATATAGCGGCGGTTTTCGCACCCGCCGCAATAGGCCCGCCGCAATAGACCAGTATTTTTGTAGTGTTTTTACGTTGATGATACCGTGTAAAATGTAAACAAAACCAACGCCATATCACTTCTACCGTGTAAAGTGTAAACAAAAACCAACGCTATATCACTTCTGTTTATTCAAACATTACTCAATTACACGAGAATCAATTACTAAGTAATATCAAAATGAAGTTCTCTCTCTCTCTCTCTCTCACATTAATTTGTGCTCTCAGCCTACACATTTTTTCTATTAGATTGCTTCTCTAATATAAAATTTTAACCAATTTCCGTGCCATTTAAACACTGCAATTTGAATCAAAAAATCTAAATAAATAAATAAAAGCACTTTAAAAATTGGATTCTAAAATGAGTAATGATTATTTTAAATGGCAGTAGGTGTGAACGTATCTGCATCTTGCATTTTACATGGTGGGATGCGTGTGTGTATTTTAAAATTGTATAAGTCTTAGTATTTGGGTACAAGTAATAGGTACTTTATCACATGATATTTTTATAGTGAAGACCTTAATAAAGTTGAAGGAAAACCGGTCACGATTGGATATGATGTCCTTATTATAGAAGAGAAAAAAAACCATATACTTAAATCATATTTTAAGAGAGTATGCTTACTGTTGAAGCTTATGAGCATTGATTTCTTATGACTTATGAGAGGTTATTTTGAGAGAGTATGCTTGAGAGAGACACACATAGGTATACCTTTTTTGGGTTTAGAGATAAGTATGAAATGTCATAAATAAGGAATAATAAATAAAATCAATCAAAATATCAGCATTAATGAGTGTCTTTTTTTTTTGTTATAAATAGAAAATTATGACATTAAATCCAAAAAAAAAAGAAAAAAACTCATCATGCATGTGATTAGGCTAGTTATTAATTATTTGAGTGCATCAAATTTTTAGAAGAAGTTCAATTGAATCCAATTTATTTATATTAACTATATAAAAAGAGCTAATAGGTTCATAAATAGTGTTTTTGGTTTATTCAATTGGTGAGCTGCACCTTTTCTTTTCTTTTGTTTTTTTTCTCCTTCAAATACGCAGTTGGTCTAAGTTTTTTTTTTTTTTTTTAGGGATCTTTCTATGTTTAGTGTGTGCTTGCAATGTAAGCTTAATTGTAGACATATAAAAAGTGGCAATATTATACACATTTGTAAAAAAAAAAAATGGTAAATATTGTACAAATTTTGCAAATGTTTACAAAATTTGCCAATTTTCATGTGTCTACAATATAAATTTACATTGTAAGTACAATGTATACATAGAGATATTGTGAAAATGTAATGACGCATATGTCACTTCCTTATGGGTCAAAATAAAATAAAATATCATACCGAGATCTAGCACAACTAAAAATAAAGGTATTGTATTCTTAAAATGTCATTATATTTTGTTGTTATCACAATATTTTTATAACTACTGAGGTATAAATTCTTTATAGGTCAAAATAAGATAATAAAATATTAGACTGACATCCACCATAGCTGAAAATAAAAGTATTGTGAAAACGTTGTAATATTTTGTTGTATTCAAACTTTTTTTATTCGTTGTAATATTTTTTTTTTGGCTTGTTCAATTTTCACTTTTTTTTTTTGAATACATAAAGCTACAATAGATTTGCTACATTATATTTGGATTGTCCAATTCACATCGTTTCACATTATAATAAAATATTAAACAACAAATTAGCACAATAGTTTCACAATTGTTAAAGTGTTAATTCCTTATAAGAAGAAATTAAATGATAAAATATCATACTAGAACCAACCGCAACTAAAAATAAAGTTATTGTAAAAAAAGAAGTACTACATCAACAATATTTTTCACAATACTTTTATAACAAATTATAGGTGGTAAATTATTTTTGGTTTTAATTTAAACTTACCAATGAAACAACTTTTTTTCCCACCAATAACAACCTGTAACAATCTACTACTTATGATTTGTTATGAAAATGTCTTGAGCATAGCATTTGTTTTGAGAAAATATTAAGACATTTTGTTTTCGTCACAATATTTTCAAAATTGTTGAGCTGTTAATTCTTTACAAGTCAAAATAAAGTATAACAAAATTATAAAAGTATTATAAAAATGTTGTGCCATTATTTTGTGCTTTTAGAAATTTTGTTTGTTTAGTCAATTTTGTTGAACCAAAATTCACTGTTTTACATACAATTTTCTTGGGTTTACTTTTTATATTTTTTTCTTTGCGTACCATTTTTTAGTAAAACCACGCATAAAAACTTAGCATAAAAACACTTTTCATCCTTTATGTTTGGGGTAGTTTACAATTCCTTCTTAAACTTTAAATTCAAACAATTTTTTATTTAATATTTTGAAAAATAGCAAATATGTCATATTGTTATTCTCTCAGTTAAAACCTAATGACAACTTATGATTCTTAAAATATTTTATTGTGTAATGTCTATAATACTCACCCTAAATTTTAACATTTCAAAAAATTTCTTCACATGTTTTGAGTTTTAGAAAGCAATAATTCTTGGAAAGTTGGAATGATGATATACGGTATTTTATTTTTATCTAAAGAATATTGAATTTTTAGGTTTAAATTTTTGAAACTTATAATTTATCTAATGGAAAATTCGATGAACATGCCTTTTGTTATCTTTTTTTTTTCTCCCTTAGCAAAACTCAGTTATTTATTGTTGGAAGATGATGATAATCATTATCATTCTTAGAAGTTTTTAATGAGTGAATATATTAACTTTAGCAAATAGGTACTAAAAAATTATTATAGTAAAATAAATATTTATATGTTAAATAGCTACCCTATAACTTTGTGTTTGATTGACATTCTTATACGAATGATATTAAACTTTTATGTCATAATTATCAAAATTTTTAAAATTAATTTCTCTTTTAATTAACATAAATCTTTATGTACTTTAAAAATTAAATGATTTCTATTTTTTTTTTGTGATACAAATAAAATCTAAAATTGATCTTAATTATTGTTCTTTTTCCACGGCAAGCACATGCTGCCATAACTAATTTAAACTATAAAAGTATTGAATGAAAGTTTTAATTGAATCCAATTTATTTTTAAAAAATAGAAGTGTTGAATGTAAGTTACATTATTATAAAATCAGTGCTATGTTTTTTAACAAAACTTTAGATCTGAAAATAAAGTACCGTGTATTTTTTTTAGAAGACTTTATATTTAACAAAACTTTATATGTGAAAGCTAAAGTACGTGTGTGTGTATTTTTTAAACAAAACTTTATAGAGATATGCTACGTCCACAACATTTTTACAACATTTTCACAACAAATCACAGGTGGTTAGTTGTTATTGGTTTAAATTTGAACCTAACATGAAGATTACTTTTTTGCCCCAACAATAACAACCAGTAACCACCTGCCATATAGGATTTGTTGTAAAAATGTTGTGAAAATGTTGTGGATATATCATTTCTCAACTTTATATCACAAAGACCAAGTACCGTGTATCTTTTTAGAAAACTTTATAGTTAACAAAACTTTACACCAGCAAGATCAAGTACTGTGTATTATTTTTAACAAAACTTTAACGAGTATTTTTTGGACAACTTTATATTTAACAAAACTTTATATCCAAAGATCAAGTACCGTGTATTCTTAGTGTTATTCCAACGCTACGACTACAAAACTCCAGCCAAAGATTTGTGCTTCACTAAGGTCAATTTTTGGGTGCAGATACATGGTCTACCGATAAATTTATTAGATCCCAAGACAGCAATAGAACTGGGTGAATCCCTTGGAGAAGTATCAGAGACGGAGAATTTGAAAGAGATTGTGGGAAATGACTTTGTCCGTCTCTAGGGAACAATGGGTGTCTTTCAAGTATGAAAAAACTTCCCAACTTTTGTTATTGGTGTGGCTTGGTGTCCCATGATGAGAAAGAATGAGAGAAATGGCTCACAAGGAGAGGCTCTGGCTCTGAGGAATTACGGGGTATGGTGCATGGCTCAGGGCATCTCCGTATAATCCAGGGAAATCATCCTTCACGACTGTTTCAGGCATGGGTGATGGCCTTGGAGGTCTGAACGTCAGTAACACCATGAAACACTCATCTAAGCCAAGGAAGGAGCCGCCGGTGGACACACAGAGCGCCGATTAGAATCAGCCCACCACTGAGCCACAGCCGAGCGCTGGCCTCCATAACTTTTCAAATAAGGAAATTGCAGAAAACAGGGATGCCATTCGGCAGATTTCATGTGAGAATTGCCCCAAAAATCCTTAGGTAATAAATAACATTCCTATTCTATATCCATCATCCCACCCGAGAGATTTTGAATACCAAATTGAAGAGATTGATACGGCTCTTAAAAGGTTTGAATCCCATGACTTTAGCACACCAAATATGATAGCTGGCGCCTCAGTAGTTACGGCCTCTAGTGGAGACAATTTCGGAATTAA
The DNA here is from genome assembly GCA_032878915.1 of Castanopsis chinensis. Taxonomy (NCBI): domain Eukaryota; kingdom Viridiplantae; phylum Streptophyta; class Magnoliopsida; order Fagales; family Fagaceae; genus Castanopsis; species Castanopsis chinensis. Next base: position 11,748,121 of record JAVQMG010000101.1, read on the forward strand.
GATGGACAGTAGGGAATATCACAGGATTTGGCATCAGTGGAGAGTTTTTAACTATTATACCCGAGTCAATTGAACTTAGGAAGTGGAAGAAGTTGGCACGTAATACTCCTAAGACAAATGCAGACACACAATCCCCAGTAACCATAAAACGGGGAATGGAGGAAGGTGATGAAATCCAACTCAAGTTACCTTGCAAAAAATACTAGGTTTCAAGAGTGGATGAACAGGACATGTCAATGGCGGAGGTTGTTCAACATCCCCGCCTATCACCATGAGTATTATTGTATGAAACTGCCGTGGACTTAGAAACCTGTGGACAGGGAAGGAGCTTGAAGTGATGATTCGAGCTAAAGATCCCCCGTCATGTTTTTAGCCTAAACATGGGCGGATGAAGCTAGGCTACAAGATATTAAGCGTAAGATAGAATTTGACAACTTATTCTTTGTGGAAAGAAATAATAGAGGGGGCGGTCTGGCTCTTTATTGGAGGAATTCTATTGATGTACATGTAGATACTTTTTCCAAGAACCATATTGACTCCATTATTAATAAGGGAAGGGAGGATGAATGGTGCTTCACAGGCTTCTATGGAGAACCGTTTTCCCATAAACGATTTGAATCATGAAATAAGCTCCGACAACTCCAGAAAAAATTTATTCTCCCTTGGTTGTATGCCGAAGACTTTAATTAAATTCTCGAGAGCTTAGAGAAACTTGGAGGAAGTAATAGAAGTCAAGCTCAAATGTAGTTATTCCGAGATGTGGTGGATGAATGTGGCTTTATTGACCTTGGATACTCAGGCCATCAGTTTACATGGCAGAAACATTTCTCCATGGGTCATTCTATATGGGAGTGACTAGATCGAGCTTTAGCAACTAATGATTGGTTGTTGAGATTTGCAGGTACAAAAGTCCAACATCTAACCACAAACTCATTGGATCACTGTCCATTATGGATCAATACCATGGGACTGGACTTTCACTAGGCACGAAAACTCTTCAGATTTGAGGAGATGGGGCTATCCGACCGGGGATGTGCTGAAATAGTTAAGGCAGTTTTAGATGCTAGAGATGTAGATGATCCAACCCTTAGAACAGTGCATAAGATCAAGAAATGAGGAAAGGAGCTAACGGTATGGAATAGGGATCACTTCGGCAACGTCCAAACTTTGTTGAAACAGAAAAGAAAAGAATTGATACATGCAGAAAAGAAAGCTATAAGGACTGGTCAAAATTGGCGGCTACAAGAATTAAAAAAGGAGATTGCAAGTTTGGTGGACAAAGAGCAAAGGATGTGGCTTCAAAGGTCCAAAGTGTTATGGGCCTCTCAAGGTGACCGAAATTCTAAATTCTTTCATTGTAGGGCCACTCAACGAAAAAGAAAAAACACAATCCAAAGATTACGGGCTTCAACAGAAAAATGGAGCACATGTAATGAGGAAGTGGCAGACATACTTGTGGCCTATTTTCAAGGGCTGTTCACTTTGGCAATCGACACATAATGTGAGGGAGTTACCAATTCAATCCAAAAAGTAATTAGTGTTGACATGAACCAGCAGCTTTCAGCAGACTTCACAGCTTGGGAGGTGCAAAAGGCTATCAATGAAATGACCCCTCTAAAAGCCTCAGTATCTGATGGTATGATGCCATTATTCTACCAGCACTTTTGGAGTACCCTTGGTAATGATGTCTCACAATCTATTTTGTATTTTCTTAATTCTGCAACTCTCCCTAAACATCTTAATCATACTTTTATTTCTCTCATATCAAAAAATAAAGCCCCTAAGCATGCTTCAGATTGTAGATCCATAAGTCTTTGCAATGTGCTTTATAAGATTTTCTCTAAAGTCTTGGCCAATAGACTCAAAAAAATATTACCAAATATTAATACTGAAAATCAGAGTGCTTTTACTAAAAGTAGACTTATATCTAATAATATTTTGGTTGCTTTTGAGTCTCTCCATAGTATGCAGAAATATGGTGGAAAAGAGAATTGCATGGCTATTAAGCTAGATATGAGCAAAGCATATGATAGGGTGGAAAGGTCATACCTAGAATCTGTGATGCGGCGGTTAGGTTTCACAGAAAAATGGATTAATCTGATGATGTCATGTGTCAGAACAATCTCCTATTCCATTCTTGTGAATGGAGAACATAAAGGGTTGATCAAACCATCCAGAGGAATCTTCCCAGGAGACCCACTTTCACCATTCCTATTTCTGTTGTGCACTGAAGGGTTACATGGCCTCATTACTAAGGTGGCAGCACAGTGTGATATCAAGGGTTATTCTTTTTGTAGAAATAGCCCTAGACTAATCCATCTACTTTTTGCAGATGATAGCCTACTATTATGCATGGCCACAATTCAGGAGTGTCAGCAAATTATGAACATCCTGGAAATATATGGCAAATGCTCGGGTCAACAAATCAACAGAAACAAAACCACCATCTTCTTCAATAAATACACTTCTGAGGAAATCAAGAACCAAATCAAAATTGCACTGGAGGTACCTGAGATTGTGCAATATGAGAAGTATTTGGGGCTGCCATCAAGGGAGACATAAGAAAGCCAGTTTTAACTTCATAAAAGAGAGGGTGTGGAAAAAACTTCAGGGGTGGAAGGAGAAGCTGTTATCTCAGGCAGGCAAGGAAATTCTTATCAAGGCTGTGGTTCAAGCAATACCAACTTACACAATGAGTTGCTTCAAACTCCCTTTGGAACTTTGTGCAGACATTGAGAGCCTCACTAGAAAATTTTGGTGGGGACAGAAAGGAGATAAGAAAAAAGTACACTAGGTGAAGTGGGACACTCTTTGTAAACCTAAGTCTGAGGGGGGTATGGGCTTCAAGGACCTAGCTAATTTCAATGATACACTTCTGGCAAAGCAGGCATGGAGATTACTACACCAAAAAAACTCATTATTCTATAGAGTTTTCAAGGCGAGGTTTTTTCGTCATTGTTCTATCCTGGAAGGCCCTCATTTAAACACTGGTTCCTATGCATGGAGAAGTATTCTAAAAGGAAGGGATTTATTATTGAAGGGGATCAAATGGAGGGTTGGTGTGGAGAGACCATAAGTGTGTGGAATGATGCACGGCTGCCATCAACAACGCAGCCTCGAGTCAGCTCACATGTTGTACAAGGTTTTAAAGACATGAAGGTCTTAGATCTCATTGATCTAGGCACACATAACTGGGATCAAAACCTACTACATGGACTGTTCATACCCCATGAGGCAGAGCTTATTGCCAGCATTCCTCTCTACTTGAACAAGGTAGAAGATGTAGCGGTTTGGCCATTCACTCCTTCAGGATGTTATATAGTGAAGTCAGGATCAAAGTTCCTAGCTGCGGAGCATCTCAGAAGCCAACAATCAAGCTCTACTCCTAATGAAAAAGGAGTGTGGAAGATGATATGGGGTCTCTCTATTCCACCTAAGGTCCGCCACTTCTTGTGAAGGGCTTGTCAGAATGCCCTCCATGTCAAATACAATCTGCGACGGCGGCACATATTAACTGAGTAGGGAATGGAATGAAATGGAATTGAAATGAATGAAAAGAATAATTTTAGAATATTAATTCTTGCATTCCCTTGTATGGTTGGCATGAATTAATATGTGTGTTTAATTAGTGCTTCTCTTCTCCTTTGTCCTATTTTTCTTATAACTTACAAGTCTGAGATCGTAGCCAACTTCATTTAAATAACAAATATTAACCTGAGGGACATTTCATCACATACTTAACCAAATGCCAGGAAAGCGGCAAAGTTGTATAAAGTTTTAGTTGGAGATAAAAATTATGGCTCTTATTGATTAAGGAGGCTTGATGTACTTCAAAATTAAAATATGATGTGGTAGTAATGTCCCTTCTAAATTTGAATGTCATTTAGTACACTCTAAACTTAAAAATTTAAAAAACCCCTTATTAACTAATGGTAATTGTGCGTGCCACTATACGTTTGGGCCTGTTGGGCCAGACACGTGCTTGGGCTTCACAATTTACTTGTTAAGTGGGCTTATGTACTTCCTACAACGGGCGATCCCATATAACATAAACTCAAATCGTCAGGACCCGTACCACTGTTTTGAAATTTATCCCTAATTTCTTACCCATAGTTGCCAACCACTGCTTTGAATCTTTCTCGCATATTTATAGGCCAGGGTGTAGTGATTGCATGATGGTTTTCCTGCTCAGTGGAAAGGGTGTAATATATTTTCCGTATTGGGCGTACATTATAGAGTGGGACGACTTTTTTTTTTTTTTTAGTGGCCTGGGAACAGAACCGTGAGGCCTGCTGCACGGCGGCGTTTCCCTAGGCATTGGGGGTGGGGGTCTAATAAATTGCCCTGAAGTGGTCATTTAAGTGGCGGGTGGGCGTAGTTCAATGGCCTCGGGCTTAGTTCCCTAAGCAAAAAAAAAAGTGGTCCAATGCCATTCCTTCGAAGTGGAGGTTTAACGGACGGTTGTATAGAGCGATAGCATTCTCAAGTTCCGCGGCCGGGTTAATTGGTCGGCGAGGTTAATGGGCCCGCCGTGCACGAGACGTTACACGGGACGCCCACAAGTTCTGGCCGAGCGCATTCGGCCACGTGGCCTCTTAGTGACGTGCTTGCGTGGCTGTATAACCCCTGCTGGGTCGACATCCGTACAGTAATAAACATTTTGCCCCGTTCATTAAGATTTTCATTGAATTTGAGGATAAATTCAAAATTCAGTATTTGATTTTTTTTAATTATCTATTAAATTTGTCAGAAATCTTAAGGACAATGAATAAAGTATTTTTATTATCAATAGTTAAGACTTAAGATGAGACAATACTTAGTTTTGAAATTTATTGGGACATTTCAAATTCACCATAATTAAGGAGTGAAAAATGTAATCATTCGAAACATTATCAGTTGAGCTAACTAAAGCTCACAAATGATTAATACTATAGTTAGTAAAATATGTGTAATATATTTTATATTACACAAAACATTATACATATACAGTGTTTTTTTTTTTTTTTTGTGTGTAGAAAACAGGCAAAAATATTCTGAATAGATATGTTTTCTAATTAAATGTACAAAACCTCTATCAAACGCCTGTTTTCTGCATTATACTCATATAAAAGTATTTCAACTTCCATGACAAACTTGAATACTTTATCCAAAAAAAAAAAATTGTTTATTTTTTAATTAAGGTGTGTCATTGTATATGATGATGAAATTCTCAATTTTTTTTTTTTAATTTCTATGTTTTATTATTTATATTAAGCATATTGGCATTTCATATTTTTATTATAGTCTCAACAAGTTTATCTGATATAATTTGAATAATTAGATATCTAATTATCTCCATATGTATGTATGTATGAATGCGTTAGATGTTAAATAAACAAAAATAAATTTATTCTAATTGATAATAATTTGAGACAATAAATACTTTTGTTATTTTGTTTTTGTTGTTGTTGTTATTTTTTTTGGTTAATTAAGTGAATTAATGAATATATGAAGACTTATCCTTCATTAATTTGTTATATATCGTGCTAGAAAACACAACTTAAAATTGGAAAAAAAAATATTAAATTTATAAAATTCTTAATAAGTTGATTTCCAAAAGCTTATCAAATTATATTTAGATAGCATAAACATGTTACCAAGTGGGAATATCATAAGAGAAATAACTTAACTACATAACCGTTGTTATGGTCTCACAATTTTTTTGTTCAAATTCATAATATATCCATACTAAATCTACTTACGTCTTTTTTTAATTTCCATTTTTTATGCCATTTTTTTTTATAGTCTTCAATAGAATGAAATTCATACATATTCTGTACAACATATATTATGTCAAATTTATTACAAACTATAATTAATAGTTTAAGTAAGTCCTTTGGAAGGAAAATAAATTCTATAACTTTGTGACTTTTTTATAACCAGATGATGGTAATTTTGGTAAATTCATTAATTCTATATAAATTTATTTTGTGGATAGAAGATTAAGATATAATTTATATTTATATATATATATATATAATTGTTTGTCGTTTATGAACATTAACAAATCTTATGAAACAGTTTTATGAAATATTTCTCTCATATATAATATGTGAGGTCTACACATAGTGTTAGAGAGATGTAAAACTGAATTGTAAAATAATTTTTTGACCGTTACAGTCAATGTTCAGGATTTGAATAGATCTTGCACTTTTTTTGTAATAGGATACCATTATTAATGATTCTGTATAAGACAAAATGAATACAACTCATTAACATTGATAAAATTTTGACTATAACAGTTAAATTAAATGGACCAAAATTGGTTTTGTACTAATCCAACATATATCTCACCTACTTGATCTATTAAATATGATAAAATAACTATCATTAGAGCAAAAGTCACAGATAAAATTTGAGGAAAAAAAAAAACTTCATCTACAAAATTTGAAAAATCTTATGAACAAATCACAATGCAAATGAAACAGCACATTAATCATCTTATTTGATAATGATTTCATATTTTTTCCCTAAAAAAATAAAAATCCCGCACCGTCTCTATCTTAAATCTTAATGTTTTCGGACATCTAAAGTGGAGACCAATCCTACGTTGGCGTCGAGGTACCATTTCTAGAAAGCTAGTTGTATATCGTCACCAGGTGAAAGCGCAAGAATCCAGTGTTTCTCAAGCCAAAACCAAAATTTATCATCCAGCCAATCATATTCCCTCATACAATAATCACTAAGTGTAATCTCGTAATTTGGCTTATACAGAGTACACGTGGAGGGCCATGATTTGATATAACAAAAGCTAGGTCTTTAATTTGTCTAAAGCATAGGAATTTGCTGTCCTTGCATGAAATTACCCATGAACGACGAATATGAGTGCAGGTGTCGTTCATTAATGGAGGCCTATTATCACCAAATTAAAGTCTTAAAATGAAGCCAAATACATGCATATATAATTATCATTTTGCCAAACACATCTCTCTTAAGACTTTTAATTGTGCTTTGCTTCCTCAGGTATGTCGTGTGTGTGAGTGTGAGGCTTAGAGGGGTTTGGTAGCTTGCATATGCTTTTAATTTTTGTACCATTTTACTTCAAATACAAAATTGTATCCTTTAATTTTCCCCCTGCTTTTTTCTAATCTTTTACATATTGATTTGGTTTATAGTGTTTTTGTTTAGGGTTTGAAGATCTTAACCTAAAAATGAGTGACTCAGGAGAAGTTATGAGCAAGCTAGTAGGTGAGATTGATTTTTATACACCTGCAAGATATCTCATTTGCATGCATGAATATCCTAGTTTGTAAGGTTGATTTTTTTTTTTTAAATTTTTTTTTATGGATGAGTATTTGGTTGATATTGGATAACAAAAGGCGATTTTTTTTCCAGATTTTTTTGTTGATGAATGAGGCTTAGCACAAGTTTAAACTGATTTGAATTTGAATCAGTTTTATGTGAAATTAAAATTCAGTGATTTTTTTTCAAGAGGATTGGGCGGGGGAGGTGAAAATCCAGTGCGTTTTGTTTGAAAAAAAATCCTTCTTTTATGTTCCTAAAAATTTAAGAATTGTGATTAGAAAATAAGAGGAAAAGGAGATTTCTGCTCATCTTAAAAATAAGGAAAAAAAGAATAAAATAATTGAGAATTTCCCAAAGGAAAGATATGGGCTGGTAATTTCTTTCAAAAACTACTAATCAATTGTCTCTTTGTGTTCCTTCTTCACTTATGGTTTTGAGGTGGTTTCTTGGAGAGGTTTGGATTATATTATTTCTCAATATGCATTGATACTTTTCCTTAATTTTGTAAGAGATTTGTAGGTTTTTCTTTGATAATTTTTTTTTTCTCTCCCAACCTTTACTGTTCTTGTATTTTTTTTTACTTGTATTTATTTTATTTTAGTAATAAAAATTTTACTTTATCACAAAAAACAAATCATACTGACATATATTAGAGTGACAATATACACCTAAAATCTTCTACCTACTTTTTGATGTTATTAGATCATCTAAATTCCCTTTTCTTCGTATGGAATAGTAATGCGCTCATCATTCATTAAAAAAAAAAAGGGACTAATGTGTGCATCAAAAAAACCAAACCAAAACATAATTTTTCTATTGGTGAAAATGATTATTGTTATTGAATGCTATCTTTACTAAATTCTTCTTTCTAATAGTGGTTTAGGATAATGGTTATACTTCGTGTGGAATGGCACTACCCATTTCCAAAGCACTAAATTTTCACATTTGTGTCAAATATGTTGAAAAGCAAGGGTGGCTCTTGATTATCTATAGTGTTATCTAGTCGGAGAGGTAAGGATGGAGATTGTAGATGAAATCAAAGTGAAGAAAAAAGTTTGGTGATGAGTTCAAACTAGGCACTTTGTCAGCTTTGAATTATCTATTTTTGAGAGATATACATCAATTTGCTTCGCTAGGGTTAGGGTTTTCGAGAAGCAGCGAGTATACCTTAGTAAATATATAAATGCAGTAACATAGTCATCAATGATGCTACCTTGTACTTAATTCATGTGCTGACTGATATGATAACTTTTCCTTAAAACTTAACCTTCAGCATCAACAAACATGTTTTATTATGCATACCAATGGCATCACTGTGCCATTAGCATGGTATTTCAGAAATAGGAACTGATTTTGCACACCTAAAAGCCATCTTTCTAACTTGGCCCCATATAAAAGAGGCTGATATCTAATAAATTGTTTAATAGTATAAACATTTTGATTTATTGCCTATCTCAAGCATGCTTTAGAGTCTGATAGGTTTGGAGAATCTCTAGCCTAGCTAGCATGATTAAGAAAATGTGGGATTTGAGTGATAAACTTTGTCTTGATACTGGATGTGGTATTACAAGATATGCAATTAATTAAAGGCAGTATGGCACCAAATTCCTTGTAGTTTAATGTAATACTTCTTGCAATTTGAAACTTTGTAATTAAGTAAGGTATTATAAATTGAGAATACTACATTATAGAGTTGGGATTGATTCAGTTGTTTTATTTATATATAAGCATTCATTTAAACCCTACATAAGGGATCTCATTTTGTACAGAGGTGGCTGTAATTCAAAGTTCAAACTACTTCAAACTTTATGGAGGTGGCCTATCCATTTTGGCTTTCTAATTATTGAATGCTTAAAGTGACACAAACTAGTTAAAACTTTGCTTTCATAATTGTTTGCTTAAGGGAAGAGATACTACTATATATGCTTGTGCCATGAAAGCCCCGGGGGTGGGGGTGGGGGTGGGGGTGGGGGGGCATATTTAATTTATTTCACATATAATTGTAGTAAATGCATCGATCTCACAAATTTATTTTTATGTGATTATCATGTCATGATACTTTGTGAGTTTGCCATATAGCACAATTTTTGTATAAAACTTCAGGGTATAAATAACGTGAGTCTTTACTTCTAAATCCTCAGGTTGTTTTCAGGTCATTATTCAATTTATTATTATTATTATTATTTACTTTGCTAGTAAATTCTAAATTCCTTCAATTTATGTGAATTGATATAGGCATGATCACAAAAATTTATATGCATTTTTGTTACTCATATTGGCACAAGTATTAACTACTGTAATTCTTTCAATTCCAGTTTGTTGTCTAAAATATCTCAAGAATCTATAATTGAATTTGCATATATTGATATAATCAAGTATGATATTTACATTTTGATAACAGAAGACCACTTAGATTCTGAAAGTTCATCATCAGACGAAGTTCTCAGCACTTTCCTTAAGAAAAATATTAAAAAGAAAGGTACAATTAAAATTCAGGGAACTTCCACAATGTTTGGCAAAAAGCGTAGTGACCATATATTTATTCCAACTTCTGGAACTATGGTCAAAATGGAAAGCAAAGTAAGTTAAACAAATTATTTTTCTGTTTTGAGCTATGGTATTGCAAACTTATAAAAATTTAGATGTGTTTATATTATCTTTTTCAGAATGGTAAGACACATATGGTTTCAGACAACACATGGATTGGAGCAATCGTAACTAAGGTATTTGATGGTGTGAGATACGTTGGCGAGGTTACAAGTTATGAAGTTGAAACTGGATGGTTCAAGGTTTGAGTTTTTCACCATACTATTTTTATGAATGCCCTAATTGTTTATTATATCTCTCTAATTATTTTGAGACTACATAGGGTCTTTACATTCTTGTTCAATTATTCATTTTTTATTTATTTAGTTATTATCCTTTGCCATTATGAATGTTTCTTTGTGAAGCTTGTCTATGAAGACAATAGCTACGAGGAAGTGGCTGAGGAAGACATGCCTCAAATGTTAGCCCCTCATGACCTCATTTGTAGCTACTATAACCGTGCAGCGACCAGGTAAATTTATATGACTAAATCTTCAAACCTACCATGCCTTTTTACTTTAGATGTTAGAGCCTAGCTAATTAATTGTAGCCTGAGTTTCGAGCTACACTTCTTGACTATTATGATATTATTATGCAGTAATTTAAGTACTCAGTAATCTTTGTTGATCATATATGAAAAACTTGGTCCCTTTCCAAAATTTTACATATTTTTACATTTCAAGAGGTAAACAAGTACTTTATCATTTTGCTACAATATGTATCTCTAAGTTTTATATATTCTTGCATTTGAAGAGGTAAACAAGTTTATCATTCTACTATGTTTTGCATCTCTAGGTAGTCTTGCGAATGTGAGGCTTAGTGATGCAAATGCATTACTAATTTAGAGTATTTTATTATTTAATAGCACCTGCATTTACAAACTCAGACACTCCTTATGTAAAAAAATCAAACATTTTTCTGGAGTTATTATAACATATTCATTTGTTTCTCACTTACATCTTGATAGCATTTCATGTCATAATATATTATAGATTTTATATTATTTTTTATTTTTTATTTTTTTTTGGGTTGCTCCACCAATATTACTCATTCATCTAAATCTTGATATCCATACAGTGAAGAATGCCCGTTTGGTACACAAGTTTAAACACATGTTTTTAGTTTTTAAATAATATTACAAGTATTTTCATATAGTTTTTCATCCATACATATTTTCAAAAAAACTGAAAAATATTGTTTTAACACACATACCAAACGATCCTTTATTTCCTTTCAAGATAGTACTATAAGAATATTTGATCTTCCATCTTGAAATTGCATATTTTCCTCCGTGGTGTTAGAACTTCATAGATTTCCAGGTTTGACTAGAATACAACTTAATTGAAGCCACTATTTCTGTTATTATATAACACCTTTAAAAACAATAGTGGTAGGCCAAGGAAGTCATATAGGAGGAAGAAAAAGCCTGCACAAGAAAACAAAGTACCAACTCCTCCAAGGCTGATGAATTCAGCTAAAAAGGCCAAAACACCCAAGAAGGTCAGCACATATGTTCCTCTTGCAATCAGGGAGAAAAAGAAGGATTCCTACTATTGGTATTAGTATTGCATTTACTTATCAGGTTAGATCGTAATTTCTTACGAGCAAAATTCTAAAACTAATATAAATTTTATTATAAAAAATTTATAAACTTACGTAACAAACTAACAATGAATGTGATTAATGCGACTTCATCAACATACTATTTATAAATATTTGAATTTGTGATGTATGAGTTTATAAATTTTATATACTAAAATTTATAACATCACTTCCTTTCACTATCTATTTGTCCAAAACTTATTATGATGCAAAACAGATTGGTTCTAATTAAATGATTTTTTTTATCTCAAATCCAGGTTCAAGAATGAGAGTAACTGAGGCCGCGAGGGAAACAAAAACAATGGAAAGGTTTTCAATGGCTGCTGCTTATTCCATATACCTTTTCGACTCATCTTCTCATTCTGTTTAGTAACCAAACTAAAGTAGTAGTACTAAATAAGTCATGTTTATTTTTCTTTCTTAATTTCAGACCAACTGATAACAAGCTCTTTGGTACCGACTAAGCATACTATGTGGTAGTGGTACATCTTATCTAGATACTAATGTTGTGAGACATTATAAAGTATATTTAGAATATATATTAGGATGCATGAAACTTTTTATATAATACCTTTAATTTTATCTCCCAATAACTATTGGTTTTACCTCATTTATCCTCTAAAACAAGTATTGCTCAAGCATATATAGATTAAGAAATACTGTACAGAGATAAGAATTTTCTTATGCATTACGCATCGAGAATAAGTAAGCACACCTCTCATTACATGTAGGCTCTAGTTATGTAAAATCATATAATGTGAGAGGCATGCTACATATGATACAAAAATTAGGAAATTGCACAAGGGGCTTGAGCCTTTCAAAGCAAATTACATAGGCTTAAATAAGACACAAGATCCCAAATCTAAAATGCAATAATGCGTATCACATTTCAGTACATGGATATTAATATTCACTGGTAAACCAAATTTGAAACATGGAAATTTCAATACACACTGGAGGTTGCCTCCTGTAATGTTGTAGGAACAATTTTACATCTGTTCTCTTCCTCCTATGCTATGATTATGTTTGAGCTAGGATGAGATTGAGAGGGTGCCTCTTTTTCTTCCTTTATGGAGTTGGGTCTAGTTAATGTGTGTCTTAAAAGCACACATTAAACCATTTATTTTTAGAAACATTTTTTTGAAAATTGAAAAAATTGTAAAATTTTTTTAATTTTCGATAAAATTTTTTTTAAAAATATTATATTATTATGTGCCTTTAAGGCACAATTTAGCAAATTCCTATGAAGCTGGTGAGACCAGACCAACCATTTGTCAATCAAACCGAGCCTTGGACCAAAGGTGCTATTGTTTTTTGGGCCTCATTAATTCAAAATGTATTCGTTCTGAATTTTGTTTGCTTCATGGGCCACTCCACTTGCTCCCTAAAACTAGGACTAATATAGGAGACTAGGCCATAGTTTTTAACTATAAAAAAAACGACGTCGTTTGAGGTTGAGAAATGAAATTAATGGCAAATTCGTAAATTGCTCACGTTCGTCGTTCAGTTCAGTTCCTCTCTCTCTCTCTCTCTCTCTCTGTGTGCAAATTGAATTGAACTTGGAAGTTGGAAGAACCCTAAACTCAGTGAGCAAGCTCTCTTCTCTTTAATTATAAACTTTATAAATAGACTGAGTGACACAGAGTCGAGTCGAGTCGAGTCAAAAAATGGACACGCATTCGTCGCACCTCACAGCGCCGAACCGTTCCCGAAGCTCTCAGTCTCCATCTCCGTCTCACTCCTCCGCCACCTCCTCCATCCACAAGCGCAAGCTCGCGTCTGACGACCACGCTCCCCCTTTCCCTCCCTCCTCCCTCTCCGCCGACACTCGCGACGGCGCTTTGACCTCCAACGACGACCTCGAGAGCATCTCCGCCCGCGGTGGCGGCGCCGACTCTGACTCCGACGACGATTCCGACGAGGAAGCCCCCGACGCCGCTAACCCCGAAGACTCCGATGAAGACGACTCCTCCATTCGCACCTTCACCACAGCTCGCCTCGACGCCGCCAACGCCGGGGGAGGTTCCGGCTCCGCTCGCAACACGAAGATCAAGACGGAGACTCTGAGCTCCTCCGCCACGGTTAAGATCGAGAATTCGGATGGCACGAAGGACGGTGGGGCCCAGGGGACCGGTCCGGCGGGTCCCGCAGCTCCGGCCGGAAGCTCGGTGCCTGGAATCGTTGTTAAAGAAGACGCCACGAAGATCTTCACTGAGAACATTCAGACCAGTGGAGCTTATAGCGCCAGAGAAGAAAGTTTGAAGAGAGAGGTAAGTCTCTCTCTCTCTCTCTCTCTCTCTCTCTCTCTCTCTGTATGTCAAATTTTGAATCTTTGTTTGGAAAATTAAAGTTTAGAAGTGATTAAATCAATGAATTGAGAATAGAAATTGTGTTTGTGGGATTTGGAAATGAGTGCAGGAAGAGGCAGGGAGGCTCAAGTTTGTTTGTCTATCAAATGATGGAGTTGATGAGCACATGGTTTGGTATTCTATTCCTCTTTGCCTCATCTTGAATTTTCTTCGGTTATTACGCTTTTTTTTTTGGCTCAACCAATGGAAGAAACTAAAGGATTCTAAGAGTTTTAGTGATTTAGTGCAAGTGTGGATTTTGAATCAAATATGTTTGTGGTTTCTCAGGTTGATTGGATTGAAGAATATTTTTGCAAGGCAATTACCTAACATGCCTAAAGAGTACATTGTCCGGCTTGTTATGGATAGGTAATGTTGTGCACATCAATTCAATTGCAAACATTCTTCATTAGTTCTCTTTATGAGTGGTCTTTTGTATTGAGTTCTCTTTATGAGTGGTCTTTTGTATTGACTGTTTTCATGAGTTAGTTTCGTCTCAATAAAATTATATTTACCTATACAAAAAAGAAGGTAATGTTGTGTGAGGTTGATGCATACATTCAAAGGTATCATACATATGGAATGCTGTGTGAGGTTGATGCTGTTATTGTGTGGATCTATGTACTGCTCTTATGGCCTGTATCATCTGATTTTTCATGTTGTTATGCTTTTAGGCTGTCAATGGTTGATTCACCTCCAAAGTGATGAAAATTTAGGGTGAAACTGTGTATAAGCTGAATTTATTTAAAATTTCCATACATTAACTCAGAAGTTGAAAACCTATTTGGGAATTTGATTTTTTTTCCCTTTAAATTTATGTACATCTCTCTAATATTTAGTTTTTTGTTTTTTTGGGGGGTGTTTTAATTTACTTTTTCCATTGAATTTCTACAGAAGCCATAAATCTGTAATGGTTATCCGACGTAATTTGGTTGTTGGTGGTATCACATATCGCCCATATATCAGGTAAATATCATTTTAATTTCATCCTTATAATTGCTAATTTGTTTTTACCCTTTTGGTATCAGTTACAGGTAGAATTTCCTACATATAGTTGCTCTATTCTGTAGCAATATTACATTTGTTATAATGATTTTTATATTTTATTTGTTCTTATTATTCTTTGCACAGCTGAGGTTGTCGTATTTGTAAGAATATGCCCACTTATTTGAAGTATTTTAAGTATAAATATATGAGTGTAGAAGGTGGAGCACTTTCCCTGCACATTTTCATCCATGCCTCCTGTTTCTATCCTGTTGTTTCATGTGCTTTCTTATTTCCTAATTTCATTCACTCCTGAAGTTCTTTCTATATGTTTAATTAGCTCATCTTCCTATCTTTGTAGAGGTCAAGCAAAAAATTCATTTTTTTGGCTTTAAATTTTCCTTGTAATATGATCAAACTTATCTTGCAATCATCTGGGCTTGATTTTATTAGCAACAATCATGATTATCAGGAGTATGGCCTTTTGGCCACGAGACCAATCCTAAGTTTTCACAATGGATCTGGAATTCCTACCTTTTATGTTTGCTTTGTGCGCCTCTTTTATTTAGCATGTGGGAGCTAGTAAAAACTCTGGAATAATTTGTTGGTGTTATGGTTTTTTTACATGACACTTCTTTTATCATATTTAATGAGACTCATTTTCCCTGGAAATTCTCAGCCAGAAGTTTGGGGAGATAGCTTTTTGTGCTATCACAGCTGATGAACAAGTAAAAGGTTATGGCACCAGGCTGATGAATCACTTAAAACAGCATGCACGTGATGTAGATGGGCTAACTCATTTTCTGACATATGCTGACAATAATGCAGTGGGCTATTTTATCAAACAGGTATTGTTATCTATATTTTTGTGTGGTCGTCCTGGTACTTCAGGGTTTTATTACTTGTTTAAACTCAAAAAGGCAAAGCCTTTTTTTTTATTAGAAATGTCTTGACTTCTCTAGACAGCATGGGTGATGATCTGCGAATAAAGTCTCTTTGTTTGGCAAAATGAAAAATGAGGGACAGAAAGTTGAAGGAGTAGATAGTTTCTTATATGGTTGTTTGTCAGATATAATTTTTGATCAAGTTACTTAGATAGGAGGTTAGGTTTAGTTTAAACAAATGCTACATATGTAATAAAGATTAGATATTGGTTGGATCATTCATCTGACTTTTTAAACTGCTATTTTATCATCTATAATAATTATCTTTATAAATGGCTCCCTAAGGACTTCTGGGATCGTCTCGATGTTAATGATTTGGCATAGTTTTTCTCAACTGTTTCTTTTTATTTATCCTTCCCCTAATTGGAGAGGGTATGATTTTAATAATACATTGAATTTATATTCTTTTACCTGTAGGGTTTTACCAAAGAGATCCACTTGGAGAAAGATCGATGGCATGGGTATGTCTGAAAACATCTCCTAGCTTAAGACTGTTGAAAGTTTATTTTCACATCTATGTTATTTTTTAAGCTTTTTTAAATCCGGTCTATTGTACCATCACAACAGCAATGCTAAAATTTTCTTTCCAAGTTCATATGCCTCACCTCCTGTGAAAACCTGCTTCAGATGTATTGAAATAATTAAGATGTTCCATTCTATTTGTTTCTAGTATATTTATTAGAATTTCCTTAGCATCCAGGTATATAAAAGATTATGATGGAGGAATCCTTATGGAATGCAAAATTGATCCAAAGCTTCCGTACACAGATTTGTCAACTATGATTCGCCGTCAGAGACAGGTAAGATGAATATCTTCTTAGTCACTCTGATAGTTTTTGGTTTGCATAATCAAAGTGAATGAGTTTATATGATAAGTAATTATAGATGAAATTATAGAGCAAAATATTGTTTGCCATTGCTCCAAACTACTTTGGGTCTTATTTTTACCATTGAACTTTAACCTTTTTATCCGCCCCTGGCAAATTATGTTACTTCCACCTTTTGTTTTTGCCTAGACCTTGCACTGTAAATTTGTTGAGCTATTTAAATACCATTTTTTTAATGGAGTGTTTGGAGAGTGCTATTGGTCTTCCTCTCTGGCTTCTTTTTAGTTCTCTACATGATTCTTCTT